>OU426987.1:88094144-88694144 GCA_911387755.1 Chrysotoxum bicinctum
AGCGAAGGGAACCTAGTCACCAAAGCACTGGGAATTGTAGACGTGTTTAAGCAGCATTTCAAGCAGCTGCTTAGTGAGCATTTTTTAGAGGAAACCATAGGGAAGCAAAAAAGTATAAGACCAGTCAATGAAGTTCCAGTCCCACTATCCAGTACTGAAGAGGTTAAGAAAGTAATCCGCAAGCTTAAGAACAACAAATCCGCAGGCTCGGATGGCCTACCTGCGGATCTCTTTAAGTATGCGCGAGATGCAAAAACTACAGGGGAGCGTCTAAAACCTTTCTGCAATACTATAATCGGCACGTACCAGTGTGGCTTCAGGCCAGGCAGATCAACGATAGACCAAGTCATCACATTGAGGCAAATCCTGGAAAAGACAAACGAATTTCAAGTCGAGACACACCATCTTTTCATCGACTTTAAAGCCGCATATGATAGCATAAGTCGCCAAGAGCTTCTATTGGAGATGTCTGAACTCGGGATCCCGAAAAAACTGCCGCATGACGTTACAAAATACGCGGTGCAACGTGCAAATGGGTAACAGCTCATCCGAGCTATTCCAGACGTTCACAGGGTTCAGACAAGGAGATGCGCTATCATGTGATCATGTGAGCAGATAGTGCGCAAGAGTGGTGTTAACCTGGAAGGCACTATTTTCAACAGGTCTTTCCAACTGCTTGGATATGCGGACGACATCGATATCATCGGCCGCTCCAAGCGAGCTGTGCTAGAAGCGTTCACAGCTATTGATGAACAGGCGAAACGCGTTGGTCTTGAAGTTAATGAGGACAAAACAAAGTATATGCTATCAACAAACAAAGCCGCATCGCCTAGGACAAAACGTCACTGTTGGTAGCAGTAATTTCGAGGTAGTCAAGGAGTTCACCTATCTTGGAACGAACATCAATCCCACGAATGACACCTTAGTGGAAATTTGACGAAGAATTACCCTAGCAAACCGCTGCTACTTCGGTTTGGCCAAACAAATGGGTTCAAAACTCCTTTCTCGAAAGACAAAGTGCACGCTATACAAAACGCTAATTTTACCAGTTCTACTCTACGGCGCCGAGTGCTGGACGATAAGTAAAAAAGGGGAATTGATACTGGGCACTTTCGAGAGAAAAATTCTTCGGCGGATATTTGGTCCTATATGCGAAGAGGACGAATGGAGGAGAAGATTCAATCGTGAATTATACGAGCTGTACCAAGATGTGGATGTAGTTCAAAAAGCCAAAACACGTCGACTACACTGGCTCGGTCACATCGAGCGAATGGACAACAACGCTCCAGCCAAGAAAATCTTCGAATCCCAGCCCCCAGGTTTGAGACGACGAGGAAGACCGAACCTCCGCTACAGGGACCAGGCGGTTATAGACGCAAGAGCGCTTGGTCCCGACGACTGGAGGGCGCTCGCGAGGGATCGCAACCGATGGAAGACCGCAATAAATCAGGCAGAGACGCTCCATGGATCGGGAGCCGGTTAAGTAAGTAAGTAAGTATACTTAAGAAAATAGACCCTCTGAACTTCACCAGCTAGAAAACATAAATATATCAGTTTTTTTTTATTTTGTATCCAAAAATAAAGTCAGTTCTGTTCAAACTTTTAACCAGTGCGTTTATGGTTCTTTTTAGTAATTTTTTATAATTGTTAATAATTAAAAGAAATTAACAAATATAAAGTGTCGATTATGATGATGTGTTAACTTATATATGCAATTGCTTAAAGGTGTTCCTCAACAAATTGAAAGTAAGGCTTTAGACCAGAAAATTCTATCATCGACCAAATACTCACATTGGATCTTGGAAAAAAAAAACAAGAATTTCAAGTTAACACAAATAACTTTTTCATCAATTTCAAAGAATTTCAATGTCTTATTTTGGTGTGTCTGCCGAAATCGTCAGTTTCTGCAAGATGACGATAGACAATGCACGCTGCTCCATCAAGTTTGGCAAAGACCTTAACTATACGTTTTGATGTCAACACAAATACTCTGTTAAGCTACTTGTGTAACATCGTTCTTGAGAAAAAACTGCACAAATTTAGCACCAGCATTAAGGGTACAGTTTTCAATAGTCCGTCTAGTCACTTGTATACGTCGCTGATATTGATATTAGTGCTTCCAATTTTATGAGTATTGAAAAGGAAGTCAAGACGATGTGTTTAATGGCCACTGAAAAGAAGGAAGCAAAGAAAGACCATTTCAAGAAAAGAAATCCAACCCCGAAGTCTTAAACAGCACTCTACCTTAGGCAGCTATAACAACTTCGAGGTAGGTATTATAGTTGGACTTTTTCTACCTAGGCTCGTCAGATATATAATCTCAGAAAACTGTAACAATGAAAAATAAGTCTTGTAAATTGCTGCTCCTTTGGGCTAAATAGGAAATTAAGCAGCAAAGCCTTCTTTGGAAGAACTAAATTGTCCCTCAATAAGATACATAATCATCCTAGTTATTATGTAGGAATAAACACTGTCAGATATGAGTGAAAACGCTTTAAAATATTTTGAGAGCAAAACTGTGGTCTATGGTATATAAAAGATACATTTTTGTACCGACTGTTTGATGGCACCAAGAAAGCCACAATACTTAAAAGTCCACGATTGAGAAGACTTAGTCATGAAGAATAGGAATTGAAATAAATCATCGGCTTTAAAAAAAATTTGAACACAACATGGAAGGGGGCGATATTGCTGAAAGTGAAAATCATTTTCATCCGTTTAGAAGCGATCATAATTTTGCCATAAAAATCTTTTGATGGTAGAACAACTTAAAGAGTTTCATTAGGAAACCCATCGCATTAAATGAGATACATAATGAATCAACAAAATTTCTTTTTATCGGAACATTATACTGAAAGCCAGCAGCTTTGGAATTGCTTTGCCCTATTACCGCGAAATAATTGGTAGTTTCTTTCAAGTTTTTCTAATAGTCTAATTCTTATTTCCAATAAGTTTAAAAATCTTATTCCATTAAAATTATATATAGACCAATAATAATTTCGTATTCCAAATGTTTTCCCAGAAATCAATTAAAGCGGAGTGAATTTTTCGTTAAACATAATAATTTTCCATTAGCAAAAAAAAATGTTGGTACGAGTACACCGATAAAGTTAGTTTAAAAAATCCACTTCTTATTTTAGCTTTGCTGTCTCGTGTGTCAATTTTTGAATATTTGCCAAATACCAACTATAATGTATTAGATACTCGTATGAGAGCCAGACTGATTGATGAATGCAACTCAAGTGAAACGTTGCGCTGAGAGGCAGACATACACAATATTATGGTAAATGATGAATGCAATTGCAATGAGTTACATTTATTTCTGACAGCCATATGACAACGTCAACTTGAACGCAAATAAATTTATTTTTCCTTAGAAATTATTCTTACTATTATTATTGGAGGAATATTTTAAAAATACACACTTTGAATTCAACATCACATCAAGACAAAATTTTAAATGATTCAGATTACATAAAATGAAAATTAGACAGGTATCGCTCTTTAAATGGAATTCCATTGGAATTAGATTTTCAAAAATGATGGAACTAGAAATAGACCAGAGGACTAGGATGACTAGAGACCAACTAACATTCTTAAAAACTATGAATACATAAAAATCTTAAAGTGAATTGAACACACATGTACATATACTTTTTGGGTATGCATTATCACCTGGTGAACCTCAGGTGGATTGGTGTCATCCCATATACGGCAATTTTGCTTGTTAACACAGCAATGCGCCTCGTCACTGTAACGAAGTGTTCTATGCTACTCCACTTTATTTTACTTTTTTGTTACTAGTGAGAATTTTGCTTCACCACATAAAATTCACACGCACCATGGCCAAATGCCGTCACAGGAAAATCTACAAAATTGTTAATTAATTTTCGTTCATCACTTATACAGTTCACATTCAGTCGTTACTGAAAATGTAACATGAGGACCTACTTGGATGAACGAAAATCACCCCTTCGATCATACGCAAAATCAGGTGACACAGTAATTGATTTTATTGATCATATGAACACCAGTCGTAGATAAGCATAGGCGATTCGGTCATATTAGCTTTCCTTGCTTTCTCAGAACTTCCCCCCACCATTGGTAAGGGGTTTCGTGGAAAGACAAGTTAAGTAGAAGTGATTGTCCAGCTATTCCTTACAAAGGCTTTCCCCACCAGTGGTAAGGGGCCTTAGTTCGAAGTCAAACGTCGTAATTGCCACCACGGACTTTGGTATCTGCTGATCTACCAGATAGTTTTAGCCTGCTGGTTTAAGAGCCACCAGGGGCGTTGTACCTGTTGATGTACCAGAGTCCGATGTCAGAATAATAGGACCAGTTCTTAGAGCCGAATTACCAGAAGCCAGATTACCCGAAACTGAGAATAAAAAATATAAAAATATATAGAGTATAAAACCAAAATCCAAATCCTCAGCAACCGGTATAACCGATACGCGACAGCAAGACCAGAATCCAGAAGATAATTGAAATCAAAGGGCACAGAAGTGCCCAGCCAAGTTCTGGCACTACACCCTTTTTACGAACAAACTCGGACGATTTTTGACCCCTCCCTATCTTCAGTGCCAATGAAGTCAGAAACTTAAGATTCCAAAAATTTGCTAAACTAGTCAGGCACAGGGGCCTTACCAAATTTCAATTTTCTAGCATAAGCGGTTCCTGAGATATAAATAAGGCCTCAAAAATCACAAAAACCGTAACTGACTGACTGACTGACAGATCATCAAAATTATGGAGCACTTCCCGACATTGTAGATTCTTGTAACTGACAACGGTAGGTCTTGTCGTGCACGCAGGGCAAAAAATTTGAGGTTTTCCATTCAGGGGACGTGGTATCCGCCCACTTCCTCAGAAGTGATGTAAATTATATCAGACCAAAAACATAAAAATGTTAAAAAAAGAGAAAAGTTCTTCTATATAAAAACCTTTCTGTAACAAGTCAGCCGTGAAAAGTACGGAGATCTAAAAGAACGCCAAATTCTTACTTCATGAAGGTTTAAAACCGAATATTTAAATCAGAATAATATTGAAACAGCTATAATGTAACAGAGGATAACCTCAGCTGGAAAGCAAAAACTACATCACATCACTCATAATGATTTTTCGACCAAACTTGGGTGTCCAAGTCATAGGTGAAGTTCCGACGCAAAATTCATCAAGTTAAGGTCTGCAAAAGCTCTTGTGCACGGTAAGGGATCAACTACCTCAGGTTCTACTGTACAATTCCACGGACCGTGGTCCGTGGGTATATCCTTAGTGATCCTTTCTTACGTTCTTTTGACGTACGAATGTTGGCTTATTGATTACAGAACAGATTGTTCCAAATTTGACCACCAAACGTTGAAAAGACGACTGTGAACGGCCACCAGATCTTCTGTAAATGGACGCAACGTTTGCGCTAACGAACATTTATTTTGATTGTTATGTTTTATAATCCGGATTTACTGTTAAATTGTGTAATTTCCCATTTTAATTTGGCCCAGTAACTAAATAATGACTTTGACAGAAGTCACGAAGATAACATGGCCACCGAAATCTACCCGCACCAATTCAAAAAACCTTTGCATATGCGGAATTTTTCTAAGAATAAGTAATTTTGTATTCAAAGCAATTGAGCGTTCTACAAAAAATGGTCATAAGGCATAAAATCAAAAACATTTTTTTTGAGATTAAAAATTATACATATAACTTAATTTAATAGTAGGGAAAACGAGAATCTAATGCACTTTAATTACTTTAATTCTTTACACTGTTTTATTCAAAAAGAACTTCAACTGGGAAATTAGGTTCAGTTTCCGAATAGTGTGAGAAATAGTTCCTGTGTAGGAAGTAATACATGCATGTGGAATCTTGAAAAGGCTAAAATATTTAAGGTCGGCATCATTAAAAAAAAAAAAATATTATCCAATTTTTTTCTGACATTTTTTGTATTGAAAACTTCATATTACTTGTGCATGAGGTAGTCCTCGTCACTATCAAACATATCATCGATACGTTTACTCAGAGACGGCCTAGCTTCTAAGATTCATCGTCACTCTTTATAACCTATCAATATCCCAAATTTCCAGAAGACACCCGGTGCATTGGCTCTTCCGACCAAAAATAGTATTAAAAATCACTTTTGTATCCGATGTTTGTTTTGGTTCGGATTGAGCCCCCAAATAAAATCTTTAATGAAATAGCATTT
The DNA here is from genome assembly GCA_911387755.1 of Chrysotoxum bicinctum. Lineage (NCBI taxonomy): Eukaryota > Metazoa > Arthropoda > Insecta > Diptera > Syrphidae > Chrysotoxum > Chrysotoxum bicinctum. The sequence continues at coordinate 88,100,350 of OU426987.1, forward strand.
TATTATTTTTAACTTATCAAAACCCTATAAATGTAGGTTTAAGATTACTGAGTCAAATGAAATAAATTTTTCATGCAGAATGTTCTTCTAAAATATTTTTAGATTAAAAAAATTAAAAGATATTTCGTTTTGAAAATTTTATATTTTCAAAACAGGTTGATGAAAACCTCTGAAAAAAAACTGAACTCAATTCAGCTTAGTAATATTCTTACAGAATTGTAGGATACCGGAAGTTAAGACCTTAATCTTTTATTTCAGGGTCAACAGGTGAGATGCGATATTGTAAAATGTTTATATAACCTAAAAGCTTAATTAAACTCCTTAAGGAACCCATGAATTCCTATCTTCATCCTTACTGAAATCAATAAGGTATAAAAGCATTTTGTGGGAGGCTAAGTTTGTTTTCATTGTCAATGACCGCATCGAAATTCTCAAATTGTCATCAATGATACCCCAGGGGTCCAACATGTTTTACAAATCAAATTAACCGCATTTGAGTTGTAGTTTTTTGTGTTTATAGTCTGGGACGTAAAGTGTTTCTGTTTATCAATCAAAAATTATCTTGGTTAAGCAATATCAAATCTATTATTCGAAATTGCCACATGTACGTAAGCTCATAACTTTAAATCTACTCATTACTATTGTATTCGTAATTTTTAAAGACATGAATCGTAGTAAAACGAAAGTGTGGGAAAATATCTTCGAGAACTTGTAAATATGGATGATATTTTTGTATGAAAATCTCAATAAGAAAATATGACGTTCCGTTTGACAGTTCAGTTTTCATGACAAACCAAAATGTTGACGTCCATTTTGATAACTCTGCTTTCCTTTGCTGTAATGATACTCGTAGTACAAAATTCCACTTTGAAAAAACGAATTGAATTGTTTTATAGGTTTTATTTGCAAAGATTGCATTGATTCCAGTTCGTTGTTCTTTGATCTGCTGCCAACATTACTAAGCATTGGGGATAGTTCTGTTTTCTATCAGTTTTGACGCTCTGTTCTGGAGTCTATCTAATAAATTAAGAGAAGTTTGGGCTGAATCTACCCAAAGATGTAAGTTATTCTCGATATTTAAGCGCATCATAAATTGTAGCCAGAGCAAAAGGGGTGAAAAATTTCTTACACCGATATACTAAAAATCCTAAGTATTTAGCAGAGTTTTCTGCTGTCTAGAAAATGTAGTTATTCCAACGAACACCGTCGTTGAAAAAAAAAAAAAAAAAAAAAACATACAGAGTATTGAAGGCTTTTGGCTTCTTCTATGCAATTGCCATTCAAGGGCAATGGCATAAGTAGTAAATTTAGCTTTTAATACAATAGACAGCACTGAGTTTTTGAAGCATTAAACTGAACATAATTTTGTATACCCCATTAAATCATGCTGTAAAGATCGGAGGTTAATAAGTTAAGCATACGATACAGTTATAATTCCACTTACAAAGGAGCTAGAGGTGAATTTTAGAACGAGTATGAAAAGCTGAGGGTAGAATCGTTGGCAAAACAATGAAGTGGATTTTACGTTTCAGACAGGAGATTATTTTTATAAGAATGAGAAAAAGAGTCTGAGAAAAAACGGAACCTTGGTCAATCTTGGGAAACACCTGCATTTATTTGGTGAAGACAAGACTTGAAACCGTCCTATACAACTTGTATATTGAACGATCAAGAAGGTAATTTCTAAAACAAAAAATAAGTATTGCGTTGATATTGAACGCACATATTTTCGATAAGAGAGTCTGTTGACGAACTCTATCAAATACCTTGGAAATATCAAGCGCAATAATCTTACTTTCTCCAAAACAATGTACAATCTGTTCCACTTGGTAAGATATGCCATCAGATCACCAGTGGAACAATTACTACGAAAGCCATATTTCGATCTTCGAGATATTTCTTGAGGTGATGATTTATCAGCGATTCCATGACCTTGGAAAGAAGGGACGTATGTGCAATTGGTTGATAAAAGGAAGGGGAGGATTGTCGCCTTGTGTTGAGGAACGCAGTTTACTATCTTTTTGCTTTTTATTTTTATTTTCAATTTTTTCTTTTAACTTTCATTATTTAAATTTGTTTAATTAATTTACAATTTAAAATTAAATTCAATTTTGTAAGTTAAATATTTTGCCAAACATTTTTGTTATTACCCTATGATGGATGTATATTCCCTATGTCGGTGAAAGCGATTAGTATAATCTCTTAATTTTGTTAGTTATTTTTTTTTGTCATAATCCTCATCAATGCATTGGCATAAGCACTTAGTGAGACAATTGAAAACAATTAACCGCAATATCCAATGCATTGGTGACGTGATCCAAAATTACGGATATTCGGCATGTAGAGCATGGGTTAATTGTTTTGTGACGAAGATCAATAAATCACTTTTGTAGCAACCACCAATTCAGACGGTCGACATAGGGATACCATCCTATGTATAGTTTGTTGTATAATTAGTCTTGATAGCTTGGATTAAATAAAGAAAATTATAACGTTCTTAGAATCATTTTGGATTTCTTTTCTTTTAATTAATTCATTCTTAATCAAAGTTGGTCCTTCGATCCTTGGATATTTTGAATCGGTTTTTCGTTTTTACTGATTGGTGGTGTGCTAGATTTTGGATTCCAACATAGATAAGTATCGAGCACAAATCTGAATTTTGTCTTTCACTCCTGTCTGTTGCTGTTTTTGGATGCTATTTTGGGAACTCGATTTGCTGCTGTTTTGTCGTTATTTGGTGCTTAGTGGTTGGAGGAATTCAATAAAAATTCGTTAACATAAATTTGCTTAAAATTTCTAAACCTCTTGATTTGTAATATTGTGGCTAGAGATTTACTATGGAAGCTTTGAAGCAAGCACGCGGTCATTACAAAGGCTCAATCACTAGGGTTTTTGCATTCGCGCATAACATTCCCGACGATGTCAATGTTTCTGATTTGGAAGTGCGGTTAGAAAGGTTGGAGAAGGCATGGAAAGACATTTGCGAAAGCCAAACGGCTTTATTTGAGTTTCATGCTGAGGAGGGATACGGAGATCCCGAAGCCGAGTTCGAAGTCGTTGAATCGAAATATATAGCTTCAAAATGTGCTCTTTTAGGACGTTTAAAAGAATTAGCTCCGGTTCGCGTTGAAAATCAGGACAGTTCGCTAAAAGATTTAGTTGCTTCTCAGACCGAACTTTTAAATAGATTAGGACAAGCTAATAATGCTACGAATAAAGTTGAATCGAATGTTGTGCTTCAACCAATGCATATTACTCCGTTTTCCGGAGATTACCGTGAATGGCCAGGCTTCCGTGATGTGTTTTTGCAAACGGTGGACTGCAATGCCAAACTTTCCGGTGCTCAAAAGTTTCGGTACTTGAAATCAGTACTACGCGATGACGCTTACAATCTTTTAAACGGTGTAAATGTTTCGGACTCAAACTATCAGCTCGCGTGGGAGAAATTAGAACGCCGATATGATAAGCCTCTTTATATCATAACTGCACTCATTGAACAATTTCTCAAATTGCCAAGCATTGCTTCGGGAGAAGGTACTCACTTGCGTAAGCTTGTCGACAAAGCAGATGAGGTTATTCGTGGCCTAGAAGCTGTTAAGGCAGTAGGTAGGGACCCGTGGTTAGTTTACTTACTGATCAATAAAACTGACTCTGAAACGCGAAAGTCTTGGGCGTTACATAGTAAAAATTCGGAGCAATCTACAATCGAAGACCTTCTAGAGTTCTTAGAAGATCGTTCTAGTGCATTAGAAGCTAGTGATCCAAAACCCACTCGTGTGGGTAAAAGTCAGCGTGCGTCAAATCCTACAAACATTAAAAGCCTAGCTGTGTTAAATGCTTCATGTCCCAAATGCCAGGGTGAACATTATCTTCCGCAGTGTGCAGAATTTGTTGCAATGCCGGTTAGTTTGCGTCGCAGCTTTGCTAGAGATCAGCGTTTATGTTACAATTGTCTCGGTACTAAGCACTCCTCGATGCGATGTCGAGTTAAGGCGCGTTGTTCGTTTTGTAATACTCGTCATCATAGCTTAGTACACATGGATAATAACATTAATCCATCTCCTAGTCCAACAACTTCTTCAAGTGGCGTTAAATCTAATGTGAATTCTGCTGCTTTGGTCGTGAGCAACCATATGAGAAATGAATCGCGTTCCTCTGGAATACTTCCTACCGTTGTCGTTAAAGTGTATGATGCAATTGGAAAGACTCATCTCGCGCGCGTTTTATTGGACACCGGTTCGCAGGTTTCGTTTGTGACTGATAGTTTGGTGAGAAGGCTAGGTCTTCTTCGTACACACGCTCGTTTGCCCATATCAGGCATTTCTTCGGTTGAAGCTGGCGTGACTCAAGGTTCGGTGAATTTAACTTTGAAATCTCGAATAAGTGCGCATACTATTAACATTGAGGCATATATTCTGAGCAAAATAACATCACAAACTCCATCGCTTTCGTTTGACTGTAGCAATTTTTCTTTCCTTGAAGACCTTCCATTAGCTGACGTGGAATTCAATACCCCAGGGCCCATTGATGTACTGTTAGGAGCTGACAAGGCTTGGAGTATTTTGCGAGGTGGACATCGTTCAGATGAGGAAGGAAGGGTTGTTGCACATGAGACACTTTTTGGATGGGTTATAACAGGTTGTTTGCCAGAAAAACTTATCGTTTCATTGCACGCTGGTGTTGACCTAGATGTGATTTTGAAGTCTTTTTGGGAAATTGAGGAGGTTCCGCATAAATTTTCGTTGACCGTAGGTGAAGATGAGGTAGATGAAAAGTTTTCTAAAACACTTAGTCGTACTCCGGATAGCAAGTACATGGTAGAACTTCCGTTTCGTCAAGATAATGTTAAATTTGCCAATACCATTTCTGGAGCTTTGACTAGACTCTTCGCTATGGAACGACGGTTCGTACGTGATGAAGGTCTGAAAAGGGAATATCAGAAGTTTATGAAAACTTATTTGGATTTAGGTCATATGGAGCGTATTCCAGATGATGAAATAGAGCCTACTTCGGGAAGTGTTTTTTATTTGCCTCATCACGCCGTCATCACCAATAAAATTCGCGTTGTCTTCGATGGGTCTCATAAGGATACCAAAAATTGTAGCCTCAATGAAATGCTTCATATAGGAACTCCGCTCCAACGAAATTTGATTAATGTGTGCATACGTTTTCGCCAACATCGTTTTGTTTTTTGTGCTGACATCGTAAAAATGTTTCGGCAAATTTGGGTGCATCCAAAACACCGTGACTTTCAGCGAATTGTATGGAGAGAATCTGCTGACGCTCCAATTTCGCATTTTCGTTTGTCCACTGTGACATATGGTACCTCTCCAGCTCCTTATTTGTCGATGAAAGTTCTCCGTCAAATAGCGTTTGATTACAAACACCAGTTCCCTTTAGCGTCGCATGCCATTTTGCATGATATGTATGTCGATGACCTTATGACAGGGGCTGATTCGTTGTCGGAGACATTGGAGCTGAAGAAACAGATCGTCGAAATGCTGTCCTGTGGTGGTCTAGATCTCAGCAAGTGGAGTTCAAACTGTTGGGAGATTTTAAGAGTGATCGACTGCAAGGAAACTGTTTCACTTGATTTGGACAGTTCATCGCAGTGCACCAAGGTTCTCGGTTTGGTTTGGAACCCTCATTGTGACACTTTCACATATAAAATTAGTTTGCCTGAACAATTTCTACCCACGAAGCGAAAACTTCTCTCAGAAGTTGCAAAGATTTTCGATCCTTTGGGCTTTCTGGCTCCTTCCACTATTTTGCTTAAAATCCTGTTTCAGGAGCTATGGATCGCCAAGACAAAAATAGAGTGGGATGACCCCTTGCCTCTTGAAGTAGCCGAACAATGGAAGCTGTATCGAGAAAACTTGACCTTCTTCGAAAACTTTAGGATTCCTCGAAGGTTTACGCTAAATTCTAAAAAATACGAGTTAATAGGATTCTCAGATGCTTCTGAAAAGGCTTATTCTGCGGTAGTTTATTGTCGAAGTTATTCAAATGATGGTGATGTGGAGGTCCAGTTGATTGCTGCAAAAACTCGCGTCGCTCCAGTTAAACTATTGTCGATTCCACGTTTAGAACTTTGTGGAGCTCTTCTCTTGTGTCGGTTAGTTGAACTCATTCGATCGTCGTTGGATGCCATTCCAGTTCGAGTATTTGCCTTTTGTGATTCCCAAATCGTTTTATCCTGGCTCTCGTCTCCTCCGCGCAAATGGAACACTTTCGTCGCGAATCGAACATCGGAAATATTGTCGTCTTTGCCTCGTTCATCATGGAGTCATGTCTCTTCTGCTGAAAATCCTGCTGATTGTGCTTCTAGGGGTCTTGCACCAAAAGACCTGATGGAACTTGAGATTTGGTGGAAAGGGCCGATTTGGTTGTCTCAGGAGTCTGAGATGTGGCCAACTAATCGTGATGTTGAAACTGTTGAAATTCCTGAGGAAAGGAAAAGATTCGTTGCAGTTCATATTTCCGTTCCGGTCGAGCATTTTCTAGAAAATCTGTCACAAAAGGTATCTTCTTGGAGAAAACTAGTAAGAATTGTTGGATATATTCGTCGCTTCATATTTGTCTATATTTTGCGTAAAAAGGATAAAAATATTCATGTGCATCTTTCGCTTTCAGAGCTTCGCCTTGCAAAACAAGACTGTCTCCGGTGGTCACAAAACGAGTTCAAGGCAGAAATAACCGCTCTTGAAGCTGATCAGTGTGTGCCTAGAAAGTCTAAATTGAGCTCACTTTCTCCGTTTGTAGATGATGTTGGTTTGTTGCGCGTTGGTGGTAGAATTTCCAACGCTATGAATGTTCCATTTGGTATAAAACATCCAATAATTCTGCCCAAAAATCATCGCATTACCCAGCTGATTTTATCGGATGCACACCGAAATTTTCTGCATATCGGCGTTTCAGGACTGTTTGCCTTGATTCGTCAGGAGTTTTGGATCATTGGATGCAGAAACCTAATAAGGAAACTGGTGCATGATTGCATGACGTGTTTTCGTCATCGAAAGGCTACGTCAACACAGCTTATGGGAAATTTGCCATCGTCTCGTGTGAACCCATCCTTTGCTTTTGCCCATACAGGATGTGACTACGCTGGTCCCATAACTCTTCGTTTGTCAAAAGGAAGGAAACCGAAGCTGGTGAAAGGGTATATTTCGTTGTTTGTATGTATGACTACCAAGGCGCTTCATCTTGAGATGGTTTCGGACCTAACAACGGATGCTTTTCTGGCTGCACTCAAAAGGTTCGTCGCCAGACGTGGAAAATGCAGCGTAATGTACTCCGACAACGGGACAAACTTCCAAGGAGCCGCTCGTGTTTTATCGGAGGTTAACAAGTTGGTGCAATCGGAGGAACACAACAACAAAGTTGCTGAAAAGTTGGCTGCAGAAGGTATCGATTGGCAATTTATCCCTCCGCACAGCCCTCACTTCGGCGGGCTTTGGGAAGCGGGGGTTAAATTGGTAAAACAACATCTTCATCGCGTCGTTGGCAATAATATTCTTACCTTTGAAGAAATGTGTACCCTGTTAGCCCAAATTGAAGCCCTCTTGAATTCTAGGCCCCTTTGTGCTCCCTCTGCTCTAGATCTTGACCCATTAACGCCTTCTCATTTTCTTATAGGAAGACCGTATCATGCAATTCCGGAACCAAATTATCTGGAGACACCAGTAAATCGATTGGGAAGATGGGAATTACTCCAGAATATGATGCAGGGTTTCTGGCGAAGGTGGCATACCGATTATTTAACATCGTTGCAACAGCGGCCAAAATGGAGAGAAGGTACCAGAGATTTTCGAGTGGGTGACCTGGTAGTTCTGAAGGAGCCCAATCTACCACCCTCCCAATGGTTCCTAGGAAGAGTAACAGAAGTCCATCCAGGTCAAGACGGACATGTACGAGTGGTAACATTGCGCACTAAAAGTGGAATGTTTAAACGCCCCATTACCAAACTAGCGATTTTGCCATGTTCCTGAATTCCTTCAGCGGGGCCGGCATGTTGAGGAACGCAGTTTACTATCTTTTTGCTTTTTATTTTTATTTTCAATTTTTTCTTTTAACTTTCATTATTTAAATTTGTTTAATTAATTTACAATTTAAAATTAAATTCAATTTTGTAAGTTAAATATTTTGCCAAACATTTTTGTTATTACCCTATGATGGATGTATATTCCCTATGTCGGTGAAAGCGATTAGTATAATCTCTTAATTTTGTTAGTTATTTTTTTTTGTCATAATCCTCATCAATGCATTGGCATAAGCACTTAGTGAGACAATTGAAAACAATTAACCGCAATATCCAATGCATTGGTGACGTGATCCAAAATTACGGATATTCGGCATGTAGAGCATGGGTTAATTGTTTTGTGACGAAGATCAATAAATCACTTTTGTAGCAACCACCAATTCAGACGGTCGACATAGGGATACCATCCTATGTATAGTTTGTTGTATAATTAGTCTTGATAGCTTGGATTAAATAAAGAAAATTATAACGTTCTTAGAATCATTTTGGATTTCTTTTCTTTTAATTAATTCATTCTTAATCACCTTGTTTAGAAACAGGCTGGACAAATGCTGTTTTCTATCTTCTAGGGAAGATTCCGGAACAGTAGGAGCGATGAAAAAGCTTACGCAATGGTTTTGCCAGCGATGAAGAACACGTCTTCAGAAGAATGGGGGTTATACCATTAGGACCAGCGGACTTGCTTATATCAGATCTCGAAGGGCTCCTGCAACTGTACGAGTGCGAAAATATACATACCTGTACCATTGAATGATTTACCTTCTCAAGTACAGGAAGGGCAATGCTGCTGTAAGGCAACGTAGAACTAGTAGCAAAATGAGCTGCGAGTACATTTGCCTTAGCTGAAGTGCTAGTTTTCGGGTTGTCGTTGTAGATGACCATTGGAACCAAAAATGAAGTAGAAATTCTGAAAGGTCAACTTTAGAGTCACATATGTGTTATAGTATTAAATGGTAGGTGCTTTAAATAACGATGCCAAACTCGGGATTCTGGTAAAACTGATCCAGTTGTGTCATGTGATATTATAAAAATAAGTGGTGCAGTTCAGAAAAAGTGCATGCCTTACGAAACCCTAATATTGCCAGTCTTACATTCAGCTGCCGGTTATTGGGCGTTACAAAGGAGAGAGGATCTAATACCGAGATCTTTCGACAGAAAAATCGACAGCGGACTTACACAGTTGGAAATTTTGTACTCCGGTTTAGTGTAGGCAATTGTACACAACTAAAAATTCGGGCAACTTAAGCCTGAAATCTTTTTTGAGACGGGCACGATTCAATAATTTTAAGTGCGTTAGTTCTATGATTGACTGGTGACAGTACTGCACCTTCATTACACGTTTTCTTAGTTCCCAAACATTTTGAAGAAAAGTAGAGTTTCTTCCAATTTGAGCTTGCTGTGATTTCGAGTACCTGGTCTATCTTTAATCAATGGATAGGCAAATATAGAATTTTACAAAAATGCAAATACAAACATGCAACGCAGCTTCACAGACTATGAGTCACAACTCAGGAGCTTGTGGTTATAGCATTTCCATTGAACGTGAATCTCTCTCACTGCAAAACCACATCGTCATGATTACCCATCTCGGGGGCCGAATCATTGACAAGGCAAACCCTGAAGTTGGAGCTCGATTTAAAATACTAATTAAATGCAGCAAACAATTGAAGTTATATTGACAGCAAGCGAGGGAGCATTCGAGATCGGGCTCTGCAACACAGAGTACAATAGCTGCAACACTGCAACTTCAACACTGCCATCACTACGACGATGATGACAACGATGATGACTCGGATTGGGTCGAGTAGAGAGTTCAGAATATATACACTTAACCCCATTTTGGAGTTTCTATACACTGCTACTAGAACACTTCTTGTTGAAACAAGTGGTCATTAACACCTGGCCAATTAAAATTGCAGCAGCAGCAGCTAGAGTGTGGCGATGATGCTTCCTCTGCTGCCACTGCCACTGGCACTCGCTCTATGCCAGCAGTCGTACTCTTGTAGCAATGCAATTTTGTGGATTCGTGTCTGGCGTGTCTTTTCAATTTGTTTCGCTTAATGTCTGCGAGTTGTATTATTTTTTGTGCGAATTTGGAACGTGTCTGCTGTCAACGTTTCAATGGAAACTTTTCATTCGATTACGGCCCGAGCACAAGGTTTACTTGTTCAACAGCAAAAAACTGTTATTATTTTTTAATAACACGATGGAATGCCGATGATCGATATTAATGAGCAATAAGAGTGTGTACTTGTTAAGTCGGCACTTAATGAGAAATATCAGTGTAAAATTGATGTTAATTTAACAGAATTCCGTGTTGCCCTTGCAGGGTTTGTTGATTTTTCTGAAATTATTTTGATGAAATATTTAAATTTTTCAAGTATTTATTAAAACACTATTAGCATTATGAGTTCACTTGAATAATATTTTAAAATCGGAATTTTTTTTTCTGTGCATCTTTTATTGGTTCATGTTATTTAATTAAAATCAGATTTTAATCGAAATCAAAAATGGCAAGAACAATTAACTGAAAAATTAGAATTCACTGTAGATTCGTTAATAAGCTACAGGGTGACGAACAATATTATTATTGATGAATTAAATGAATGTACTTAATTATTGATAATAATAAGGAGATTATTGGTTTATATGATTTTATTACATGTGTTCGATGTAAATAAAATGCACGACTGGGTCGCACGAACTTGCTCCTATGTAAAAGACTAAGAATTTCAAAAATGAATGTTATTAGAGAAACTGTTCATAAGCATAAAATTCATTTTTTAAATGACTAAAAAAAAATTCTTTAGTAGTTAAAGGTAAGAATAGGATGCCATGTGATTCAAGCAAATATAGATATAGGTCTTTGTAGTGGTTTCTTAAAAAATAAGGTTTTATATAAGAAAATTTTAAAACATTTTTAAGAAAAAATGTTGGTACACAACAAGTTATTTCAAGAAATGGTGATGTTGATTTGCTTCAACGGTCGCCTGATTTGACTGCTCCGGACAAACAAACCAGAAACACTTGAGCAACTCAAACGAAATATTCGTGATGATATCAATGAAATACCGCGTGAAATGTGTGAGAATTTAATGAAAAATGTGCTCAAAAGGGCTCGCATTTGTGAGACTAACAGATGCGGACATTTACCTGATATTGTATTCCATACAAAATTGCCGACATTAAATAAAACATTTATCAATATAAGATCCATTCTCTTTCATTTAATCAAAAATTATAAACAAACAAAGTAGTATACCTTCCCGGCGGACACTCTGTATATTTCCAACATTGGAGAAAAGTAAAATCTTAATTAGACCTAATTTTAATTACTTCAACTCAAAGCGACAGTTCTTTGGACAGGTTTTTGGAATTCCCTACCTGTTAGCTTGAGAGGACTTAAGAACTGCAAATTCTTTGAAAATTTTTAAAAAATCCATTTCAGAAGCTAAAACCATTATTTCAAGTAAGTTTCACAGTTTTCTTAATTTTTCCATTACTTAAGTTTTTTTTCCTAATTTTTAATTAATATTCCATTGACTTAAATCTAGTTTAATTAATTTAGTTTTTTGAAGTAAAACTTCTTTTCCGGCGTTGGGGGTAAAAAAATTTCTATGCAGCTGTCAGTGACATGTCAAACCGTCACGCCATCCGTCAAAGACAGCGACATGTTTTTAGAATACAAAGTAATTATAACATGAAGTTGGATACGATTTAGAATTTACATATTTCAAATGGCTGCATTCAAAGATAAACATAAAACTATAGGTTCAGACGCGCAATGGCTATGCAACACGAATAATTATTGACAAGCAATATGCAATCCAAATAAATTTTACCAACACCTAACCCTCGCATACAAAGTACTGGCCAAAAAGTTGGGTATATCCACTACCATTTGTATTCTTGCTGTCATAGACGGCATGCCACATGACCATCAGGTTGCCTGAAAGTTTTGAAACTATACTTTTTAATAATATTTATTCGCTTAATCGCACACGCCACCGACATTTGTTTTGGTATTTATAAATTTGAACATCACCCGACTAATCAATCAAATACTTTAATAATTAATTTTACAAGAGTGCCGCTGTCAGTGTACTTGCTTTCCAAGTTGCCTGGATACCTTTGAGTATATATAATATGGAGGGCTCGTTCCTATCCCTAATGCATTGTAGTACTTGAAGTTGTGATAGGGGTCGCTGTCTCACTTTCTGTAAGTTAAGGATACAGCCGTATCCTCCGATTTGTGCTTACCTTCTCCTCGCATATAGTTCTCCGTCATATGTGATATGAAGCACTCGGCAATAACTTTGTCTTACACAAATTTGAGTAGCGCCCCCTATGATAGTCACGCATTTGGAATAGAAACGAGCCCTCCATATTATATATACTCAGAGCTGGATACTGAATTAATACCAGGTGACTACTAAGTTGCTCGGGTTTGTACGGGTTAATAAGAAATGCTTGTGTACATTACAAGATTACAACATGCTTGCCAATACTTGCACGTGCAGCCCTAGGGTAATACAAACAAAGCGAGGCAACTTGCTTGTCAAGTGGCATGGGAGTTTTGTACTTTTCTTCTCGATTTCATTTAAGGCTAGGCGCGCACATTCAATTTTTTGAAGTAAAACTTCTTTTCCGGCGTTGGGGGTAAAAAAATTTCTATGCAGCTGTCAGTGACCAGTGACATGTCAAAACGTCACGTTATCCGTCAAAGACAGCGACATGTTTTTAGAATACAAAATGTTTGTTCGTAGGTTATAATCTTACAGAAGCTTTGCTTGAGGAAAAAGAAGTTTTACTTCAACCGCGCGTACGTCAGTACACACAATCTTTTTTTCTTTTTAATTCAGTTTATACTCGAATATGTACAAAGTATCCAAAATAAAACACTATGTTTTAATATACTTATGTTTTTGAAGTCAATAAAATAAAATAAGTCTAAAAAACTTTGTTACGTAGCGGATTCCAATGATGCGTTCTTTTTCTAAAAAAATTTCACTTTTGAAATAAATAAATTCGTTCTTTTACTTTGCAACTCTACTACAGAGACTTACAGAAAATTTGGCACTAGGACAAACATTGATGTTTACACACCTTAACCATGAGTCCCGGCACTCACATTTTTTATGTACAAATCGAGTTCATAAGTTTAGTATTGAACGTAGGTATCAGCAGTTTTGCTGCGAAGTCTGCCTACATTACGGCAAAGATAGAAATCCTTTGAATCGCTTCCACCTCAAACACTAATTTTGTAAAATGTGTTTCCTTGAGACCTTCTTCCTTTAATGGAAAAAAGCTCAGTAAAGTTTATTTATATTATTTATATTATTTTCAAATCATTCCTACTTTTTCATTATTGTAAATTTCCAACTTAAAATGTTATTGAAATTCTTGATTAAATTTCAGCTGAATAAAAAGAAATAAAATTCTAATTAAAATTTTTGATTACATTTTCTGCCAAAAAATATAATAATAATAATTCAGCACACGAAAAAATACTCCCCTAGCTATACGAATTTCAGAATTCGAAATAATCAAATTACAAAAATCAAATCAAAGAATTCCCCGGGATCAATATTAAAAGTTTATTTTTGTATTGCAAATTCAGCTGAAACTGAAAAAGCGCAATGGAAAATATGATTGTATATACGTACGTATCGCAACATAACTCAATATCCTGCAATTAAAATAGAAAAGGAGAAAATTACCTGGAACTAAGTACGGTGCTGGATTGGGTGCTGGTAGCCAATAGGTTGCCGTTATGGACGGATATGCCTGTTGCAGCGCACTGCCGTTATTGTTGTTCGCCATGGTGGTTGTGGTGTTGCAGCCATGTTGACTAATTGGCGATGAACCTTCTTGTTTTATGCGATTTTTCATTTTGTTTGAATTTTTTAATAATTTTTATTCCTTCGTATTTCTATTTATATGGGTTTCACTCGCACAAATCACATGAAGCACTAATAATGATATTTTTATTTTTCACTTGATATCTATCACAGTTGACTTTTTTTTGGAAATAACTTTTTATTTTTCGATGTATTGACAGTTAATTAGTATTAATTTTTCTATTCTCTGTTACACTTTTAGTTGCCTTGGATCATTTTCGAGAAAAAACCTGAGTAAACACAAAATACGCTTTGAATATTAAAAAATTGTGATGTATCTGAGACAAGAAAAAAAAAATAACACAAGTAAATGACAAAAAAAGCCGGCATGTTCTCGTATGTGGATAAAAATTACTTAAAAAACGGCACAAGACAGAACACATGTTTTCCTATTTTATTTTTAATATTTTTTTAAAAACAATTTTTTTTTCTGTATCTCTTTCTCATTCAGTTTCTTTTTTTGATATCAGTTGAACAGAAGGAATAGCACACTCTTGATTTCTTTAATCGTGACATTAATTGATCTTTCTATCTTTGACTAAATTTATGGATATATTTCGATACTAAATCGACATTTTTATGGCTAATGATAGATCGTAAAACGCAAATAAATTTGTTTTAATCGAAGAGAAATTAATTAAAAATAAATGAATACAAAAGCGAAGAGAGTTTTATTTTTAATTTCTTTGAAATACCTACTCGTAAAAAGTTCTCTTAAGACAATTATCTTGATCTTGATTCTTGAGTGAGGGACAACAGACAGGGTTTTTGAATATTTTTATTTATTTTTCTTTGTCTCTTCTCTTCTGATTCGTAGTGATATTTCTCTCATTGGTCTAACCACAATCGTCATAAGCTTCTGTTTAACTTTTTTTGTCATTTATGTAGATTTTAATTGATATTGCTTTATTATGCGAAGTAAAATTGAATAAAGTTGTTTGACGATTTATAACTACAAACATATTTGTATTCATATTAATTTAAATATTTAGATTTAATTGTACATTAGTATCTATGTATGTATCAACTGCAGTGTGTTCTCACTTATGGCTACAGTTATATACAGTGCTACACAATAGTTTGCGTACAGCGATAAGACAACGAAAAAAAGAACCATTACTTGTGAACGGTAAATGATAATTTTATTTTGTAAGTATATTTCAATAAAATAATTTTCAAATGATTTATTTAGTCCAAAATAAATTCAATGTTTTTATTTTTATTTGAAAAGTTGTGAAATTCGTTACACAAAAGTTTGCGTACAGATAATAACATTCTTTCGTTACACACTGTGCAAATAACGGTACGTTTTGATCGCAGTACATTGATGTTTGTTCGCGTGTGACTAATGAATTGATTGATTGTTTTTTTGAATTTCGCGAAATTAAAACAAGAAAATGTCGAAAAAACAAATAAGTGTTAGTGAAACAGAGTTGATAATTAATCTCTACGTGAAACAAAAAATGTCCTACGGCGAAATTTCAAAACAAACTTCCAGAAGTCGATCAACGATTCAGAGAACCATAGATCGCTTTAGGAACTCAGGGCAGGTCGAATCTAAGTCCAGATCAGGCCGACCATCCAAGCTCTCAGTAAGAGATAAGCGGGTGATCAAGCGAATGGTGGATCAAAATCACTTCACAACAGCTAGGATGATCAGCTCTCGGCTTGAAGCCCAACATAACACTAAAGTGCACCCAGAAACAGTTCGAAGATGGGAAAATGGGTTTAAGTCGTGCACACCCAAAAAAAAAGTGAATAGACAAAAGCGGCTTGCGTTTGCCAAGGAGTACGTCAACAAGCCTCCCGAATTTTGGCGCAAGGTAATTTTTTCGGACGAATCAAAATATAATATTTTCGGGTCTGACGGTCGCCTTAGGGTGTGGAGAAGGCCAAATGATTCCCTTAATCCGAAATGTACAGTGAAGACTGTGAAGCATGATGGTGGAGGTCTTATGGTGTGGGGTTGTATGGCGTCTTCAGGGGTAGGTAAGCTGGAAATAGTCGAAGGAATCATGAATCAGTTCGTGTACATTGATATCCTCACAAAAAATTTAACAGTTAGTGCCGAGACGCTGCGCTGGGTATTTCAAACGACTACTACTTCCAGCAAGATAATGACCCCAAATATACCGCATATAACGCGCGTATGTGGCTCTTATATAATACCCCACACCAACTACGAACTCCACCTCAAAGCCCAGGCATTAACCCAATTGAACACGTGTGGTATGCACTGGAAAGAAAAATCCGCACCCACGATATTCGAAATAAAACCCAACTTAAAGACGTTTTATTATTCGAATGGAATAATATAAGGATTTCTTACACAGAAAAACTTGTTGCATCCATGCAAAACCGTTTGAAGGAAGTAATTAGATTGAAAGGATATCCAACAAAATATTAATGCCAAAAGTGATATTTATTTTTATTAATTTTTTTTTTAACTTTTTTCCATTTCTCTTACAGCTGTACGCAAACTTTTGTGTAACGAATTTCACAACTTTTTTTTCCTTTTTTTGCTATTTGTTTAAATAAAAATAAAAATATTGAATTTATTTTGGACTAAATAAATCATTTGAAAATTGTTTTATTGAAATATACTTACAAAAAAAAAATTATCATTTACCGTTCACGAGCAATGGTTCTTTTTTTCGTTGTTTTATCGCTGTACGCAAACTTTTGTGTAGCACTGTACATAGAATAACTATTCCAACATAAGTATGAACCGCCAAATTTGTGTACTGGAATTCAGGTATTATTGGAATTGGTGCTGTATTAACGTATGACGATGTCATAGGAATGTAAATGAACTTCAGTTGAAAAAGCAATTATTTTAGCTACAAATAATTTTGTTTTTTGATCTTATTTTCTTCATCAAAATTCCGAATCTACAAATTCCAATATTCGAAAATATTTTTCAAATTTAAAATCTCATTGCATCAGAAGTCTATTTGCTGGTTATTTTATTTCAACTTTATGGGGTAAGCTTTGACGCAGCTGATTGTCTTACGCCGCCGACAACTACAATGAAAACTAGAGTGAAGACTCGTTTTAGCATTGGCGCCTCCCACGGTTGACAGATTGAAGGGGAGTAGTACGAGTATGTCAATAATAATTACGTTGCACCGAAATTGGGTACTCACTAAGGCACTCCCAAAAAAATGCCAACGAAAGAATTCTTTAGATATGTAGACTCAACGCTTCTAGCGAGACCGAAGTACCTACTTGGTATTTCACTTTACGAGAGGATATCTGACATATGTATTTAGGCCTGAGAGCAATAACAATTGTCCAGTACAAGCCAGGTTGCTGGAAGCGAGATGTTGGTGAATGAACCCTGTATAGGCCAACAGTAGCTCTCAAATCACCGTTGAGGGTAACTGGTAGTGTTTCAAACAATTTCCGAAATTTCAAACTATTCGGTCATCTCGATACATATGAATGAAAGAATTGATATTCAAACTACTGGATAGTGTCGGGTATCCGGATAGGTAAATAAGACAGTTGAGATCTGACACTATACATATATTCGGAAATCCGGATCCAGTTTGATGAATTATTTGTACTGTGAAGGTAGAACACGAACATAAATGAAAACAAATCTTACCCTCATGAAACTTAGAAAAACTCGTTTCAAAAACAACCCTTAAAATATCCAAGTGGGAAAGGATGTTTTGTTTAAACAGTTTCTCGTCATCGGAAATTAGCTAGTGCAAACTAAAATGTCTACAATTTGCTGCAATAGTGTTTCCACCCGTCAGAAAACGCAGTCTGCAGCTGGTGATGTACTGTTTTTGAAACTTGGTTTACTAAGTGAAGATATAGGAAATAAGTGACTGAATTTAATTCAGTTGAAAGCACTTTGGAATTAAGGTCATTTTAGCTTTCAATTCAATCAATTGAATGTTTCAATCAATTTACTGGGTTTCATGAGCGTAAATTTTGTTTTGTTTATAACCTTTACTGTATAGATAATTCATCCAACTCGATCCAGACCTGAATCTGAATCCGCTTTTTAAATGTCTTATTTAACCTAATTTATCCAGATTTTTCGGAAAACTCATACTGTCTACGGTTCTGTTTTAGATGTCCGAAGTATTGTAACGAAGCATTCCATGCTACTCTACTATATGTTACTTTTGTATAACTACCGAGAATTGTACTCCACAAAATTCGATTCACACACACCAAGGACACATGACGTCTCAGGAAAATCAACAACATTGTTATTTTTTGTTTACCACTTACACAGTTCACATTCAGTGTTTAAAAGCATCATGAGGACCTACTCGGATGAACGAAGAGTACCCCTTCGACCATACACAAAGTCAGGCGACCTAATAAATTGGTTTTATTGACCATTGAAATCCAGTCATAGACAAGTGTAGGCGATTTGGTCATTTTAGCTTTCCTTGCTTTCTCGGAGCTTCCTCCCCCCCCCCCCCCCACCAGTGGTAAGGGTTTCGTGCAAAGACAAGTTATTATTATTATTATTATTCCAAGCTTTATTCACTCATTGATACTTTAAAATTTACATAATTTTATAATAACATTTGATTGAATATATTTACGTTACATTTAAACAAGTATGTGTACGTAAAATTAATTAAATTACAAGAAACAAATATTTCAATCAAGGTTTTAAACTAATTTAAATATATACATTATTTGAAAAAAGAGAGGTATAATTTTAGGTTATCTGAGCATAAGCCTCCCCCAGACTTCTCCAT
This sequence comes from Chrysotoxum bicinctum, assembly GCA_911387755.1. Taxonomy (NCBI): domain Eukaryota; kingdom Metazoa; phylum Arthropoda; class Insecta; order Diptera; family Syrphidae; genus Chrysotoxum; species Chrysotoxum bicinctum. Next base: position 88,119,021 of record OU426987.1, read on the forward strand.
CTTCTTCTATCTAGTGCTTCTCTCCAATAAAGTGGGCATATTTTTCGGATGTCATCCTTCCAGCGTTTATGTTGTCCACCTACGCTTCTTTTGTTTTCTAAGGGTATCCATTCGGTTACTAATTTTGTCCATCGATTATCAGGTGTACGTATTACATGTCCTGCCCATTCCCATTTGAGTTTCTTAAGCCTGTGTCTAACGTCTTCAAAATTAGTTTGACTTCTTATATTCTGATGGTTAATTTGCTGGGCAATATGAACGTTCATAATAGCTCTCTCCATTGCTCTCTGACATGATTGGAGTTTCATTTCAGTGTTTTTCGTGACTTGCCAAGTTTGGCACCCATAGGTGAGGACTGGAAGAACTGTTGAGTCAAACATATATTTCCTTGTTTTATTCGAAATATTCAATGTAAGAAGATGCTTAACGTTCCAGAACTGCCTCCAAGCGTTCGTCATTCGCTGCTCTATATCCTTTTTTTCTTTGTCTTTGAATGAGATAATCTGACCAAGGTATGTGTAGTCTTCAACGTATTCTAATATATTGTTATTAACACTAACTGGGTCTGAAGCACCATTTGTCATAATTTTAGTTTTCTGTTGATTTGTTGACAACCCAATATTTCCGCATTCCGAGCACAGTTCGTTCAGCATCGTTTGAAGTTCTTCACTGTTGTTTGCGATAATTATGATGTCATCGGCAAATCGGAGGTTTTAGAGACATTTGCCATTTATCTTCAATCCTTTGTCTTCCCAGTCTAGCTTTCTAAATACTCCTTCTAAGGCTGCGGAAAAGAGTGCTGGTGAAATTGGATCTCCTTGCCTTACACCTCGCGATATTTTAAAATCTGGTCCGACGCATTCTGTTTTTATGTGGGATGTGCTCCTGTCATACATTTTCTTTAGGATTCGAACTATTTTTTCGTCTACACCTTGATTGAGAAGCGCCTTCCAAATAGATCTCTGCTCTACTGTGTCAAACGCTTTTGCAAAATCGATGAAGGCAAAGTATATTGTGATGTTATACTCTTTGCATTTTTCTATTATTTGATTAACGGTTTGTAGATGATCTATTGTCGAAAACCCTGATCTAAAACCGGCTTGTTCAAAAGGTTGATTTAGATTAAGGGTGGTTTTCATTCTCTCAAATAAACACTTCGCAAAAACCTTGTATATCGATGATATTATGCTTATCGGGCGATAATTGTTGATATCGTCCCTGTTCCCTTTTTTATGTATGAGAATTATTTCCGATTTCGTCCATTGGTCTGGGACTTCCTCGGTGACCAAAACCTGATTGAAAATAGTAGTCAACCAGTTGGCCAGTGAAAAGTTGCCGAACTTTAGGTATTCAGCTAATATCCCATCGTTTCCTTTGCTTTTTTCATTCTTTAAACTATTTATTGCTCGCTCTATTTCACTTTTAAGAAATGGTGGAAAATCTTCTTCCTGGTTTTGTCGTTCTAGAAATGTATCATTAGTGTCTACTTTGCGTGTTTTGTATAGATCAATGTAGAACTTTGTAGCTATTTGGTTAATATTCTTCCTTTCGTGAATTCTTTTACCATTATCCGCCATTGCTGTTATCCACTCTTTATAATCTTGGATTGCATTCTTTGCCTTTTTTATTGATCTCGTTTCTTCGATCACTGTCTTTAAGAGGTTGTCATTGAATTTTTGGATGTCTTCTTGACAACGTTTCTTGATGTTCTTCCGTATATTTTTCAGATCCTGTTTTTCTTGGGCATTCAGATTGGTCTTTTTTCGAATACTATCACGAAGTGTTATCATATTTAGAGTTTCACTCGATAGTTTTTGCGGTTTTTGAGATACAGCAGTAAGAATATACCTGTCTGCAGATTCTTTTATAGTTTTTTCCATTTTGTTATATGCTATTTGAGTGGGTTCATTTAACCTTGATATAATGTTATATCGTTGTTGAAGATCAGCATTATAACTTTTGATGATATCTGTACTTATCGATTTTGTTAATACTTTTCTTGTAGTTTTATGAAGTTGTCTGGTTTTATGGTTGATTAACAACTCCGCGCGTACTATCCGATGATCTGATTCGAATTGAAAGTTATTAAGTACGGACACATCTTTAAGGATTGATCTTTTATTGCAAAGAATAAAATCTATTTGGTTTTTGTACTTTTGGCCTGGTGAATTCCAGGTCCATTGATTTTGCGGTTTCTTTTTAAATAACGAGTTTCCAACTATAAGTTTTTGTTGCCAAATATATTGGATAAGACGACTACCTCTTTCATTTCGATTACCGTATCCATATTCTCCCATAATGGTTTCTTCGCTATTTTTTCTGAAACCTAATTTAGCATTGAAATCACCGATTATCAGTAAAATCTCTGTTTTAAAGTGTGCTGTCGCTATTTCCAGTGTCTTGTAAAAGCGATTCATCTCGTCATCAGTTGCTTTCTCAGTTGGTGCATAGACTTGTATGATGGATATGTTACAATTCTCTACTTTGATTTTCATTCCTATTATCCTATCGTTAAATCCTTTAATTTCTTGAATATTCTTTTTTAACTCTTTGTTTATAAGGAAACCGACGCCATAAAGACCTTGTTTAGTTCCGAAGTAAGCAAATATATTTCCGTTGTTGAGTTCTTTTATGCTTTCGCCTTGACGCCTTACTTCTGCTAAACCGATTATATCCCAGTGTATCTTATTGAGCGCGTTTTCTAGTTCAACAAATTTTTCTTTTGATTGGAGAGTTAGTGTGTTTAGAGTTGCTACGTATAAGGGTTTCGTACCTGTATTGCTTTTATTAGTATAGTAGTTTTTGTTTGTATGTTTTTTGTTTAGTGATATGCTTTCCGCAAATTTATAAAAGGGGGGGTGTTGGCCGAAATCCTCCACGGTGGCCGACCGGGTTGGAGGTTTATTCTTCAGTTTGTCCATTATAAAATTGTTTTCGTTATTAATAATTGGTTCGCTGGGGTTGACTTTTGGCATTTGTTGTGGTGGATTGTTCGTTAGTTGTTATTGATTTGTTGTTTTTTCGAAGTTATCTACAGCGAATTGGTTACCATTTTTAGCGTCGGCACTTTGACCCATAGTGACGGTTTTCTTGAGGACATATTTCATCAGGGGGGATGATGACGACGATGGTGATGACGATGAGAAAATTTTATTTTTTGTTTGTGGTCTACTGTTCTTTTTGCACGAACTCCTCGCTGTATCTGAATCTTTTTCAAAGTCATCATCAGAGAGCTTTCTTTTGTTTTGCTTAGGGTGCGTCTTTATATTGATAATTTCTTCTGCTGTTAATGTTTTACCATCGACAATCAGCCTGTTGTTTTTGACTTTTACTTCTGCGTTGCTATTCATGTTTCTTACGGTATTCGCTTTTTCAAGTAAATTTTTCCGCTTTTCTAATACATCTTTCGGTAAGTCATCATGAAGAATTAAGTTTGTATTATTTTTTGTGTTATATGCTTTTAGTTTTATTTTATCATCCATGATCAGGCATTTTGTTCTATATGCCAAGAATCCAATTTTGATAGGTCGAGTTTTATTTTTGTTTTGAACTCCAAGACGATAGACAAAGTCAAGATCTTTCAATGAAACTTCAATTTTGAAGACTTCACTTAGAATTTGTAGCGCTATTTGCTCGAGTTCAGTTGTTGATTTTTCAATTTCTTCAACATTGAGGAGAATAACGTTCTTTCTTCGTAGTTGGCATTCCAAAATACTAATTTTTTCTTCATGTTTACTAACTTTTTCTTCTATTTCGTAAACTTTTTCATTGATTTTATCAATCTTTGATCCAACTTCAGCGACGTTAGTTCCCACTTCTTTAATTTCAGATCTTATATCTTTCTTTGAATCTTCGACACTTCTATAGATGAGAGCTATCATGTCTTTAAGCTCAGAATTGCTTACTTCTTCTTTTGTAGTGTTGTTTTCCGGCGCAGACATTTTTGTATTTAATACAGTTGAAGTTCGGAAGAAAATTATGTGAATTATTAATGAACGTTAATATTCCCTTATATTTATTTTTTATTTGTTTTTTGCGGTTCGTGTCTTTGCTTATTTATGGCCAAATTGAAATGGAGGTGTCGCTAGTGGTTTTATTTGTTGAATAAATATCGTTATATATTTTTGGGGGATAATATGATAAGTTTTGTAATCTATCTATATTTATATTTATGTTTATTTTGTATAGTGAAAGCTTTATTCTTTGTTCTATTGACGTTTCACTTTGAGAATTATATTGCATTTGGAATTTTCACACTAAAAACTTGGTTTTTTAGGTTTATAAATACCTGAAGTTCTTATATTTTTATTCTCAATATTGGAGAGAGTTCTTATGCTTCAAAATATTCACTTCTCAAGAATTTCCGTAATTTATTTGTATTTTAATTTCTTTATTTTTCCACCACTCACAAACTTTGCCAACTATCACTAAATACAGCGTTGCCACCACTGTTAGGTAGGTGAGATTGTCCAGCTATTTTTTACTAAGGCTTCCCCCACCAGTGGTAAGGGGTATTAGTTCGAAGTTAAAAGTCCTAATTGCCATCAGGGGCTTTGGTACCCGCTTATCTATCAGAGCGTTTAGCCTGCTGTTTTAGTGGCACCAAGGGCGTAGAACCTGCTGATGTACCGGAGCGTTCTAGCTTGCTGCTTTGAGTTACAACAGGGGTGCACCAGGACCAGTTCTTAAAGCCTAATTACCAGAAGCCAGGTTACCCGAAACCAAGCACCAGAATATTAAACCGAAATCCAGAAGAGTTGATACCCGTAAATCATTCGATTACCATATTTAATTGAAATACTAGTAACAGAAGAGTGTGTGTTATAGATATAAGAGTTATTTTCAATAAAGATATTGTAATAAGGTCTGAAGACCTTTCCCTCTGAAGTTTCGTGTTTTCTTCAGGACGACCCTGGCAAAAACCACATCACAATATTCCGAAAATTTGAAGCTAGCTAGTTTCAGATATTGAATTATTCGATTGTTCTAATACAAAAAAGGGTCCTGGTAACTTCGTACCTGTAGTAACTATACAACAGATATCAGACCTTAACTCGGAGACTTTGCACTACCTCGTAATCTGGTGAAAAACAGCAATATCTGCCACAAGAAGAAATTCGACTTTATACGACTTAACACATTTGGAATTGGAGTTGTGCCTACAAAGAGCACATAAGTGACAAGCTCTCTACAGTGCATTTATAAAAAACACAGACATCAACAGTCAGTAGTACTGGTATCGTGATACTCGTATCATCGAAGAGCAGCGAGCGAAGAATATCAAATATATATAGAAGGACGAAAGAACTCCCGATGACTGAACTATCAGCTCGCTTCTGGGCCGGCAGATCGATCAAACTTAGGAAACTCCTAAATAAGTCCATGTTGTCATAGAATTTAAAGATACATATGATATTCATCAGCAGGAGGTCTTTACGGCGATGGGCTAACTCGGGATCCCGGAAAGAAAGATCAACCTGCGTCATTTGACGTTGGAAAATATTGTTCATAGCTCCACCGAAATATTTCGAACATGGATTTTGGCAAAGTGATATGTTATCTTGTGACTTCTTCAATCTCGTCCATAAGCAGATGGTACTCGAACATAGGCCCAGCGTTACATTTAGAGAAATTTATTAAACAAATATGTGCAACTATTAGGGATATAAAAGGGCTTTACCTAAATTATTATAAGTAGTTTAGATGAGGTCTAAATTTGTAATTCATACAATACTCTTTTTTCCCGAGGCCAATTTCTAATAGTTATGTCTTTCGAAGACCAAACAGCTTGTTTTCTTATCAAACAAAAAAAATTATAAAAAATTATAAAAAAAAATTGTCTTCACTCAATCTACAAGCACAGTCATATAAACTCTCAACTTAGAGCTTATAATCTGCCCAAACACCAAACGTTAAAGATTGATTTTTATTTTTATTTTTTATCACAACGAAAACATAGACTTTTATGCTTATGAGAAACAGAAAGATTTCAATTGATTTTTTAATGGACCTTAGGAGATTTTCTGAACACTTGCTCCAAAAAATAAAGCAACTCACCCCGTTTTACGATTCCTAAACAGAAACAAAATTTCTATGAACAACAGATTTGATTGCATTTCAAATTAATTTTTTTATTATCAAGTGTGTTTTTATTTCCTTTTAATTCTTTTTTTTTATAAAACCATCTTGTTTGAACTACTTCAATAAAAATTAAGAAGCAAGTTTTCAAGAACAATTAAATGTTCATAGGAATAGGCGCATGCACTTGATCCTAAAGTTAAAAGTTATAGACTTAAAATTGGTTAAGGGGCCATTTTTAACAACAAAAAAACCAACCAAGACCTAGAGTTTAAAAATTGGTGTTTTTTTATACATAAATCAAAAAAATATTTTTTTTTAAGTTGAAACAATAACTTAGTCTTGTATTGACTAGAAACGCTATAAAGGAAAAATGTTATTAAACTTCCTTATACGAGTACTGTTCTCGAAAAAAAAAATAGATTTTCAAAAAACTATTTTTAAACATTTTTATCTCAGGTACCAACATAAAAAGCAAATTGTTTTCTAAAGCTTTTGGACAGTACTAAGAAATTATTTGGTGAAAGTCGCAAACAAATAACTGAAATTATTTTATAAATCCAAAAAGTATTTTTTGTAACACTATTTAAACATTTTAAAAGTATCAAAATCAGTTGTGTCATTTTTGAAACAAGAAATCATTCTACGGGAGATTTGATTTGGTTACGAATTCTTCTGATTTTTTTTTTCAACTAATAGCTAACTCTTACTAAAGCAGATATTCTGAACTTAATTTATTTAATTTATGGAACACATTTTAAGATAAGCAAGTAAGTATTTTCTTTTATCTCGAAAAAAGCCGACACAAAAATTTAGACCAATAGAAATTGCGTTCTTATCTTATTTGCAAAAAGGGGTTATAAGTCTCTTTTTTTTTTTTTAGATAATTCATTTTATTCACAACAACTTAAAATTAAAAGATATTACAAAAAGCATAACTTAACGAATGTATTAAGAATGAATAAACAAGTAGCCGTTCTATAATTTAAGGAACATAAAGTTCTAAATTAGTGTTGAACGACACTTCAATAAATTTAAATAAGTATGAATGAATCTGATGTGGGGTGACATCAGTTACAAGGTTAAAAAAGAGAAAAAAAGTGTTTAATTGAACATAATGAGAAGAAAGTTAAATAATGGAATTCAAAAGTATACTAAGTAAATATGAAAAAGCAAACAATATAAAAGAATGAGGAAAAAGAGTAAAGTGAAAACATTTAAAAAAAAAAAATCCTCTTGTGACGCTTTTCTCCTGACTTGACGAAAATTAAAACCTGCTTTGCAAGTAACAAAGGTTAATGCTCATTATTTATCTATTTTTAATATGACTTATTTATCTAAATGTGTTATGTTCGTGTAGCTACATGCACAATAATATTTATATAATTTAACTTTTCATGATTTGTTAATTCATCAACTCGAAACATAAACAATCAAAATTCAACAAAAAGATCGTAATAGATACATTTAATCCTAAACCTACCCATTTTATAGTCAAAAAAAACTACCCAAAAATTATAAGAACAGTCGATCCCATTTATGTGAAACATCAATAAGTCACAAATGGTAAGTCTCAGTTTTAATTTCTTCAAAAATATGTGAAAGAATTGTTTTATTGGTATCTCATATTAATAAAGGATCATTAAATTCGTGGTCTGCATTTGACATCCTTGTTTAAGTCTCATATTTACGTGAAAATAAAGTGGCATCAGAGATTCTATATTTTTATTTTAAGGTTTAGGGTTACCTATTATTATCAGAAAAGTAGTGATTTTTCAGCAGACATGCGATTCACGCATTATCGGCCATCCAATCGTACTAAAAGATAACGAATTTACTTCTGATTGAATATAATTTAGTTAAAAGTCAAGTAACCTCAACACCAGAATGCGTTTCCCCCAAGTAGACAGTAGGCTCATCCGCAAGCCGCTGTAGTACTCTTCTAAGATGTTAATATTGGTCGATTTTTACCAACTCTTATAAAAATTACTTGACTTTTAATTGATATACACATCATGTGTATGCTAGGGCTTCTAAAAAAATGTTTTTAATATTTTGAAAACCACGTTATCAGTTTTTTGAATTGCGACTTATAGGTACTATAAGGCAAGTTATGCATTCGTAAAAAAAAATCGAACTCGAGATTGTGATCAAAGTTGACATTACGATGATAGTGAAGACCAAAAAAGTGGGTCTCGCAATTCTGTCTGTCTGTCTGTCTGTCTGTCTGTCGGTTCGACTACAGCCTAAACGGCTCGGCCGATTTTCTTCAAACTTGGTAGATATGGGTTTTAATTTTTCCCCCCCGGAGGTTTTTTTTTTTTTAAGATCAAAAATAATGGTACCTGCCATACGATTTTTTTCGAAATTTTATAAATATTTTTTTTTCTCAAAAACTGTCCCACAGAATTTTTTAAAAAAAATTTGAAAAATTTTAATGGTTTGAAAAAAAATTTACAAAAAATTGTTATTTTTGGTAGCCCCCCTGGATCCATTTTTTTTATTTTTGATTTTTTCGAAAACGGTACAGCCGATTTTAATAATTTTATGGCAAAGCTCCTCCAAAGTTTGAATATTATTACATATTCAAATTTTCAATTTTTTATTTTTTGGATTTTTAAAAAAAAATTCAAAATTTTTTTTTGGAAACTCAATATTTCGAAAACCCCACGTTCGATTTTTGTCAAATTTGACAAATAAAAGTTTCTTAAAATAATCTACAAGATTTGAGAAAAGAAATTTTGTTTTATCTAAAACTAACGGTACCTTCCATACAAATTTTAAAAATGGTTTTCGAAAATCGTATTTTTTTCTCGAAAACGGTTCCGAGAATTTTGCTAAAATTTTTTTTCTTTTGATTAATATTTACGATCTATAATTTAATAAAAAAAAATTTAAATCTAGATACATATTACCGACTGTACCTACATATGTACCATAGAACGATTTTTTCGAATTTTGAATTTCTCATTATTGGCCTAACGGATCTTAATGAAATTTTCTGTAAAGAAGCTCCTAAAAAGTTTAAAAAATATTGCATTTAAAAACTTAAGAAAAAATATTTTTTTTCAATTTTTAGAAAAAAAAAGTCATTTTTTTTTTGAAAAATTCGATATCTTAAGAACGGCTTAGTATTTTTTTTGAAAATTAGACTTTTATTCGTACAATAATAAAAACTTAAGGTTGGCGTACCAAAATTTTTTCTTAAAAATGTTTTAAAAATGTTGTACATAAAAGCTTATTTTTTTAAGGAACCACTACAACGACTTATAATTTTTGTTCTTGCATAAATTCATATTTGCATAGCATTCTGTTTTTATCTCTTACTACTAACAGAATTTAAAAAATTCATTTTATCCTTATGAACAGTTTTCTCTAATAACATTCGTTTTTAAAATTCCTAGTCTATTACATAGGAGCAAGTTCGTGCGACCCAGTCGTGTATTTTATTTTATTTTATTTTATATTATTCCAACAATTGTTGTTTTTTTCTTAATATAATTTATATTTCTTATCATGTGAGTTATGCTCTTCATTAAAAGTAAATTGAAATAAAAATGTTTTCATATATTTATAATTTTTGTAACAATTTGCCACGGTAGGTGTTACAACTAACCCCCTAGTTCGGACGAGTTGCAACAACACGACCATTTTCTGGTCAGTAAGAGTAAAAATAAAGTTAAGAGGATCATAAACCTAGTCACTAGCCTATACCAATCATTATTATGACATCTGATATGGCATATGAGTCGTCTCGAGTAAATTCGTTCAGTTTTTGTGAAAATAATGGCGCAAAATTTTAAACAGCCTACTATTAAGGTATAACTATGATACTACATACTTAGCAATTTTCTAACCTTAAAGTAGTTTACTAACTTATTCTTAATTTTAAACATTCTCTAGCTAGTATCGTATTAAGGAAATTTTCTTAATAAATTGCTTCTGAACACACCCAAAACATTGGCAGTTCGTGCAAAACACTAAGCAAACAGATCTTTTTTGACTTTTGTAAATGTCAAAGAGCCATATGAAGTTAGCACGAGAAAGTATGATGTTATATTCGATTAAAATTTGCAAGATCGTTGTTTTAACTTAGTTTCATACTAATACAGCTTTAACACAGTACTAATTCAACTAAAATTTCGCGCAAATATTATTTAAAATCTTGCAAAGTGCATTCCAAAATAAAAGAATTCTTGTTAGTTAAATTTTGTTGCTCAGCTGAACGACTTCTGTTAGCACATCTAAGTTCAAATAAGCGGATTTGACTGTATACCTAACTTGTTTTTATATCCGCAGCCGGAGCGGCAGTTGTAGTTACCAATAACAATACAAATTAACGCCTGTGCACGTTCCAATCTGTGGAATTCGAAAAGCATCAACAATCAACGAGTGCTGCCTTAAATTCACCTACATACGTAACAATTTACAATGTGTGGCACTTGTTATTCGTATCCACATGCCAATTACACACGACAACTTCCTCCACAACATCCCAGCTATTAGATTTTAGATATTTTATCTACCTAAACATTTTTTGCTGAGTTATTATTATTATTATTTTTTTTATTAAACCGAAACTCACTCAAACGATTATAAACAAAACCGAAGCAGAAAAACACACAGCCTGATTGAATTTCTGTGATCTCAACCGTATTCCGGTATCCGCGTGAGTAATATTTCAAAAATGCAATTTAATAGTTTTCACATATTTTTCTGCCGCAAAATAATTCCGAAAATAAATAAATAAAAACTGCAACCAGTTGCACGATTTATATAGGCGAGTAGTTTCATTTATCAGGTTTCAATTTATTCTGGTTGGTAAACTAAATTCTAAATTTCTCACACATTCAGCACAAAATTTGCATGGCTCGGGTTTGTTTTGGTTTGTTTTTTTTTTTTTAATTTTTAAATTGAAACTCCGGCGAGTTATTTTAGAGAAAAATAAAAATAAAGCTCCATCCACCACTCGATAAGCAAATGAATGACTGACTTGACTGATCGGTCGCGTTCCGGAGAAGTCCGTCCGCGTCGTCGTCGTCGTCGAATTACTTGCGTATTCCGTATTCGTTATGCGTTTCGACTTTCGACAGAGGCACGGAGCCGAGCGAACTGAACAGTACGAGTACAGTGACTTGGTCCGACCCGACCGCTTGCACTTGTGTTGTCGTTCGAAAACAAATTTATATTGTCTTTCGTCAATCGACCGGCAATGTATTATTATTGTTATGATTATTATGGATGTGCTGTACTTCTGCCCGAAGTATCTGCAAGATACATTCCATTAGAGAGAACGAGTAACCTCTCTATGTCTCTATTAAGCTGATGCCAGAAGCACTCACAAGAATATTAGTTAAATAGCTATCTAAGACATGCAATTTCATATGTACAGACCCAGACCCAGAAGTGAGTTGAAGTATCTCATCACGAATGCCGCACGCTGCCGCCACCGACCTACCGCGCGCTGCCGACCACCGAGCAATAGCAGCTAATCGTACGTAAGCTAAAAGTAATAATGACAATAGTAGAATGACAATCGGTAAATGGAGAGATCCAACTGACTAAGTAGTAATGTATCGCGCACAGAACTGCGGTGGATTGGATACCAATCATACCACATTGCACATCATTATATTTTTACAAACGGAAAAAATGTATCTCTGAGACACAAAATTTCAACCGAGCTACAATTGTACGATACGAGTATACCTTCTCGGTTATTGTATTCCAAAATGACGATGATTGTGTGCTGTATTAGTATTTTTATTTTTTTCAGTCAGAGTTGAAGTTCGGTGTAGCGAGAGGCAGAGCAGCGCGAGGTATGACGATGATGACGACACTCGAGAAGTACTTGGAATCACATTAGTGTACTTGAAAATGACAAACAACAACAACACACAAACGAAAACGAAAAGGCACACATGCAATGCACGATCCGACCAGGCCGGCGCGCCGCGCTGAGCAACCATTTAATAAATATGTATCTTCCTTTAGTGTTTGGACTGCTTGGAGTGGTGTATGGTAGAGGTAATAAAATTTTATTTGAAATTTAAATTTTTTGGGTTATCCATAATGGATATGGCAAAAGACCAACATTCAAATGAGGAATAGTCCAACAGGTTGTGTTTCACTCCGAGGTTAGAATTTTTTTAAAGTAAAAAATATTTCGTAGCTTACTCGTAAGACCTATAACTGATGTCAACATCAACAAAGGTTTGTTTAGTACACAGGAACACCTGCTGCACCTCCACACACTTTCAAAGTAGGAGTCATCCTGTGAAATCAAAAGCTGCTGAAAAGATTCTCTTCAACTGATTCCCAAAGGAAACACTGAATTTGCTTAGCTCTAAATCATGGTAGCTGTCACTCAGTAATTAAACAAAATAAGAAAAAGCTTATTAATCTCTAAAATTCATCTATACTCTGTTCAACAAAACAACACAACAAGGAAGATAAGACGTTTGCCTCTCACTCTGGTTTCATTGGCTTGCATAAGTATGTCGCCTTTTAAAGCTCTCACAGTGTTTCCCTACATCATAAATCACCAACACTCAACATACTCAACTTCATAAAACTTGTTCTCAAAAGCTTCAAATCCCAAAAGCTCCTTAATAAAATCCACTGAATAAGCTCCTTGCTTGTAATTTAGAATGATAATGGTAACTCTGTTCTGATGTAAGGGGTGGTTAAATTTTAAGGCCGATGTTGAATGTGAACCAAACCTAAACGTCAAGTTTTTTTCTGCATTTCATTTGACATTTCTCAATTTCAGACTAACTCAATTTGAACCATGGAAAGATGCACAATCGAGCAACGCGTTAAAGTTATTCAGGCTTTTTATGAAAATGGGCGTTCGAATCAAAATGCATATTGTGCGCTTCGTGATTTTTTCGCTCAATTCAATCGTCCAAATGTGCGTACAATCAGAAAAATCGTACAAAAATTTGAGCAAACCGGGTCTGTAGGAGATGTGAAAACACCTGTGCATGCTCGTACAGCTAGTATTGCAGAAAATATTGCTGCTGTTCGCGATAGTGTGGCTGAAGAGCCGTTTACCTCAACTCGTCGTCGTGCCCAACAATTGCACCTCTCACGCTCGTCGTTGATGAACATTATGCATAAAGACTTGCATTTACATGCTTACAAGGTGCAAATGACTCAAGAACTAAAGCCTCTTGACCATTTCAAGCGTCGTCAATGGTCAGAATGGTGGCAAGAAATGGCAAGAGTGGATGATAAATTTATGAAGAAAATCATCTTCAGTGATGAGGCACATTTTCACCTCAGTGGATTCGTCAATAAGCTGAATTGCCGCATTTGGGCGAATGATAATCCAAGAGTGATTGTCGAAAAACAAATGCACCCACAAAGATTGACTCTTTTTTCCAAAATGAGGCCGATCAGGCAGTTACTGTGAATGGTGCTCGGTATCGTGAGATGATAACGAACTTTTTATGGCCTGAATTGGAAGATATGGATGTGGACGATATGTGGTTTCAACAGGACGTTGCCACTTGCCACACAGCTATCGAAACAATGGCTCTTTTGCGCGACAAATTTAATGGCCGTGTTATCTCACGTGGTGGCGATGTCAATTGGCCGCCAAGATCATGTGATTTGACACCGTTGGACTTCTTTCTTTGGGGTTATTTGAAAGAAAAGATGTACGTCGATAAGCCAGAAGCAATTCAAGAGCTAAAGGATGAGATATTTCGGCACATTAACGGCATAGAACCTCAATTATGCCTCAGCGTCATCGAAAATTTAGACCATCGGATGGATGTGTGCCGCCGAGGTCGCGGCGGCCATTTGGCCGATATTTTGTTCCATACATAATTGAACCATACCAATATGATCATAATAAAAAGAAATGACAGTAGTTTCCTAAATAATTTGTTTTATTCCAAATCAACATCGGCCCTTAAAATTTAACCACCCTTTATAATAACAAGAGCACGATCGTATTCACTTGACAGTATCCCTTTTCCCTTAAGCAGTGGGATTAAACGGTCGCGTTGGGGTGTACAACTTTTTGCGAAGAATTACAACAACAATTCTTTAAGGAAAGTCAGTGGCTTGCTTTATTTTTTAGGTGGCGTTTTTTCCAACGCAGTGTAGTGAGTCTGTATCAGGCGCCACTGCTTTGGAAAAAGCTCTCCCATAAGGCCTCTTTTGACAATTTTTGTTGAACAGAGTATAAAAACTTAAGAAGATACAAATTTGAATCTGTATTAATATTAAGCCCCTTTTAGACGATCATTTCAGTTTCAGTTGAGCTATCAGTTAAGCTTTCAGTTAAACTGATGTCTAAATCCAAAAACTGAAACTGATGAAATTCCCATAAGTTTTCAGTTCAGTTATCAGTTAAACTGATGTGTAAATACTTTTCAGTTCAGTTGTCAGTTCAGTCGTCATTTCAATTTTAGTTTGCGGTAATTTATTAAGCGACAAAACTACAGCTATTACAATAAGGCTTTCATCGTCCATTACGCAATGTATTTCCTCTGATTTTCGACTGCTCACAAGTAAAATGAAAGCTCAACCGAACACTGGACTGACGTCTAAATACACCGCCTTTTTTAACTGAACTGACAACTGAACTGATAACTGAAGGAACAACTGATCGTCTTAAAGAGGCTTTAACAAGATCTAAATATTTTAAATCTTAGTATTCAAAGGATCCATCATTTAAATGAAAAAAAAAATATTCAACCAAAGAGAAAATAATTGAAGCAGAGAAGAGAGTATATTTCCAGAGTTGCCATTAAGTACTTGGTCAGGGCATTTGGCCCATGTTTTTAGTTTTGGGCCTTTCGCTTGGAACCCGCAAGATATTGCCAGTAATACTCGTATCTTATTTTTACTTGCGACATATATACGTTGAGCCATCTAGTGGTTTCTTTTTAAATCATAGGTTATTTTAACACTGACAGCTGTTTCCCGCTCGAAATATTGACAGGAAGACAGTATTATACCTCCGCGAAATGAAATGAACAACGCAACGTTGGGAAATATTGAAAACATATTTCCAAAGTGAATGCTGTCTAGCCTAAATAGTGCCTTTTTTTGAAAAGAAGATTTGACTGAAATGAAGCACCCACCGCGCCTGCTGTACGCAAATTTGTGCAAAAAGTTCGTTCGACTGCTATGCTAGTGGACAACACTCATAATCTCCGTCGTTGTACAGTAAGTATACAAACGAGAATAGAATGTGACTGCTGTAGCCGAAAGTGTGAGACTCAATTCACGAACATCAACTTGCCATCGATGGTCAACAGCTCAACATATCACGCACTAGCCTGAGGAGAATTCTGCACAAAGATCTTGGATTATTCGCTAACAAGGTCCAATTGACTCCAGCGTTATCACTTCCGGAAAAAAAGTCGAAATAGATTTGAAAAAAAAAGTAAAGTGAATTGAGAAAAATCGAAGCAGATTTTAAAATGATTTTTTACTTGCTTTTAGAAAAATTTGAACTCAAGATTTTCATCAATTGACATTACAACATGAAAAAGTAAAAGATTCCGTCTACCTGCAGCCTAGAGGAGAAATTGAAATGTTTTTTTTTTCTTAGCTCGGTTCCTTCCATAGAGCCATTATGAAATATTATATTTCTCGACTGAAAAGGTAAAGTATCTTAAGTCGACTTAAGATATTTCGCGTTTTTTTGTTGATCCTTAGTGCCGTTCTAAAAGGCTACAGTTCTGTGTTATCGGCTTCCTTCTATCTCACTCCTCTGCTTTTTTATAGACAAAAACAACTTCATCTTATGTTCAAAAGACACATCTCTACACGCGGTAAAATATCTTAAGTCCATATAAGATTGTGTGTTCTGCTTAATTTTAAAACCTAAAATAGACTTAAGATTATATTGGCTTAAGACTTTTTTATTATTGTGAAATCGTAAATCATATTAAGTTGACTTAAGATATTTTCGCGCGTGCAAACAGGAACAAAAGTCATCCTTAAGTCGACATAAGATAAAATCCTTAAAAAAATTCCAAAAAAGTGTGAAAACAGAAATCATCTTTTGTGAACATAAGATGAATTTTTAAATTTAAAACTAAAATTTTTCGCTCCCTAAGTAGTCATAGGATATTTTACCGTTTGCAAACCTAAAACAATTTCCGTAATAACAAGGACATAAGATATTTTTAAGCGTATTTTGTTTCTAGATTGCCTTTTGTGCCACCGTTTTTCTTATTTTTTCATTTAGTGTTTCAGACAGTTTTGTTTCATACGCGATTGAAAAATTATTACAAATGAAACACATACGTATACAACAAAAAAGAGTTAAATTGCACGAATTTGGAATTAAAAATACATTTTATAAAAATAAAACATGGATTTAATGATATAAAAATGTTCAAATGTATGAAATTGCCGTCTGATTTCCAGAAAACTAAGAATTTATTCACACAAAGCTCAAAATATTTTTATTATTAAAAGAATTTTTATGCCAGAAATTTCTTCAAAGCTTTTCAAGAATACAATTTGGGATACCAATTTTAAGTAATTACGTAGTAGTATTGGCGAACAGTTCTAAAAAGACTGGCGCAAAATGTCAAACAACCTATTATTTTTAATTTCTTTGTATGATACTACTTAACAATTTGCTAACTTTAAAGTAGTTTACTAACTCATTCTTAGTTTAAAACATTTTCCAACTAGTATCGTACCAAAGGAATTCTTAATAAATTGCTTCTGAACACACCGAAAACATTGACAGTTCGTGCAAAAAACTAAGTAAACAAACCTTTTGTGGCGTTTCTAAAAGCACGATATTCTTACGATGATTTTAACTTTAATAAAAGGGTAGATATAGATATAGTATGATGCTATATTCGAATAAAATTTGCTAAATCGTTGATTTAAAAAATAATTTTGCGAATGTTCTTGTATAAAATATTATTTTAAGCTTCGGGGGCTCCTGCTAAAAAAAAATGGTTTAAACCGTTAGAACCGTTAATAAGAAAGTCGAAAATAAAAAGGAAAAGGTTGTGTGTACTGACGTACGCGCGGTAGAAGTAAAACTTCGTTATATGTCGCTGTCTTTGACTGATAGCGTGTCGTTTTGACACGTCGCTGACAGCTGCATAGACATCTTTTTACCCCCAACAGAAGTTTTGCTTAAAAAAACGGTTCTATGACAGGTACCGTTAATAACATGTTATTCAGCCGTTTTCGAGATAAAAAAGATCTTACACTACGGGTGCGATACCGTTAGTTTCGGAGGTAAAAACAATTTTCAATTTCTTCTATGTCCCCTTGTGTCCCTTAAGTAAATTTTTTCCAATAGTTTCTTGTTATTATTAATTTGACTTTTAAAAATATGTTTTCATGTAACATTTTTTACAATGGTCAATGATTTTTTTAAATAATTTAATAATTTATTTTATATTTTATTTTAATATTTTTTAAATAAATTATTTGAATAAAACTAAACTGTTTCTATTCTGTGAACCAAATGTGATATTATAGCCTTTTTCAAAGAAATTCAAGTCTTTATTAGTTATTATTTTTTTTTTATTATTAAAGCTCTATAGAACAAATGTGACTTTTTCATATACGACTTAAATAAAAAGCACCAAATATCATCTTAAATCTCTTTTTTTCCACTTTTGCACACGCAACTCATCTTAAATGGACATAAGAATTGCAAACGTCCTTCGAAAACGCAATATCTTATCTCAACTTAAGATTTCAGAAATTAATATAAAATTCAATTTATAGAAAAGCCAAACTATCTTAAGTCATATTTTTCCTCATAACGACCAAAATATTAAAAATATCTTTTTGAAAATAATTTCAAAAAAAAGATCATAAAATTTTACATATAAATGCTTTGTTGAATAAAGTCTATATTTGAAAGATTTTTTGGGATACATCTTTGAAGTGTTTTTTTGCTCTCCTGAAAAATCATCAAAATTGACTTAAGATACTTTACCTTTTCAGTCGAGATTTATTTCGAAAATGGCTCTAATGGATTTTATAGAAAAAAATTATGTTCAGACCATACTAACAGTGCGATCTAACAATGTTATTAATGGTACCTATCATCATAGAACATTTTTTTGATTTTCTACTTTCTCATTTCTGCCTCTACCGATTTCCATAAAAATATTTATATCGGAGCTTCTTTGATTTTGAAATAATATTGTATACAAAATATTTTTTCCATAAATAGGTTTTTATTAAATACTTAAAATTATCAATACATTTCTTTTAATTTTAAAGAAATTTGTATATAAAGAATTAATTTATTAATAGAACTTTATTTTATAAAGAATAACATTAAAATTACTGGCGCAAAATTTTAGTTGAATTAGTACGATGTTACAGCTGTTTTAGCAAGAAAAAAGTTTAAAATTCCAATTATAGCATCATACTTTCTCTACCCTTTTATTAAAGTTAAAATCATCGCATGCCTATTTTATTTTTTTTAGTATCGTGCTGACTCTTTGACATTTCCAATCATCAAAACAGGTCTGTTAACTAAGGTTTTTACATAAACTGCCATTACTTTAGGTGTGTTCAAAAGCAATTCATTAAAAAATAGCCCTAGCACGATTTGTAAGAAAATAATAAAAATAAAAATATAATTTAATTTTAAAATAAAAATACACACACAAGCGAAATTTACATAAGATTCGTGCTTTTTAAATTACTCATTTGTGTATTTTTATTGTGTTGACATTTATTTTTTTTTTGTAAGACTCGTGCTACATACTACCCAGAGTGAAATAGAGAAAAAGAAGTAGATTTGGGCTTTTTTTGTAAAATTTAAGTAAAATGAAGTTGATTTCAGTATTTTGCTTATGGTGCGAAGTAGGAAGTAGATTTTAAAATATTTTGAAAAAAAGGAAGTAGATCTACATGATACATGGACAAAATTTAATTTTGTTAATTTTATTGCATTTTTAAAAGAAACTTAAAATTTGGCCCACCATTTACATAGGTCCTATATTGCAAGTTATGCATTCGTAAAAAAAATCGAACTGCAGATTTTAATCAGAATTGACTTGACAGATGAAAAAAGTGGGTTATTCTGTCTGCCTGTCTGTCCGACGACAGTCTAAACGGCTCGGGGGATTTTTTTTAGCTTAGTAGATAGCATTTTTTCTTTTTTTTTTACAAAAATCATTTTTTTAAATTCAAATACAGAATACTATGCAAATTTTTGGGAGACTTTAGCGAAAAGAATTATCAAAATCGGTTGTACTGTTTTTGAGAAAATCAAAAACAATAATAACGGCACAAGTTATTCCAGATTAAAAAATAAAATAAAATGCACGACTGGGTCGCATTAACTTGCTCCTATGTAATAGACTAAGAATTTCAAAAATTAATGTTATTAGATAAAAACTGTTCATAAGCATAGAATTAATTTTTTAAATGACTAAAACAACTTCTTCAGTAGTTGGAGGTAAAAATAGGATGAATCACAAACAAATATAGGCTTATGCAAGAACAAAAATTATAAGTCTTTGTAGTGGTTTCTTAAAAAAATAAGCTTTTAAATACAAAATTTTAAAAAAAATTTTATGAAAAAAATTTGGTACGCTAATTTAAAGTTTTTATTATTGTTCGAATAAAAATTAAATTTACAAAAAAAAAATATTGAGCCGTTTCCGATAAAATGAATTTTCCAAAAAAAAATAGATTTTTTTTTTTTCAAAATGCAAAAAAAAATATTTTTCTTGAAGTTTTGAAGTGCAATGTTTTTTAAACTTCTTAGAAGCTTCTCTCCGAAAAATTTCATTAAAATCCGTTATGCTGATAATGAGAAATTCAAAATTTTAAAAAATCGTTCTTTGGTATAGGTACAGTCAGTAATATCTTGTTTTCTAAATATTTTTTGATTAAATTATAGATCTTAAAAATTAATCAAAAGAAAAAAAATTTAAGCAAAATTCTCGGAGCCGTTTTCGAGAAAAATACGATTTTCGAAAACCATTTTTTAACATTTGTATGGGGGTACCGGTATTTTGAGGTAAAATAAATTCTTTTTCCTGCATCTTGTAATTTATATTAAGAAACCTTTATTTTTCAAGTTTTAAAAAAATCTAGCATGAGGTTATTGAGTTTTGAAAAAAAAAAAAGATTGAAAATTTTTTTAAGAATTCGAAAATTTCAATACCCAATAATATTTAAACTGCTGGGGAGTTTAAGCATACAATTATTAAAATCGATTGTACCGTTTTTGGGAAAATGAAAAACTAAAAGGCTGTAGTCAAAAGTCACACAGATAGTCTTCGCTATCTTCGTAATGTCAACTTGGATCAAATCTCGAGTTCGATTTTTTTTCCGAATGCATAACTTGCCTTATAGTATCTTTAAGTCGCAAGTAAAAATTAAAATAAGGTATTACCGACTGTGCTTACCATAGAACCATTTTTCCAAATTTTGAATTTCTCATTTTTGGTAAAATGTATCTTAATTTTTTGGAAAATTCGATATCTTAAGAACGGGTCAATATTTCTCTTGAAATTTAATTTTTATTCGTACAATAATAAAAATTTAAAGTTGGTTTTCCAAAATTTGTTCTTAAAATTATTAAATTATTTAAAAGAAAAAACCGCTACAACGATTTATAATTTTTTGTTTTGACATATCTTATGTACATAATATATTTGCTTGAGATATCACATGGTATCTTGTTTTATGTCCAACTACTTAAGGAGTCCAGGGCGAGGGTATTCAGAAAAGGTGCAAAGAGATTAAGTGCAAACGAGCAGTGGTGTTATAACAACGAACGAATAGAGGTTGTTAAAGAGTATAAATACTCGTATGCCTAGGAGTTCTTTTCACAAAAAGTTTAAACACAGATAAGCATCTAAACGAAAAGCTGTTAAAGGATTAAACTGCCAATAATATAACACGAAGAAAAAGTTTTGACCAACAGAACATTGCACATAGCAGCAAATATAAAATTTTTGAAGTAGTATCTGAATCCATTCTTTTTAAGCAGGTCAAGTGTGGGGAGGAAAAAAGTATAAAGTATAAAACTGCAGCTTAAGTTTTACATAAAACCTTCCTTCACTTTCCTCCACGTACCTCAAATTATATGATACTGTTGGAAACAGAAATATGACAATTATTAATACAATCTTGATATTACAAGTCGACTACATACTTAAAGTATTCAATATGTTAAATTATCCGCTCTTTATGCGATGAGAAACAAAACAGGATGGTTCAAAGTCTGGGTGGAATTGGCACATGAAACTGGGGTTGAACTAAAAAAAAAAAATGTCGAACGGAGTGCCATGAGGTGAACTCTGTATGAGTTAATCAGTCGTTTGAATGAAAAATATAGAGACATGAATAGGGAAGAGGCCTCAAGTTCCTGACATTGGGTGGTTTATAGTAGAATGGTTCATGACCTCAACCAAAAGAATTATTTTCGAAATGATTTAACTATCGTACAAATTTCAAGCATGTTTCGACTCAGAGGGTAGTTCTTTCAGATAAATTTTATAGCTCATCGTGAAGAACTTCAAATACCATGTCAAATTTGTAATGTTGCAGTGAGAGGTTATTTTTCATTTTGTTGGAAGATGCCCGGTCCTAAGTAAATCAATAACCCCCTTATTACGGCTGGTGAGTCGAACAAATAAACATGTGAGTGTGAGAAATTAGTATTACGGTTGGCGAATCGAGAACCTTTGATTCGACTTAAATATCATATGTTTGATATTTTTAATAAACAATCAAATTTCGAACTCGAATTGTAAAGTTCGCCAACCGTAATATGTCGAATGTGTAGTTCGCTAATGAAAAAATCTCACCTCGAACATTCGATTCGCAAACCGTAATAGGGGGGTAAGATACACGAATCAATCGTGATTCTCTAACAGAAGAAGAAATAATATATCTTCTTAATGAAATGGGCTTACCAAAGTTAAAATTTTACAAGATAGTGCTTAATTATAGAAGTAAAATATTAAGAGAATAGTTTAAGTTTATAACTGTGACTTAATTTATTTAAATTATAAGATTGTATATTCTAATTTTGTCAATCTAGCAGACGGCCGGCAATGGCATGCTTAATTTATTGTAAATATAATATATATAAATTGTAAAAATTAAATTTAAATAGCAATGAATCTAATAGATCTAAATCTAATTGATCAATAAATTATACGCTAAAGGAGTTATTTCAGTCATTTAAAAAGAATGAATTTTATGGGAACTTTAATATTTAAATTTTTTAGACTTTTACATAAGAGCGAGTCCGTGCTATCCAATTGTTTATTTTTTTAAAACAAATCTTAAGATTGATAAAAAAAAACATGCTGAGTAACGTTTTAAGTAACTACATTTTTAAAGTACAAAATAAAATATAAATTTCAGAACCGAGCTCATATTAGAACTAAATGAAAATCTTCCACCAAAACCGCAGAATACGAAACTTGCAACTCTATCACTCGAATTATTATTACTTTATTTAAGTTAGATGCATGATATTAGGACATGTGCGGAGTGAAGTTTGTGTATTAGAGTGAAATAACAAAGAAATGTTTCAATTAAATCAAATGGCAATTCAGTTGTTTTTGATAAGATTTGTGCGTACACACTTGGAAAATGTCTAATGGAACTGGCATGCCAGGTGGATTAAAATGGTTTCAAATTAAGGGGCGTATATATAGGAATTGATGATGTTTTAAGAAATACACCACCTACATAAAAGAGAAATCAAATTTTTACGCAAATCATATACGAGAATATTAAAAAGAAAATAAGACAATTTTTTCAAAATACGTCAAAATCGTATTTCATTTAAGTAAATTTTTTGTGAAATCTTAGAGGCAGTTATAATATTTTTTGGACTTCTCCATAAATAACGAATTTTGCTCCTTGATACAAATATTTCCGGTGAAATTTGGTTGTAATCGGATTCAAACACAGTCTTGTAATCATATATAATATCAAATAAGCAACTCTCATTCATTTAATAAAAACTCTTATTATGTTGATCTAGGATTGCAGTGTATATGAGTGAGAAAGTTGAGCTCTCTATCACATATACAATATACATATAACACCAAGGTCCCGATTTGACTGAGCGGTAGCTATGGGCTCATAATGGAGAACGTAGACGTAGACGCGAATGCTTTTTCGTGAAAAAGTGATTGAATGGCATTTGGAAATATTTAACTCTAAGCAAATTTTTAGGCACCCGGCAGAGAAAGTGTCGAGATAAAGTTAAAAAAGAGTAAATCAAAATCGAAGAATTTGTCTTGAAAAACTTGGTATCCCCAACGTAGAGTGAGATATATCTAAAGTATGGTTTGATGAACATTTCAATATCGTAAATAGAAGGAATTAAAACGGCAGTTACTAAGCGGCTGACTTGTTGGATCCCGGACGTAGCGCAGAAATCATGGGAGATGGCAGATTTTAATATAGAACATTGTAGTAACATTATATGCGGAGGTAAAAAGAAATCCATCTTGAAATGGTAGGTTCAAGCCCACAAAAGATCAGGCTTATGTGAAATTTCGTCAAAGACCTTATTGTAATCGGTTGAAATAAAGTCGACTTCCTTTGCGTTCTTTTATACTGAGAGCCTAAAAGATACGAATTCGATAAGGTACCTACCATATGTCGTTGCAAATCTACTTTTGACAAAACAATATAACCACCTGCTATCTTTAAGCAGATTGCTCCTAGGCCCCGTAAGGTAGGTGTTATAACAGGCCACAATTTGATACTCAAGCACACAATGCAGCTTGGAATTTATCTAAACTATTTCTGCAGAAGCTGCATGGACTAACGAAAGGAAAAAGGTCCATCTCGCTCGCTTCATAAGGAGTTCCAATTTGTTACCGATTACGGAGAAAGTCTCCAAGATTCAATGTGGTACCACAATGCACCAGATCATAGTCTAATCATATTGGCTCTCCTGCTGAATCTCTCCACGTGAATCTAAACTAGCCTACTTTTGACAAAGCCATGTTGTCTTTTGAAAATGAGAGACTCACAACGAAAAACTTAAAGTCTCGTACAAAATGCTTTCATAGATTTTGGGAATATATGAATGTTTAGCAATTTAAATTCAATTTTGTTTTATTGAACATACTATTTACAATTTGGCTTACAACTAATAAGATACTACATGATATGTATGTCTACAAAAAAATTACAGTGAATAAAGTTTAATTATTTCTATATAAAATTTATATGACGAAAAAAATAAAATTCAAAATGTCGGTTGACTGTATTGTCCTCAGGGTGTTCATTCCCGGTTGTCAGTGGTGATTTTTTTGGGTTGTGGGCAGGGACCTGGCCGCGGTAATGTTTAGCGGTTGGACGGTTGTTTGTAAATTTACACTTAAGGCTCTTTTCATGGATTGTGGTTATGAAAGAAGTTATTTTATTGTTGAGGGGAAGAGAATTTTTTGAGAAATATGGCGGTGGTGCCATCTGGGCCAGAAATAAACCCATCATAAAGTTGATTTGTTTCCCAGCTCTTAGTAGGTTTCGTGAATTTTAGGGGTGCATTTCATTTTTTCTCATAAAATAAAATAATTTTGTCATAATATTTCAAAAATGACAAGAGCTTAGAAAATAGTTAATATACAGGTATGCGAAGATTTAAGTTGATTTAGAAAATAGCATTGGACAGATAATAGTTAAAATGTGTTTAAAATAATGAAAACAATCAGTAAACTGCTTTAAAGAATGCAAATTATTATAGCATCAAGGTATCATTTTTCTAGAAAGAACTCATTTTTGGTAAAATTGTTTTTAACCACCAAATTAACCATTAATCATAATTAATTCTTGCAGTTTTATTTTACTAAATATATCTATTTAAAAAAAAAAAAATACATACAATTTTATCGTTACAATTATCAGTTTTTAAATTTTCAAAATGTTCCATATATAGTTTGCAATGAGAAAAAAGAATGCTGGCTGATTTCTTTTACAAATTCGTTTAAGTCGATGGAAAACCGCACCGCAAACTTGCAATGCATTCACATTGCCGGCGACATCACCACCCCGAAGATCTTCGAAAACGACCATCAACGAATTGCGCTAAGAGATGATATAGATATGAACGATATGTGGGTCTAACAGGACATCAGGCACTATAGGCAAACTATTATACATTTTTTGACACATTTTTGTATGACAAAATTTCATATTCCAGTTTAAAGTATTTAGAATGTACAGATATAAAGCAAACAACATTAAATCATAAATTTTTTTTTCAATTTTTGGTATGCTATATTATTACAGAAATTTATAAAAATCCGTCTTACCTCTCTCTAGATGTTTCATTGATAGGTATCTACTTTTCATAGAAAACATCTAAGAAATACCGAGCCTAGCCAATTTTTTGAAATAAAGAAATTTGTAAGCAGATGTTTGAGAAAAAATAGATTGTCTTTAGTGGGTTTAATTTTTTACTTGCGATATATGTATGTAGGTACTATATGGCAAGTTTTGCATTTGGAAAAAAATCGAACTCGATATTTTGATCAAAGTTGACATTACGATGATAAGAAATACGAAAAAAGTAGTTCCGGGGTTTCCGGCTTTCTGTCTGAAAGTCTGAATGTTTGTATGAAAAAGTCAATTTTTTTTTTTTAAATCAATATCTTGATAACGTGTGATCGATTTTTTGAAAATATTTCCTAAAATTTATATTGTTAAATACTTTAAATTGACATCCCGAATTTTTTTTTTTTGGAAAATTTTAAAGAAATTTCTTTATACAAAATTGTATTATAAAACGAGTTTTTAAAATTTGTTTGCATAAGTTCATACTTTTATAGAAAAGTATGAATTTATGCAAACAAACTTTAAAAAATCGTTTTATTATTAAATACATTTCTTATATAAGAAATTCCTTTAAAATTTTTCAAGTAAAAAATGTGGGATGCGAATTTTAACTATTTAATAATATTGATTTTAGGAAAAAATTTCAAAATATAATCGTTCATAGGTTTTGAAGATATTGATTTTTCAAAAAAAAAATTTTTTTTCAAAAAAACCCAACAAATATTTTTTCGCATATTTTTATATACAGTGGTAAAGTTTATTACAGTGCAACTATATTATATTTCAATATAACGACTTCCTCGATTTAACAAATTCTTCGTAATCCCCTTGAATTGTCCATAAGAGTCAATGTAAAATATACCTTTACATTGCGAACATTTTTTGCGAGCAATCTCTTTATAACGAATTTTCAACTATCAAGAAAAAGTATAATCTGCCTCTAATTAACGAATTTTGTCAACCCAAACCTTTTATAAAGTTCCCGCCAATGTACGACCCTTAATCTCATAGTTTGTGATTCATGTCGCGACAGGTTTCGACACGCTTTTATTAGTAAAACAATCATTGATGTTTGATGGAAAGCAATGTAAACACTGCTGCTCGTCACTATTGTTAAAGATTCAAGTTGAAAAGGCTCAGAAACGTAAAATATTTTTTTACCTCCTTATAACGAATTTTAGACCAACCTAACCTCAATATAACAAAACTCAGTTCAACGAAATACTTGATCCAACGAATATTTACTTGTTCACTTTCGATTTGTTATATCGAGGTTGCACTGTAGTACTTATACATATGTATAATGTATGTATGTATGTATGTATGCATATCGTGAGTAAAAATTAATTGGTCAAATGCAAAAAATGAGTTAAAGGTTTTTTCTTTGAATTAGTTGAAGGAGTATATATAGAAAGTTTCAGAAATTCTTGTCCGACCGCACTTGTCCTTTTCCATAAGCAAACCATCTTAAATAACTCCCTTATAATTATAATATGTGACCCGGTCTATGAAAAGGTGGCTTATGACTCGAAAACAAAATTTCGATAAATCAGCTGTTAAAGATAAACAATGCATTTCGTCAATTTCTCGGTAGTTGTTCTCCTTCAGTCCCATTGTTCCCATTGTCTCTCGTTGTTCAAGCGCACCAAGTGACCAAGTGAGATGCAGTGTTGCTTTTGCTCCAAATATTATGTTAATTCAATTCCATGTAGGTATATTATCTTGAATTTGGATTTTCAAAAAAAATCAGTTTTTCTTTCATTTGTGCTCTTCTTTCTCTACATTTTTACTACACTTCTAAGCAAGTTAGGACTTTCTGGTTTTCACCATGTGAAAGAGCGTCTCCAAAACTATTGTAACCAAAAAAAAGTGAAAAATAATTTTTTGAGGCCGGGTCACATCCTATTAAAATTTGACTAAGAACTCAATGAACAAAAATGTTCGAGTCATGGCAAGTTACCTATACGCCTATTTTTCAAAGTCAATTCTTTAAAGTTTGAAGGCCAAATTCGAAAGATCGGTTCGGTAAGCAATCACCCAGCACTTACACGGCAAGGAACACCAGACTGGCCGAATCTGTTCGAGAACGTTGCCGAATTCTTATTCGTAGGTTTCAACTTTTTGTCGGAACTTGGGTATGCACACATACACGATCCAACTAACGCAAAAGGTCAAAGTTAATGACATACAATTTTTGTTCATTCGGAGCGTTTAAAAGAGCGAACGCGATCAATGCACGAACGATCTTAGGGAAGATTTATCTCTCGTGGAGTTGACCTGAATTGGACACCAAGTGTGTTCAATTTGACCCCGTTAAACCTTCTTTTGGTGTTTTGTGAAATTGCAGGCTTATGCCAATAAGCCACAATCGACCGAGAGTCTGAAAGTCATCTTAGCTCAGGCCATTCCTCTAATTCAGCTAGATCTATGATGCAGAACCATTAAAATTTGGACCTCTCGTAACCGTGCTACTGTGGGGAAGGACGGCTAACATTTTGAACGATGTCATAACCCATGCATAAATGACATTTCAAATAAAAAAAAATTTATAAATAGGTACCTAACACACAGCTGTTTCTGCATTCTGTCTTCTATAAATAGCTATCAAGTTTGATAAAATGTCTATTAAGTCCCGTTTTACATTGTGAACCCATAATTTACCATACAATATATCTACTTAATTACGTTCCTGCATTATTATATGTTCGTTCTTAAATGATATGATAAGTTTAAAACAAATGACGACTAATAGATAGATATGTCACAACAAACGATTCCAAGCGAAATAATATCCATAAAACTATTACACGCCTTCTTGACAAAAATTCATAAATCACCAAAATAAAATTAAAAAAAGAACACATCCGCCAAAAATCGTCAAACTTAATCCGAATCATCCTATATTGCCCTCCATGTCAACTACTTTATTAACTTTGTTTTAATCCCCACAAAATAAAAAAGTCAAATCAACCAGAAGAACTAAACAATTTATTAAAGCAACGAATTTATTGCTATGTCACCACCCCCTGTTTGTTTTTTTAAGATAATTATCATATAACCTCTCTCTCGCATTCAACGAGATTTCTCAACTAATTTAAGAGAGACAAATGATTTGTTTTTTCACTCAAACAAATTACAAAATAATAAACTATCTAATAATTCTCTCTAAACAGAAGGCATAATTTTCTATCTATGAGATACACACGAAACGATGCGTTTGTGGCATTCATTCTTAAAAAAATAAAGTGATTCAGCTTAATTATCTCTTATAAAAATTTCATTCAAAGAAAATACCTCTTTTATCAGAAAATGAGAATGAGGAAAATAACAAATTAAAAAGAAAAAGATACAAATTGAATTCTTAAATAAAAATTCAAAATAAATCTTTTGTGAATTGAAATTGAATTTTCATTGAGTGTAATTATTCGATTGGATTCGTTGAGTGCATTGTGCAGTAAATATGGTGGTTCGGTTTATGGTTTATGTTCCCATAAATAAGATGCAAAAACTAATTGAACAACACCGCCGCCGCTGCTGTTCATGTTAAAGATAGAAGATACTTTAGCCAGTATAAAAGATACATCTGTTCTATATCGATCTTGTATAGGTAGTTGTTTGTTCTCTTCTTCTTCCTTATCCCATATATGTATGATAAATAAGAAACACCGTATATCACATTTTAGTAATTGTTTGCTCTCACATATCACGATCCATCTATAAACGCGCGTATTGGATACATTTTTAAGATACTTTTAGCATCTAGGTATAGGAATGGTGCCGTCAATCACTTTATGTGTTTGCTATTTTCTCTCAAAACGGAATAAATAAACAAACAGAAGATACCCGATCATAATAATCAACTCGACGATCTCTATTCTGGCAACAGAGAACAATATCAGCTGTGCACACAAAACCGCACACACCAAAACAAACCGCACCGCCGCGCCGCACTTAGGGAAAGAAGTAGGTACAATATAAAAAAAAAGTATCTGCACAGAAGTACCGCACACTTTCTATGAGATACTTGAACTTATGATCATTTTTCTCGGGCATCCAGGAACAAACAAACTGCCGATCTCTAAGATGTGGGTGAATGAATGCGTGCCTGATGCCACAAACCGTACACATTTTCGAACTAAAGTCACGTTTCTGACTGAATTTCTAGAATGAAAAGATACAGATCGTTTTGGACTGGCCGGCAGTAGGTATCTAAAGTGGCGATGCACACGTCTTTTTATGGGCGGATTGTCACGCGTTTTTCGTGATACTAAACCAAACTGACAACCCTCTCAAGTGCATGCACTTTTATCCGGAAAATTAAAAACAAAAAAAGATACAAAAGTATCTTTTTGTATTTTTTGTTAATTTTTTTAAATTTTTTTGAAGAAAAAGTGAGTTAAGCTATAGAAACGAACCTACTGTAACCGACTGCGATAGAACACTTACTGGCGGTAATTGTGAATCCCCAATGAAGCGACGACAACACGTCGAATAACCAACTAAATAAAAAAAACAACAACAACAACAACAATTATTGTTGGGGACGATCGATCGATCAGAGGTTTGAAAAATATTGGCGCTCCCCCTAGCAGCGGTGTGCCGCTGCTGGCCTTACTCATCTGAGAGCTCATTACATATACCTAAAAGTATCTAGAGACACAAAAAAAAGTATCTGCGCTTAGAATATTGCAATTTCTAGCACTAGCACGCGGAAAATGAGAAAAGCGTGAAATAAAAAATAAATAAAAAAAAAACAAAATGGAAATTACATTTTTATATATGTTTTAGTCACCTTTTTGTTGTTGTTATTCTGAGAGTGTATCTGAATAGTGCTTGATCCAATGTGCATAGGTTAATAATGTATTCCAGAGCCGTGCTTTGCGAGAACTCTAAACGAATAGGTATTGTTGTAGGTATTTTGTACATACATATGGACTCTGGTTAAAGTGTATAGTCTTATGCATATAATGTATCTATACCTAAGTGCCTTTGACAGTGCCTGTGCCTATGTACATGGTACGGTTATTAACTATTTATTTATGCGATTTTTGTAGAAGTACATATACAGAGGTATTTTTTTTTAATGGAAGTTATTTTACAGTAAACATTTTATTTTATTTTTTTTTTAATCTTTGTTCAGTTGGGGCTGCTTTTAGTTTTGTTTATTTAAGTTTTATTTTTTTCTGTCAAACCAAAAACTTTTATCGCTGCGAAGTTGATGGTTTTGAGTTATTTTTTATTTTCATACGAACGAAAAAAAAATCGTGATTGAACGGTAGTTGTTAATTCAATTAGGCGAGAAATGCGAAGTGAAATTGTGATAGGTATGTTTTGTGATCTATGGCAACATTGTTGTGTTGATGATGTGATCAAAGTTCAACAACATTTTGAAATAGTTCAAGATTTTTGTTGAATGTAAATTTTCGTCACAAATTATCGATGTACCTATTATTATTTTGTTATGGAAGCCTTCAACGTTGGATTGTCTATGGCTAACCTGCGGAACAGAATAATTTACAATAATTTTTGTTCGACTAAAAATTCTATTATGAAAATCTAATCTTGATGTTGCATAGTAAAGACTAAAAAATGTCACACGTTTATATCACCGACGGCAATCAGCTTGCTTGAGAACAATTTATATATTCGAACTTAGTTGACATCGGGGAAATATGCATGCATTACTAGTTTGTATAAGTACATGTTAAGAATATACTCGTAGCTTTGGCCGTTAGTAGTTCTAGAGTGACAGACAGTTTCAGTTGAAAGCTTCTCAGAACAAATAGAGATTAGAATAACAATTGAAAACTTGATGGATGGAATCAATGAATATTATCTATGCCTCTGGTGTTTGCAAATGTATGTGAATTCCTCACTGGGTCTGATTGAGTCTGGATGAGCTCAAATTATTTTCTTCAAATGGGAGTGGGTGTCGGTAATCACAGACGTCAAATAACCTACAAGTAGAGACGCGCAAGCGTTGCCGAAATTGATTTGAGATCGAAAACGTTTGTAACAGGCTGCAGAATGAATTTTATTGCCCTGCTACACGAGGAGCATCTGTTAATAATTGCGCTCAAATGGCAACAAGACTCGGAATGTCAAAACTTAACCCCACGTGCTACTCAAAGTCTTGAGTTGGTTCTAACGTTCGATAATGTGCATTCGCTTAGAAAGCCTGGTTAGGACCCGCAGTTAGGGCACGATCAAAAATATGAGCCTAATATGCGCACACGTCCATACCCATGAAGCTGAGGAACCTATCAAGTAGGAATTCTATGAGCTCCTGCACGGAGACTGCTTGGAGTGCAATGTCAAAGTTGAGCTCGTGGACGTCAATGCTAAAGACAAACATCTTCGGTGGATTAGTTGGTAAACACAGCCCATAAGAAACGAAAACAGATAACGGCCCACAACTAATATACATTTTGCAGCAAGCCATAAAACAGGCTCATCTGGGGCCTATTGCACCATCTTACAAAATTGTGATTACAAGCATTTTTTTAACAAATTTGTAAAAAATCGAGTTTTTTCATATGTATTTTTTTTTAATCACAAATTTGTGCTTGTAATTTGTAGTTGGTGCAATAGGGCCCTGTAGTCTGCGCAATCGGTATGCAACTAAGGAATAACTCCTGCGAAATACTTTGAAATATTTCTTCAATCTCGTTGTTGTGCAGATGATACTAGGGGCGGGCAAGCGCTTACACTCAGGACACGATCATTTACAAAACTGTTCAACAATTGGGGAATACGGATGCTTTCGACATAATCGGCCGTTCCCGACGATCTCTATAGAGACGATTGAAGATCAGGCAAAACTTGTTGGATAAAATAAACGAGTAGGAGAGTAGGTATAACACCAAGTACATGCTATAAGCGCAATCAAAGAGACATATTTTGACCGACGCACGACGGGGACAAATCGTTAGTTTTGGTAGAAACAAGGACAAAGTTAAGAAGATTGAATTTTACTCCACAAACGACAAACGACTCTTTCCTATGTATACATATATTAATCCATACATGGAAAGCCAATAAAATCTTAAAAATCTACCTGAAGGCACGATTTGCTAGTTTAATAAGGAATGCTAAAATCAACGATTGAAAACAAAAAATGTATCAGACGAAGAGTTAATTTCAAAAGTTTATCAAGTTCATAACCAAAAAAAAATCTGAGGAATTTTGGTAACGAGTTATCTACGAGTAAACGAATGCATCACTACCTACCTATACTTAGCTGCACAACGCACAATGGGCCAAAAAGGCAAAAAAAAGCTGGCATTTAATCCAAAAATGAAAATGCTCGTATGGGGTCGAAGTTATTTATTATTTTTAGTCAAATATCCCATTGTTATAATTGTAAAAGTTTTAGGGCGGTGTTTATAATTTGCCAATTGTAAAATAAAAAAATGTAAAATAAAAAATCTAGATATGGATCCTTCAATTTCTGGTATGTGAGATACTATAAATTTTTTATTTTGTTTTTAAGTGCTCTCAGTCATAGAAAACAAATTATGAAAAATCGCTTAAATTTTGTCTTTGTCTTTGTTTTTTTTTTTTTTTTTTTTGCCTTGCAAGCCTTAATCGATTTAATTATATTCCGAAGCTTTCCAAATGCAAATTTATATGTAATCAATCATGAATCTAAGGTTGTCTTTTTTATGGGACTGCAAAAAAAAAGTATAATTATTATTATCGGATTAACAAAATTTTTTTGTTAAATTAACAAAATTATTTTGTTAAATTAACAAAATTGTTTTGTTAAATTAACAAAATTGTTTTGTTAAATTAACAAAATTGTTTTGTTACATTAGGTAACAAAATATTTTGTTAAATTAACAAAGATTTCTTGTTATATTTTGTTATATTAACAAAGTATTTTGTCAATTTTACAAATTTCTTTTGTTGAATCCACAAAATTAATTTTGTCGAAATAGTTTTTTTTTCGTGATTTAAGTCCACAAAAATATGCGTTTCGTCTCTGAATCTCACATGCAACAATCTGTGAGGGCGTATGGACAATACGCAATTTTTGTTAAGTTCAGTTAATCTTACATCGATTTTTTGACAAAAACCAAATGTGAATTATATCATACACAAAAGAAATGTCATGATCAAAAAAATATACGCGCAGAATTTTTTGGTTTCCTTACAAAATAGTTTTATCTATCTGATAATATTATTTTATCAATATTACAAAATAATTCAAACCCAAAACAAAACATTAATTTTTCATTTAACATTTTTTGTTAAATTGACAAAAAAAAATTAACAAAAACTTTGTGATATTGACAAACATTTACAAAACAGAATTTTGTAGATACAACAAACATTTTGTTAACATCACAAAAAAGTTTGTCGATGTGACAAAAATCTCTGTTTTATTATGTTATATTAACAAAACTTGGTTTGTTAAACTGACAATATTTTTTGTGGCACATATTTTGTTGAACTGACAAGAAATCATGCTGAATTATTAAAATTTTGTGAAATCAACAAAATCATTCTTTCGTTTTGACAAAAATTTAATCAAAACGATAAAATTGTTTTGTTGAAGGTCAACAAAACGTTTTTATCAATATAACCAAGGAATTTATTTTCAGTGTTCTTTTAAACACGGGGAAAGCTTGCCAATATTATGCACAGTTCTGGAAATAATAATTAAATTGGATTTCTGGAAGCCGAATTATGAAAAAAATACAAAAAATTGATAATAATAGCTTAAAGAAAACACTATCATACCTTAAATTCTAATATACTCGTAAGTCGCGATGGCTAAGGGCATTTAGAAAATAAAACACATTCGTTAAACTAAATATTTCTTGGCTTGACACATCTGGTGGCTTTCTTTCCGAAGAGGGTTTTAAACGTGGGCGACCTATTGTTTTTTTTTTCGATGAAAGTACTGAACGTATACAAAAAGAAAAAAAAAATGAAAAATTGCGAGCGTCTATACATCGGTATCTGAACTGAGTTTTGCAACTCAAATGAGCTTGAGGGCAGTTGGCCAAGTGAATGCATCTATGGTTTTGAAAGATATTATCAGACCAAAAAACATTAATGTTAAAAAAAATATGAGATTTTCATAAATAAATTATTACCCGAATTAATTAATACGTGAAATCATATCTTGTTGTACTTTTGCGATCATACGAAAAAGAGTTATCCGAAAACATAAGGACACTCAACTGATACCTACGTTAACTACTATACTACATTATTATAACCACAACGCTTCCAGAAGGTGCTATGTGCTTACTTAAACACATATTGTCAATCATCAAAAACGCAATTTCTGCTGGCTTCGTGTGTCTATTTGTTAATGATCAATCAAAAATGCACGACTGGATCGCACGAACTTGCTTTTATGTAAAAGATTATTATTAATAAATAAAATAAAATTAATATTTCTAGAGAAAAAATGTTCATAAGCATAAAATTCATTTTTTAAGTGACTTAAACAACTAATTAAGTTATTATTTTATAAATAGTAGTTTAGTAGTTAGAGCTAAACACATAATATGTTTTATAAAAGATTTTTAAAACATTGGTATTTAAGAAAAAATTTTGGTACGCCAATTTTAACTAGAAGCTTCTCTATGCAAAATTTCATTGAAATCCGTTCTGCCTATAATCACAAATTCAAAATTCGAAAAACTGGTTTTATGGTAGGTACGAGTATTATTAAATTAAAATTAAAATTTATCAAAATTCTCCGAGCCACTTGCATGGTGGGTACCTTAATTTTTAGTTAAAACAATTTTTTTCCCTCAGATCTTGTAGATTATATTAAGAAACTTTTATTTATTCAAGTTTAAAAAATCGAGCAGGGATTTCGGAATATTGAGTTTTCAAAAACAATAACTGGCGTTTTTCTTTTTACTTGCGACTTATAGGTACTATAAGGCAAGTTATGCATTCGTAAAAAAAATCTAACTCGACATTTTGATCAAAGTAGATATTACGATGATAGCGAAGACGAAAAAAGTGGGTCTGAAAATTCTGTTTGTCTGTTCGATTACAGCTAAACGGCTCGGCCGATTTTCTTTAAACTTGATAGATATGGGTTTTTATTTTTTACCCCCGGATGTTTTTTGATTTGAGTTTTTATGACCAAAAATAACGATGCCTGCCATAAGATTTTTTTTCGAAATTTTATAAATATTTTTTTTTTCAAAAACTGTTCCAAAGATTTTCTTTAAAAAAATTCAAAAAATTTTATTTAGTTAAACCTAGGAAATGGTTGAAAATTTTTTTCAAAAAAATGAGTAGTTTTGGTACCCCTTGGGACCATTTTTTTTGTTTTTTATTTTCTCAAAAACGGTTTCACCGATTTTAATCATTTTTTTATGCTAAAACTTCCCAGCAGTTTGAATATTATTGTGTATTCAAATTTTCCAAAAAATTTTTTTTGGATTTTTAAAAAAACTTTCAAAATTTTTTTTTAAAACTCAATATTTCGAAAACCCCATGCTTGCTTGAAGCTTCTAAAAAGTTTAAAAAACATTGCATTTCAATACTTAAAGAAAAATATTTTTTTGAATTTTGAAAAAAAAAATCTATTTTTTTTTTGAAAATTCAATATCTCGAAAACGGCTCAATACTTTTTTTGTAAATTTAATTTTTATTCATACAATAATAAAAATTTCAAATTGGCGTACCAACATTTTTTCTTAAAAATGTTTTAAAATTTTCTTATATAAAACCTTATTTTTTAAGAAACTACTACAAAGACTTTTTGTTCTAGCATAAATCTATATTTGCTTGAATGACATGGTATCCTATTCTTACCTTTACCTACTAAAGAAGTATTTTTTAGTCATTTAAAAAATGAATTTTATGCTTATGAACAGTTTCTCTAATAACATTCATTTTTGAAATTATTAGTCTTTTACATAGGAGCAAGTTCGTGCGATCCAGTCGTGCATTTTAGTTCATTCAGAGTAGAACACTGAACAGAGCATGAGCATGTCAAACATGCTCTGAACTTTCTCCGAATCGAGTGTGTTCTAAGAGCTCTGAATTATTTTATAAACACACGCGAGTTTTTGTCTGTCAGAATGATTTCAGCATTTAACTCTGCCTACTCAGCTATTTTATACCGAGCTCATAGATTGCGCTCTGAACAATCTCTGAACACGCTCTCAACGAAAAAAGAAACACAATCTTTGAACTGTTATACACTCTGAGCAAAAAAAGAAACACGATATTTTGTTTGACAGTTCATGTACTACTCTGAACTAAAAAATAAAAACGCCTAATATTTAAAATTTGGAGGAGCTTCATAATGATTAAAATCGGTTGTACTGTTTTCGAGAAAATCAAATACAAACAAAATAAAATGGTTCCAAGAGGGCTTCCGAAAGATGATTCGTACCGTTATTTTTGGTCTTAAAAAAAGGAAAATTTAACGAAAATCGGCTCTTAGGCTGTATTCGAAGAGACGGACAGAATTTCGAGACCCACTTTTTCTTCGCTATCATCGTAATGTCAACTTTGATACAAATCTTGAGTTCGATTTATTTTACAAATGTATTACTTGCCTTATAGTACTATAAGTCGTAAGAAAAACTTAGAAAACCGATAAAGGGAAACACAAAACTTCTAGTAATCAATTGAACTTACATTAATATTAATATGGCACGAAAATAGCACTTTGTCTCTTTTTTCTTTAACAATATAAACTCTTATTTTTTGGTTGTTTGGGGGGGGGGGAGTTTAACCCCTTAAACCCCTACCTGCGTTCGCCCCTGATTGTAGCTGTTTCAATATTATTCTACCTTAAATATTCGGTATTAAAACTTCATGAAGTAAGAACTTGGCGCTCTTTTAGATCTCAGTACTTTTGCTGACTTATTACACAAAGGTTTTTGTATAGAAGAACTTGGCTCTTTTTTTAACATTTATGTTTTTGGTCTGCTCTCACTCCTTTTTGGAAAGATTTTAATATTTTGCCATGTCAAAATCTCGAAAGATACGGAAAGATAGAAGCGTGGACTCTACCTGCTAAAATCAACTTAGTTTATAGCTTCCTATTTCTTTTGGTATATTTTCTTCTTGGTTTTGATTGTTTTGATTTGCGCTTCAATTATTTCTTCTTATCCTGGCAAGATACCTAACACTAACATACCTACCTTAATTACAGCAATCGGAAGTGCTCCATATAAATTAAACATTTTCTCAGAAAGTGGCCGGATACCACACCCCCTGAGTGGAAAACCTCAATTTGTATTTTTGGTCCTTTATATGCAATTTGAGCCCTACCGTTCTACCAAATTTCATTGTTCTACTGCAATCGGAAGTGTGCCATACATAATTTACATCAGTTCTGAGGAAGTGGGCGGATACCACGCCCCTGAATGGAAAACCGCTAATTTTATATTTTTTTCTTTGAATGCAATTTAAGCCCTACCACTTTACCAAATTTCATCGTTTTACAGCATTCGGAAGTGTTCCATTCAACCAACACCAATTCCGAGAAAGTGAGTGGATACCACGCCCCGTGAATGGAAAACCTCAAATTTTCGATTTTTTGCTCTGTTTGCATGACAAAACCTACCGTTGTGCAAAATTACAAGATTCTACGATGTTGGGAAGTGCTCCATAATTTTGATGATCTGTCAGTCAGTCAGTCAGTCAGTCAATTACGGTTTTTGTGATTTTTGAGGCCTTATATCTCAGGAACCGTTTATGCTAGAAAATTGAAATTTGGTGAGGCGCCTGACTTAATTGGTACTGAAGATAGGAAGGGGTTAAAAATCGCCTAACTTTGTTCCTGTAAAAAGGGTGTAGTGCCAGAACTTGGCTGGGCACTACCGTGCCCTTTGATGACGACAATATATTCCGACCGAGCAGAAAAACACAGAATTCATTTGAAGCAAAAAGCTCTCGAATGTCAGGCGCTTGGTGTAACGGTTGAAGCGTGCGAGATCATTCGAATGAGTGCACCAGAAAAGTTTCCATCGTATAAGATCGTTCAAGCTGCGAAAAGAGTGCTATCCTCCCCCTGAATGCATTAAAGTGACTGAATAAGTAACTCTTGAAGGTTGGGAGGAATCTTACAACAAGGCGATTATTTGAACCGCAAAAAAAAGTATTTCATTCACTTACAAGAATTGAACTTGATACCCTGTCTCTATTTTCAAAATGGGGTTTCGATGGGAGTTCGGGGCACTGCGTTTCATGGGTTTGAAGCTCATGATTCATCGGTTTTCATAACATGCGTTTTTCCACTTAAATTTTCCTCCGGATCTACAATTCTTTGGCAAAATCCACGCCCCAGATCTACACGATACTGCAGGCCCCTAAAAATTGAATTTGAAAGGGAATCGACAGAAATGTCAATCTCCGAAAAAAAAGGAGCAGAAGACGAATCGGAAAGTTTGCAAAATACAACATTTGTGTTTGAAGAAGGTGAAGCCAAAGTGAGTCACACTCTCAATTCAGTTCAATGTTAACCATTATTGATGGGAAAGTTTGCAATTCAATAACGGGGACATCATTTACGCAAAGGTGCTTTATATGTGGTGCTTCATCGAAAGACTTCAACTACATACATTGAAAGTATGTTGTCAAGAGAATCAAAACTTTAAATTTGGTTTGTCTACTCTTCATGGATGGATCAGTTTTTTCAAAAACTTAATCCACTTATATTGCAAATTGCCTTTAAAAAAAAGTGGCAAGATCGGGGGGATGCTGACAAAATTGTTGTTGCAGAAAATAAGAAAAGAATTCAGATAGAATTCAAAGATCGTTGTGGGTTGATCATAGATCAACCAAAACTCGGATTTGAAAATTCAAATGACGGAAACACGGAAAAGCGTTTTTTTTTTTAAATCGAGAAATTTTGGCAGAAATAACAAAAATCGATATTGAACTTATCTTGAAATCTGATCCCGTACAAACGAATTTGAGAAAATTTCCCGAAAAATAGGATCGCCACTTGCCCCCGAAGCATTGGCCTTGCTCAAAGCACGCAATGTAGAGCAAACACATTTCGAAGATTGTGATAGTGTGACGAGTGATGAAAATAGAAGTGTATTAAATAAAAGAAAATCTATGAACTTTATTTATTTATTTACTAATATAAATAATTAATTTTGATTAAAAAATAAAAAAAAAACAGTATTTTTTTCAGTAAAAAAAGTGGGCGTTTTTGGGGGACGTCATCAAGGTTAGCCTGAAATATATTAACCCTTATACCATACCCAACCTGAGAGAAACACTATTGCTACCCTGGGGTCTTAGAAACCCCAAAAACAGTGGTTTCCCTAATTAAGAATGCAAAAACAATTTGATAAAAATTAGTAGATATATATTAACATCAAATATAGGTATGTTCAAATATATATAATTTTTTAAAAATTTAAATGAACGATTTCCCGTGTAACGTTTGCCCGAAAATCATTTTCCCGTAACTCGTTTTCCCGTAAAACGATATCCCGAATCACAGTTTCCCGGGTAACGTTTGCCCGCCGATTCCTACCTTTCTCGATACAAAGTGACAGCGCTGTATTAATCACCAACTGAGCAATGAGAATGAGAACGATTGCAATACCTCACACGCTCACACTAACATGAGAGATCTTGGAGGAAGCAGGACCAAATAAGTTGCACAATAAAAGGCAGGAGAGATTTAGAAAAAAATCTTCAGTTCTTCTTAGACATAGAAGAAAGACATTAGGGGGGTTTACATGGACCAGCATGCTCGACAACATGGCTCGACAACCATCGACGCTCGATCATTAAAACGCGAAAACAACTGCTTGACCAACATGCTCGATGGATTTCAAAATTTTTTGAAAACCTTGAAAACATCAAATATTATGTATTTTGTGTTTTTTGTTATTATTTTTTATTACTTTATTTTCATTGTTCTAAAGGGCGGCAAAATTTATCAGCCCGGGGCGCCAAATCCTTAAATACGCCTCTGTCCCCAACTGCATCACTTGAAAATGCATGCAATTGGCGCGGGCATGGGTTAATTAGTTTTTAAAATATTTTTTAAAAACTATGTTTTCAGTGGCTCTGGATCCCAGGGTAGGGTTTAAGGGTTAATTTAATGGTCTCAAGATATTTTTCAAAAAGTTTTAGGCTTATAACTCTACCGGCTGATTTGATGCCACAAAAATGGTCATATTGCCCCGCTGTGCAACGCATAGAATATTGATTTAAATTTCTAGATTTGCTTGCCTTAATTTAAATCCGCTCCTCATTACAAAATAGCGTGTAAGGTCATATTCACCTGATAGTATGCACAATTCAAAAACAAATCCAATTATCGCCTCCAATCTGCCTTAAATTATAATTATCACATTCCTGATGTCCAATAAAAAAGTCCTTTACGCTTAATTGGATCATATTAATGTTACAAATGTATTCAAAGTATAAATCAAACTTATTTTTCATTAAACTTTATTTTGTGCTTCTGGTAATATTACATCAAAAGTAACTAACAGCAACAACAAATCGGATTAATTCCACATCAGCAAGAGTTATTGCTGCGTTCACACATAACTATTTTACTCACCTGTCCGTCGAAAATGATTTTTGAAATATCATATTCTAGATAATTCCCCATCCCCATTGATTTAAAACAGCACAGGTTTGTTTAACTATTACAACTCTGCAACTCTACATGTACGTACATAGGTGTGATAACTCATTTATCAAATATCTGCCGCATCCATTTTGTCTGCAGAACAGTATTTAGTTTCCTTCATTAATCTAATAACATAACAAATCATCAAACATGGCGTCGAATTACAAACAGCCCTCATAAATGGACAGTATTAAATGTTTTATTGT
Organism: Chrysotoxum bicinctum; assembly: GCA_911387755.1. Classification (NCBI taxonomy): domain Eukaryota; kingdom Metazoa; phylum Arthropoda; class Insecta; order Diptera; family Syrphidae; genus Chrysotoxum; species Chrysotoxum bicinctum. The sequence goes on from OU426987.1 coordinate 88,160,202, forward strand.
ATTTATTCTGCCACAACAACAACACCATGTACGAGTAGTGCAGGTGTAGAGTTTTGATTTTATGAACACGACCCAACCTCGACCAGAGGCTTGAGATTATTTTCGATTACTTCCAGTCCAACACAATGGGCGGATAATTAAGCTGAATGGGGACTGTCAGTTTGTTGGTTTTCCCCCATTTCGAGAGGTTTTTTTTTGTCGGTGTGCAGAGGATGAGGATATGAGGAACCACTTAGAGACAAGGCTGGAGCTGGAGATATTTATTGAGTTAATAAAATAGATTAACACTAGACCATTATTTAATCTGTGGCCACAAGCAAAAACCGCTTAAGTCCAAAAATTCAATTTTCGAGGAGAGCACTTTGAAACTTCTTTTTAAGTCTGGAAAAAAATGACGCATTTAAAAAAACAAAAACGGTGCAGATTATAATAGAAGACTTCAATCTAATTTGTTTAAACTATTTTTTCTTTTTTAAATTTCTTTATTTTTAATTTTATTGCAAAAAAACGTTTTTAAGTTGTTTTTCCAAAAGTAATTAAGCACCTTGTTGCTTGCCTATGTCACTTAAGCTGTTATTGCAAACTGAAAATTTTCGCCCATGTGTTCTTAAATAAGATAAGCTGTTTTTGGTCATCATTTTTTTTATTTGTATCAACTTAAGCGATATTTCTTTTCGAAAACCATGTAACTTAAAATGTATTAAAAACGTAATTCACAGTAACTAAAATGCAAAAACTCGTATTAAGTAAAAATAGCCAATTTAAGTTAGTAAATAATTAGTTGAAAAATCTTGTTAGTAAGAAAAAGTATTTAAACTCCATTTTTGTCTGGATTCATTAAGTCAGGATGTATTTTAGCTTCGGGTTGCATTTCTGTATCTAGGTTATTATAAAATTCATGAAACGAATGATCAATAAACGGAAGAAGTCTTTGAAGCGCAGCTTTTTTACGCTTATTACATTGATAGCTGGTGAGTTGGGAATTTTAAACCATTTGAGTGAATCAATACCATGTTTTACAACAGTGGGTGTTGAAAAATGCAGATTTTTACCGAGAGTTGTTTTGTATTCAATTTTACCAACTTTGTTCACGTTATTCCATACAAAATTGTCTCTGCTGCTCCACAAAAGCTTTGTTTTTGAAACACAACCATAGTCAAAATCGGACAAAATTAAACCAATCGTGAGGATGATGAATCGGTACCTTTTTTGGTTTCTTTTTTTTTGTAATTCATGATCTACGTTACACTCCATATGAGTTTGGCATGACTATTAAAGCTTGTGATCTACAACCTCAATGCTGGACTTGGCTTTCAAAATGTTAACAACATCGTGCTCACAAATAAATTCTTATTTTGACCGCCAAATGAACTATAGAAAATAAAATGTCTTGTTTGCTGTCGCCGCCAACTGCCGTTTTTTGTAAAAGCTTACTGAATTTCGGATGTATGTTGTTTGCAGACACTATTGAATGTCAAATCCAAAAACCACATACAAATATTTACAAGATGTGTCAGATTGGATTCTAGAAAAATGTCAGTAGCATTGGTGCATTGTTTAAAGCACTTTTGATGGACACGAATCTATTCTTTCTAGTAGGTAATAAATTAAGTACTTTATATGAAGTTGTCGGTTTCGAGGTGGAATATGACTCTTTTCAATGTCTGTTTCTTATCTTCTATTTCTATTTAAGCTCCGATAAAAAGAATTCTTTGGTAGAACGTCCCTAATTCCCAATGTGATTTCCAAAGATTTCCTTCCGTTTTTTAAAACTAATTTTTTCGATATTAAGATGCTCACATTTTCTTGCCTCAATCACTCCCGTTTTTCGAGTTTATGATTCACCTCTGTTTCTTTTTTTTTTTGAAATCACTATACTTGAATTATATTCCGATTCATTTTTAACTGTTTTATGTGGGAGAGAAACAATTTTACTTTCCTCAAATTGCCTACCAATCTCCAAAAGTTCTTTGTCAGGAAAATCTGAAGAAATGTCCATGTCTGCAAGCTTGAAATAGGGATCGCGTACAGTCATCCGTACTGAAATCATGTTCATACTCTTTGCTAATGTTGACACAAAACTATTCAAAAATTATATTCAGATTTTCATAATAAACTTCATTTGCAGGTCACTTTATTTCGTTGAAAACTACTTGGAATTAGATGCTTATTGGCCAAAAAGCACAATTTATAATTATTGTTTGACGTTTGTATTAATTAGTATGAAACAGATACATAAGTGGGCTATAGCCAACCAATTTTTTCCATATTCAAAAACGAAAATCTGAAAACACACATTCATAAAACTTGATATACAAAATTCACTCAGATCACTTTCTTTTTCAAATGTATCACTTGTCTTCTGCCGTTGCCGTTCTTGAAATATATTAACTTCACGTTGCCTAAAACACCTTTCCGAGCTGTATTCAAAATTGGTAAGGATCAGGAGCTCATATTGTTGCACTTTCCTAATTATTTTTACTTTAGTTATCCTCAAAACACTTTTATCTCAACTAAATTAATTCACGAACTTGCCGTCCAAATCTCTTAAGTCAATTGATATTTCATACTTGCATTAATAATAACGACTTAAATCGACTTAATTCTGCAGTTCGTAGAAAATACATTTTTTAAAAACCGCTTACCCTACATAGTCTCTATTGAAGTAACCAACAGAGATTTGCAATAACGACTTATCTCAGTTTGGCTATAGCGAAAATACTTTGTTGAGTTTGCAATAAACGCTTAAGTCGATTTAAGCTGTTTTCAGTGCAATATGGTTGATTGATTTGTGAATAGTTTTTTATTTTGTAAAAGTATCTTAAATCCATATAAGCTATTATTGGATTACGAAATTTTGAAATTCACAAGTTCTTATGTGAGTTAAGCGGGTATTGCAAATGCTTCTACCTATGAGAACGACTTAAGCGGTTTTTTCTTTTTGGATTATTTTGACGAAAAAAAGAGTTACAAATCCTGGATTTTTTTCTATAACAGAATGGAATATGCAGATTATGGTGCAGCAAAAAAACGATTTTTGTCTTAAGTCGACTTAAGCGGTTATTGATTGTTGCCACTTTCTCCTTTTCAAATGGTCAACTTAAACTAGAGCGATTTTGAAAATTCAATATACTCGTACTACATGTACAAGTAGTGTGTAGTAGTATTTAATTTAATTATTATTTGTATTTACACAAGTAGAGTAACTGCATTTTCGAATAAATTTAGATTTTATTTCTATTGCAAAACTACAAGAGAGGAATATAAATGCAGATATTTAACTTTCGATAATTCCAACGCGCAAATTTGCCTGATAAAATCGGTCTTAATGGCCAATTAGTTTTTTGTTTAGATATGGTACTGTTGCAATGAGCCTCTCTCTAACATTTAGTTATATCCCGTTTCCGATGTATTGCGATTGTTGAATTTTTATTTGCCAATTAATTCATCGACAATGACAAAAAAAAACTACGTGATCTTTCTTATCATTCAAACATTTATTTTTTGCGTTTAGATGTTCGTTGTTACGTTAATTAAAGAGGTATTCAAGCAATATCCGTTGTGTAGAATGGCCTTAAGTTAAGCCATTTAAGTACAATTTTTAATGACTTCAATTTTTTTATGAAGACAGTAATGTTTGCAGAGCCATAGACAGTCAATAATTTATAGACATTTTTAATATTGTATTTATTAAAATATGAATATTTTACGAGTAGAACCAAATAATCTTAAAATTAAACTTACTTACATAGTACTCAATATAGCTGGGCATAACTTACCTGAAAAGAAAAACATAATAATAATTAATATTTGAATGCAAATTTATAAAAAAAACGATTACAAATTCCTACAAAACACAGTGCGAGCAATTAGGAAATTAGGATAGAAAGGAGATACCGATGCAAATTGGTTTTGAATCTCTGCACATTGAAATGAGTGAAAATACTGAGCCGGGTAAAGCATTCCACATTCGTGTAGTGCGACTAAAAAAAGAATCTCTGTATTTGACGTCCGAAGTTGGGCTCAAGAGTAAACTGAGGGGCATTCTTAGAAGTACGGGTATTACGGTTGAATTGTTTAAGGGGAGAAATACAACTGGCTATTTCACTAGAGCACTGTTTATGGAAATAGCGGTAGAATATTGATAGACATGAAACATTGCTGCGGCGGTGCTCAAGAGATACAAATGTTTCAGTTAGACAACGGCCACCTACCTATCATTTTTATAGCTCTCTTTTTGATTCCGTCCAAAAGACTCAAATGGGTTCTTGGAGCACCTGCCCAGATATGGGAATTGTACTCGAGCTTCAGAAGAATAAAGGCTTTATATGTATATAAAAACCAGATCAGATGGTCAGAAAGCCTTAATACTTAGCAGCGATTTTGGCGACGTCAAATATGTGTTCACTCCACAAAAGACGGTCTGTGATGTACATGCCTAGAACTTAAAGCTGTTCAGTTTCTTCGATGCAAGTGCCATTAGAAAGTGGCATTGGGGGAGGGTTACGCTTTAGCTGAGGGTACTATCATCGGCGAGACAATTAAGTGGATTAGACGTTTCAGACAAAAGATCATATATAAATATAAGAAAGAGTGTCGGAGACAAAACGGAGCCCTGAGGCACACCAGTTTTTATTTTCTGGATTTCAGTTTTAAAACCGTCCGAAACTACTTGTAGTGAACGATCCGAAAGGTAATTTCTAATCCAACTAAGAAGAGATTGATCAATACCAGATGTATGCATTTTCGATAAGAGAGCTTGATGCGAAACTGTATCAAATGTCTTTGAAATATCAAGTGCAATTATCTTACTTTCTCCAAAACGATGTAAAGATGTGTTCCACTCTTCGGTGGCATTAAGGAGCTTTCGTTCTTCAAGATATTTCTTGAGCTGAAAATTGATCAGCGTTTCCATGACATTAGAAAGAAGGGACGTAAGTGCAATCGGACGACACAGTTATTGGAGGGGGAGGAAGTTTTATGGTAGAGCTTTATTTGGATTTCCTTTGAATTTCCTACAAAGTATCCTAAATTTGGACCCTTTTTTTGGGGGGCTACTTTTGAATTTCAGTTTCTTGCTATTTTCTCGAGAACTATAAGTTTTGTTATAGCTTGTTTTCTTGTATACACAAAAAAAGATGGTAAGACTTTTTTCGTAAAATTAATTGATTTTGAGAAAAACATGCACAAACATTATCTTATAGATGTAAACTTATAGAATGTAAACAAAATTAATTTTTCTGTGGCTCAATTTTCTGTTATAGTACGTGATTGGGTATATCTTCTCATTCTAAAATAATTGTTTTGAGGTGGTAGGAGTTAAAGATGGCCGCAACTTTTAAGAAGTTGATGTTTTTATTCTTATCTAACATCTCTTTTAGATATCATTTTACAATAAAATAACCCATCTACCTAGGTTAGGTAGGTAGGTCTTTGGGATCGCTTTGTTGCCGTTGGGGACTTACGTCTAAATGCTCGACTGACCAGCTGGGGAGGTACATCCTTAAATTCTCAGTTGGCCAGCTGTAGATCTTAATTAAACTAAGAAAACCAAAGACTATGGCAAATCATTGCATATATAACAAAACCGAATACAAATCTATTGGGGATACGCTTAACTGTCGGCAAAAGTCACGGCCACCAAGCCCTTTCTTCGCAATAGGCTTCTCTTGCCGAAAATATCAGCGTGAATTGTTTTTCCAGCTCCAACTGCTTCGCATTTTCTAAAACCCATGCAAAGTAAAGGACGGCCCCTTCAATTACCCTGACAAAGACAAAGGCTAACACCCAACAAGAACCAAATACCGAACTATCGAACTCACCTGCCAGGCATTGCATGGAGCATTCCAGTCCTACAGGCCTGAAGGGTGAAAAGATATTTCCGAGAGATGTAAATGTGGATGTAATGCACATAAGGAACATCTAGTACCATAGTCTCACACGCATTTTAGGTGCGTTTAACTCTTCCCAACCATGGCAATGTTAAAAGACGGACGTAATTAAGGAACACATCACTAAGCTGCACAATATACCAAGCAGACGTTGCATGATCCCACCTACTCCAATGAGCCTGGAAAATGAGAAGGTAACTCCCCTTGTGAGATTGAGAGAAATAGGAGTCATAACGGAAAACATCCTAAGCGCTAGCTCTACATGTCACCAAAATACGTCTTGCTCCTCCCAACCAAGTGAATGCATTGGAAAAACTCAACGTTTAATACTAACATGACTGATATGGTAGTCGTGAAGAATGCAACCATGGAACGGAACGCAGGACAATATCCCAAGCTAATATCTCCTTTTTTATTGATAGCCAAGCGGAAATAAAAGCTATTTCTGCTGCTGAAATTAAATCGAAGCTTGTACCTTCCTATCGTGAAGAGCTAAGAGTTCTTGGTACACAGCACAATATAAGGCTCTGTTGGGTTCCTGGTCATAGTGATGTCCCAGTTAATGAAAGCGCTAAAGAGCTGGCTAGAATAGGATCAGCAGTTGATCTTAATCAGTCAGATACATCAGTTCAGGCCCCTAATCCCAATCTGTAATCTTAAACAGATAATCGAAAGCTGGCTACATCAAAAACGAGATTTGGCTCGCTCGATACCTACTTGTACGAGTGTTATAACCAGAAAACTAGTTCAACAAACAAAAGACCGACATTATCATCCAACTGATTAAAGATTTTCTATCTCTTCTCGTGAGCATCAACACCGGACATAATCAACTGGGTTACCACAAGGAAAAGATGAAACTCACTATGGACGACTTCGGCGGAGGATGCGGTGACGAGGAGGAGATACATGAGGATACTCCCCACTACCTTTGCTATACTGCCCTGTACCATTTCCGCTGAGAAACAGGCTCCTAGGGAGACACTTCTTCAACGACTTCGAGGAACTTTTATAAATTATATTCCAAGCAAAAACCTGTCGAAATTTTTTAACGCCAAACTAAATGGCTTGACAATTCCTAAGCTCTTTCAGCCAGCCGACCACCAGATTGGAAATCACCTCCAACCAAAGTCAAAACACATAAAAATGGTCCAGGACAGATAATGATAGAACCACTGAATGACGCATTTGTTTCTTAAAGGAGCAGCGACAACAGCGATTGCAAATCCTACGGTGAACACGAGTGTCAGTGAATTTGATGGTCCCAGATCTCCCTAAGATTGCTAAAATCCTCTTGAGGAAAGGGACCTCCCCTTCGACTTATTCAGCAATCCTGATCAAACAAACGGACACATACAGCAGTAACTCATCAGATTGGATCTTTATTTGAATCTCGACAGACAAATAAATGCTGCTCTGACCAGAGCTAGGGGGGACTTTACCCTGATGAAACGGTTGTTTTATAGCAGCCAACTGATGATTGTCTATATATTCCCGGTATGGTTCAACGTTGCCCCATCTCAAATGGAAAATCTTCGGAAGTTTGAGAGTCCGTGCTTATGTTGCTGCCTTGGGTTACATAGAACATCAGAGTTGGAGTACAAACATTATTATTACACAGACTAGATAAGTTGTTACTTAAGCTGGGGGTAAAAAAGGATCATGCCCTTAAGAGGCGACTTCCTCTCCTCAACCAGGTGATTATGTGACGGCATTCTTCACGGTATTTCTTCAATGGCTTGAAACTTATCAACAACCTTAACGGGCTTGAATGACATAGGATTTATCATAGGTTTCATTACATGGGAGTCACTATCCCTAGGGTATCACAACGAATCTACATTGATCTAAGTGTGACGGTAACAAGATCAACTCTTAGCCCATTAACCTAACCTACCTTTTACCGAGTACCGTAAATTGATTCGTCTTTAAGCTACAGGAGATCAAACTTAATTTCATTTTCTTTGAGCAGGTGATTTTATTGTAGACTGTGGAAGGAGCTATTAAATGAAAACAGAAACCCCACCTAGCACCTTTTTTTTTAAATGGCGTTCTTTATTTCTTTCTTTTTTGTGTAGAATGAAATAAGCAATAAGTTTTACCCCCAAATGTTTGTTAAAAAAAAAAAAAAACTTATAGTTTTCGAAAAAGCTATTTGAAAGAAACTGACTTTGATAACTCCGAAGTTGTAAAAATGAGTTATTATATGGAAACAAAAACACTACCTTTTTTAAAAATTCTAAATAACCATACCAACAATTTTATTTCATAGCGAGAAGATGTACCCAAACACATACTAAATGCACTGGATCCCACGAACGTGATGGTTTCCGCTCTCGGCCTATTTCCGTGAATTCGTAAACGGTGAGTAAGGCCGTAAGGGTGCATTCCGTTATTGTCGCGAGACTCGCGAAACTAAAACGGAACGTTCCCAAACTCTTCCGAAACATATGAGTACGAGACCGCTGGCGATGGCGTTGCAAACGGGCAGACTTTTGACCAAGTATATATGTATAGGTAGAAAGTATATACAGTAGGAAAAGTAGGTAACCACCAGCGCTGCCATCAGTCTCGCATATCATATAATTCGGAACGCTCTCTTTTAGTTTCGCGAGAGTTTCGCAACGTTCCATTTTAGTTTCGCGAGTCGCGCACCAATAACGGAATGCACCCTAAGATTCGACCGAAACGTTATTCTTGTCTCAGCCAGCTTAATATTTTTGCTCCCTCCCGCATCATAGAAGGTCATTTCGATTGTGTTGTTTATCGTTTAAATACTGTTGAATCTTCTAAAACTAATCAATTAGTACTTCACTCAACCTTTGAACGAGTTTTTGAAAATGAAAAGAGTCAAAGAAAGCGGTGCGGAATACCGCAAAAAAAAGGCTAAGAAAGAAGCAGATGCGAAGAAGTCTCAAGTGGCACTACTGAAATATTTCAGTTCTAGTTCCAGTTCTAGTTCGAAAATCGAAAGCCACGTTAACGTTCTCGGTGGCATCCAGCAGCAGCGGAAGTAATTCCAATGTATGTAAGTATATGATTCCTCCATATAGAATCGTGCATGGCCTAGAATTGTCCTCCGGCCAATATTTATGGGAATACATAACTTATTTTCAGGTAGAAGAAGAAAACGTGCCTGCCGTCGAAGTTGGAAGTCGTTCTGGTCCCCCACAGAGCAGGGTCAAGACGAAGTCGACTCACCAGAAGTACCTCAAGCATCTAGTCACAATCACAAGCCTGCAGAAGAAGTGAACCTAGATGTTGCCAAAGAAGACATAATTGAAATCGAGCCTTCTGTTCTTGCCGAAGCCGAAGATGTGAAACTCGATGATGTAGGTTGCTGGAATTCTACTATGACTGTCGAAGTCAGAACGCTTCTAGTACGTCGCGGATCTGACTCAGTACAGCACATTGATTCCACATTTGCCGATGTTGTTCGCTCAGCGACATCAACGAACGGAACGGCGGTACCAGAAAACTAACTAACCTTTGAAGCAATCCTTGTATTGTATCTGCTGCAAGCAATTCCGGCTCTAACTTCGCATATGAAGAAGGATTCAACAAATGGTGGAAGCTTAATCCAAGAATCGGAGACCATGAGAACAGCTTCTGGAAATGAAAGGAGTTGGAAGTTCGCCAGAACCGTAAAGCAACCATCGATCAGAAACAACAAGAAGTTTTTGAAAGTGAGGAGAAGAAGTGGAGGGATGTACTGTACCGGTTGCTGAATATTATCCAGAACCTGGCCTTCAGAGGACATCGAGAAGACATTTGAGGAGATGATAGTGGCAATCGCGGGAACTTTCTGGAGTTATTGCACCTCCTAGCTAAATATGACCCTCTTCTAATGGAACACCTGACAAAGATAAAGCTGGGAGCAAGAGTCCCAGTTTCGTATCTATCTCCAGAAACCCAGAATGAATTGATAAACTTACTGAGACAGCAAGTTCGATCCATTATCAACCGTCGCATTCAAGAAGCTAAATATTATTGCATAATCTTCGACAGTACACCAGACATCTCCCACAAAGACAAAATGAGCCAGGTTCTGCGATACGTACATATCGAAGGAGAAAAGGTCGCCGTGGTAGAATCTTTCATCGACTTCTTCAAACCAAAAGGAAAAAATGCAGAAGATCTAAGCAACGATATAATCGCGAAGATAACATCAGACGGACTGGACATACAGAACTTGAGAGGACAGGCTTATGACAACGCTGCCACAATGTCAGGGATCAACAATGGAGTTCAAGCCCAGATTAAAGCACTGAATCTGAAAGCTACATTCGTTGCATGCACAAACCACTCACTCAGCTTGGCTGGGGCACACGCTGCTTCTGAATCAGTGAATTCCGTGACGTTTTTTGGAACTGTGGAGAAGCTATTTGCCTTCTTTTCTGCATCAACTGCTCGGTGGAACGCTTTGGTTGCTGTCACAGGTCAATAAACGCGCTGGAGCGCTAAACATGAAGCTGTCAAGACGCTTAAACATAAGTTTGAGGAAGTTCTTATGGTACTGGAAGAATTGACGGATTCATCTCAAACTTCCGAAACAAGATCGGGAGCCAGTCTTCTTCTGACAGCCATGCAGTCATTCAACTTCCTCACTTTTCTTAGCTTTTGGGCTGCAGTGCTACCTAAAGTAGATGACGTACAGATTTACCTGCAGCAACGAGGACTGAATGTGGATAAGTGTGCTCAGAAACTCTGCGCTTTAAAAGCTCTCCTAGTGGAGAGCAGAGATCGTTTCGTCCAAGCCACAATCGACTTTACTAAGACTCTCTGCGAAAAACTCGGAATCGAACTCAAAACGAGAAGAATTCGCACGAAAAAACTCATTCATGGTGATGAATCCGCAGATGCAGCTTTGTCTCACGAGCTGGAACTCCGTCGAGAGGTGTTCGCATCATTTGACAATATCATTCAAGAAATAACGACTCGATTTCGGCAAGTTCAAGAAAAAGCGGATAAGTTCGGATTTTTGACGCCAGCGAAGCTTTTGGACAGCAAGTACGAGTGTGATCTTTCCCATGTATTAGAAGACATCGACAAGGACGAGTTTCAAGTGAAGCGGAAGCGTCTCCAGTAGTTTTTCGCCAGTTCTGATTTAGAGGAAGACATAAGGGGCAAAAGACCACTGGAGCTCCTCCAGTTCATTCAAAACTGAATCTGGGTATTTCGGTTCCAAATATAGTCATCTTGATTCGTATATATTTGACTTTGGCAATTAGTGTCGCTAGTTGTGAGAGAAGTTTTTCGAAGTTGAAGCTAATCAAAAATTATGTCAGATCCACTATGAGCTCCACTAGCCTATCAAACTTGGCTATATTGTCGATTGAACAAGAATTGGCTGCAAATATTGATTTTGACAAAGCTATTTCTGACTTCGCTGCTCGTAAGGTCCGTAGAATCCGTTTGTGAAACAGCTGATCCTGTTTTGCCTTCAACAAAAGATACCTCATTGCCTGTGAAATGATGTCTCGAAATTTAATTTTAATTAAGTATTGAATTGGTCAGCAAAATGGGTCTCTCGCCCCGGGTGCCGAGTTGGCACGCTACGCCACTGTTATACACTTATCAAACATAAAATAACAAAACAAATAGATAAAAAAAAATTAATTGAAATGAAGTTTCGTCTCAACAAGATTTTGGACAACTAATTTATATTGTTCCCTCTTTGATGACAAATAAAATTTCCATTTCCATGGTCAAAATATCCCAAAATTGGCAACCTTGTCTAAATACCTAATGGCAAAAGCTAACCACAATCAAACGGTTATCATTAAAATTTGGAGAAATTGTGTGATATGAATTTAAAATTCTTAAAACAAAAAAAAAACATTACAAGGCAAATATTCACCAATACGGAGATACACACACCTTGATGACTCCCTATATACATAATGTCCAACCATCAACAGATGTCACATTCAAATATCAATTGGATATACACATTTTTCAGTATGTACTTCCTGCAGCAAGGTAAGGTTGGTTTATCTTGTGAATGTGAAGTGTTTATTTTGTAGGTCTTTACTTTGCATTTGAATTTTGTTTATTTTAGCTTCAAGCGGATAACGAACAGTGGGACACACTAGCATTCAAATCAGAAAAACTTTGATAACTAATCGACACCACACTTTTTAACGAAACTTTATAAATATAGCAAATAAAACAGGCAGGGTTTTCAGTTTTTGACTTAAAAGTAATAAGAGACTTGAATATTAAAATTCTAGACTGTATATTAAACTAAAATATTCAAAATTTTTAGTTGAGAACTAGTTATTCAAGAACTACATTAAGACAACTTGATTTAAAAATAAATAAAAGGATGTATGTATTACAGTCTTAAAACCTTTGAAGCAGATGACAAATTTTAAGCACTCTAGTTTTAAGTTATTAATATATGATACTAGCTACTTAAAAATATGCTAACTTCAAAAAATAGCTTTCTAAAATTTTCTTAATTTTAAACATTTTTTGAAAACACCGTGTAAAAATACCTTTTTGACGTTTGTAAATGTCAAAGAGTCATGAAGTTGCACGCCTTGATAGCACATGCCTGCTTTTTTTTAAAAGAACTTTGGAGTTTAAAAATTGTTTATAAATATAAAAGCATGGGTTTAATTAGAGAAAAATGCGCAATACCTTCTGAAAGCATGAATTTATGGAAACAAAGCTTACAATATCTTTTTATTATTAAATTAGTTTTAATATTAATTTGTTTCTATTTTAAGTATTTAATAATACCTATACAAAGTCTACAATAATTTTAAAAATTAACCCTTCTCTCGTATTTAAGATATTAATTTAAAAAAAATCAAAAAAAATTTTTTTTTTTTTAAATTTTTATATACAATATTATTTTAAATATAAAGGAAAGGAGCTCCTGTATACAAATGTTGGTCCAAATTTTTAGAGCCGTTAATGTTAAAAATAAAAAAAAAAAAAACGAGAAACCGTTAATACAAAAATTTCTTAAAATTTTATTCGACCTAGATATGTATAGTTCATGCCTATCAGCACACCTTATTTTATTATCAATATCATTTTGCATAATGGTTGTGTGGTAGGTACCGTTAGTTTTAGAGCATAAAGAAAGTTCTATTTTTCATCATCAATGAAATTTGTCAATTGGCATTTGACAGTCGTACAAATGGGTTGATAACGAATAATTATGTAGCATCAAACGCATTACAAACGTGTTGAAATTATTAAACAAAATTTAGTTTTAATAATGTTTCGAGTGAGTCCACTATTCAGCGTATAGTTTTTTATTTTGAAAATTTACAAGAGCAAAGATTGGGCGACAAGAAAGCCAACGTACGCCCGAAAAGACTAATGTAGTGAAGCAGTGTGTTGCGGAATGTCCGGATACATCTAATCGATTCCACCTGCCCAAAAATTGGGAATGCTTCCGTCATGTTTGCCAAAAATTAATAAAACAGATTCGTATAAAATTCAATTGACACAACCGTTTGATGTAAATGACCATCAACAGTTCGAGTTCGAGATTGGATTGCTCGAGTTTTACAACTTGCTATAGACGACCCTCATTTATGGTAATAAGTCAATATGAGCCACGAAGCACATTTCGACTTAGCTGGCTTTATTAATAAATAGAATAGCCGCTATTCGGGCACTGAAAACCCCGCTTGATACACCAAACAGTACTACACCCTCGTAGAGTAACTATATGGCGCGCCATTTTGGCCGGAATAGCGCCATTGAGCAATATTTCTTGGAGGATGCTATAGGCAGTGGAGACCACTATCGGGACATGTTAAAAAACTTGCTTGTACCAGAATTGAATTTATTAGGCCTCCAGAACATGTGGTTTCAACAAGACGATTCTATATCACATTTCACATTACACATTTTTTCTCGGCCGAATAATGTCAAAAAGTGGTGATATGACTGGCCCTCACCGACACCATCTTCTGATTTGTAGAGTTCATATTTTTCCTTGTTGCCACAGAAATATTCTGTAACAAAGTTAAACCAAATTGATCCACCTCGTTGTAGAAATACACAAAGACCTACTGATAGATGCATGAACAGACTCACAAGCCAACGGACAGTATTTCGACAACCCCTTATTTCGAATTTTCTAGATTTAAAATTCCATTTTGCACAAAACCTTTGTTTTCACCTTAGTCGAAGATAAAAATATGTAATCCGTAAATGTAATCCTTTTAAGAGAACTATCCATTTCTAAAAAAATTAGTTTTAAAAAAAAACTAAAATAATAATAAAGTAAATTAGTCGAAATCGGGATAGTTTTCGAGTTATATCAAGAATGCTTAAAAAAACAGATGGTAACTCTGTTCAAAACGTAAAGCTTTATTGGTTAGTTTTATAATGTTACAATCCTAAAGGCCGGCAGAACATCTAGTATTAAATAATAAGAACACTTCTTCGTGGTTTTTTTAATATTTTCCACTACATTAGTCTCATCTATACTTCTTGAAGCTTCCATGTTACAATTTAAATAAATAACATTTATTATAATATTATGTACTTTTTAAAAAGTTCTAATATTCTCTTTTTTTAGTAATTTAACAAAAAAACTACTTTAAAATATTCATAAATGTATTCCGACTTTTCTGTGTTATCTGTTCCACTGTCATTCAAAGTACTAAATCCACATGAAACATACGCAGAGAGATATGTATGTATGATGTTCTGCTGAGTATGACTATCACTCATAGATACTTAGTTATAGATACAAAGATAGACAATCATAAACTATTCAGATACACCTGTTAGACAACGCGCGACCAATGTAAGTGAAGTCCATGTTGCAAAGAGTCACATCAAAGGGGCGCACACACATCTTCAAAATGGAGAGCTATAATAATCATTATAAAGTAGGTTCTTTGCTTTGAAGGTTTATGTAGATACGTTTTTATTTTATTTTCGTCGTTTGTTGTCTTATTTTTAGTTTACACTACTTGTCAATGGCGAATGTAGGCTAAACTCACATAGTTAAAAGGCATGCAGGCAGTTCCTGTAGAATGAGGTGTATCAATTCGTCATATTGTGTGCTGATTGGGAAATGAGGTAAAATTAATAAAACAAAAATGAAAAGAAACGACTGTTTTACGACTAAAAATGACAAAGAATGCTAAAGGTGGTTTGGGTCAAGTATAGATACGTACGAGTTTTATAGGTTAAGGTAGCTTGTGGAATGCGAAATCTGTGAAAAACTAAATTGCACTGTCAGTCGTTTTCGTAGATTTTTAAGTTGTGTCAATTTTGTTTCTGAATTTTTGGTGACTAGAACAATTTATAATTTGACCTTGAACACGAGTTTTTTATGCATCGATAGGATAAAATATTTGGTTATTTCAAAGAATACATACCAACGTGAGGCATTCCTATGAGTGTGTGCAGTAGCTAAGTCGCAAAATTGTATTTTGGATAAATCTATACGTACATATATTCGAAAATAATTAAATGGGAACTAGGTTATGTTAGGTTAGTTGGGGTTATGATGCGGTATCACCTCACTCGAACGTCAATGTATCCATTGTGCTCCTCACGGTGTGGGTAATGTAGGAACAGCGTTGCCACAAAGTGCCCGATCGGGCCATTTGGCCCTCTGTTTTAAATTTTGGCCCTTTGCCAGGGCCAATTAGAAATGGCCCCCAAATCCTAATTTTAGAAGATTTAACATCACATCATATCGTGCTTAGTAATAATTAAAAAGCTTTACAAAATTAAATATAAACCATTGCTATACATCGCCACTACAATGTGTTTCCACCACATACAAATAACCATACTTAAAATGGAACTGAATTTATTCATTTATCTCGTTTAATGATTTGACTCACGTCAGTTTCGTCCAGCGTGTTGACTTCTCTGACGTAATTTATTTTCGTCATCTACCAAAGCGTTTATGTAACTTTAATATCAAAAAACTTAATCTTACAAATTATATCGTAAATTTCCCAATAATGAAGATCTTCTGATAAAATATTTGCGTTTGCAAAAAGAATTTGATTTTTTAAATAAATTTTAATACAAGGACTACTTAATTCGAGCTGAATCGAGTCTAAAACTTAACAGTACAATTTTTTTGTCATTTATCAATGATTAAATATGTTCAAATGTTATCCCCAATTGCATGCAATATTCTGGGAATACATCTACAAATACATTTAAATAATTTGCAGACTTTTTTTAACTCCGTTTATAATCCCCAAAGTACTCCCTCTAACCTTTCTGCCATGTTTAAATTCAATCAATAAACTTAAGTAACAAAGATGTTGAAATAGTCTTAATTGGACTAAATGATGATAAGCAACCAGGACCCGATTGTATTCCTCCGAACATTTGGAAAATGAAAAAATTTTTAATTCATTTGAATTAATTTTGTATTTAAAAATTAGTTTTTTTTTTTAAATTCTCTCAGTTTGTTTATTTTTTGCTAATTACATTTAGTATTTCTTTTAAGGAATACAAAAATATTTTTTTTATGAAAATAAACTGGACTTTAATAATAAGCGAAAAAAATTAATAATCATTAACGTGTTTTTTTGAATTAATTGCGGAGAAACGGTTATCCGCAGAAAAAAAAGTTTTGGAACAAACTAAAACTGTAATAAATTCTTGATTGGTTATAAAAATAATCTTACGAATCGGACGTAGTTTGGCAAAGATAAAGCCAGTTAAGGCAAAAATCATAAAAACCGTTATAACTCGAAAACGGGACGAAAACGAGAAAATTACCTCTTAAGTTTTTCGACTAAAAATGACCTCGGGAATCCATGGTTTTCGTTTGGGGCGGTGACTGTGAGACACCCTGTATATTGACTTTGCTAAGGAGTTCGATAAAGTAAACCACCATATACTAATACAAAAATTGGAATCCATTGGCTTCCACTCAAATATTTTAAAGTGGTTTGAATCCTACCTAAACGGAAGAAAATAGTTTTGTGGGTATTAATGATGTACTATCAGATCTAATTGAGGTCACATCAGGAGTACCACAAGGAAGTTACTTGGGCCCTCTTCTATTCTGGCTGCTGATCAATGATATCACTGATTTCTTAAAAAATGTTTCCTGTTTGATATTTGCGGATTACATTAAAATATTCCGTCGTGTTACGTCAATTAATGATTGTCATTTACTCCAATTTGATCTTCATCGCTTGTCTGAATGATTTTTAGCTAATCAGCTTTTTTTGAACGTATTAAAGCGTCAATCTTTATCATTTTTTAGGAGCCTATCATCTATTCCTTTTCAGTATTCTATAGAAGATACGGAACTCTCAATACTTAACGAAAAGAAAGATATCGACACTCCGCTTTAAATTTCATATACACAGTGATTGCTAAGGCTAACTCTATGTTAGGATTCATTAATCGGAACTCTAAAGAGTTCACTGATCCTTTTACTCTTTGATCTCATTTCTTTGCGTATGTAAGGTCATCGTTAGAGTATTGCTGTGTAATTTGGGATCCATTTTTTCAAGTTCATTCTAATAGGATAAGGATTGAAAACATACAAACATACAATATTCATACCCCAAATTATAAAACTCGGTGTCAACTTCTTGGCTTATAATATCTTGTCGTTCGTCGTAAAAATTTTGCAATAATATTTTTGCGCGATATTATTCCATCCCATATAAATTGCCCTTTTCTTTTGTCTCTTGTAATTGTGTATGCTTCGTCAAGGAATCTACGATCCCTTTTCATTTTTAATGAACCTCATCATCGGGTAAACATGAACCTTTAACTCGATGCATTAGAGAAGCCAACAGTATTATTTGTAATTATATTGATTTTTTTTTTTCTCAACAAAGTCGAGAATCTTTTAAGAAGCACATATTGATCTAATTCGTAATCCGGTGGTATTAAGTTATTATTTTAGATTAAGTTTATAATTTTATTTTGTTTGCTCCACTAATTAATTATTTTGTTTTTCTATTTTTCAATTAAAAAAAATGATTCAGTAGTTTGTAAGATTATATATTATCTAAAGGGTTTTTCAACGGGAACGCTACAAAATAGAGCGACAGGGACAGCAAACGACGCCATATTTCTTGCCGCTCTTTTGACATTTCTCTTCAGTAAGGTTTGCCATTTCATGATGGAAAGCTATACGAGCCAACAAGGAGTCGAAATTATTAAAATTTACTACCGAAATTCGGAGTCAGTGGCCTCAACGCAACGTTAAGAGCGCTACGTCCAATTTATGGTCGTCATAATCGTCCTAGCAGATCAACAATTGATCGTCTAGTGGAAAAATTTGAATCCACAGGCACAGTCATGCGATTTGACGCCGTTAGACTATTTCCTGTGGGGCTACGTCAAGTCTATGGTCTTCTATGCCAAAAAGCCAGGGCCAGCTAGGCTTGATGAACTTTGTTCAGCGTCTGGACTTCTGCAAGCGTGCCCGTGGTGGCCATGCAAAA
Source organism: Chrysotoxum bicinctum (assembly GCA_911387755.1). Taxonomy (NCBI): domain Eukaryota; kingdom Metazoa; phylum Arthropoda; class Insecta; order Diptera; family Syrphidae; genus Chrysotoxum; species Chrysotoxum bicinctum. The sequence goes on from OU426987.1 coordinate 88,178,518, forward strand.
AAAATCGAGTTCCATACATAATGGCATAGAACGTACTTTTACAGGAATAAAGAATTTCATTGATATCCAAAACCGATTTTGTTTTATTTAAAAAAAACTTTTGTAGCGCTCTTATTGAAAAACCCGATATTTCTATATATAAATAGCCTTAGATAAATTTTGTGGTACCATTTTCTCCAAAAGTATTTAACCGATTTCGATAAATTTTATAGGGTTGGAAAGCCACAGTTGCGGAGATGTGCAGAATATACTTGAGACACGCATTTACACACTGTGGGTCACTTTTGTTTTTGCACTGTCGAACACTGTGCACATTTCAAAAAAAATAAAACTAAACAAAAAACTTACTTTAAATTTCAAATAATTTAGATTTTTTAAGCTACATAGGTTTTTTAGATTTAATTTTATGTCAAATTTCGACACAAGGCGAAAGGCTAGTTTGTATAAATCTGCTTGATGAAATAAAAATAAATAAATAAATCGTACAATTGTTTTTTTTTCGCCGCTTGTTGTTTATTCGTTCGTTGTCCATTCATATATTGAATTAAAATATGGAAAAGTTATATAAATATTTAAATAATATTACTGGAGTGATTTATATTTTTTTAAGATATTTTAAGGTAATTCCCAAGAAATCAAATCAGACGACAGAGTAAAGATCTGCTTCTGCTGCCTATTACAAAGATTTAAGAAATGCATTAAATAAATAATGCATTAAATAAATAAATAAGAACAAAAACAAATATTAATACATATATTGTAGTTTAATGTTTTAAGGACGGATTTGTAAGTAAAATATTTGGCCCCAACTTTTGTCAAATGGCCCTCAAAAAATTTCAAAATGGCCCTCTATGTTTTTTCCTTCGCGGCAACGCTGAATGAGGAGGGTAAGAGGAAGAATTTAGTGTAAGTCTTAGGTATCGGGTGGCTCCCTGAAGCCTGAACCATTCTAATTTCTAAATGGAGTTAAGGATGTTTTTTTAGTAGCACAAATGAGACGTCGCCCAGTTCATCGAAAAAGTATTCTCTGGGTGCATCTTTTTTAGTTCTTGTTAGGCTGGGGCATTCACAAAGAAAGTGAGATGAGCACTCTTCCACCTCTTCGTTTTGACACCCTCTGCATAAGTCAGATTAATTGAATCCCGACAAGTGTAAATTCCTGAACATATGTCATATGCGGTTTTGAGGAAACTTTATTGAATTCATACTTTTCTTGCTTCAGTGGCAAAAGTACCCGCGGTACAGTTTGGCTCGGTTCAAGTGATGTATTGGTTTTGGTTAGTTCATCACATATTTCATTTGCATAAATGTCATGGCGTCCCGGGACGCATCGAAGGCTGACTGATTTTGTTTCGCCTAGAAATCTTAATTCACTAAGGCTGAAAACACACCGGCTAAAGCAAAACGTGTTTTTTTGTTTCGTGAAACAAGATAACATTGTTTCTTATTAGACTAAACACACCAAAGAAAAAGAAACAAAACACATGTTTTTGTTTTCAAGTGTTTCGATGGTGGTTGTCGAAAATACTTGCAACGCACACCGAATGCAACAAAACTGTTTCGAACAAGGGTCGTTGACGATAATTGCATACTTTCTTATGGCGCAACGCACACCAAATGAAACAAAACATTAAAACAAAAGCAAAACAGAACGAAACAAAAAAACAAAACGTTTTGTTTTGTTTTATTCTGTTTCGCTTGGTGTGTGTTCAAATAAAAAATGTTTTTTTGACTATCGAATAAAAAACGTTTTGTTTTATCCGGTGTGTTTTCAGCCTAAGGCAATGTGCAACCAGTTTTGACTTCCGGACGATACGGAGGTTATGACTCTGTTTGCCTCCTGGCTATCTATGAAGATATCAATGTTCTTGTTCGTCAATTCACATGTGGAAAGATATTTTTGGACATCACAAACTGCAAGCACTTCTACTTGGAAAACACTGTACAAGTTTGGGAGGGGAAGAGTACGAAATGTCGATAAAAAAAATGTCGACTGGACAAATATAAATGTCATCATCGACTGTTAAAATGTCGACAGAAGTTTGATCGACAAAAAAAGTCGACAGTTGTCGGTGAAAATGTCGACTTTTATCCAAAATAGAGTTAAATAAAACAAGAATGCTCTCTTTTAATATTTTAACTAAATTTTATTATTAATTCAATTTTATAAATTAAAAAAAAGGGGAGCTTATCGATTATTTAAATGCTAAAGAAACTTTGCATACACCCAACCTCGCACCTACCCAGGGGGTTGCACTGCTTAACCATCGTAATAAGAAAGGGGATTATAAAAAATGGGATTATGAGAGACGGGATTTTAAAAAGCGGGATATCGTACCCAACCCAAAAGAAGGTTTCTTTCATAACTTGTTATATTTAGATATACAAAAAATAAATACAACTATTATCAACAGTGGCGGCACCGCATGCATTTGAGCATCATTCACTTTGCCACTGTCGACATTTTTCGAGTCGACATTTTTAAAGTCGACATTTTGATCAGTCGACATTTTTATCAATCTACTTTTTGAAAATCGACATTTTAAAAATCGGTAAATCGTACCCAACCGGTTTGGGAGCTTTAATGATCATTTTATGGGTGGATTGCCTGAGAAGATGCGTGGCCTTACCCAAGCTTCCGTTTTGGAACCGTCTGTTAAGACCGATACTTCTACTAAACTAACTATTTTCACGAATTGTATTCTGAATTCATTAGAAAGGAGTTACCAAGTGGACGTTATCTACACAGACTTTGCAAAAGCGTTTGACAGGGTGTATCATAAAATATTATTACAAAAATTATAGAACATAGAATTTCACTCAAATATGCATAAATGGTTGATGGCCTATGTTACCGGACGTCGTCAGCATGTTTTTATAGATTCAATTATCTTTAATCCTTTTTCAGTAAGTTCTGGCTGTCCGCAAGGAAGTAATTTAGGTCCAATTATATTTCTTATTTTTATAAATGACCTGCCTGATGTTCTTATAAACTCAATGCGTCTTCAGTTTGCGGATGATATGAATTTTGTAGATATACAAAAAATATAACTGACTGCAAGCTTCTCCAAAATTATATCACCAATCTTACCAGTTGGTGCAAAACAAATCAATTAGCCCTAAATATAACTACTTTTAAAAAAGTTTCGAAAAAATAGTTTTTGTATTCTTAAAAAAATAATAATTTTTGTTTGAATATTCAATATATTGAAAACGGAAACACGACTAAATTTTCAATTACGTTTTAAAATTTATTTCATTAAATACTAACAATTTGCATCTCACTTTTTTATATAAAAATTTGAAGGAAAATTTAATGCACAAATAACATGTTTCAGTGTGCCTGTATGTCTGTACCTCTCCATACAGCCTAAACCACTGGACCTATTTCTCTCAATCTCGATAGTTAAGGGTCTTCGGTGATTCCCTAGAGGAGAAATGTAATTTTTTTTTAGCTCCAAAACTAACGGTACCCAACGGCTCTAACGATTTTGATAAAAAAAATTAAGTGTGGTATTATGGACATGGACTATATTTTGGTGAAAAAAAAATTTGGGGGGAAATGTTATTAGGGGTACCTACCATAGAACCGTTTTTTTTTTATTTTCGACTTTCTCATTAAAGGCTCCAACGATTTTAACCAAAAATTTTCGGCAGGAGCCCCCTTATATTTAAAATAATATTGTTTATAAAAATATTCGAAAAAATATTTTTTGGGTTTTAAAAAAAAAAAAATTCCAAGTTTTTTTTTTGAAAAATCAATATCTTTAAAATGTATGAACGATTATTTTTTGAAATTATTTCCTAAAGTCTATACTAATAAATACTTAAAATTGGCATTTTAAATTTTGTTCTCGAAAATTTTTAAAGAAATTTGTTATATAAAAAATGTATTTAATAATAAAACTATTTTTAAACTTTGTTAGCATAAATTCATACTTTTCCGGAAATCAGAGGGCAATTCCATGTATTTAAACATGTTTATCTTATTAAATCCATGTTTTATATTTCTAAAATGTATTTTAAATTCCAAAGTACTTTTGCATAAGAGCAAGTTCGTGCGATCCAGGGGCCTATTGCACCATCTTACAAAATTGTGACTACAAGCATTTTTTTTAACAAATTTGTAAAAATCGAGTTTTTTGTATATGTAATTTTTTTTAATCACAAATTTGTACTTGTAATTTGTAGTTGGTGCAATAGGCCCCAGTCGTGCATTTTATTTTTTTACTAAGGATGGCCAGATACAACAAAGGATTCAGTTTGCCTTTTTTTTTGGTAATGGGTCAAGAACTTTCGAAAGCGCTTTGAATAGCTGACGATAGTTCACTGACATGTTTTTCATTAACTGACGAGTATAACATAGAAGTTTTTTCAAGGATGAGACCAATCTTTCGTTCAAAGTTCCCCAGTTTGTTTTCCTGGGGTTTCTGTGGGGCTTTGGATTGTCTTTTTTGTGCTCTATTTACAATGTTGTCATTCTATTGTCTGATAATGTCACATTACTTGAGACTATCCAGTAACAGATTGTAATGGAATCAGAATTGGAGGAGAGTGCCACATCAAACACTTTGTGGTTTGATTCATTACCTCTGTTTAAGATCATCAAAATACGTTTGCTTAAAATATTTCAAGTATAAACTAACGCAGAAAGGTTGGAACGCCCAAAAATTATTAAAAGCTATCCCTGAGTAAAATATAATATTTTTCTATTTCCTCAAAGCACTTAAGACACATACCTAATTTATTTTCAATTTAAAGACCAATAAAAACACTTGCCAAAGTCTCAAAACAACTTGTCCAATTTTGCCAGGCCCCATCACCATGCACGCAATTATTAATGCTTCAAATATTAAATACCAACACGACAAAATGTAAAATAATTAAGATACATGCGCATAAATTATGACAAACGTTTTCTGACAATTTTGTCGTGTAAATTGTATTCATAGTTATTTTAATTTATTTTTTTTTATTTTTATTTTTATCAAAAGAACTCAAAAACGCGGTAGACCGAAACTGCTGCTGTCACATTTTCCACGAGGAAGACGAATTTTTATCTATTTGTGTGAAATAAATGTGTTGAAAGTGTCGAAAATAAAACGATTTTATACCTATTTTCTTCGAGCGGATTATAATTATAGTTTTTGGCTTTTGGCCAAGTTATTTTGTATATTTTTCTTTCGCATTTATCATCATAGAAAAATCTAATCTGGTGTAAAATGACTATGCAAATGCACCATATCTGAAAAGTTAATGAGTGTGTTAATTAATAATGGTGCAATTTGAAGTGGTTGAAATTTACAACTCTACCTCAGGTATCTGCGATCGTTATTTTCGAATAAAATGCTAATTTAACCATACTTAATTAATGTGCGGGCTTCTTTAAAACGAAATTCATTTGGATGAAAACTTAATAAGTTTGCCGGCATTTTCAATTGAATAAATAAAAATACGATGAAAAATGTTTTGAAAAGATTAATCCCCAGGGAATCATTATAAATTAAATTATTATCATTATTTTATTTATTTTATAATAAAAAATAAAATAAATATGCACGGCTGGGTCGCACGAACTTACTTAGGGCCATTATGTGGTGACTAGGCATTAAAGTTGAAATCAATTGGCTAATTAATACAACAACACTCATTAATTATTAAAAGACATTGGCGCACAATTTTAAACAGCCTATTTTTAAGGTATTAATATAATACTACTTAACAATTTGCTAACTTTAAAGTAGGTTACTAACTCATTCTTAATTTTAAACATTTTCTAACTAGTATCGTACTAAAGCAATTTTCTTAATAAATTGCTTCTGAACACACCTAAAACAATGACAGTTCGTGCAAGGAACTAAGTAAACAGACCTTTTGTGCGCTTGTAAATAGCACGATACTAAAAAAATTAAATACGTACATAGGTATTTGATGATTTTAACTTTAATAAAAGAGTAGAGAAAGTATGATGCTATACTCGATTAAAATTTGCATATTCGTTGTTTTAACCTAGTATCATACTAAAACAGCATTAGCATCGTACTAATTCAAAAATTTTGCGCCATTGGTTCTTAGCTAATAAGCATTTTTTTATATTATACTTATATCCGCACTCATAATGAGTAGCCTTATAATGCTAAGCGCAGTACGAGGATTAGAATAGTAGAACAGGATCAGAATTGAGCCGGGTAAAGCATTCCACATTCGTGTAGTGCGGCTAAAACAAGAATCTCAGTACTTGACAGTACGTCCGAAATCGGACTCAAGGATAAAAATTATGAGCGTTCCTAGAAGTACGAGTATTACGGTTCGATTGTTTTTGGAGGAATGAGACTGGCTAATTCACTAGAACACTGTTTATGAAAATAGCGGTAAAATAATGATAAACATGAAACATTGCGGCAGTGCTAGAGAGATACAAGTATTTCAGTTAGACAACTGGTTAGGTCGCGTATTATTTTTAGAACTTTGTATTGAATTCTGTCCAAGAGACTGAAGTGGGTTTTTGGAGCACTTGTACCTGGGAATTGTACTCGGGTTACGGAAGAATAAAGGCTTCATATATAATAGCCAGATAAGAAGGGTAAAAAACTTCTTTTATCGGCGGAGAAAACCTAAGCACTTAGCAGCGTTTTTGACGACTTCAAATATGTGATCACTCCATAGAAGATGGTCTGATATTTACATACCTACAATTAAAAGCTGTTCAGTCTTCTCGATGCAAGTGCCACCCATGGATAGTGGCACTGAAGGAGACTTATGCTTTAACGACTGTAAACAGAATAGAGTTTTCGAAGCATTAAATTCTACACGGTTTTTGATTCCCCATTGGACAATGCTATCAAGATCAGTATTTTTTTAATGATCTTATCATACGCTATGAATCTGATAACGAATATTAAAAGCTGAGGGTACTGTCGTCAGCGAAACAATTAAGTAAATCAGTAGTTTCTGACAATAGATTATTTATAAACATAAGGAAGAGTATCGGAGACAAAACAGAGCCCTGTGGCACACCAGCATTTGTTTTATGGATATCAGATTTGAAACCTACCAATACAACTTGTAGTTAATAGTTTGAAAGGTAATTTCTAATCCAACGAAGAAGAAATTTATCGTTACCAAATGCATGCATTTTCGATAAGAGAGCTTAATCAAATGCCTTTGAAATATCAAGGGCTATAATCTTAATTTCTCCAAAACGATGTAAAAAATTGTGTCACAGTTCGATGAGATATACCATCAGATCACCTCACCAGTGGACCTATTGCTACGAAAGCCATACTACCAGTCATTAAGAAGCTTTCGTTCCTCAAGTTTTTTCTTAAGCTAAAAATTGATCAGCGCTTCAATGACGTTGAAAACAAGGGGCGTAAATGCAATTAGACGATAGTTATAAGGGAAGGAGGATTCGTCAAGCTCGTTAAGTAATCTAGCAACTGCACGTGTGCGAAAGAAGATTCGTCCCATAAAATCGTGTACGCTCTCAAGTACAGAAGGAGTCATTGGAACTGAATATTTCGTACTGTTTCGTACGTTTTTATTGCGACTTATAGGTAAGGCAAGTTATGCATTCGGAAAAAAAATCGAACTCGAGATTTTGATCAAAGTTGACATTACGATGATAGCGAAGACCAAAAAAGTGGGTCTCTTAATTCTGTCTGTCTGTTCGACTACAGCTAAATGACTCGACCGATTTTCTTTAAATTTGGTAGATATGGGTTTTATTTTTTTCCCCCCGGATGTTTTTTTCTTTCTTTTTAAGACCAAAAATAACGGTACCTGCCATACGAAATTTTATAAATATTTTTTTCTCAAAAACTGTCACACAGATTTTTTTTCTTAAATTCAAAAAATTTCATTTAGTTAAAGAAAAAAAATGTCCAACAAATTGTCCAATTATTTTAATATTATTGTGAATTTAAGTTTTCAAAAAATATTTTTTTGGGTTTTTAAAAAATATTTCAATTTTTTTTTTTGAAAACTCAATATTTCGAAAACCCCATTCTAGATTTTTTTTAAAACTTGATAAATAAAAGTTTCTTAATACAATCTACAAGAAATGAGAAAAAAAATGTATTTTACCTAAAAAGAACGGTATCCTCCATACAAAAGTTTAAAAATGATTTTCGAAAATCGTATTTTTCTCTAAAACGATTCCGAGAATTTTTCTGAAATTATTTTTTTGATTAATTTCTACGACCTATAATTTAATACAAAAATTTTGAAAATTAGATATTACTGACTGTATGTATCTACCATAGAACGATTTTTTTCGAATTCCTCATTATCGGCATAACGGATTTTAATGAAATTTTTTATAGACAAGCTTCTAAAAAGATTAAGAAACATTGCATTTCAGAACTTTACAAAAAATATTTTTTTGAATTTTGAAAAAAAAAAAATCTAGTTTTTTTTTTGGAAAATTGGATATCTCAAAAACGGATCAATATTTTTTTTTTGTAGATTTAATTTTTATTCGTATATTAATAAACACTTTAAATTGGCGTTTTAAAATTTTGTTCTTAAAAATGTTTCAAAAGTTTTTTAAAAAGCTTATTAACTTCCCATAGGGAGTTATTGTAATCGGTCCGATTTGTCAAATTGGAATTTTTGACATTTCTCGACGTTTCAAGGTCCCTAGAGGCTATATCAATAATTTTTAGAGAGATGTCTGAGTGTGTGTGTGTACGTACGTTCGTACGTCCGTACGTTCTGGTACCATTTTTCGTCGTCGATATCTCAAGAACGAGTAAAGATATCGACTTCAAATAAATTTTGTTTAATAGATAATAACTTCGAAAGAGGCTGAAAGGACGTTTATTAAAATTCAGTGGGTAGTTTTTTCACTATAACGGTTTAAAAAAAAAGTAAAAATTTTGCTTAGTTTCAAAAATCTCACGAAAAAATAATGCTATTGATTTCAGATAAAATTTAATGTACTCATTATAAGGTCATATAGATTTGGTATGAATTTGGAAAAAAATGAACATACCGTTATTTTTTTAAATAAAAAAAACGAAAAAAAAAAATTAATAACCCAGATATTCTAAGAACGGAAAACAATTTGAAACTCAAAATAATTTTATTTTACGAAAAATAATGGTGAAAATTAAAAAAAAAATCAGTTTACAGTTTTTTTACAAAAAATAAAAAACCATATAAAATTCTATTGAAAATTGGTAAAAATTGTTTTTCGACTCAAATTTCTCGAGAACTAGTAGTGATATTGACTTCTAATTTAGTTTATTTTATACATAGTATTATTTTGTACAATTGGTAAAATGTTGACAAATATTGAATTAATAGTTTTTTTTTTAATAAAAAAAACTATTAAAAATTCTAGTGAAAACTAGTTAAAATTGTATTTCAAGTCGAATTTCTCGGGAATGAACACCGATAGTGCCTTCTAAAGTATGTTGTTTTATACATAGATACCTTCCCGTAAGAATGTACCATATACTAAGCGACATTTATAAAATTGTTCAGGAAACGAAAAAAACGAAAAAGTTCTAGTTGAATCATAGTGTGCTAAGAGACAATTTTGGTTAAACTAATTGACATCTAACAAATTTTTTTGTTGCTCACGACAATGAGATCTTTATTAATAGGCGCGTTTTATTGGTAATCTATATCTAGCGCAGTAATACAAGTACCAAAAAAACGCTTTATTCACTCTTTAACTCACTCTTCCTTGTTCCTCCTACTTGTGGAATTAAGAATTAATTTAGTCGGACTCGGATGTGTTCGAAAGATCTGTATCTCGTTTTTAAGCTGGAGTTGAAATATTCATGAAAGTGCAGATTGAGTTGAAATATTCATGAAAATGCAAATCGAGTTGATTTAGAGTTCTTCTCACTGTTAAATTTGATTTAAAACTTACAAAAGTACGAAAATATATCGCATATATATACTGAGTATTGGAGAAAAAAAACATAGTACTCAATAAAATGACATTGGCGCAAAATTTTAAACAGCCTCTTATTAAGGTAGTAGTATTATACTTCTTATATATTTCCTTACTTTAAAGTAGTTTTCTAATTTTTAACATTTTTTAACTAATATCGTCTTAAGGCCGGGAGCGCACACTCAATTTTTAGTTGCACAACACTGTTTTTATACTTATAGAAAACAGATGAACTATTTGGTTGAATGTCCGCGCAGGTGCATATAATTATATGTTACACAAAATAGCGAACTCATTTTAGGCAATCGTTTAGTTTGTGTCAAAACACAAACTTTTTAGTTTCTTAAACCAAACAGTTGCAAAACAGCCTAGCCTAAGGCAATTTCTTTTAATAAATTGATTCTGAGCAACCTTAAAACAATAGTAGTTCGTGCAAAGAACTAAGTAAACAGACCTATTTTGACATTTTTTAATGTTAAAGAGTCATATGAAGTTATAACGATACTAAAAAAATAAAATAAAAAATAAATAAAATAGGTGTTCTGAGAGTTTAGCTTTAATTTTTTCAGTTGTTATATAAAAGCATAATGCCGCAGTTATCGACATTTTTGAACAAATGCCAGTGAACTGATAAAACATATCAATCGAATTCAATATTTCAATATTCAATATCTTATGACAAAATTAATGGCAGTAGTGTAAGGCCGGAATTATGGTATGAATTAAAGTTTTGCATTTGAAAAAATATTTGTTCTATAAATTTCGGAGCGATCACACTATGGATTATCAAAGGCAAAGTATAACAAAATAAATACCAACGAACACACCCTCAAGTATGCCACATATATTTTTTCGGACACCACCTAAACACCTCCTACATTTCAACATCCGAAACTCCATCTTCACTAAATTATCCATTTCAATTACTAGCTTATTTTTATTCACTAATCGTTTGTTGTTGTTTTCCATGTTAAATTTTGCGATGTAGTATATTCACTAACCAATAAAACACGGCTAATGTCGCTTAGCATAATTTTTTTGGCGGATAATACAAATTTCAGGGGGCAACATTATTTTAATGAAAAAACATGGCAGTTGATAAATTTTTTTATTTGTACTCTAGTTTCCTTTTCATGCATAATAGGTTGGCGAAACCCAGGCCAAAACGTGGCCCTTAACATAGTATAGTTCCTCATCAAAAAGTCATTTTCAAAAAAGTGTCGCTTAGTACATTCTTACGGGAAGGTATCGATATAATACAATTATTAACATATGGTTAAATTTTGACAAGTATCGAATTGACAGTTTTAACAAAAATATAAAAAAATCTACTAAAAAGTGGTAATATTTGTTTTTCGACTAGAATATCTTGAGAACGAGCAATGATATTGACTTTGCCATTATTTAATTTTATACATAATACAATTTCAAAAAAGGTTTATATTTGACATATATCTAGTTTTAGAGCGGATATATTTTGTAAGTACCCTTCCATCAATAACCAAACCATATCTTTTATATTTGAATATTTCGTTTTTAAATTTTTTTCAATTAAAATGTTTGGAACCGAAATAATAAAGTAATTTCTATAATATAATACATAATTTTATAATTTTATTATCAACTTAGTTTTTAGAAGAATGCATGTACTGTGCATACGTATATAAATAAGGTTGTTCAGTTGTACCCAAGTCCCACATATTCAAATTCCATTAATAGCTATGGTAAAATTGAAGAAAACGTCACAATATGTTTTTATCTTTTTGTCCATGAAAAAGATGTAAAATTCTACTCAAGGTTTTCTTACCACAATGGGAAGTTATCAGTGTGGGTCGCACCCAGCCTCTTTTTTTTTTAAGAAACTACTACAACGAATTATAATTTTGTTCTTGCATAAACTAATTTTTGCTTAAAACACACTGCTAAAGGAGTTGTTTAAGTTATTTAAAAAATGAATTTTATCCTCAAGAACAGTTTTCTCTAATAACATTCATTTTTGAAATTGGTAGTCGTTTACATGTGAGCAAGTTCGTGCGACCCAGTCGTGCATTTTATTTTTACAAATGTTGAAATAGTTTCATTACATTTGGGACAAAATAGTATTTTCTGCCGTAATTTTTGGTCATGTAGAAATTTAGTTCGTTGGATATGAATGCTTACGTCTTTCTAGCATGTTTGAACTTATTCCAGTTTTCCTCAGTAGGGTTGGATTTAAAACTACGGAAACTTACTTTTCTTACATTGAAAGCCGTTTCTCTACAGCTTGAATCAAACCAGGAGCTTTCTTTCGGTTTGATAGATTTTATCCTTTTCGAAGTAAAATTTCTCATATCATAAAGAATCATATTTGTGACCATGTCTGTACTGGAGTCTACGTCAGTATCGAGGAAACGTAGTGACCCATTATATTTGCCAAGGAAATCGTTTAGATCGTCCCAGTTGGCTCTCTCGTACAGCCGAACGGTTCTCAAAGGATTTTTTTTTCTTTAACTGTGATTTGACACAATGGTCTGATGTGCCTAATAATACACTTATGTTGTATTTATCAGGGGCAGTTATATTGGGTTTATGTTAGAAGGGATGATAATACGGCAAACCAGGACCATCTCACTCGGATATCAATTGATGCATTCCGATTCAAAGGAAGTAGAAACGGAAGGTGTTTGGAAGAGGAGAGCGTGGATTAAAATGCAGTACATCAAATTTTAAGCTTTATTGATCTGTTGTGGGATATCTGAGAAGATTACTGGCCCTACCCTCTTGTTGGCCATGGAACCGTTTGTAAAGACCGAAGCATGATTGGCTTTACTGACCCGGTTTTCTTTCTAGAGTTCAGTTGTTGGGATATATGCTACTGCTACGGGTTGAAATCTAAATCTATGCTATAGGTAAAACGTAGTCTGTTTGATTGTCAATGTTTGTAAAATTCCTTATAACCGAAGTTTAAGGGTTTAAGACGAGAAGCCAAAGTAGAGGAAACAAGACTGCACCTTGACGAGTACCTCTACACGGCGTTTCTTTTAACTTGCCATCTGCACTTATAAGTCTAATAGTTTTTTGCGAAAGTTAGAGAAAACCCTAGACAAATCATTCCGGCCGGTAAGGCTCCAGCTGAAAGAACTGAAAGACAACATTCCGAGACGCATACTGTTCGTTTTCATCTTATTGTCAAGTTTTGTTTTTTATTTTACGAATACACAAGATTTCATATGCACCCTAGACATTTGTCGCAAGGAAAAAACGAACATTTATATCCCAAGGAGGAGGTGCATAGTTTTATTTGGAACTTTCGATTTTCCACTTATGTAAGTATATGGAATATAGAAAACATTTAAGATTAAACCCGGCGAACAAAATGTCATTCTGCGTTAACAAACACCTGCTCAAACTTAAAACATTAAATTCAAATTTATTACATACTTTTCTTTGCCATATCTACTCACCACGGATACCCAATAACCGATGATGAACTTAGCTTCCAAATGCTCATTAGCTGATGTCTCCACCCGATTTCAATACTTTTCTTCCCATTCCCATGGGGCTAATATACACAATCACGTTTGGCTTAGTATCAAATTGATCCACAAAAGTACCAAATAAAATAATGATTAATGTGCCTTACCGTCCCCTCCTTATACATAACATTGCCTGACTTCCTTCCGATGGCAAAATAGCTAAGTAGTTCGTCGTCGCTGCACTGCACAACCAGCTCGCTCAAAAAACATATGCGAACTTTCTCCGCCCTCAGACATGACTACAAGGAATATCACCTCAATTCTCTACGCCCAGACTGCTGCAGCGCTAGCGAAGGTATCTCGTTATAGCCCCAAATCGCCCCGTTTAATGTGTTCGCTTGTTGCGCTGCCATTTAAATGTAATTAGGTAAATGTATGTACGTACATGTTCTGGGCTGGCTGACTAGATGGCTGCTTGAATAGTGCTCTGCTGCTTGTCCCTTCTCTAGCTAACTATGGCAGGATATAGCTCCTGCTGCTACTGTTCCTACAATGTTCCAAGATACTTTTTCCAAACACTCTTCTTTTTATTATGCTTCCCCGGCATCGGTCGTTCGAGATGCGGGAGGAAAGCGGTCTACTGGCTATTTGGCCCCAATCATTCCCATCGCCTCCTGAACCTGACCAAGTCTATACTTAGCACGGGAAATGAATATATTGTGGATGGTAGTTGCATGTTGCCTGGTGGATGTGTGCACGAGGTAAGGATGCAAGGACTTTTAATGAATGAGATGCTCTCCTCCACGCCGGCCGGAGCTTGTACCTATAATACCATAACAGGCTATAGAATGGAGGCGGTATTTCCCTGTTGAATAGTTGGGATAATGATTCGAAAGGAGGAAACTCTCCTCTGGCATCAGGGTAATGTATTGAAAGTTGAATGGAACTTTTTGCTCTTATCCCAGAAAGAGAAAGGACTATGTATGGTGGGGGGGGGGGGGGGAGGTAAAATTAAAGGGTTATATTACGATTTCGTGGTGAATTTCGATAGGTTTCGTGTTTAAATGTCATTGTAAAGTTTCTTCTTTTGTGTACCTGTTCAGTGTACACGGAGCATGGAGCACCTGAAGTGAAACTTTTCCATTGTATTGGCATTATATTCCAGTTAACAGTTGTGAATACTTAAATTCAGAATAATGGTCAATTCGGGGAGTTTAACTTTTTCATAGATACTCGTCGTAAGTAAATGGGTTTAATTGAATAGGAACAGAAAGGATGGATAAATATGCAAAATGTAATTATTGACTTAAGTGTGTAGCGGCAGGAAATCAGATACTATAGCTATAGTAAAGGTTGAAGCTATCTGCTCAAAAGGAGAAAATATTGAACTCATAGCCTTTATCATATGAGCTCTCCTGTAGATTTCTGGGCTCAGATTACGATCTCGGTCGGTTGTTGTTTTGAGGCAAGGATAGCTGTTTTTTTGTTTTGGCTAGATAAATTCTCGACTGAAAAGGTAAAGTATCTTAAGTCAATTTTGATGATTTTTCAGGAGAGCAAAAAAACACTTCAAAGCTTTATCCCAAAAAATCTCTCAAATATAGACTTTATTCAACAAAGCATTTAAATGTAAAATTTGTTGATCTTTTTTTTTGAAATTATTTTCGAAAAGATATTTTTAATATTTTGGTCGTTATGAAGAAAAATATGACTTAAGATAGTTTGGCTTTTCTATAAATTGAATTTTATATTAATTTCCAAAATCTTAAGTTGAGATAAGATATTTTGCCTTGCGTTTTCGAAGGACGTTTTCAATTCTTATGTCCATTTAAGATGAGTTGCGTGTGCAAAAGTGGAAAAAAAGAGATTAAAGATGATATTTGGTGGTTTTTATTTAAACCGTATATGAAAAAGTCACATTTGTTCTATAGAGCTTTATTAATAAAAAAAAATAATAACTAATAAAGATTTGAATTTCTTTAAAAAAAAGGCTATAAAATCACATTTGGTTCACAGAATAGAAACAGTTTAAATTTATTCAGATAATTTATTTAAAATAAATTATTAAATTATTTAAAAAAAATCATTGATGATTGTAAAAAATGTTACATGAAAACATATTTTTAAAAGTCAAATTAATAATAACAAACATCTATTGGAAAAAATTTACCTAAGGGACCCAAGGGGAGATAGGAGAAATTGAAAATTGTTTTTACCTCCGAAACTAACTGTATCGCACCCGTAGTGTAAGATCTTATTTATCTCGAAAACGGCTGAATAACATGTTATTAACGGTACCTGTCATAGAACCGTTTTTTTTTTAAGTAAAACTTCTTTTCCGGCGTTGGAGGTAAAAAAATGTCTATGCAGCTGTCAGTGACGTGTCAAAACGACACGCTATCAGTCAAAGACAGCGACATGTAAGAAAGTTTTACTTCTACCGCGCGTACGTCGCGTCAGTACACACAACCTTTTTCTTTTTATTTTCGACTTTCTCATTAACGGTTCTAACGATTTAAACCATTTTTTTTTAGCAAGAGCCCCCGAAGCTTAAAATAATATTTTATACAAGAACATTCGCAAAAATATTTTTTGGATCTTTTGAAAAAAAAATCTAATTTCGTTTTTTGAAAAATCAATATCTTCAAAACAAGTGAAACGATTATTTTTTGAAATTGTTTCCTAAAATCAATGGCACAAAATTTTAATTGAATTAGTACGACCGACGTTAAAGCTAATTTAATATGAAACTAAGTTGAATCAACGATTTAGCAAATTTTATTCGAATATAGCATCATACTATATCTATATCTACCCTTTTATTAAAGTTAAAATCATCGTAAAAATATCGTGCTTCAGAAGCAATTTATTAAGAATTCCTTTAGTACAATACTAGTTGGTAAATGTTTTAAACTAAGAATGAGTTAGTAAACTACTTTAAAGTTAGCAAATTGTTAAGTAGTATCATACAAAGAAATTAAAAATAATAGGTTGTTTGACATTTTGCGCCAGTCTTTTTAAAACTATTCGCCAATACTACTACGTAATTACTTAAAATTGGTATCCCAAATTATATTCTTGAAAAGCTTTGAAGAAATTTCTAGCGTAAAAATTCTTTTAATAATGAAAATATTTTTGAGCTTTGTGTGAATAAATTCTTAGTTTTCTGGAAATCAGACGGCAATTTCATACATGTGAACATTTTTATCTCATTAAATCCATGTTTTATTTTTATAAAATGTATTTTTAATTCCAAATTCGTGCAATTCAACTCTTTTTTGTTGTATACGTATGTGTTTCATTTGTAATAATTTTTCAATCGCGTATGAAACAAAACTGTCTGAAACACTAAATGGAAAAATAAGAAAAACGGTCGCATAAAAGGCCATCTAGAAACAAAATATGCTTAAAAATATCTTATGTCCTTGTTATTACGGAAATTTAGGTTTGCAAACGGTAAAATATCCTATGACTACTTAGGGAGCGAAAAATTTAAGTTTTAAATTTAAAAATTCATCTTATGTTCACATAAGATGATTTGCGTTTTCACACTTTTTTTAAATTTTTTTAAGGATTTTATCTTATGTTGACTTAAGGATGTCTTTTATTCCTATTTGCACACGCGAAAATATCTTAAGTCAACTTAATATGATTTACGATTTCACAATAATAAAAAAGTCTTAAGCCAATATAATCTTAAGTCTATTTTAGGTTTTAAAATTCAGCAGAACACACAATCTTATGTGGACTTAAGATATTTTACCGCGTGTATGGATGTGTCTTTTGAACATAAGATGAAATTGTTTTTGTCTACAAAAAAGCACAAGAGTGATATAGAAGGAAGCCAATAACACAGAACTGTAGCCTTTTAGAATGGCACTAAGGATCAACAAAAAGAACGCGAAATATCTTAAGTCGACTTAAGATACTTTACCTTTTCAGTCGAGAATTATTTAATTATTAACGAAAGTAGATTTCAAGCTTTTGTGTGTCATAAAATTATCATGCTAGCTTACGATATAACTTTTCCAATTAATATTTTTTTAATCAGATTTCATCCATTAGCTTATGAATTTTTTTTTTTTTATTCATAAGTCACTAGGTAACTTCTGAATTATTTTTTTTTTTATTTCTTAAGTCACTTACTTGCTCATGACTTAAATTTATTTAATTCATAAGTCACTTAGTAGGTTCTGAATTACATTTTTTAATTCATAAGATACCCACTAGCTTGTGAATTAAAGCCAAGCTTAAGCTAAAAAGTTACTTAAGCTTTTGCAACCCTGGACCAATATTGCCCTTCTTGAAAAAAGGCGAATCTATTTCCTGCCAAAAACCATCGCATATTCCTTCTAAATGTCACACATAAGATCCTTATCAGCGTGCTGTAGGAGCGTCTTAAGTCCTAATGCAACACTATAGTCGAGAAGTACCTGTTTGGCTTGGGCTCGGCTGATTAAAAGAAAAAGAGCATGAGAAGCGCTTGATCGAGGAAATAGAAGGATTCCATAGCAGGAATGTGGTTCGGAAGTTTTACCAAAAGGTAAAAGAAACATCACAAGGATACAATCCCCGAGCCGAAGTCTGCAAGGATAATCAAGGGAACATCGTAGTGGAACCGCAGTCCATGCTGAGAATATGGAAAGAACATTTCTCCAATCTTTATAAGGGCGATGAAGAAGAAAATGCCGCTGCTATAAAGATAGCACCATTCAACTTAGGCGACACAGACCAACAATACCGCCCACCCGACCTGGACGAAGTGAAGATAGCTATATCGAATCTCAAGTCCAACAAAGCCGCTGGAGCTGACGGCCTCGTTGCCGAACTGTTCAAAGCGGCAGGCGATGACTTGGTTGGGAGTATGCACCAACTCATCTGCAAAGTATGGTCGGAAGAATGCATTCCCGATGAATGGAATCTCAGCATTGTTTGTCCAATCCTCAAGAAAGGAGACCCTTTGAACTGCGGCAACTACAGAGGCATAAGTCTCCTGAACATTGCGTACAAGATCCTTTCTACCGTATTATGTGAACGTCTGAAGCCTTTCGTCAACAACCTGGTAGGTCCATATCAGTGCGGCTTTAGACCAGGAAAGTCCACCATCGATCAAATATTCACGTTACGGCAGATCTTGGAAAAAACCCAGGAGCTACAAATCGACACATACCACCTTTTCATCGATTTCAAAGCCGCGTACAATAGCATCTATAGGAATAGGAGCGAACCATATAGAGCAATGTCTAGTTTTGGCATCCCTGACAAACTTGTCCGCTTGTGCAGGATGACGATAGAAAACGCACGCTGCTCCACCGATGCATTTGATGTCAAAAAAGGTTTTAGGCAAGGCAATGCTCTATCGTGTGACTTCTTCACGCGTCAACACAAGAAGCACAATCTTTCAAAAGTCCGTCCAATTACTCGGATACGCCGACGACATTGACATTATTGGAAGAACAAAGCGTGATGTCAGTGGCTCATTTGTGAACATTGAGACGGAAGCGAAGAAGATGGGTTTAGCTGTAAATGAGGGCAAGAGCAATTATATGTTGTCATCAAGAAAGGACACACAACACCGACGTCTTGGACAGAACGTCATTATAGACAGCTATAACTTGGAGGTAGTGAAGGGCTTCATATACCTAGGCGCCGCCGCTATAAACTCTGAAAACAACACCAGCACTGAAATCAAACGGAGAATAATTCTTGCCAATCGCTGCTTCTTTGGACTAAGAAGGCAATTGAGTAGCAAAGTCCTCTCTCGAGCAACTAAAGTGTCCCTCTATAAGACCCTTATCATCCCGGTCCTTGTCTATGGTGCAGAGACATGGACTTTGTCGAAAGTGGATGAGAGCGCTTTAGGCTGTTTCGAGAGGAAAATTCTTCTTGTGATCTTTGGTCCCGTCTGCATAGATGGAGAGTGGAGGGGAAGATTTAACCACGAATTGTACGGGCTGTACAGTGAAACTGACCTAGTCAAACGTATAAAAGTCCAGCGAATGAGATGGCTTGGTCATGTAGAGCGAATGGACCCGAATGCTCCGGCCCGGAAAGTCTTCGAATCAAACCCCGAGGGACCGCGAAGTAGAGAAAGACCGCGGCTCAGGTGGCGCACACAAGTGGGAGAGGACCTCAACGAACTTGGCGTGCGAAACTGGAGGCAGCAAGCTAGGGACCGAGCTAGCTGGAGAAGCTTGTTAGTTGAGGCCCTGGTCTACCCCGGACTGTAGCGCCACCTTAAGTAAGAAGTCATCAATAAAATTTATTCACATAATCGGCTTCAATGACAAAGCTTTATGCGTTCATTCCTCGAGCTTGTCAGAAGTGGTTGCCTTGTTAACCTTGACTAAGAACTATACTTAGTCCTAGACAAAATAATCGAGTATTGTCAAATTGCATGAGACCCGGTCGCCATTTCTCTCCTCGATCTCCTCGACATCCTGCCAGCTTCTACAGAAATCGGGTGCAAATGCACCCATTCTAATGGCCATTGTGCCAGTTCATTTCAGTTCTGCCAATTCTGCTGCCTTTTCAATCTCAGCCTGAAAGACATTACACTCATCTGGGAGTTTAAATGATTCTTTAATATTGAGAGCTTCACAGAACACACCAGCTTCTGTTCCTTCTTCCATTTTCGACCCATCGGTGTAGAAGGAGATACCTTGTTCACTAATTAGTGAGTTGGGTTCCCATCCATGCCTTTCTGGTATTTTAATAGAGAAGTGTTTGTTGAAATCTATTCTGGGTGGTTAATAGTCAGTCGTCACATTATTAAGCCCGGCCACTGTGTCATACCTTTGCAGGATGACCAATGGCCATAAGTGCTGTGCTTCCAAGAGCTCATTTCCTTAAGCCGAAGTGCGCTTTTGGCTGCTGTACATCTTATGTGCTCGTATAAGGCTGGAAGATTTAAAATAATTTCTAGCCCTGCCTATGGCGTAGAACTCTGTACCCCCGTTATTCAAAAACAGGCTAGTCTTTGTACCTTATTCATCTTTTTGAGATAGCTTATTTTTTCAACAGCCTACCACCACAGATCGACCCATAGGTAAGTATGCTACGAATCCTTTTTGGCCCTTCTTAACTCTTTGGTGTATGAGTTAAGTTCGGCTCTATATGAAGTCCAGTCTACCTCCGATTTACTCAGTCTGGTCTTGTTGAAAAGATTTCTGACCCCTGTTCTTCGTTTCTTAAGATCACTATTCCACCATGGTGGATTAGTGGGTTTAATATTACGAGATATGAGACAGTGTTTTTCAAAGGCCGTTTTCATTTTACTAGTAAGGTTTCGAACAGCATTGCAAATGATTGAGGATGTCGAAAGCGTTTCCTCTTCTGGAGGATCGATACGTTCGATCAACCATTTTGTGTACCATGTCCAATTTATTCTAGTTGGGTTCCTAGAAGGCTTTATATCATTTAGTTTTCTATTTAAGGTAAATATTATCCTAAAGTGATCTGAAAAGGATTTCTCAGGGGAGACTCTCCAATTCCCTACAGAAATTTTATCATTGTTACTCATAAGAGTAAGATCTAGAATTTCTTCCCTGATGTTGCTTGTTCCATAGACAAAACTGGGCTTCGTCCGAGAAGATGATTTTTTCGAAAAAAAAAACCGTTTCACCGCTGACATTTCCTCTAGACATTTCTAGTGCCCAATTGGCGAACTCACAGTGTTTTCTCTGGTTGGTCGTTCTGATGATATGCCAATGACAAACCTTAGTAAATATTTTTGCAGCTCTTATATCATTGGTAACTTTGACAGATGCTGAAATATAACAATAGGAAAAAGCAGCATTGCCTGCCTTCTTTAGTTAAGATTCCGGGCGAAGCACTCTACACTCTTCTTTACAACTTAAACTGTATGGTGCTTTCTCGACATCGAAAAATTATGCGATAATTAATTTTATGGATCCAGAGTTTTATTCAAAAGCTAAGTCAATTATCAGATTTACACATACAAAATATCTGTATCTCCGTTAATTTCAGATCTTTCTTCGTCTGAATAGGAAATGACATACAACAATGAGGTGCTCAAGGATGGAAATAAAGACAATTCCTATTCAATATCTACACATCCCACCATCTCAATTTGAAAATGCCCAGAATTTTCTTACCATTTACGATCACATTATATGACTATATGAGTTGTCCCAGTAATGGAGTATCAACGCTGCCAAATATGAACTAGTGTGCTCAATCAGAATACAACTGTCAACCTGAAAAGACGCCAAGTACCTGGAAGTACAATTCAACGAATTATTCCGTCTTAACCCCAAGAAGTTGCCACACTACGAAAATATAACTTCGCTTTCCTCATCATGATCGGTCATTTCGTACTGCTTTCCCATATAGTAAACGATGACCCAAACGTACACGAATAAGTTATCAATTTTGAGAGTAAGATCTTGAGAATCTGCACGAATATAAACTTCAGCAAGAAAAGAATCTAGGAAGGATTCAATTTAAGTAAACTGGACAGATACCTGCTCAAGTCGAGTATAAGACCCCTACAAAACTTGCCAATGCACCCGAATCCACTGATTTAAACATACTCTATGTTGAAGTAATTGGCCTTCCTGACGTTGATCATAGTGAACTCAACTTCTTTACTGACCAAGGGTCAGTTTTATACCTTGAAAGCCTCATCCATCCACCCATCTTTAAATCAACAACTGAGTGTGTGGAAGCTTATGGTTTCCAAGAAAACAGTTGCCCTTCTAATATTTCCACAGTTCGATTAGCAATTTCTTAGCCCTTCAGTATCTATTGTTTGAACATTCTTATACAATCGTTTATATTACATTGTCTTGTTTCTCTTGCACCATACATCGTACAACAATACAATATTAATTGCATCCGACTTCCTGGAAGTGGGTGTCTCTGACCGTGGCCAACGGAGCCTACGTTCGACGACATCATGATGTGCATTTAAATTTGAGTCATCGTCTTCTATCGAATTATAACACCCGTCCGTAGCCCCTATCTATACCCTTTAACTAACAACTTGAGCCTATTTATCTTATAAAACATGACAAACTGAAGCAACCCCAGTTATAATACTGCACAACAACTGCTGCCATCATTATGTGAGATCGCATAGAAGCATACAAAGTAGGTAATTGCGCGCCAAAAAAATGTTGCTAAGCTTATGCAACTTGAAATATAACATCGCTTTGTCACTGTCGGTTTGCTGCGTCTAAAAACTGCAAATGGGGGTGTGAGCTCAGGGCTGGAGTTCGATAATTTCCTTAACCCATTACTAATCTACTAACTATGTATTTATCATTAGATTTTTTAATAAAATTTTTTTTTTCTCAAGAAGTAAGAATTATTTTTAGAAAATCAATTTTTTTAATGAAACCATGGACATAATGTCAATATTGCAACGAAGCTTTTCAATTTGCTTTTCCTACTGTTGAAGTAGATTATATTGCTCTGCTTTTCTCCAAGTATGCAACAAATTATTCGAACAAAATTCATGGAAACTAAAGGCAAATACATTATTGCATACCCCAAAGGAACCTGCAAGTTATGTTGTTCATTCTCCATTCGATTCACATTTGGTTTGAATTAGAAACTTCATATGAGTAAATTAAATTCATTGTTTAATGGATACTGGGCAACCGGGACTGAACAACCCGAGTCAAAAACCAAGACAATTTATCATAATGCTAATTTTAAACCATGTACATTATAAATATTGTAATATTTTTTCTAGGTTCTTTAAATAAAACTTATTACTCTTTTTAGTATCTCTTCTTTATTTACACTTTCCAATTCAAAACAGTAAATCTCAATTTATAATCAACTCAAATAACTTTATTCAAATTTAAATCACACTTGTTTAATAACACAATCCAATAGGCAATATTTTTGCACACTTTCATAATCCAAAATCAACTGTGTCTCGCTCACCGTGAACACTCCCTTATATACTTAAATGAGTTGTTCTCGAAGGTTCTCGTCTTGGAGTGTTCTAGACGATTGGAATAACGGGAAATACATTTGACATTGGAAAAGAGCTTTTGTTTCTTCCATAAAGTAGATATGAAATTTTCCAACAGATGCCGCTGTAGGAGTATAAAGCTCTGTTCACAACAATATTATAATTCTTAGAGTTAAAATCATTTTATAAGTTAGGCCCCCTATGTGCCAACAAATTTCTACCCTATACATATTATCCTCAAGTTTCACAATTGTATATATTGTTGTGAACCGACCTTTATACTACTACACCGCCATCTGTTGGAAAATTGCATATATATGAAAGAAGTCTTCAAAATACGACTCTATTCCAGAGTTCAGAAGAGGGGTGAAACTCTACAACAGCTACAACCGGACATTGAAAGGCTTGTTCATCTTGCATATCCAGATGTTGGAGAAGAAATCCGTAAGTAGTTTGCAGTTGAGGCATTTGTTCGCGCCATTTCCGACATACATCTTCAAAGGGTCGTGCGAACTGCTGGAAAACGAACGCTTTCTGAAACATTAGCGTTTGCCTTGACAATGGAAGCAGCAGACCAAGCTTCTCACGGAGTACATCGTCTTAGAGAAGCCATCGTCGAAGAATGCTCATGCCGAAGAACTGATGTCCAAAGGAACCAACGAAACGGACTTGCAAAGTGCTGGAATTGCAACAAGACTGGACATTTACAGCGTCAATGTCGATTACCACCAAGAAGAGCTTGTCAACATTGTGGACACGGAGTTTCAAACAAGGTAACAATAACACCAGTGTTACTTCCCGAACAGTTTCGAAACAAGTAAGAAACAACTTCGAGGGGCAGAAGCTGGTTTCTGGTATCGATGGCCCCAGGAAAATCATCCAGGTTTCTCAGACCAAACGAAACAATAAAAGTCTGACTGTCGAAGCAACGTCAAATGGCAACAAACGTATGGTCGCCATCAATACTGCGAATAAGGGCTGACCCCATTTGTGGATGGAGCAATGAAGAAATAAGATCTGCTCAACAAGAAGACCCCGACATTGAACCTCTTCTCGCATGGAAAGAACATGAAGAAAAACCCGCATGGAATGACATTTCCGATAGGATTCCAGTTTTAAAGGCCTATTGAGCACAATGGGACTCACTTCATATGCGAGAAGGTGTTCTTCGGTGAAAATGAGAGTCCGCTGATGGTAAATCCTATGTGATACAGCTTGTGTTACCTCAATCGAAAATCAAAGAGGTTCTTCGAGAGATGCATGATGGACCTTCAGGAGGCCTTTTGGGAGTCAATAAGACGTTAGAAAAGGTGAGGCAACGGTTCTACTGGTTGCATGCAAGAGACGACGTTGAAAAGTGGTGCCGAAATTGTGATGCGTGTGCTGCAACCAAAGGCCCTGGTAGAAAACTGCAAGGAAAAATGATGCAATATAATGTCGGCTCACCGTTTGAAAGGATTGCTGTTGATGTAGCTGGCCCATTTCCGGAAACGAATAATGGAAACAAATACATTCTGGTGGTAATGGATTACTTCAGCAAATGGCCTGAGGCATACGCTACCCCGAAAGAAGAAGCCAAGACCGTGGCCGTTCAGATTGTGTCTAACTGGTGTAACGAAGTCACATACTTCACCCACCGCGGCACGCCGACGCTACTACTCAGCTACTTATATAAAGCCGCCTTTTCTGCTCAACCCGACATCCGAACGTATACACCAAAAGGTACAGCTGAAAGTGCAACAAAACTATTGCCTACCTTAAGGCGCCCACGGAGGTGTAGGTACACACAACACGCATTACAACTAAGTCGTCGATGGTACAACAACAAAGTAGGAAGAAAGCATTGTCGGTGGTACAACAACAAATTTCGATGAATGCATTGTGTTTGTTTTTATGTATTCACATTTGCTGTTGACGATGGATGCAATATAGGGAAGTAGAAAATCGAGACCAAATCGGATTTTCTCTCGCCTATTGTTGTTGAGGTACCAATATAGAGTACTAAAGGTTGCAGATTATCCCCGTAACACGCTGATAGGGTACGTAGTGTACTATACAGACGTTTCAAAGCTTTTGGCTCTGGCCGTAAATTGTGTGTGTGTTGTTCTGCCTTCTCGGTACCTCCCCTTTAGTTTGTCTTAAACTTTGTTTGAGGCTAAGGATTTAATCCTACCCGTTTTTGTACCCCGCTGCGATTTGAGCCGAGGCTAGAGATTAATCTCACTACCGATTTTGCCAGGCGTTTCAATCAAAGCTAAGGATTTAATCCTACTTGTCTGACCGTGTCTTGTCGCTGCTTGAGGCTAGGGATTTAATCCTGCTGCGTTTTGCCGATAGCTTCAGTCAAGGCTAGGGAAGTTATCCCACCTTCTGTCGCCGCCGCCTCCTTGTTTTGCCACGAACGTTTGTTTGAGGCTAAGGATTTAATCCTACCCCGTTTTACCCCGCTGCGATTTGAGCTGAGGCTAGAGATTAATCTCATTACCGATTTTGCCAGGCGTTTCAATCAAAGCTAAGGATTTAATCCTATTGTCTGACCGTGTCTTGTCGCTGCTTGAGGCTAGGGATTTAATCCTGCTGCGTTTTGCCGATAGCTTCAGTCAAGGCTAGGGAAGTTATCCCACCTTCTGTCGCCGCCGCCCCTTGTTTTGCCACGAACGTTTGTTTGAGGCTAAGGATTTAATCCTACCCCGTTTTACCCCGCTGCGATTTGAGCTGAGGCTAGAGATTAATCTCATTACCGATTTTGCCAGGCGTTTCAATCAAAGCTAAGGATTTAATCCTATTGTCTGACCGTGTCTTGTCGCTGCTTTAGGCTAGGGATCTAATCCTGCTGCGTTTTGCCTATAGCTTCAGTCAAGGCTAGGGAAGTTATCCCACCTTCTGTCACCGCCGCCCATTATTTTGCCACGAACGTTTGTTTGAGGCTAAGGATTTAATCCTACCCTGTTTGTACCCCGCTGCGATTTGAGCCGAGGCTAGAGATTGATCTCACTACCGATTTTGCCAGGCAATTCAATCAAAGCTAAGGATTTAATCCTATTGTCTGACCGTGTCTTGTCGCTGCCTTAGGCTAGGGATCTAATCCCACTGCGTTCTGCCTATAGCTTCAGTCAAGGCTAGGGATCTAATCCCACCATCTCACCCTTGTATATGAAATACCGTGTTAATTATTTAGGTACTTGAAAATTTGTGAACTATATGAAATACCGTGTTAGTTATTTAAGGATTTGATACAAATGTACAAGTATATGAAATAATTTGTTAGTTAGAATTAAGATAAAACTGAATAAAGTCGGACATTATTTGGAGTTCTGAA
Organism: Chrysotoxum bicinctum; assembly: GCA_911387755.1. Classification (NCBI taxonomy): domain Eukaryota; kingdom Metazoa; phylum Arthropoda; class Insecta; order Diptera; family Syrphidae; genus Chrysotoxum; species Chrysotoxum bicinctum. The sequence goes on from OU426987.1 coordinate 88,205,148, forward strand.
CTTTCAAAACCGAGTTTTGTGCTTTCTTCGGACTGACCCTGGACAAGCTGACGCTACCTCAGCCTTTGAGTAAAAAAGCATCACACTGGGTAAGCAGGTTCGGTGTGCCTATGGAGCTCCATTCTGACCAAGGAAGGAACTTTGAGTCGAACATATTCCAAGAGGTCTGCGCGTTCCTTGGCATTAAGAAAACAAGAACCTCACCACTTCACCCCAATCTGATGGAATGGTCAAGAGATTCAACAGGACGTTAAAAGAGCACCTCACTAAGGTCGTAGGCGACTACCAAATAAACTGGGATAGGCACATACCACTATTTTTGATGGCCTATCGAAGTGCAGTACATAGCTCAACAGGACAAACACCATCTGAAATCCTGTTCGGAAAAAGCATACGCCTGCCTAGTGAGATAAGGTTTGGACACCCACCACAAGAGTCTCAGGAAACAGGGGATTACGTGAGTGACCTAAAAGAGAGGCTAATCGGCATCCACGAAAGGACCAGGACTAGAATGAGCGCTTACAGCGATCGAATGAAGACAAGGCACGACACAAGAGCAAACACGACAGGATTCCAAGTAGGAGATCGTGTATGGCTCTATAATCCACACCGTCAAAAGGGATTGTCGCCGAAGCTTCAACAAAACTGGGAAGGCCCTTATACTGTCGTCACGAAAATCAATGATGTCGTTTACCGAATTCAAAGAGGGTCACGAGGAAAGTTAAAAGTTGTGCATAGTGATCGACTGCACCGATACAGTGGCGAAGGTGGAGATAGAATTGTTCGGGACGACAATCTTAAGAAGGGGGCAATGTTGTGAACAGACCTTTATACTACTACAGCGCCATCTGTTGGAAAATTGCATATTTAATTTATGGAAGAAACAAAAAGCTCTTTTCCAATGTCAAATGTATTTCCCCTTATTCCAACCATCTAGAACATTCCAAGACGAGAAGCTTCGCGAATTTTCGAGAACAACAAACATGAGTATATAAGGGAGTGCTCGCGGTGAGCACGACACAGTTGATTTTTGATTACGGAAGTGTGCAAAACTCTGCTTATTGGATTGTGCAAAACAAGTGTGATTTTAATTTGAATAAAGTATTTGAGTTGGTTATAAATTGAGATTTATTGTGATTTGGAAAGTAAAAATAAAGAAGAAATACTAGAAAGAGTAATAGGTTTTATTTAACGAACCTAGCAAAAATATTACAATATTAAAGTTCAATAAAATACCTTGAAACCTTGAAACCTTGTTTAATGGATTTACATCAAAGCTGGAGTCTTACAAGATTCAAAACTTGGACGCTTCCTCTACAAAACTGAATACATCGGACCAACACAACTCAACCGGCTGGAAATCCTGCTGTTTGCTGATGACTTGCACCAATGTCACCACTAGTCGCTGTCCGTATAGTAGAGGCTCCCATGAACAGAAGGTTAGATTTTTTCTAGAAATGGGGCATCCAAATCTACACAACAAAATCGGAGCTTGTCTGCTTCAGGGGACCCTGTGATGGCAGATGTCGCTCAGTAACCATTTGCCGAAACTTAGTTCTGAAACTTCCAGATGGATCCACCATTGCTGCCAAAAGGAACGTCAAAATTTTTGTTATCAACTTCAACGAGTTACTAAGGTTCAACCAACATCAGAAAAGCCAACTGGGTATTCCACTGACTACACCCCTTGATGAGAAGAAGATCAGGACTTCGGTCCTGATTGAATGCCGAGCAAGTACGGTTGGTGAGATTAAATCTCTAGCCTTGATTCGAATGTGGGATTAGGTTCCTAGCCTCAAACAAACATTTGGGGCAAGACAAAGAGCGAAAGAAAGTGGGAAAAATTTCCTTTGCCTTGACTGAATTTAAAGGCAAACCGCAAATGGGATTAAATCCGTAGCCTTAAACAACGACAGGCTACGGACAGATGGTAGGAGTAAATCTCTAGCTTTGATTGAACGCGGAAGCAAAAACAAATGAAATGCACGACTGGATCGCACGAACTTGCTCTTATGTAAAAGTACTTTGGAATTTCAAATACATTTTATAAATATAAAACATGGATTTAATGAGATAATAATGTTCAAATGCATAAAATTGCCGTCTGGTTTCTAGAAAAGTATGAATTTACGTAAACAAACTTTAAAAAATCGTTTTATTATTAAATAAAATTTTTATATAAGAAATTTCTTTAAAATTTTTTAACAAAAAAATCTGGGTTGCGAATTTTAAGTATTTAATAATATTGATTTTTGGAAATAATTTCAAAAAATAATCATTCATAGGTTTTGAAGATATTAATTAAAAAAATTTTTTTTTTAAAAACCCCAACAAATATTTTTTCGAATATTTTTATATACAATATTATTTTAAACCTAAGGAGACTCCTGCTGAAAATTTTTGGTTAAAATTCTTAGAGCCGTTTATGAGAAAGTCGAAAATCAAAAAAACGGTTCTATGACAGGTACCCCTAATAACATTTCCCCCAAAATGTTTTTTTGACCAAAATATAGTCCATGTCCATAACATCGCACTTAATTTTTTTTTATCAAAATCGTTAGAGCCGTTTACGAGATAAATAAGATTTTGCATTACAGGTGTATGGTGGGTACCGTTAGTTTTGGAGCTTTAAAAACAAATTTCAATTTCTCCTCTAGGGAATCACCGAAGTCCCTTAACTACCGAGTTTGAAGAAAATAGCTCCAGTAATTTAGGCTGTAGTTCGAGGTACAGACATACAGATATACAGGGTGTCCCACAGTCACCGCCCCAAATGAAAACCATGGATTCCTGAGGTCATTTTAAGTCGAAAAACTTAAGAGGTCATTTTCTCGTTTTCGTCCCGTTTTCGAGTTATAACGGTTTTTATTATTTTTCCCTTAACTGGCTTTATCTTTGCCAAACTGCGTCCGATTCGTAAGTTTTTTTTTATTACCAATCAAGAATTTATTACAGTTTAAGTTTGTCCGAAGACTTTTTTTCTGCGGACAGCCGTTTCTCCGCAATTTTGCATCAAACCCAATTTTTTCGTTTTTTAAGTAGTTTTTTCACTTTGATATCAATTTATTCAAAAAAACACGTTAATGAGTATTAATTTTTTTCACTTATTATTAAAGCCCAGTTCATTTTCTAAAATTAAATATTTTTTTTTCCTTAAAAAGAATACTAAATGTAATTAACAAAAAATAAACAAACTGAGTGAATTTAAAAAAAAAAATAATTTTTAAATACAAAATTAACTTTTTCTGAGCTATTGTGGTTAAGAAAAGGACAAATAGATTAATTAGTAAGACCGTTAACTAATGTAAACAGTAAAAATTTGCATTATGATTTGATGGTTGTAATGTCTTTCTCGCGTGAACTAGTGTCCGCGTCGTGTTCTTTCACTTGATACTCCATTTTGGATTTGTTATTCAAGTTGTAGTTTTTTTCAATTATTTGCGAACAATGGATTACACTAATCAAGAATATCTGAAAATGTTATTAATATACGCTGAAATGGGACAACTTTATCTATTTGTCCTTTTCTTAACGACAATAGCTCAGAAAAAGTTAATTTTGTATTTAAAAATTATTTTTTTTTTTAAATTCACTCAGTTTGTTTATTTGTTGTTAATTACATTTAGTATTCTTTTTAAGGAAAAAAAAATATTTTTTTTTAAGAAAATGAACTGGGCTTTAATAATTAACGAAAAAAATTAATACTCATTAACGTGTTTTTTTGAAAAAAATGATATCGAAGTGAAAAAAACAACTTAAAAAACGAAAAAAATTGGGTTTGATGCAAAATTGCGGAGAAACGGTTGCCCACAGAAAAAAAAGTTCTGAGACAAACTAAAACTGTAATAAATTCTTGATTGGTTATGAAAAAAATCTTACGAATCGGACGTAGTTTGGCAAAGATAAAGCTAGTTAAGGAAAAAGAGAGCAAAAATCATAAAAACCGTTATAACTCGAAAACAGGACAAAAAAGAGAAAATTACCTCATAAGTTTTTCGACTTAAAATGACCTCAGGAATCCATGGTTTTCATTTGGGGCGGTGACTGTGGGACACCCTGTATAGACATAAAGACGGACAGACGGAATTGCTGGACCCACTTTTTTCGTCTTCGTATTCATCGTTATGTCAACTTTGACCAAAATCTCGAGTTCGATTTTTTTTCCAAATGCAGAACTTGCCCTATAGTACCTATATTGCAAAGTCAACATTTTTCGGGAATTCATTTTCAACCATTACCTATATCGTATGTAGCTGGAACTAAATTAATTTTTTTTTAAATGTTGTTTAAATTTAAAATCGATCTATTTTTGTGACTCACCCTGTGTACCATCATCAGTACCAAATACGGTCCTGCACAAACGCCCCCTATTTTCTAAATGAATGACACATTGCACTATGTTTATCCCCGTTTGGCTCCCAAGAGTGCACTTTCAGAGATACGGAAACACAAAACTGACAGTCTTGACAACTATGTAGTTGCTTGCCGCCGCCGCCGGCCGCGCTTCATCATGGAACACACGTGATATGACGAGCGAGTGCTTTAATGCGTACATCGTACACACGTTAAACATCGATAGGCTTGGCTAGCCTTTTGGCAAAACTTAATGACAAAATTAGTACCCGATGGAGTGGAATAAGGGCAAAGTACAATTAAACAGCACCGGAATACGGAAATTCACCTTTTTGTGTGATATGTGTGTTTGCTTGTTGACATGAATCGCCATGCAAATATATACTCTCGTTTAAGCTCCGGTCGGTCATTGCCAGTGCAGTCTGTCTCTGTAGAGTTTCGGCTTTCGAGTGAGGAGGGTATATCATCTGAGAGTATATTGTGTGCGCCAAATTCAATGTTTGTCACATGCAAACACCATATTGGACTAATTGTTGCCGGTGTTTTTTTTTTTTTTGAACCTAGATACTCATGTTTTTCTGTGGATCTGTTGCAAGTTGAAATTCGAGTATGATGGACAGTGAGATGAGAGGAAGCTGCATAATAAAGGGATTCGTAGTATTGTTTTGTAGATTATGCTCCAATTCGGGAGTGTGGTGCTGTACAAATTTGACTCTTCAATTGGAAATCTAGATATGGATGTGTTTGACGCAGTAAATATGAACGCAACGAAAATTACTGTCCCAAAAAAAATGTTCTTCGAGCAAATGGATTTTACAAATTTCTATACTTTAATGTTGTAAATCATTCGGAATAAACTACGTTGCCAGTGACTAATCCTTATTTCTTTCAAGATGGATATGGACTTGAATGTACCTTCAATGTAAGAATTATTTACGACCCATTCGATGCTCAATAGCTTGAATCGGCCCTTAAGCTGTATAAGCAAGATTTTGCAGCAAACCAGGATAGCATAGATAACATCAGGTATGATGATAGAAAAGTGCATTTTCTGGAAATCGGCTTAGAAGAAAAGTTATTAAGTTTTATTATTATGCTACGGATTACAGCCGATTTCCTGTAATGCCAAAGACACTTTTCAAAACATAAGCCTAATATACGCAGATGATCCAACTATTAAAATTTAAGAGCTTACCAAGGACAAATTTTATGACCTCCTGGATGGAGCCTATGAGGCTTGTCAGGTAACAAAGTTGTGCTAAGATCTAAAAGGAGAATATCTTCGGCGGATTATTTGGTAAACACAACCTCCACAAAAGATAGCGACTTTTGAATCGCAATAAGGTTATAAGCAGTATTAGGTTCCTAAGTCTAAGGATCTAAAAAGCAACCTAGCTGTCTCAACACGACCGAACTATACCAACTAAACTGAACATATGCTATGGAAGCAATGCACGAGGAACGTATTCAAAATCTTAGACATTTTAAACTACACTGCAGAGGGCATATGTTCAATGGTCAGATGATCTTTTTTAAGTTGTGCTGAAATTCAGAGCTCGACTGTCGGAAAAAAAAATTTAACCACTCAGAGGAAGAAATTTAACGTTCAGGGACTAAGCTTACCTAGACTTGCCAGAACATTCAGAGAACATCTGATTAAGAAGCGCTCTGTTATGAATTTTACTATATCGCAGACGCCAACAAAAGTAGTCATACAGCCAAAACCTTTGTCAGTTATCAACTTCCCCAAGAAAAGTATCCGAGGTATGATGATGAATGCGTTCAATTGGAACATGTGTTGGGAAAGGCACATGCCAATATCCTGCTTCGCAAAACATGAGCACTAATACAAGTGTATTAAGCAAGAAGAAGATAAGAAAATCCTGCGAAAAAAGAAGGATGCGTAATGTAGCCTCACAACTCAAAGACAATACCCAGATATCTTATAAAAATATCTAAGCAACTGCCAGGTTAATTAAGAAAGGCTCTTTGAAATAGCGAAAGAAACCTTTTCACTGAAGTACAGTGGATTGGATGGCATAGATATTTTCCAGCTGCCTTTCCAGACGAAACCTCCTCCGGCTTAAAGATCAAGCCATCTTGATTTAAATAAAATGCACGACTGGATCGCACGAACTTGCTCTTATGTAAAAGTACTTTGGAATTTAAGATACATTTTATAAATATAAAAAATTGATTTAATGAGATAATAATGTTCAAATGCATAAAATTGCCGTCTGATTTCTAGAAAAGTATGAATTTATGCAAACAAACTTTTCGTTTTATTATTAAATACATTTTTAATATAAAAAATTTCTTTAAAATTTTTAAAAAAAAAAATATGGGATGCGAATTTTAAGTATTTAATAATATTGATTTTAGGAAATAATTTCAAAAAATAATTGTTCATAGGTTTTGAAGATATTGATTTTTCAAAAAAAAATTATTATTTTTTTTTTCAAAAAACCCAACAAATATTTTTTCGAATATTTTTATAAACAACATTATTTTCAACTTAAGGAGAATCCTGCTGAAAATTGTTGGTTAAAATCTTTAGAGCCGTTAATGAGGAAGTCAAAAATAAAAAAAACCGTTTCTATGACAGGTACCGTTAATAACATTTTGCCCCAAAAATTTTTTTGACCAAAATGTAGTCCATGTCCATAATATCACACCTAATTTTTTTTTATCGAAATCTTTAGAGCCGTTTTCGAGATAAATAAGATTTTGTATTACGGGTGTATGGGGGGTACCTTTAGTTTTGGAGCTAAAAAAAAAAATTTCAATTTATCCTCTAGGGAATCTCCGAAGACTCTTAAGTACCGAGTTTGAAGAAAATATCTCCAGTAGTTTAGGCTGTAGTTCGAGGTACAGACATACAGACAGACAGACGGAATTGCCGGACCCACTTTTTTCGTCTTCGCTATCATCATAATGTCAACTTTGATCAAAATCTCGAGTTCGATTTTTTTTCCAAATGCAGAACTTGCCCTATACTTGTAGTACCTATATCGCAAGTAAAAACGGAGCAGCGTGCTAGTGATCGCAGGGAATAGAATATACCTTACTTCAGGGAGTGAACCTTTGTTGATAAGGAGTAATATTGTATTAAAAGAAGGTGGAAAACCCAAAAATGTAATTTGAACGCTAGACGAAACTTATGACTTGAAAAGTTAATATAAACATAAAAAACTTAATACTTTTTTGATTGAGATGAACAATGATTTTAATAGTTGGACAATAGCTTAAGAACTTAAAAAACTATTGGAAATCCCTCAGACCATAACCTGTATTTAGGATTCTAGTGACACAAGGTTTAGGTTTAACATACCAACTGCAACAACAAAGATTCTCTATCTTCCCAGCTGAGCGTTAGTTTTACAATACCTGACTTTGCTAATAAGACTTGGCAGCTAACTCCAACTCACGATTCTGAAGCTGAACATGCCGATTATTAATCTAATTTCTTAGGACCAACCACTCCTTTTATATGTTAGCTCCAAACATGGCTAAGGTATAATACAAATATTTAAAATCAAGTTAGTTCCATGGTACTGAACATAATAGAAAATTACTTTAGGTAGGTCCTGGACAGGAGCATTAATGGGAAATGAAGCAAGTAATTGGGAATAAATCGATTTAGTTAAAAATCAAATCTCAAACTAATATCATATTAAAGTTCTGCACGAAGCATATTCAAGTCAATTAATTGAGATCTAACTACTGACTAAAATTTGATGGGCTTACTTGGAAAGTTTTTTTTTGTATGCCCAATTCAAAAGGTTTTGAAAACTTGACCAGTAAGCCCATCAAATTTTAGTCAGTAATCATTAAATACTCGTAATAAAATTTCTCTATTGCATTGTAGCTGTTTCAATATTATTCTACTTTAAATATTCGGTATTAAACCTTCATGAAGTAAGAGCTTGGCGTACTTTTAGATCTCAGTACTTTTTACGGCTGACTTGTTACGAAAAGGTTTTTGTATAGAAGAACTTGGCTCTTTTTTTAACATTTATGTTTTTTGGTCTGATAGTAATCTCGTCAATATGTGTAAACAAAAATTGGGCTCTCTATCACACAAAACATCAAGGTCTCATAGATTAGATGCGTTTTTATGAAAAAGGGATTGAATGAAATTTGAAAATATTATATACATATAACTGTTGACATCAAGTTGTAGAAGAGTGGAATTACATATGTATATAAGAAATTGTCTCGAAGAACTTTAAATCGTAGGCGTAGAGTGAAATATCGTTAATAGTAAGAATAAAAAGGAGAGGTCCTAAGTGGCTGCCTTGTGGGACCCAGGACGTAGTTCATCAGAGAAGGTAGATTGGAATCGAATTTTGTAATAACGGTTGTCCAGGTAAAAAGTAATACATCTTAAGAAGATAGATTCAAGCCCAAGGCTGGACAGTTTGCATAGAATAAGCTAATGTAAGATTATGTCAAAGGCCTTACTGAAATCGCTTTAGACAACGTCGATTATCTTAATCTTTCCGTTCTCTAAGGCTTAGAGACTAAAGTATTGTGGACTGATCTTTGACAAAGTCTTATTGTTTAGGGAAAATAAGAGACTTACAACAAAAACTTAAAATTTCGTACAAAATGCTTTCAAAGATTTTGGAAATATGTGAAAGCTTAGAAGTTGTATGATAGTATATAACTTTACACTTTGGGCCCTTTTTTATGTATTGGTGTCATGAAATAGATCCTACATAACTGATGAAGTTCTATCTGAGATAGAGATAAGCCAAAGATTTTTGAGGGGGGAAGAGAGGGACAGAGGGTGTTGAAGAGTAAGAGAGTTGAGAAATATGGCGGGGATACCATCTAGGCCAGGAATATACTCATCATTGAGTTGATTCAGCTTATTTTCTATGAGAAATGGGTCAATAGTATGAAGAAGAAATATATCGAGGGAGAAATTCAGCTATTCCCCACTCCCTCTTTTCCCATACAGTATCCAAACATAACATAAACGGTGTCCCACGCCATACAACAAAACGCGCCGTTATTCTTATGTTTGCTTGTAAAATTAAACCTCTGAACAAACTACTTCGTAAGCACTTTTTATACATTAAGAGATGTTTAATATTAAATTGTAAATACTAAGGAATTCAGTCCTAATCTATATCTTTATTCATATCATTTATAATATCAAAACAGTGTTAATATAATAAATAAAATAAAATGCACGACTGGGTCGCACGAACTTGCTCCTATGTAATAGACTAAGAATTTCAAAAATGAATGTTATTAGAGAAACTGTTCATAAGAATAAAATTCATTTTTTAAATGACTAAAAAAAACTTCTTTAGTAGTTAAATACTTTCTTTCTTCGTGACCTTTTATTTAATTCAATAATGTTTATCCTTAAGTGGGCTTTAGGTCAATTTTTGTTTTGTTTTTTTTTTTATTTTTTTTATATTGTGACGTTTCGGATGTGGTTACACCCTTCTTCAGACCTATTTATTAATTGAAATATAATTTAAAACATATATACATACATATATACCAAATATATCAAAATTCTAAAATAGTATACTTACAACTTTAAAATACAAATATTTTTTTTAATTTGTTTGTTAGCTTTTGGTTTCCGTGTTTTCTCAAAAAAGTTTAAGAGACGTTTCAAATCGTTTTCTTTTTTGTTGTATAGATATATCTGTTATCTCTTCTGTTTTTTTATTTTTTAGTTTGTTTGAAAATTTATTTCAAACAAATTGATGTTTAATTATCTGAATTTTTTAAATTCAAATAATTAATTTTGAAAATAAATTCAAATATTTTTATGTATATATGTATAATATATTTAATCGTTGAGTTTTGTTTATGTAGATATGGTTTGATAATTAATAAACTGACCGTAAATATTACTAAGTCTATCACAATCTGAACGTCTATTAATACTATTTTGGGTGTTTCTAATATGTAACATTTCTAGTAACATTCTTTTATTATAATTCTGTTCTGATTGTAAAATTGTTATATTTTTGAAGTCAGGACGATGATTTTCTTCTATGCAATGGAGAGCTAGTGCAGTCTTTTGTGTATTACCACTATTTATATCAGATTTATGACCTGATATACGATTTCGAAGTTTTTGCATTGAAGTTCCTACATAGATTGATGGGCATGATGTTAAGCCATCACCTATACATTTAATCTTGTATACTATATTTGATTTTTCTTCCTTTTCTAATTTATCTTTTAATTTTGAGAAAACTGAATTTCTAAGAGTATTTGTTGATTTAAAGGCTATTCTAGTTTTTTCTTTATCTCTAATTGGTGCTTTCAACAAACGGTTTGAGAAATTTGGAACGTATAAAGCACTTTTATATATTCTTTGTGGTTCATTTATATTTTGAGTTGATCGTCTGACACCATTGAAATAGTTGTTAATAAGTGATTTAGTTATTTCTTTTGGAAATGAATTAGAGTACTTTTATTAGATATTCTAATGTTTTTTTGTCGAAATATAATATCACTATTGTCTAGAACTCTATTTATGAAATTTTGTGCTGTATTAATAATTACTAGTTTGGGTTTTTGAGAATTGAAATTTATCAAACGACCTGAAGATGTTGGCTTTTTGTACCAATCAAAAATTAGATGTGTATTTTGTCTTATAACTTTAACATCAAGATATGGGAGCATTCCAGTTTTCTCAAAATTAAAAGATAAATTAGAAAAGGAAGAAAAATCAAATATAGTATACAAGATTAAATGTATAGGTGATGGCTCAACATCATGCCCATCAATCTATGTAGGAACTTCAATGCAAAAACTTCGAAATCGTATATCAGGTCATAAATCTGATATAAATAGTGGTAATACACAAAAGACTGCACTAGCTCTCCATTGCATAGAAGAAAATCATCGTCCTGACTTCAAAAATATAACAATTTTACAATCAGAACAGAATTATAATAAAAGAATGTTACTAGAAATGTTACATATTAGAAACACCCAAAATAGTATTAATAGACGTTCAGATTGTGATAGACTTAGTAATATTTACGGTCAGTTTATTAATTATCAAACCATATCTACATAAACAAAACTCAACGATTAAATATATTATACATATATACATAAAAATATTTGAATTTATTTTCAAAATTAATTATTTGAATTTAAAAAATTCAGATAATTAAACATCAATTTGTTTGAAATAAATTTTCAAACAAACTAAAAAATAAAAAAACAGAAGAGATAACAGATATATCTTTACAACAAAAAAGAAAAAGATTTGAAACGTCTCTTAAACTTTTTTGAGAAAACACGGAAACCAAAAGCTAACAAACAAATTATAAAAAAAATATTTGTATTTTAAAGTTGTAAGTATACTATTTTAGAATTTTGATATATTTGGTATATATGTATGTATATATGTTTTAAATTATATTTCAATTAATAAATAGGTCTGAAGAAGGGTGTAACCACATCCGAAACGTCACAATATAAAAAAAAAACAAAACAAAAATTGACCTAAAGCCCACTTAAGGATAAACATTATTTAGTAGTTAAAGGTAAGAATAGGATGCCATGTGATTCAAGCAAATATAGATTTATGCAAGAACAAAAATTATAAGTCTTTGTAGTGGTTTCTTAAAAAATAAGGTTTTATATAAGAACATTTGAAAACATTTTTAAGAAAAATGTTGGTACGCCAATTTGAAGTTTTTATTATTGTATGAATAAAAATTAAATTTACAAAAAAAAAGTATTGAGCCGTTTTCAAGATATTGAATTTTCAAAAAACAAAAAATTGATTTTTTTTTTCAAAATTCAAAAAAATATTTTTCTTAAAGTTTTGAAATGCAATGTTTTTTAAACTCTTTAGAAGCTTCTCTCTACGAAATTTAATTAAAATCCATTATGCTGATAATGAGAAATTCAAAATTTTAAAAAATCGTTCTATGGTAGGTACAGTCAGTAATATCTTGTTTTCAAAATTTTTTTATTAAATTACGGATATTAAAAAATAATAGGAAGTAAAAAACTTTAAGCAAAATTCTCGAAACCGGTTTTGAGAAAAATACGATTTTCGAAAACCATTTTTTAACATTTGTATGGAAGGTACCGTTATTTTTAGGTAAAATGAATTTATTTTTGTCATATCTTGTATATTATTTTTCCAAACTTTTGTTTATTAAGTTTTGAAAAAATCGAGCTTGGGGTTTTCGAAATATTGTGTTTTCAAAAAAAAAATTTGAAAGTTATTTTTAAAAATCCAAAAAAAATTGTTTGGCAAATTTGAATACACAATAATATTCAAACTGCTGGGAAGCTTCAGCATAAAAAAAACGCTCCGAATTCGTGGAACCGTTTTTGAGAAAATCAAAAACAAGAAAATGGGCCCAAGGGGGGTACCAAAACTACTCATTTTTTGGAAAGTTTTTTTCAACCATTACCTAGGTTTAAATAAATTAAATTTTTTGAATTTTTTTTTTAAATCGTTGGGACAGTTTGAGAAAAAAAAATATTTATAAAATTTCGAAAAAGAATCGTATGGCAGGTACCGTTATTTTTGGTCTTAAAAAATCAAATCAAAAAACATCCGGGGGTAAAAAATTAAAACCCATATCTACCAAGTTTAAAGAAAATCGGCCGAACCGTTTAGCTGTAATCGAACAGACAGACAGACAGAGAGACAGACAGACAGACAGACAGAATTGCGAGACCTACTTTTTTCGTCTTCGCTATCATCGTAATGTCAACTTTGATCAAAATCTCGAGTTCGATTTTTTTTACGAATGCATAACTTGCCTTATAGTACCTATAAGTCGCAAGTAAAAAGGAAAAAAGAAAACTATTATGTTATTTTTTAAACGGATCGCGAAATATACAACGTAAATTTCTTTAATAAGATTACTTTGTGCTTGGATTAAAAATATTGTTGATAGAGGGAGTTGTAAAGTGAAGATAAGTACCAAGATAAATAGGATAGTCACTTGGAGATCGAGAACGAAGGAAATCTGACTAAAATTTATTCCTCTTCTTACGCAACCATCTTATTAGCCAATAATTATACCAAGGTGGGAAAGAAGACGAAGTCTTACGTCGAGAAAAGGGTACATGGATAGAAATAGAACTTAATATTTCTTTATAAAATATGTCTATTACGCATCATTTACAGTTAAGTTGTCAAAATTATAGGAAATTCTGGTGATATATTCATTAATTTGATAAAATTTTGCCTTATGAAAATCATGAGAAAATAGATTCTTGGGATTTGTGTAGAAGAATCATAAATGCGAAACGCATTTGGACTAGAGGTCACAAAACGCTTTCAATTGAATCATAAAACCTACAAATTTAGATAAAGAAGGGATGAAAAATGTCGATAGAAGATAAAGAAAAGAAACTGAGTGAGACAATCTTAGAAATGGCAAATTAGAGACTAGTTTATAGATTATCAATAAAGAAGGTTTAGTTGTTTATTCTTAATATTTTCATTTAATGGAGCTGATTCTATCAGTTTTAGCAACACACTACACTGCGTAGTTTTAAAGAGAGACAATGTTGCTTTTAACAATTTTGTTATTAAAAGATGAAAACCAGCTGTACTTGTTTATGCTAGGTGTGTTTCCAAGGCATCTGCCTGATGACCCAGGCTAGCACTTTTCTTTGCTTGCATTCTGGATCCACAAGAGAAAAGCACGGGTTAGTCGTTAAAAGGAAACTAAGGGGTTGGTGCAACTTGTTGCAGTGTAATTTAGCTCATAAAAACAAAAAACCTGATTCAAAGCTGAAGCATCTACCTTTTGGTGTTAATTTAACCACACAAATCGAGCAGATGCAGAATAGCTATGAATAAAGCTTTGTTTCGCTTGAGTAAACGATCCACTTCAAAGAAACATTTGTATCTACTATATTGTGACAAAGAATGTTTCCCATCTAATATGAAGGTTTCTTCATTCTAAGATAATTATGTCTGTTCGTAAGGTTTTATTTCAAAATAAGTAAGATTTCGTATAAAAATTCTAGAAACTAGCAGTTTTGAGAAGTCAGCGATGATTATAATTTACATTCATTTATTATTTTTAAGTGCGAAATTAAATATAAAGGTCAAAAATCGACGATTAGGAGAACTTCAAACTACAGTAACATAGTTTTACAGAAATTATCATTTCTTAAAATTTTAGATGATATCTTTAATAGAATCCGAAGAAATATCAAACCTATATTTTTATAATCTTAGAGTGCCTTAACGTCGGACTTAAGGAAGCCGTCATTTTCATGGTATGTATGGCAGCTGGGTTCAGTGTTTTTCATGAAGCTCATTTCGAGTTAAATTGGATTGTTATAGTAGAGAAGGGTGGGAAATTTCAAATAATTCATATTACGGCTGACTTCTTAAACGTGTAATATATTGCATTATATTTTTGCCTATTCCTTATTCATGTTTTAAAAAAATACTAATTAAAAGTTCTTTTTCTCTTCCCTTTACTATTTTGTAAGCAAAACATGACTTTATGGCCTGCGGCTATCCAAAACTAAACCTCAAACCAAGATTTTCTCGTCTAATGAGTCTCACATTCCACTTAAAATACCTTATTCACCATCACCATGTACATACTACACATACATACACACATACATAGTTGCTGTTATGAAATTTATAAAAACCTTATTTTACCCCATTTTGTTCACAACCACGATTCAAACCACTATCACCCAACAACAACAGAAAAGAAAATTACAAACACACAAATCAGGAATATTACAAAATTTGTAAAAGTTAATTGCACTCTGGTATACGAGTATTGTTGCTTTGTCATGCTTGGTTTTCTATAATAATCAGACCACCCTCACCACCACTCCAGCCACAACCCTTAATCCTTTCAGCAAGCCACCCACAACTCACTCTAATTTGAGTCAAATTTTTTTCGCTTTCATTTTTCATTCATTATCCTGATAACAGCAAGTCTCATTTTAGATAGGTATCCTTGCTCAAATGTTGTTTCGGCTTGTGTACAGTGAAGATAGAAGATATTTTTTTCTTTTGAAATTTATGCTCTCCTCGTCCTGTTGTTATACTTGATAGTGGATAGCGCTGGTGGAAATTCGTAGCGGGAAATATGAAAAACTGACCAATATGCAGCGTGAGAAATAACATTTTTTTTAGATTTATCCGCCTGGTAAGCAAAAGACCCGGGCTATCTAAATGAAGTATGGATAACTGAAAGCACAGCGTTTCCGGCTGACAAATCCCGTGTGATTCTCGATGAGAGAGAGAGTGTATCTAGACCAAAAACTAAAGGTCTATCAATATACGAGCACATACATAGACAAACATTGCAAAGGCTTGTATATCTATGCTCGAAACTCGTTAAGCAAACAAAGACCAAACCCATAATAAACCGCAAAGTATTTCGGACTTGACTTTCCCATTTGTGTGGTTTGGTTGTTTCCTTTTTCGTTTTTCTGTTTTCCGTTTTCCACTTCAAACTCCACACATTGTAAATAAGAGCTAAAGCAGAAGTGGAGGGGTAAGGGAGCATTTAGACGACTCTTACGTCTTACCAAGAAATCTACGGGCCAATATGGAAGGAGGTTAAGGGGACGCTCGTCTTTGATGGTCGTTTGCTAGTATGTTGAACACTACCGAATATAAAAGGAGCGCAATACTGTGGTAGGAAGAGGGAATATGAATTACCACATATGAGAACAAGGATCATAAAATTAACACACAAAACCTCACTAAATTAACAGCGCAACATTGCACACAGATGGAGCCAGAGTCAGAGCCGGAGAACCAGTTAAAATAAAAATGAATATTGTTTCGGATTTTATTTATTTTTTTCTTTTTTCGTGGGGCTTATGGGAATGATAGCTGGTCATACGGAAGGATTTATAAAAGCAAAAGCTTAATAGTTGTGCATAAAGCGAATGCGCTTTAGTTTTTTCTTTGGATTTTTAAAGCCCACCGAATAGGAAGAGATAGGAATTAAAAAGTTTATTTTTTTTTTGCAGGGAACTCATCTGATGATCTACCTTATAATTTAAAAACTGGGTCATTTAGAGGAAGAGCTTAATTATATAGCTGGACTGTAGCTGTGGAGGATGAAAATTCGATTTAACAACACTCAGAGTTTGTGGGACTAGGTTAACTAGAAAAATCTGTAGGACCAACAGAGATGCGTTGGGTAGGTAAGAACATTAAAAAAGGTGGTAACTTAGTTATGAAAGAAGCCAACCGATCCACGGGATGGACGAATGAGATTACATTTTTTGTTGCGAATTGTGTGATAGGTAAGCCAAACAGAAGAAGATGGTCAAATTTTTAAAATATTTTGCAACCAAACAATTATGTCATTTAATAGGTTTTAGTGAATATAGTATGTCATTCTAATCGAACTGTTTTTGTTATTTTTGTTTTTTAAATTTTTTGTGTGTCTTTTAGGCTCTTCATACGAAATTTTGAAAATTTTGAGGTAGCATTTTTGAATACTATAAGTAATTAAAAGTTCAAATGATAATCTAAAACAATATTGACGCAATTTATATGAGTTGCCTGCCTGACATGTGAGAAGAAACCGCTGTGTTGCGTTTTCACAACGCTTGTCTAAAGTAGTAGTAGGTATTTGAACCTAAACAAAATATTTGAGTTCGTTGCGTTTTAGAATCATAATCATCAGGTTTTTCCCAGAATATTGTGTCTATAATGTAATACTAGGGGGCCTTAAGAGATATTGATGAAGCCGAGTTCTGATGAAGAAAGTTGAAATATATTTAAATTTAGATGCAGGAATCTTAACATATGTTACAATTTTGCCTTCATGAAATGATACTGTGAGTGACAATGAGAAAAATATTGATGATCTGCAGCTTTTGGACGATGCAAAAATATTCCCAAATGAATAAGCTGTGTGAAATTGAGCTAGAATGTAGATTTGATGATTTTAGTTCTCAAAAGCCTCGTGAAAAATACGTCGAACCGGAAGTCGATGTTGTACCAAAAAATTCAAAAAATGCATCAACATCCGAAAACGTAGCTTCAACATCTAGAAAAGAAATAACATATCTTCATTATGAGTTACCAAAGTGGTCAAAAAGCCATCGAGTTGAATTTTCAAAAAAAAAAAAACAATAGACGTGTCAAGGGAAAATACATGAGCAATTTATGACAAAATCGATAAGCTTATAATACTTACATCATTAAGAATCTATTGTTTTTTTGAAGGAGTATTAAAGATGACTTATTTATATTTGTCTTACAGGTAATATCAATTCTCTGCTAATGTTGTAATTGAAGCGCTGAAAGGATGAAGGTGTTAAGCGACATTTTTAAACATTTGAGTTACAAGCATTTAAAGTTTATTTTCTATAACTTTTTTCACCAAAGTGGTTGCATATAACACCTTCATCTTTGGCTCAATATGAATCTATAGGCGATAGAAGAGTACAGATGTGTCAAAAATTTAAGTTTCTATATAAGACTTTCATCTGTAAGAAAAAAACCAAATTTTAAAAAAATTTCACTTAACACCTTCATCCTTTCAGCGCTTCAATTATTACTTGTCAGTGATATAATCAATTTTATTGTTGAAAGCACAAATGTATGTATTTTTCTGGAATGCATACAGTGCCCCAGTTGGATTTATATTGGTCTTATCAACCTATTTTTCGATGCGATATATGAATAGATAGCATAAGTCCAGATCGTTTCAAAATAATCAAGTCATATTTACACGATTGGGATAACAGTACAATCTATCTCAGAGAAAAGTTTGCTAAAGTGACATAACGCTCAACAATATGCTCAATGAAGGATTTAAGTAATTTGGAATATTTTTTCATCACCTTTCAATAGATGAAGAAGTGATACCCTACCACGTACGTCATTTGGCTAAATTGTTCATGAGAGGAAAACCTATTCGTATTGGAAATTTGTGCTCACATGATGAGTACTTGTTTCAATTCATTCCGTATTGTGGTACAAGTAGTGAAAACATTACAATGCCAAATGAAATTCATGAGTACAACATAACGATGGGTGGAATTGATCTCTTTGATAACGCTACAAGCAACTATCGCATTTCAATTTGAGGAAAGAGTCTAAATGGCCACTTTTAACAAATCCACTGGAAGTAGCATTGGTTAATGCCTGAAAAAAAAATTAAACCACTAAATCCACTCCCCTTGGCATAATGGTTACTGCGTTGGACCAGCGTTCCAACTTTACTGCGAAAGCAGTAGATCTACTGCACTTTTTTCTCATTTTTTAAATCTACTGCACCACTGCGCATTTCCTACAATCTACTGCGATTCTTCAGAGTTTGTTTGAATAACAGCACTGGTCATAGAAATAAATGTGCTCATAAGAAAATGTCAAAATTTAAAAAGATTCTCGTCTCTTTAGTCTTGTCAGCTTACGTTTTTAGTTCTACTACTCTTTAATTTGTTCTTGTTTCAAAAAGTACAAATTTGCAGATGCTAAATTTATTTTGATTACATAGCTTCATATATTTTTGCTTAAACTATACATTTTCATTATCGAATAAGAGTATAATTGTTCACACATAGTATGTAAATGAATCGGTGATTGTTAAAACAACATAACTGAAATTTTAATTTTTTTTCACAGGAGATACAAAAAATCCTACATTTTTGGCCGTGTAGTTTTTGTCATTTTTTTAACCCAAAAATCTTAGTTTCGACTTTTAAACCATTAAGGATTTTTAAATATGGTTTTTTGTTTCTCTTCCGTAAAAAATTAAAATATCACTTATGTTGTTTTAACAATCAACGATGATTTAAATGTGATTTAACTTTGGTTCTTTTGTTTATAATTTTGTGTTACCTAATCAAAAGAATATGTTCTTATTTCTACTGCAAAAATTTTTATTTTACTGCGATTTTTTGGCCAATTTACTGCAATTTGCGATTTATGAAGTCCGAACCCTGCGTTGGACTGTCATGCGGAAGGTCTCTAGCCGCTGCTGGAAAGTTTTTTTCAGGGGTGTAGTGCCTCTTGCGAGAAATTGACAAATTCTCCAAGAGTATTTCTTGTCATGGAAAGTGCTGCTCATTAGCCGTTCGGAATCGGCAGAAAATTGTAGGTCCCCCCCCCCCTTCCCTGGTAACACGCACACAGGAATGGTTAAGAGTTGTAAGTCGCTTGGTCCTGGTTCACTCCGAGCTGTTGCACCACCAAATTTAAAAAATCCACACATAGAATTTAAATTATTTGTTGTAGATTCGTTGTTGCGATCGGATCAAAAATTAAACCTGAAATTCAAACGGAAGGAAATCCCAATGAAGTATTTCGTTATGATAACATCAAACATACAGAAAAGCATCTTCGATGTCGTTAAACCGTTTTTTATGGAACAAATGAAATATCCCCCTGCATCCGAAATGCTTCGATGGATACCACACAAAAACCAATTCATTATACAAAAACACATAAATGTACGCCTTGCTATGAATTTCTAAATTTTAAATTTTTAACAATCTTTTCATAACCTATGTACCTATGTACATATTAAATTAAATTCATTTTTCATAAAAGTATTCAAATAAAGTTGATTCATATTTCAAATAGGAAACAAACAGAAGTTTTTCCCATTTTTTTTTACAGATTTTCTCTTATAACAAGCTCCAAGACTATTAATACCTGAATAAATTATAGCCGTTATGTAAGATCCTATTTATCTCAAAAAAGGTTGTAACGATTTTGTTAAAAAAATAAAATGTGCTATTATGGGCATGGACAACCTTTTGATCGGACAAAACATTCCAAAACATTCAATTTTTGTTTTGAAAAATCAATATCTATCTTAAAAACGCCTGAAAGATTAGTTTCTGAAATTATTTCTTTTTTTAATTTATTATTTTATTTATTTAAATCTATGTTAATAAAAACATAAAATTGGCATCCCAAATTTTGTATTCTTTATTTATTAATAATTTAATAATAAAACGATTTTTAAACTTTGTTGGCATTAGTTTATACTTCTCTAAAAATACAACGGCAATCTTATAAACATATTGCTGTAATTAAATCCATGATTTTTTATTTATAAATAATTTTTAAACTTCAAAGTTCTTTTAAATAAAAGAAAGTACGTGCGAACCAGTCGTGCTTTTTATTTAAATTGATAAGACTAATACATCAGTGCCAAGCTAATATTTTTTAATACTTTGACAGACAGTTCCTCTTTTTATAATGTATGTCAAATCTTCTGCTTATTTTTTGTTCACAAATCCATAAAATCGTTTTGAAGATATAATTATAATAAAATCCACGACTGGATCGCACGAACTTATGTAAAAGTTCTTTGGAATTAAAAATACATTTTATTAATATAAAAAATTGATTGGCAACCCTGGTTTTTCAAGTGAAAGTTGTGTTTATTTTGAGCTCCTTATTTTGAAAGTTTTTTCTTCATTAAAATAATAAATAATTAAACAAATTCCACCTTAACCGCGTTTAAAAAGACATTTGGATTTTCAACCACCTTAAAAAAAGTAAAAAAACACTCGGTGAGTCTGCCTATTTATTAAAACCCTTAAAGCAATCAATTTGCCAATAATATGCAAAGAACACCGGTAAAAGACAATGACAGCTATATGGAACAACAAAGTAAACGTAAACTAGTTGAGGTGTCTCCGGAGGATCGTAGCAAGAATGCTGTAGAAAATATGTCTGCTATTGATCTTGAGTTTATCATTCAAAGAGCCATGACTCCTATATTGGATGATAAACTGAAGGATCTGGCTAAGAAAGCAGATATAGAGGGTTTAAGTGCTAGGCTCCACACGCTGCAAGAAAGCAACCAAGAACTACAGGCACAGTTGAAGACAGTTGAAAACCGATGCAATGCACTGGAACGTCAAGTAGAATTCTTAGAGATGAAATCTAAGGAGAAAAATATTATTATTCAAATGCCGACGGTGGAAGGTGAAAATGCTACTGATCAAGCTAAAAGTCTGTGTATGGATCTGCTGCAAACAACAGATACAAGCACTATCTCATCAGTGCGTGCTCTACGTTCAAACAACAACCTAAGAACCAATTTAATTATGAAGCTATCAAAAAGAGAGGATGTTGGGCGCATTTTATCTGCAAACTCTAAAATAAAAGGCACTGGAGTTTCCATACGTCGCGACTACCCAGCCGTATCTAGAGCAAGAAGGAGACGATTGCAAGAGCTGAAATCCGATATTAATAGGAAAAACAAATTGATAAAAACAGAAATTCGTGGTAATTTTTTATTCGTAAATGGAAAAAAGTTTTATGTTGACAACAATTTGGATTTAAAATGTGACGGCGAATGTGGATTGTCATTGTTGCAGCAGCTGATTGATGACAGTACGATGAATAGCGTGTAGCCAAAATACAGTGGTGAATAATATCAATACGATACGTTACGTTATGTTACCTCCGCCTCGACAAAATATTTAATTGTAATGCCGTCTGCCCCCAAACTATTGCTAAGAGTATACGAAATAATAGTTGTTTAGATAAAAAAGAATTAAAAATATTATCATATAATGTCTCAGGATTAAGTAATAAATGTATTTTCACCAATTTCTTTAATTTTATATGTATATTTGATATTATTTTCCTATACGAAACATTTATCACCGATTTAAATATTGATATGTACGAACAAAAATTTACCAACTACGAATTAAGGTCAATACCAGCAACCAGGTTACACTCAAGAGGAAGAGCTAGTGGAGGGCATATCTTCGGATTTAAGAAAGATCTTAACATTCATGACTGCAAAATCGAATCTTTCCATTCCTTGTTCCATATAACCATGAAAATAGATAAGAAAGTTTTACGTCTTCTACCAATCTACTTGAACTGCAGTAATTGGGATATCAATTTCGAGAACCTACAAGAATTTATGACATGTGGAGATGATAGCTCTAATTTACTTATAATAGGCGATTTCAATGCAAGAGTGGGTGACGAAGAAGCAGCGGCGACGCGTGCCTAAAAAATGTAGTCGTTCAGTTTCAAAATTCTTATTTGCAATGCCAAGAAGTCATACAAGTCTTTTTTTATATAAGGGTACATTATAATGTTTTTATTTTTATGTTAATAATAAATAGGTATGTGTTGATTAAGTACCAGCTAGCCGTTTTCCTCATTTCCTTCATTCCACAGAAAAAAAAGCTTTCCTCGTTCAAAACTGATTTGAACGAAATCGTCCCTATGAACGACGCGCGTCTCATTTCTCATATTCGAAAAAATAAAAAAATAAAATATTGGAATATGTACCTAAATAAAAAAATAAACTACTTACCTACGACCTAGCTACCCGTTTTCCTCATTTCCATCGTTCTATATGTGACGTTAACAATCAAACAGAGGCTAAAAAAAAATGAACATGAAACCGAGCAAAAGAGCGGAAACCTACGAGTATAATTCCTAAAATATTTAAGATAATTCAATGCAGTAAATTTTGTAAAATTTGTAGAAGTCTTTTTTATTAGATTGACCAAAAAAAATACTAAAGGGACCTTTTATTTTCGTCCTTTAGTGAAATGTTTTTTTTTAGGCAGTTTTGTTTGTTAGAAATATATTTAGCGCGTTTTAAAAATAAGTTTCTTAAATTTTGATTCTCAAATGCCTGTAAAATTAAAAAAGAAGAGAAAATTTAAGTAAGGAAAAGTTCTTTTTATTGGAATTCATTAAAACTTATTTAACAATGATAACAAAGAATACGATAGGTATAAACTAAAGATCCTTTTATAAGGATAAACAATTTTAGCGCCCTTTTGAAAAACAATCCTATCTATTTGATTTCATTTAGAGAAAAAAAGAGCTGTTTTGAAATTTACAAGCATTGTATGAAAAATAGCACACATGTGATTGTTAAAAAATAACAAATAGCCTCGTTTTTATCCTTAACTCAACATTAAAATAGTAATAACTTCTAAACCAGCCCGTTTTTAAATACAATTTTTCAACCATTATATAGCTCTCTTTGATACGCAAATTTTGGTATACCACACTCCATATTTTGAAAAAAGTGCCTTTAGCACCGTTTTGATTGTTAACGACACATATATTAAAAAAAAACAACACATATATTAAAAAAAAGCTCTACTCGTTCAAAACAGATTTGCACGAAATGCTACCTACAACGAGCGAATTGTTTTTTTTTTTCTTGTATGCTTTCTATGGGATCATTTCGTTGCCAAATTGTATGAACGACTTGGGTAGATACACATCGGTTGAGTGAAAACAAAACAGTAGCAGGTAACTAGTTCGTTTTGTTTTATTAGGGTAGTTCACAGAAGGAATGCACGAGTTGGAAAATGGAAAATATGTACGTATACATTAGATATAACTATAAGGAATGAACGAACAGTATGAGTATGAGGTGTGGGTTAATTAGATAGAAATTAAAATAATGTCGCCTGTAAGCTAGTCGTTCATGCACGACTTGAACAATATGACGCCTCGCCACTGCGAAGAAGGTGCTGTTAACAATCTAGCTGGAACCAAGAGAAAATCAAAGGACAATGTGAAAAACACCAATGGTTATAAGCTCCTTGAACTCTGCAACTCTTTTGGTTTAAAACTGCTAAACGGAACTAGCCGGAGTGATCAAAATGGTGAATTAACGTTTGTTGGCGGTCAAGGTTCTTCAGTCATTGACTATTGTTTCATAGGACACGATTGGAATAATCTTGTCATCGATTTAGAGGTACTAAACGAGCCATTTTCAGACCACATGCCAATTGTTGTATCCTTCAACCATTCAAATGTAGCTAATGTAGTAAATATGAATATGGAACTCCTCCCGAAAATAGTTTGGCATAGTAGAAAAGAACACGCTTACAAAGTGAAGTTAGATGAGGACCTGCGAAATAGTGAAGTTACGAATTTCAACGATCTAGAGAGAATAATTAAGCTAGCTTATCCACACAGCAATTTGAAGAAAAAACGCTTATCATTCAAAGAGCGCTGGTTTGATGAAAGCTGTAAAAAAGCAAGAGATGTGTCCTATGCCTGGCTAAATTTTTTCCGAAAAAACAGTACCAGGTTTGCTAAGGAATCTTATTTAAAAGCTAATCAGAGGTTTAAAGCCTTATGTAAAGAAAAAAAGAAACAGTTTTTTGAATCTGAGGCCCGTAAACTAAGTCTAGTTATGAACTCTTCTGAATTTTGGACCTTAGCTCGCAATTTAAATGGTACCAAATATATAGTTGACATCAGCCTAAGCCCTCAAGTTTTGCAGAACCATTTTCAGCATCTCTTAAACCCAATATCAAACGAGATATCTAAGTACCACTACGCCCCGCCTGGCTTTCACGATCTTATTTTAGATTCTCCGATCACTATTCAAGAGGTTTCTCAAATCGTCATTGGTCTCCAGGATGGCAAAGCAGCTGGATCGGATAGGATACCTGTTGAATTTTACAAGTACGGTTCGTACAATTTTATTCAAACGCTGACCGACCTGATGAATAACGTGATGGAAAATGGTGTAATACCTGATCAGTTTAAGGAAGCTTTAGTGTTCCCAATTTACAAAAAAGGTTGTACAATGAACCCTGAGAACTATAGAGGTATTTCCTTCCTAAATGCCTCCTACAAAATTTTCACCACAATACTTCAGAATCGGCTAAAAATGTGGATTTCTTCAAAAAATCTGTTAAGTGAATTTCAAGCGGGCTTCAGATCGGGTTACTCTACTATTGATCACATTTTTGTTTTCAAAAGTATTGCAGATTCTTATCTTGCTAGAAGTAAAAAGTTGTACGTCCTATTTGTAGATTTTAGAGCAGCATTCGATACGGTCGACCGAAATGCCCTATTGTATAAGCTGTATGGGATTGGAATGTCTTTAAAATTTGGTCAACTAATTCAAAATATCTATCGAGACACGAAATCGTCAGTCTGGAATGGTACTAATAAATCGGAGTGGTTTGCAACCAAAACAGGGGTTAGACAAGGCTGCCCCCTTAGCCCTGATCTATTTGCACTTTTTATAGACGACTTGGTCTATTGTCTACCTGGTGGCATTGAATTTGTGGGAATGCCAATTAAAGCCCTTCTTTTTGCAGATGATGTAGTTATGATGGCAAACTCACCTGAAACGCTACAGCTAATGATAAATAAGCTCCAAGAATTTTGTAAGCTGTGGAATCTTGTGGTTAATCCGGAAAAGTCTAAAGTTATGGTAATTAGAAAGGGAGGAGGCAGATCTAACGCAAACGAGAAATGGTTTTATGAAGGGAATGCAGTGGAAGTTGTAAAAGAGTACAAATATCTTGGTGTTCTGTTCTCTCAAAATGTGAAAATGGATAAACATTTAAAAGATAGATTATCTAAGGCAAAAACTGCATTAAACACGACTTGGAAAAATTGCTTTACCAACAAATTCATAAGGCACAGTAGTAAATATCGTGTCTTTGAATCTGTAGCGGAATCAATCCTCTTTTATGCTGCACAGGTGTGGGGAGGTTCAGAATATGAGTCAGTTGAGAAACTTTTAAGATTCTACCTCAAAAGAGCATTTCATCTCCCTCCCAACTCACCGAACTACATGCTTATGATTGAGACTGGATTGTCTCCATTGATAATTAAGACTCTCAAACTACAAGTTGACTATGTCCTTCGTGTCATGCAATTGCCAGAACACCGGCTTCCTAAGGCGGTTGCCAACCAAGTGGTGCGAAACAAAAGAGGCTTTTATAAAGAATGGGAATGTTTAGCTGAAGAGTGTGGATTTGCATTTAATATAAATTTAAATGATCCAAGTACAGCGAGACCACTATTGTACGATCTAATAGAAAAAGTAGACCTTAGATATAGGGAAAAACATGAGGAAGAAGCAACTAGATCTCTTCACCGAACTATATATAATCGCCTGGATTACACACTCAACGATAACAACTACTTCAAAGATGAAAATGATATAAACACAATTTCAATGATGTTCCGTTTACGAGGTGAGCTGCTGCAACTCAATTACATACCACATAGAAGTGATTTGCCAATTTTATGCGATTTATGCAACCGAGATGAACGTGAAGATATCATTCATTTCTTGGGAATGTGTCCGGTTTTGCGGGAAATAAGAAGGAATTTATTTGGGAATGATACTTTAACTGAAGATTATTGTATTCTCTTATTAAATCAAATGAATGTAGAAAAATTGTATGGATTCCTTAAAACTGCGCTTAGATATAGGAACAGAATTAAAAATGGTGATTTTTGAATTTAGAACTTATAGTATGTACAAAAAAAAAATAATAATAAATAAATTTAAATTGTAAACTTAATCCTTAATTAAAACTATTAACTATTAGATTAAAACTGTAAATTTTTGAAACACATTTAGAGTATAAATTGGATTGTCAATCTGGCAGACGGCAAATGCCATGCTCAAACGATTTTATGTATCCTAATTATTGTATTAAATCTCTTAAAAATATGAACCAATAAATCAAATCTAATCTAAAAAATCTAAAAAAATATAAAAAATGGATTTAATGAAATAAAAATGTTTAAATGCATGGAATTGCTGTCTTATTTACGGAAAAGTATGAATTTACGCAAATAAAGTTTCAAAATCGTTTTATTAAAGTAATTTTTTATATAACAAATTTCTTTCAATTTTTCCTAGAACAAAATTTGTGATGCCAATTTTAAGTAATATAGATTTTAAGAAATAGTTTCAAAATTTTCAAGATATTGATTTTTCAAAAAATAAATTGGATTTTTTTGTTTCAGAAAACAAAAAAAAAATTTTTCTAATATTTTTATATACAATATTATTTTAAACTTAAGGGAGCTCCTGGTGAAAATTTTTGGTTAAAATCGTTAGAGCCGTTAATGAGAAAGTCGAAAATAAAAAAAAACGGTTTTATGACAGGTACCATTATTAACAATTTTCCCAAATTTTTTTTTACAAAAATGTAGTCCATATCCATAATATCTAGCTCAATTTTTTTTTATCAAAATCGTTAGAGCCGTTCTCGAGATAAATAACATTTTGTAATACGGGTGTATGAGGGGTACCGTCAGCCCAGGATTTACCCTTAGGCCAACCAGGCCCAGGCCTGGGGCATCACGAAAAAAGGGGCCACAAAAGTAAATAGAAGCAACTGAATCTTTATTGTTCATACGAGCAAAATGGATAATAGATTTTCACAAATCTTCAAATTCGGCAAACAGCAACGCTCAATTATTTTCATATATGTATCTACAAATAAATACATTTCATTTTCAAGCAAACAATATACATAGCACCACACGTATTTGATTTCTTAAATAACATAATCTGTTTTAACTTTTCATTACTTGCTTGCAGTTTTCGTTGTTTCTCTTTTGGTTGTCTTACTATACAAGTACAACACGCATATCGAGCCCTAACCGCCAAATTATCGTAAGCGACAAAATATAAATTTTACAGGAAATACATTTTTTTGTTTTCTTCCTGAGTTACAAATCCGAACGAGCTTATTTTCAGTATTCAGTTATATTTCTGCAAATGCAATTAAGTGACTATAAACTGAACACTGATGTTGCCAAATTTACGTTTTTTTTTAAAGTTTTTGGCGTTTACGATACTTTTTGTGTTCACTAATTATTTGGTTCATCAAATAATGGCAATTTTATGGATCTTCTTGAATTAATAGCAAAGTTTGATCCTTTCTTGTCCACTCATATTTCAAAATTCGGACATCCAGGGGCCTATTGCACCAACTACAAATTACAAGTACAAATTTGTGATTAAGAAAAATTACATATAAAAAAACTCGATTTTTACAAATTTGTTAAAAAAATGCTTGTAATCACAATTTTGTAAGATGGTGCAATAGGCCCCAGGTTCAGGAGAAACTTCATATCTATCTGAAACTATATATGAAGATTTGATTGAAATAATGGCTCAAAGAGTTCGCGAGGAAATCATTAAACAAATAAATATTTCTGGGTAATTTAGCTTGTCTTTAGATTCTACGCCAGATTTGTCTCATGTGGATCAATTGAGTATTGTTATGCGGTATGTTAAAGATGGCCAGCCTATTGAACGCTTCTTAACGTTTTTGGAGATGCATTCTAATACTGGATCCGGTATTGCTAATCAAGCATTAAAGTATCTGAGTGAACATAACATATCAATTTTGAAATGCAGAGGGCAAACATACGACAATGCTCCAAATACTCGTATGTCCGGTCAGTATAAAGGGATGCAACAGCAATTTCTTCTGACAAATCCATATGCAGTCTATGTACCTTGTGCATCACACTCTTTAAATCTTGTTGGTCGCTGTGCTGTGGATTGCTGTCCTATCGCAGTTGATTTTTTTTCTGTCGTACAATCGCTTTACAATTTTTTTCTGCATCAACTACGAGTAGTAGATGGCAAACGTTAAAATCTGCTCTTCAAAATGATAATGTGATAAAATCACTCTCAGATACACGGTGGGAAGCTCATGCTGCAGCTACTTTTGCCATTATTAAATCATATAATAAATTATTAGATACTTTAAACGACATTTCTGCAGATCATACATTAAAAGGAGATGCTAGGAGGGAAGCTGGTGATCTACTAAACAAAATGAATAAACTAGAATTTGCCTTAATGCTTGTGATTGTGATTTGGAACGATATTTTACAAAGTTTTCAAAAAGTCAGTAAGGTTTTGCAAAGCGAAGACGTAACACTACTGACATGCGCGAATTTGTATAGATCATTGTCCGATCAACTGGAGAAAATGCGTGATAATTTCGACACTATTGAAATGCGCTCTAAGGAACTTCTACCTGATGGCAGCTACATAATTACACGAAAACGAATTCGCAACAAAATGGCTAACGATGGTAATGCTCCCGATGTAGATTTAAGCCTGAAGGATAAATTTCGAATAAACGCTTTTTACGAGGGCGGGTCAATAAGTCCGTGACTTTTTGAATTTGTGACCTTTTTACTGAAACAGCAACACTGCTCCTGTCAACAGGCATCTGTCAGTTGACTCCTGTCAAAATTTATCAGACTACTCACTAATTTGAGGAGAAAATGGAAAAAAGTGAATTTCGTGTGCTTATTAAGCATTATTTCTTGCGAAAAAAAACCATTCCCGAGACCAAGGCTAAGCTTGATAAATACTATGGGGACTCTGCACCATCGATTTCAATGGTAAAAAAATGGTTTACTGAATTTCGTTGTGGCCGTACAAGCACTGAAGATGCCGAACGTCCTGGACGCCCAGTTGAGGTCTCTACACCCGAAACAATCGAAAAAATTCACGATATGGTGTTGGTCGACCGAAGATTGAAAGTGCGAGAGATTGTGGAAGCCGTAGGGATCGCGCATGGCTCAGTGGTTTCAATTTTGAATGATCACTTGGGCATGAGAAAGCTTTCCGCAAGATGGGTGCCGCGTTTGCTCACAGTCGACCACAAACGCAATCGTGTAACAACTTCACAGGAAGGTTTGGCGTTGTTTAATCGCAATATGGAGGAGTTTTTGCGCCGTTTTGTAACCGTGGACGAAACATGGATCCATCACAACGCACCAGAGACCAAACAACAGCCAAAACAGTGGGTTTCTAAGGGTGAATCGGCGCCAAAGAAGGCCAAGGTGGGTTTGTCAGCCAATAAAGTTATGGCGACTGTTTTTTGGGATGCACGCGGGATAATCCACATTGAATATTATGCCAACTTATTGGACCGATTCAATGACGATTTGAAAAAAAACCGACCTCATTTGGCCAAGAAAAAAGTTCTTTTCCACCAAGACAATGCAAGGGTGCACACATGTACAGTTGCCATGGCAAAAATCCATGAATTGGGCTATGTATGAATTGCTCCCTCATCCACCCTATTCTCCAGATTTGGCTCCGAGCGACTACTTCTTGTTCCCAAACCTGAAGAAATGGCTTGGTGGAAAAAGATTTGACTCCAATGATAAGTCATCTCGCAAACAAAGGCCTATTTTGAGGACCTCGACAAATCATTTTTTTTGGAAGGAATACAAAAATTGGAGAAGCGTTGGACAAAGTGTATAGAGCTCAAGGGAGACTACGTTGAAAAATAAAATTATTTTTTTATCAAAAAATCTGTGTTTTATTCCAAAAGTCACGGACTTATTGACCCGCCCTCGTATATTATTATCGATAAGTTAAGAATACAAATGGATTCCAGAGGTCAAATATATAAAGACATTTCTGAACGATTTGATTTTCTTTGCACAAGCAATGAAAAAGTCAACGTTTTAGCCTGTGCCCAGCATTTGGTGTCAAATTATCCGGAAGATTTAAATTCAGAACTTGCTGACGAGTTAATACAATTCCATCGTTATTTGATGCATAAAAATGGCAATAATTTTAAATTTTTCAATCAAGCTAATTTATATAAGATAATGTGGGAAGATAAAATTACATCAGGGTTTCCGAACGTAGACACGGCAGCATTACTACGTTTATTTTTAAGTCTGATGGTGACAAATTGTTCTGCGGAAAGATCATTTAGAAAACAATATCTCAAAAATTAAGTAAAAATCTGTAAAAAAAAAAGTCGTATACATACATATGTACAAATTCTTGTAACTACCATTATAAATAAAATTAATTTTAGTTTTATGGAATTCGTTGTAATTTGTTTTCTTAAGTAGGTATTTAATTTTGTATGAAGTAAACCATACAATATAAGAGAATATATGCAAAGGGGCACCATTTACTCTTCAGGCCTAGGGCCCAAAAAAGCTAAATCCGGCGCTGGGTACCGTCAATTTTGGAGCTAAAAAAAAACTTTCAATTTCCCCTCTAGGGAATCACCAAAGACCCTTAACTACCGGGATTGAAGAACATAGGTCCAGTGGCTTAGGCTGTATGGAGAGGTACAGACATACAGACACACTGAAACATGTTTTTGTGTACTAAATTTTCCTTAAAATTTTTTCCTGCATAGAAATTTTAGTTAAAATCATTAGAGCCGTTGATGAGAAATTCGAAAATGAAAAAAACCGTTCTATGACAGGTACCGTTAATAACATTTCCCCCCAAAATATTTTTGTACCAAAATGTAGTCCATGTCAATAATATTTATAGTTTGTATTGAAACAATCAGTAATATTATTCGCCCAGGAACTTTAGCAGTTCGATTAACTAATATCGCACTTAATTTTTGTCATTAAAATCGTTAGTGCTTTTTTCGACATAAATAATATTATGCATTACGGGTGTATGGGAGGTACCGTTAGTTTTAGAGCTAAAAAAAATTTCAAGTTCCCCTCTGGGGAATCACCGAAGACCCTTACGTACCGAGTTTGAAGGAAATAGGTCCAGTGGCTTAGGCTCTAGATCGAGGTACAGTCATACAGATATACAGACATACAAATAGACAGACAGACGGAATTGTCGGACCCACTTTATTCCTCTTCGCTATCATCGTAATGTCAACTTTGATCAAAATCTCGAGTTCGATTTTTTTTCCAAATGCAGAACTTGCCCTATGGCTATAGCACCTATATCCCAAGTAAAAATAGTTCGTATACGTCGCAGTGTACCATGGTTTCACACAGTCTCATTCTTGTTAATTGATAAATATTTTGATCAGAAATATCTAAAAACTCTAAGACATACATTCACAATTATTAAAAGGGGTTGCTGACCTAGTCATATGGAATCAGTGCAAGATCTAGTTTTCAAAAAAAAAAAAAAGAATTATTTTTGAACATCATATTATGGAATATTGAAGTACAAATAGGATAAAATATAGAACACTTTAATCACATACCAATGCTCAAAAATTGTCCAACCAATTGTCCAAAGATTGATTTTGTTGCGGGACAAATTTACCGCAACAATGACTGGCCTTCGTTTCCTTCTTTTCTTTGGTTGCGGCTGCATTTTGCAAAAGTGACAAATACAGGTTTTGAGTCAAAGGGTTACCGAGATTAATTTATTACTGTGACATGTAGACGTATGGTCTCATTGAATAACACGAATGGCAACGGATGAGATGGACTGGTAACGAGTTAGGCGGACTCTAACCTACGCTCAAAACAACACACCATCCTAAATTTTTTCGTGCTATAACATAAATTCTATTTGTAAGCGAACGGGTCCTTATCAATTAGAGTAACTCTTAGATTCTTTTATAAAATTATTAATTCGTCTTTCCCGAAGGAAAGAAAAAAAAAGGTCCGCTAGAGTATTGAATTTAGTTCGTGTTTTAAGATTATGCTTTCCTCTTTCGTCTTAGTATTATTTAGTAACAATGACTTCGCGACTTTTCGAAACAATCGCAAATATTTAATGGTAAATAAGGGAATGCCTAGAAAAAAAATTTTCTTCGGTTTTATTCTTTTTAATTTTTCTCGAGAAATTTAGTTAATATTAGTCTTAATTCGGCCAATAAGATTGGGCAAGTCTTGCAAAGACACCCAACAACTTGTTGAATCCGTGAATGTGTGTGTGAGAGAAAAGTTTCGTTTGAGATTCAAAAAGGGCGGTTTTCTGTGAAACGAAAAAGTATTCCAGGAAGCCGGTGTCCCGCGACCTATGATCGCGAAAACGATTGGCTGGGTGTGTGTATGTGTAAGTGACTGAAATGGTCGAGGGAGAAATAAATTTTTTTTAGCTAGGAAAGTTCACTCTTTGGAGAGCTCACCAAGCGATAAGTTGGAAAAACAAAAACAAAAAATAGAAAAAGGATTCGAGGAAATTTAAAAAAGAAACATCAAGGAAAAGACCCAACTAACATACTCTCCAGACCTAAGCTCTTCAAATCTGAAAAAAACTCCCATTAAGCTCTTTTATATCCCATTGCTATACTTAAGTATTAATATCTTATTATGAAACGTAAAATGGTTTCATTACCGTTTTATTTTAAGCGTAAAGTACTTTTGCAGCTTAAGAATACTTAAATCTTATAGCTAAATTACTTTTTCTGCTTGGAATAAGATTCAATAAACTTATAGTCTTAAAAGAATCCTTTTCTGTAAACTCAGCTCTTAAAATGTCTTTATAATCCCATAACAAGTCTTATTTAAGAGTTTTAGTCATTGTATACTTCTATGAAAACCCTAAAAGAAACGCAGTTCTATACCTCCTATAAAAAGAAACTATTTAGAGCCCGAAGAATAAAAGCCTTGCAGTAGGATCCTTATGAGATTCCCAATGTTTGAAATCATATTATAGGATTTATATAAACAAAACCATTTTCCAATTTCGTAAATGTCACATTTGGAAGTCAAATACAAAATTTATTAATCGGTTTTAAGCAAAGTTCATTAAAATGGAAAATTTTAACTGGAAAAAATTGAAAAGTTCATCATCGTTTAAAAGAAAAGTTCAGAAAGCGTATATGAAGTTATTAAATGACAAAAAAAGCGAAAAAGAAATAAAAAAAGTTCAAGCTGTTGCATTGGATAATGATATTTCACAATCCAAAGTATCTACTTTCTTAGAATTAAGTGATTCTGTTCCAAACACCTCAGTTAGAAATCAAGATGGATTGCAAACTTCAAATGTTCCACCAAACCAAAGAGAAGTATGTATGGATTTAATCCACCAGTTCAAGTTTCTGAGATCTCGCAAAAGTTATCGTGCAAAGAATCCAACATTTCAATTAAAAAAAATAAGAAGATTTGTTCCAAAATGCATAAAGTATATTCCTTTTGCTTGTGAAAATATAAAAAGTAGTTGGCCAAATGTTTAATCTATGTTGAGAAATGCAGTTACATTTGCGTAGTATTGTTTTTGCAAATGTTTTGCTTTGCAAATGTTGGGTCCTTCAGAAACTTGAATTAGCTAAATGTTTAAATTTTCACGAATATGAATTTAAGACGTACCTACTTTTCCAGTCCCATGATTACGATTCCACATGCAGTGAAAATGATGACGAGGACAACATATTAATGGATGAATTTATAAAAAACCATGCTTATAGAACAGACTTAAGAGAATGGGCTATACAATTTAATATCAGCCATCTTGCACTGAAAACTTTGCTTCTTTTATGTAATAAAAGGAATCCCAATGCATTGCCAAAAGACCCAAGAACTTTACTTCAAACACCGATTGTAACAACCATTCAACCAGTGGGTTTGGAAGGGCAGTATTGGCACCAAGGCCTTGGGTTTTGCTTAAAACAATGCTTTTGTGATTTAAATGAACCAATAAGTATTTCAATCAATATAAACATTGATGGTTTGCCAATATTTAACAGTTCGAAACAAGAATTTTGGCCTATTTTATTCAATATTTTTGAAAAACCTCATTTGCGACCAATGGTCATAGGAGTTTACAGTGGCAAGGGAAAACCTTCAAGTCTAGAATCTTATATAAGACCATTTGTAAACGAAGCAAAAGAAATTCTAACAAATGGTGTTGCTGTAAACGATCACGTCAATATAAAAGTTAAAATTCGCTCTTTTATTTGTGACTCACCAGCTCGCGCATTTATCAAAGGTAAACAAATCAATAACATTAATCAATTAAATTATTAATTGAATTTTAAATAGGTGTTATCAACTTTAACGGGCAGAATGGTTGTCAAAAATGTACAACAGTTGGAGAATATTCATATATTTCTCATTGCAACATATTTCCAAGGACCGAATGCAGAAAAAGAACTGATGAGGCATTTCGTCAAAGAACTTGTGACTCGCATCACAAAATTTATACTCCCCTTGAAGAACTTCCCGGCCTAGATATGATTATTAATTTTCCTGTTGCAGATTCCTTACACTTGATAGATTTAGGTATCATGAAAAGGTTTCTTATTGGGTGGAGAGATGGAAAGTTCAATAACTTTCGAACGAAATGGAGCGCTCGGGAGAGTTTTTGTATTTCACAGCATTTAACAAACATAAAAATGCCATCAGAACTCCACAGAGCTGTAAGAGGCTTAGATTGCCTGGCCCATTGGAAAGCTTTGGAGTTTCGAACATTCTTATATTATATTGGAATTGTTATTTTAAAAGAGCATTTGACACAAGAAGTGTACCAGCACTTTCTGGTATTTTTTTGCGCTGTCACAATATGTTCTTCAACTGCATACAAAATGCACCTTAATTTGGCTCACGAATTATTTTTGCATTTTATTGAATTCTATAGAGATATATATGGCGAAGAGCATATAACAAGTAACGTTCATAATCTTTCACATGTAGTAGATGATGTGAGATATCTGGGAATCCTTTCGACATTCAATGCTTATCCGTTTGAAAGTAAGCTATATCAAATAAAAAATATGTTAAGAAATGGAAACAATGCTTTGGCGCAGGTCGCTAGGCGATTGACTGAATCGAGCTATGTACCAACGAACAGCGGCATGAATCAGGAACCTAAAAATAACGAATTAATAAATAACACCGTTCATCTTTCAATTGGTTGTATACTCAATAGTGAAAATAAAAACAAATGGTTTCTTACAAAAGAGAACAACAAAATAATTTGTTTTAAAAAAGCCGTGTTGGGAAAAAATAACCAAATATTTGTTAGCGGTTGCAGTTTAAAAAGCCAAGAAAATTTTTTTCAGACACCAATTCGTTCTTCGGTTTTAAACATATATTCCTCAGATGGCAAGGAAAATGACCAACAAATATACAGCTTAAATGATATAAAATACAAAATGGTTTCTTTAAAATACAGGGACAACCAACATGTTTTTATACCTCTACTTCACACCACAAACTAGAAAATAAATATTTTCAAGAAAAAATAAGATAATGTAATTTGTATTATATCTTTATTGCCCTTACGTTTTGCTTACTGAATCAATAAAAATCAAACCGCAAGTTATACTTTTTTTGTTTTCTTTCTTTAAACATAACATATTTTTATTTTAAAGTATTTTAATTTTCATTGTTTACATACAAAATACGATTGCGTTGCTAAAAGTCGCATCTGATATTCAAGTTCCAAAGTTAATTATTATTCTGGATGATTCCATATTTGTTACCGAAAAACTTAAACTTTGGGTTAAACCACTATACATTCCAAATACCACAATTAAAAACAAAAAATCAGAATTTTGTTAAGTTTTTTATTTAAAAATAAATAATTATTAAAAATAATATAAAGTATTTAAATTCTGCGCCCTTTTAGTCTCAATAAATTAAATTAATTCATTCATATAGGTAGATAAGTATTATTTTTTTTAAATATTACTTGCTTGAATTTTAGTTCAAAAGTTTATTTTTAACAAATAAATAGTAAAATAATACAATAAATAATATTTACTATAAATATATACATATGTGTATTACGTATATGTTGTACTTATGTTTTGCTGAATCATTATTTCATTTTAATAAATAAAAATCTATTCATGCGCGTACGTATATGTACAAAGGTACTTTTTAGTATTTTTATTATTATCATCAATTGAAAATTTCGTTTTGATTTAAACAAATTACATATTTTATTAATTATACGTGCAACTTGCTGATTTTTAATCGATTAATTAAACATACTCGTACTGTAATTTGGATTTGCGGAACAGTCAGTCTCATTTAAAGTTTAAAGCAGAAATTGAGTATTACGCCAATACACGGAAGAACTCAAAATCAATTCATTACAATAATGTTGATAGCTTAAATATTAAATTTTTTCGATATCATTTGTAGGTTCGTTGACAGTAGTAAGTTCGCTGTCAGTTGTAGTAGCTCCGTTGAACATTTTGTTTTTTACTTTTTTTTGTGCTGAAGCCCGTGGAACTATATTTGGATTTTTTTCTGTTCTTTTCTTCGAGTTTCGAAGAACTATGCTAAAAAAATCTTTGCATTTTTGTTCATCAAAAGAACCTGCTGCCAGTTTGACTACTGATGTAAATGCACTCAGAATATTTTTGAAATTTTTTAGTCCAATTTTCTTTTCCTCACACCGACTGCCTCCACTCCAGGTCACGTGTACTAAAAATTGCCTCGTAAAGAAACGATCAACTAGTTGATAGGCAGAAGTTACAGCGTTTCTTAGCCCGCTTTCACCGCAAATATCCTTCATTTTTGTAATCTGTTAAACGTATTAAAGACATAATATTAATTCAATGTTGATAACAATAATAATAAAAACAAAAGAATTAATTAAATAGACAACTAAATTTCAAATTGCTTCGAATTTTAATGTGGTGTAATATGGTCAAATTTCTGATTATTGAATAATTGATTATATTAAAATTGTTGGTGTCGAAACCTTTACTTATTTTTCGGTAAGATGTAATACCCTGAATTCAAAAATCTGAGAATTGCCTGTTCGAAGTTCTACATAAAATTAAATTCCAAAAACTAAGTTTTTTTAAGAAATGCCAATAATAATTTTATAAATGAGTTGATATTCAAATTTACTTTATTGAATACCTTCGGAATAATTAAGTTTGTTTTCGAAATGAAACATACAAATAAACAAAATAAGGTCTGATGGTGTCGTTAATCCTCGACGTTATTGTTTTTTTAATCAATTCCTTCCGGAATTGGAGGAAATAAGCCTTTTATTACATATCATATTAGGTATGTAGTTTATTTTTGTTTGAGGATTTATCAACCCAAAGATAAGAAATTTACTGCGACAATTTGATTTTTCCTTTTCTTTTTAGGAATCTAAATCCCCTAGTAACCAACGGAAAACAAATATAGAATTCAAATCATGAAAAGTTCTGTCTCGTCAAGTGTTTTTGTGAATTTAAGAATATAAGTTATGCATACAATCATAGAACCATAGAACCCTAAGAAATAAAAAAAATATGATGACAAGAGATATTGTTAATTCAACTCAAAGATTCTAATGAATACAACATACATAAAACTTACCAGTTGAAACTCAATTTTCCCACTCTACACAAGAGGCCGTTTCGATTTTTAAAATAATCACCAAATTACTGGTGAGTTTATTCCAACTATCTATGTGTGGTGGATTTAGGCCCACTGTATGTTAGGCTAGCCCCGCACTAGCACTATCAATTTTTAGTTGCGGAACTGTTTGGTTACTTATAGAAAATAGATGAACTATTTGGTTGAATATCTGCGCAGCTGCAGATAATTATTATGTTCAATAAAATAGCGAACTCATTTTAGGCAATCGTTTAGTTTGTGTCGAAACACAAACTTTTTAGTTGCTCGAACCAAGCAGTTGTTTCGCAACTAAAAATTGCAAGTACGCGCCTAGCCTTAGAAGAAACAGCTTGTTGGTAAAAAGGAACAACAGCTGAGGTTTCTTTATATGAATGAAGTATCCTTGGCATCCGACAATTTCGTAAACCCTTCTTTCTTTGCAATATATTTCTGTGTGTCTGTCTCTCTATGTCTGTCAATAAATTTGGAAATTGGAATACATTTTCATTTGCGCTCTACCAGTTTGGTTGTATTAACTAGTGTTTTTATGTTCGGTATTTTCAATTATTTTGTTTGTTTTAATTTCCTTGTATTATGTTTTAAATATTTGGTGTTTTTATATTGAATAATTGGTGCAATCAAAAATGATAAGAATTATACTTGTAATGAGCTTATGTTTGCATTCATTTTTTAATTTTATTGATGTGTTAAATAAACTTGTTGCAAGTACAAAAATCAAAACAAAATAATGGGCCTTATTGTGTGTCGTTAACGTTCGATTCGATAAAAGTCGATAGTGCCAAAACGTTTGATGCGTTAAAATTTGTATCCAAAACTATTTAGATAACTTAATGTTGTTGTAAACACGCATAAAAACACAGCTTATGGTATCTTATACAAGAATAATTTCAGATATCTTAATTTTTCGATGATCGATTTTCGACAAAAGTCGTCGATCGATTAACAAACGACACTCGCAATAAGGGCCAATATTATAAATACCGAACATAAAATAACAGCAAAAAAACAACAATAAATAAAAATCCTATATCGGATTTGTTGTGATTCAGTCTTGCAGTTACATAAGTACATTATTCATACTGGATTGTCGGGATCAATCTACAGATAAATGTATTTGCAATTTGGATCCTTCTAAATGATTGCCTCAACAAATTTAATTACACCTAATGCAATGCTGGCAAATGAACGCATTCCCTTGAAGAGAAGCATCTACTATGTTAAAGTGATCTTGGTTTCCTTTCGTTCTATAGAACTTTGAACTATTTAAGAACTAGCTGTCCAGTAAAAAAGTAGTACCCCTTAGCATAATGATTGAACTGCAAAGGGGATACTGGTCTCGATTCTCGGCTGTGCAAAAATGAGAGCTTGCGAGGAAGTGACAAATATTCCAAGAGTATAAATATAAATTGTCGAAAAGTGCTGCTCATCAGTCGTTCGGAATCCGCAGAAAATTGTTATTCAATTTCGCACATTGAACAGCACAAAGGAATGGCTGGAAGTTTTGACTCACTAAGTGTAGGCTCTCTACGAGCCGTAATGGCTTTTAATTTATATATTTATTTAGATCCACGACACGACATATTCGTTTTATAATATTAACTTTAGGAATATCAAAACTTCACCTTATATAAAACAGAATTTATGTTAATTAAATGACGACTAAATTTCTTACAAAATTATTGTTTTTTTTTTTTGGAGAAATAAAAATATTGTTTAACCAAATTCTAAGTCGTTAAAGGTTCCAATTAATGGAAATTCTTTTTCAAATAGATTGTTATAATAATTCTGAGGAAATGACTAAGAACTGAGTTCGAAAGCTATCATTAAGTGTAACATAATAATTGCATGCACACTTGTAGGTATGTAATTGAATAGCAAAAAAAAAACGAAAACATTTTTCTCGATTTTTCAATAATTTAAAATACTAAACCAATTCGAAAGATATGTATACAAACCAAATCATTCATATTTTTGGGATCATTGAGGTGAAGCTCCATTTCATCCAAATCAACTTCGGACTTTATCGGAAATCTAAGATCCACAAGAGTGGGGATCCCAATACCCAGTTCAGATGAAATTTCTGTAAGATGTGTGCCTGAGAGTTTCTCGTTGAGTTTTGTGATGATATCGATATAAATTTCGTGGAAAACTTGTTGCTTCGCTAATTCTTTGAATATTTTATCTAGTTTTTCGGTGATCTCTTTGATGTTTTCGGAAGTGTTTCTCATAAATTGTGGAAAATCAAATGCAATATTCTCTTCATTGATTTCAACCAATCCTAATTGATCATCAATAATCGGCACCTATGTTTTTGTAGTAAAATAAAGATTTTATTGTAGAATTTTTTATCCGAATATTATCTATATTATTGCTACACTAAATTTTCAATTCAAGTGTTTTTTATCAATTTGTTTTAAAGAATTAAAATCAAGCAAATTAACTGAGACCAGAGCTGGAATGGAATTTCGAAAATATTGAAAACTAGCTTTTTTGAAAATTATTGCTATTTGGTTGCAATACACTAACTCACTTTTTTTAGTGATGAGCTGGTAAAGGAATCAAAATTAATTTTGACGTTTATCCAATAGTAAATAAGTCTGACTTCTTTCACAGCACATTTATCGGAATTTGTAATCGTTGTGGTTAATTTTAATACAAATTTCGAGAGAAGATTGGTCTTAAGAATATGAACTTCTTAAATTGATAATTGTAATACAAGTGATAGTTTCTTCAATTAATTTAAATATTAAGACCGAGGTCCTAAGCGCAAGATCAACAAAGCAGAAGACATTCATAATACTAACAAAAAAAATTATGCAAGTGTAACTTAGAATGATTTAAACGGTCCTAAATGCATCAATTATTTCCGCAATAATTCTCTAATGCATTTTGGAGCAGTTCCATTTATTTTTTTTGATATCTTTTGCTTGGCATATTTTGCGTATAGGAATTTGGACTTTTATTACCTCTGAAAAGCTATTATGCCCATCGATTTGTATTTCCGGTATATTAATATTTGCTGGGGCTGGAATGTCACTCAAGTCAATATATTGGTCACTGTCCTGAAAGAATAAAATGTTCTTTTCTATGTTTTATTTAATAATAAATCGGTCCATTCACAAATTCCATCGTAATCGGAACTTTTACTAATTCCGATGAAAAGCTATTTTCAAATCCCTTCGTAACAGCAATTTGTATGAGATGTTCCACTAAGATGGATTCTGTAACAGTTTTTTTTTG
The DNA here is from genome assembly GCA_911387755.1 of Chrysotoxum bicinctum. Lineage (NCBI taxonomy): Eukaryota > Metazoa > Arthropoda > Insecta > Diptera > Syrphidae > Chrysotoxum > Chrysotoxum bicinctum. Next base: position 88,246,534 of record OU426987.1, read on the forward strand.
GGGTTTGTAACAAGTTTCCGATTACGATGGAATTCGTGATAGTGCTGATTATTACCTTAGTGTCACACATGTTGTCAAAACCTTTGTCAACTCCATAAATCTCGCCGAAACGGGATGTTTTTTTCTTTTTCGGAGGAGATTGGGCCTGCAGTATGGATCCATCTGTGTCACTGTTGGACTCCATCCTGTTAATTTCCGCTTCGGCCTCCTCGAAGGAGTCAAACTCTCTTTTTTTTAAACAAGTTTGAGTCGTCCACCCAGGTTCTGGGTGTGAATCCGGATCTCGGAGTAGTTTGGCCATACTTTTTGGTTTTCTTGAGGTCGGCCAGAAAAGGAAGCCGTCCTGCTCCCATGCTGAAGGGACAGTAGTCAACAATATACTCCCTCTTTCTATTGTTTGTACAATTTTGAACATATTTTTTTAGAGAAAACAGACCGACCAAAATTTATTTATTTAAAATAGTAAGAATATCGAAAGAAACTGAATAAAATGCAAACGAACTTAACACGAACTGAAGAACACCAGCAGTTATTAAACGAAGAACAGGAACAGTTATCTTTAGATTCAAAGAGCACAACTACTCACAAAACTTCTTTTTTCTCACATCAATGTTCTCCTCTCACTCGCACGTAATGGTGAGTTAAATACATTTATTTTAGCCGTTTATGTTTCGCTTACACTTCTGTGAAGTTAAGTTTTAAAAAAGCATTTGAGATCTCATAAGAAGTTTTCTGTTTCCATAATGAAACTTTAATTCTTGGCTCCTAGAAACAATTCTCTTAGCAATCTTATTCAAAGAATAAAGATGTTAATGGAAGCGTTAGCGCTCGTCAGCGGCAGCCATATTTCAATATGCAGATAAAATGGTTTTCTGTATGTTTTGAGGGTTACCATTATTTAAAAATGTATGGACTGAATAAAATAATTTGCCTTTAGCACTGGCTTAAAATTTATTAGGTGGTGTATTCAAGTTTTTATTTTGCATTTTTGCGATTGCATCAAAATTATTTTATAATAAAAAAATAGCGTATAATTTATTTTAATTAAAACTGTATAGATTTACATCTTAGAGCCCTTATTACTTCATATTTTCATGCACAATTTCTTGCTGCACTAAATGATTGGTTAATTACAATAATTCTGTTAATGATGTGAAAATTTTTTTGACATAAACTACTTTTTCAAAAAATATGTGTTATGTGAATTCAAATCAAAAGAAACTAAGAAAATCTCAAGCGATTTTGTTTCCTCTTTATAGGAAATTTTAGAAGAAATTAAAAAACGCCAACAAATCGCTGACAACTTGTTTTCTCTTCTGAAAGAGGAGATTATAAATGTATTGAAAAATTTGTCAGACTTTTAAGCCAGCATAAAATCAATGTTTTATGGTTGATTTACATGTATCTGCATTTGAATACAGAATTTATATATGGTAGATAAAAAGAAAAGAAGAAAATGATGAAGAACTTCATTTCTGCATTAAAAGAAATTCGAGAAATGCAGAAATCAAGATTATAGTAAAGACGAACATGTTCATCTTTATTATAGCATCTTCGTCTGCATTTTGTAAATTTGCTACATTTTCACATTTTTCTATAATTTTTTTTGACGAGCGCATGATATGAAAAAAAAACATTACATTGAAATGGAAGAGAACGGATGTAAGTTCAATTTGCATTGCATTGTTTCGTATCAACAAGTCATAGCAGTTTTTAGGAAGTAAAATGAGTTATTACCACCTGTGTATTCTCTCCTTTGAGTATATATAATATGGAGGGCTCGTTTCTATCATTGTAGTACTTGAAGTTGTGATAGGGGTCGCTGTCTCACTTTCTGTAAGTTAAGGATACAGCCTTATCCTCCGATTTGTGCTTACCTTCTCCTCGCATATAGTTCTCCGTCACATGTGATATGAAGCACTCGGCAATAACTTTGTCTTACACAAATTTGAGTAGCGCCCCCTATGATAGTCACGCATTTGGAATAGAAACGAGCCCTCCATATTATATATACTCAAAGATTCTCTCCCACTTTTGGGTTTCGACACACATCTGTCTCTTTCTGCATGTCTGTGTTTTGCAGATGCAGAAACATGTAAATCCACTTTTATGCTGCATTTACAGGTATTCAAAAATGGAATTATTTCTGTCATTTTATACGAATTTTTGTCATGATCCTGCTTTATGATTGGTAAAAAATAAAATTTTGTCACTTTTGAAAATGTGGCATAACACACAAATATTAATGGCAAGAAGATAGAAATACTGCGCCATCAAAACATTCAATTATTCTTTATTTTTATGTTTTAATTTTTTAATTATTGACATTTTTGTATCGAACACTGAAAATTACAAAGATTTTAAACCAAAACCACAAATGTTGAACACCCAGAGATAAGTAAGGCTAGAGGCGCACTGGCAACTGTGATCGAAATCAAATAGTTTAATCACCAGTTGAAAGAGAACCGCGCACTGGCAACTCTTTACTCACGCTCACACTCTTCTCTCTTGCGATTATATAGAAAACAGCTCAACTGTTGCGAAGGCAATCGTTTAGTTTGTGTCAAAACACAAACTTTTTAGTTGCTCGAATCGTGTTGCTCTAAGTGCGCGGTGTCCCATATAAGACCATATGTTTCATTTTAGCAAACAAACAGTTGCGAAACTAAAAATTGAATGTGCGCGAGTTATGAATATTCATAAATATATACATATATATGTATCTAATATTATCAATGTAATCATAACCTTTTAATTAATATTCATTTCAAATTGAATTATCAGCATATAAAAGTTTTACTATTCTTTTTTTTTCCTTTCAAACATTATCGCATTTCATTTAAATTTGATTGTCAGCATATAGTTGCTTAATATTGCATTGTAAATTAAAACCATTTTAATTCAGGTGTGAGAAGCCTTCTGCATTTCCGTTCTCACACCTAATAATAAATGTATCTATAATTTGTTCTTATTCTCCAGGTTATGAATTGAAATCTCTGTGCATTTGATTGTTGGATTTGAATCAATAAAGTTGTATTTTTTTAAAGCTTTGCTTGGTTGTTAACTTAATTGGCGCAGTCGTGCGGATTTCTTTTTTTCACAAGAAAAACAACGGTTTATTGTGTAAAAAAATCAAAAAAACAATACAGTTAATCGTGTACAATAAAATAGAAAAACATAACGGTTTATTGTGAAAAATCAAAAACACTACTGTTAATCGTGTACAATAAAATAAAAAAACACAACGGTTTATTGTGAAAAATCAAAAACACTACTGTTAATAGTGAATAATAAAATAAGAAAATCCCAACGGTTTATTGTGATACGAAAAAAAAAATATTTAAAGACACCGGTTAACTGTGAATACTGTGAAAAAGAAACAAAAGAACTTACGTAACAACAGAAGTACGATACTTTCATCAAACCAGGACCCTGCTACAACAAAGAAGAACTATAACCATATCACCGAAATTCAGGATAGGAAACAATGTTCATCTGGATTGTTTTAATGTGAGTTCTGTATTGATGAAATTTGTTCATTCCCATCAAATTGCCATTATAATTAAGATATAAATAATAAAATAAGTTAATTTAAGCCTAGAGAAAAAAAAAAGTTATAAAGTTAAATCTAAATTTTTTTTTAACATATGCCTAAAGATAAACAAAGTCGTGTATCTAACACAGCTCCCTACGAATCCAAAATAATTTTGGAAGAAAATCATATTAACACAGAAACTGAAAACCTTCTAAATCTCTCTGCTAATAACACAACAATGTCTAATCCAACAATTACAACTGCTCCAGACGTGAACGCTATATTTCATAGTCTCCGCATTCCGGACGCTATAAAGGACCTACCACACTATGATGGTAACCCTAGGTCATTATATGACTTCATTAAAAACGTAGAGGAAATATTAGTTTTATTACCACAAATAGATGGGACACCGTATGCGAATGTTATTTTACGAGCTGTCCGAAACAAAATTGTGGGAGATGCCAATGAAGTCCTAAATATGTATGGGACCCCAACAAATTGGGATATTATAAAAGCTAATCTCATTCTGCATTACGCAGACAAGAGAAATGAAACATCCCTGATAAGAGACCTTCACGGTCTTAGACAAACAACAGAAACTATTGAACAGTTTTACGCGAAAGTAATAGAATTACTGTCCACGATAGTAAACCATGTTCAAATTCATGAAAAATTACCATCAGTTGTTACAGCCAAAAAATCTCTCTATACGGATATGTGCCTAAATACATTCCTAATCGGATTGAAAGAACCATTAGGTTCAACAATTCGTGCAATGAAGCCAAAAACGCTTACAGAAGCATTTAGTTATTGTGTTCAAGAACAAAATATGTTTTATATGAAATATTCCATAACTCAAAACAAATTACCTTCTCAAAATATGAACAACCAAAATGTTTCTCTGATTAAACCTTCACCGAGTTCTAATTTGTTATTCTCCAGACCTAATAAACCAATCCAATCTAACTTTAATAATTCTTTCCCACAACATCTTTTTAAAAACTTTCAATACAACCAATTACCACAATATAGACCAATTCAACAGAGTGCTCCAAGATTACAATATCCACCACAACAACAATTTAATAATAGATTTTTTGTTCCATCAAATAATATGCTTACTCCCAAACCATTGAACCAGTTGCAATATAATTCAACTCCTAGACCAAACTTCAATTTTAATAAACCACAAACTAATTCTACACCAATGGAAGTTGCAAGCGGCCAAGCTAGAACGCTTCCAACTCCCGTACAAAATCATCCCTATCAAAGGAATTTTTCTCAACCAATACCCAGATATTCAATAAAAGAAGTACATAACGTTGATTATGAGTCAGAAACAAATAATGACTACGATTATTACCAATATTCCAATAACTATACTAATTATGAACCAAATTTAGATTATTATGTTGAACAATATGAGGATAATATTAGTTATCAATACGACCCCAATATACCAAATCCGGAAATTAAGTCAGAAAACAAAAATGAAATAGATGATTCAAATTTTCATATAGAAGCCTCGGAAAACAATACGGTTTCTTAGAATTAAATAATCATGGAAATAATCAACTACCATATATTATTATAGCTTCACCCTATGGTAAATATTTAAAATTCTTAATAGACACCGGTGCTTGTGCAAATTTTATTAACCCAGAATATACAAACCCTCAATATCATGAAAACATCGAAGACGTTACGATCAAGACAGTTTTAAATACGCATACACTTAACAAAAAAATTACCTTTGACGCATTTCCTGAATTCAATAGCAAAGAACCTATAACATTTCTCCTTTTTAAGTTTCATAATTATTTTTTGGATTAATAGGTTTAGAAACTCTCAAAAAACTTAATGCGACTATTGACTTACCTAATAAAATTCTTAAAACTAAATACGCAATTCTGCCCTTGTTATTCAAACCAAATTTAATGTCTAAAATATACAATATTCCAGCAAATTGTAGAATGATAGCAAAATTACCTGTAGATTATAAAGATGGAGATATATATATAAAACCAACTAAAATTAATAATTATTTAGAAATACCTGAAGGAATCTACCAATCCAAGGACTGGTATAGTGATATTGAAGTACATAATATTTCAAACACTGAACAAACGTTTTTTTTGGAACAACCTATTGCAGTAGAAAATTTTCAGCACTTCATAGAAATCAACAATGTTAATATTTGCCCATTTAACGAACAAAATCAAAATATATCATCTGAAATTGATATTACTAAACTAATTCGATCAGAACATCTTAACACTGAAGAACACATAAATTCAAGCAATTAACACGTAATGATTCAGAACATGATTATATTAACAAACTAAAAACCTATCAAGACCAATTGTATAGAGATATAAAAAACAAAATCCAAACTCATAATAAATTAAACATAGATAAAATTAATAAAAATAGAGAAACCCCACCTTTATTTCGTAAAGATGATATAATCTTCGAACGGAATAACAGAAGAAATAAAATGGCTCCTAGAGCGAAAAAACTTACAGTAATCAAAGACAATAAAATAACAGTACTAACCAAAAAAAATAGAAAAGCTCATAAAAATAAATTAATAAAAAAACGAAAATTTCAGGGTAACTCAAGCCATGAGTCAACGCATGGACATACAAGACCTATCCAAGAGTCAAGGCCTCCTTCCCATGAAATTAGGTCCGAGTCGAATAATTGAATCAAATATAAAAATCATCCATATCGTAAGCTTAACCGCCTATGAAGAAAATATTAGCAACATTAAGAAATCTGTAGAGTTCATAAATAAAAATACAAATCTAGGACTAATGAAAGATGTCACTAACCTCAAATTCAAAGAACTACAAACAAAATTGTTGTCTTTACTTCCCCGATACCGGAAAAGGAGAGGATTAATAAACGGGTTAGGTTCCTTGATCAAAACAATTACAGGCAACATGGACAATAATGACGCAGAACAAATAAATAAAGACATACAAAATTTCAAACTTAACGAACATGACATGAATAAAGAATTAACAAGACAAGTACAAATCAATGACAAAATGATCCAAAGATTTGCAAACATAACCAATCACATTAATACACAGCAAAAAGATTTAGAAGAGTATTTGAGCAAGTACCAATTAGTAATTTCTCAAAAAATTCGAACCGATGAAGACAAATTTCAATATATGCAATATATATATCAGATTAATTATAACATTGAAATTCTTACAAACCATTTACAAGAAATAATTGAATCAATTAATTTAGCTAAAGTTAATATAATATCCAAACAAATCTTGAATCCGGGTGAGCTTGATCTGATACATGAACATATGAATTCACAAAATATTAAAATTTCTTCTGACGAACAACTTTATGAGTTTTTATCTCTACAAGCTTATTATAATAATACAAACATAATTTTCAGTATAAAACTACCCATCCTTCTCCAACAACCTTTCAACCTATACCACTTAATAAAACTCCCTATAAACAAAACTCTTAATATAAATTTAAATCAATCCTATGTCATTATGAACGAATATTTCATTCAATACATGAACAAACCTTGTACATCCATTGAGCATACGTTTTACTGCCCAAAAGAAGAGCTGAAGAACCTGACCTCCGAAAGATGCATTCCAAAAATTATTCAACACAAAGAAGCAACCTGTGACGTCATTGAGTCAACTATCAAAAGTAGTATCACCCAACCAGAAGAAGGGTACATACTCTTAATTAATTCCCCCATCACGAAGATGACTTCAACATGTGGAATCGATGAAAAAATTATCTCCGGAACCCTGCTTTTGCATTATGAAGAATGTGAAATAAAAATTAACAATATAATTTACAAAAACAAATCAACTATGTTTTGGGATCAAATTAAGATTATTCCATCAATATTTATCAAAATTAATAACTCTCTTCATTTAGACAAATTTAATAGCAGTACATTGGAAGCAACTAAAATAACTAACACCGAAGTTATCACTTTGACCAAAGACATACCAGACCAACGACCAGAGTTTTTGATTTACATCATCATCATCTTTACCTTAATTGCAACCATACTATACCTTAGACGTCATCGAAGCAATAATCCTGAAGAGGAAGCAATGGACCAAGAAGCTCCGAATGATAATGTAACATTATCATGGCCGTCACTTCATACTTAGGCGGGAGGAGTTATGAATATTCATAAATATATACATATATATGTATCTAATATTATCAATGTAATCATAACCTTTTAATTAATATTCATTTCAAATTGAATTATCAGCATATAAAAGTTTTACTATTCTTTTTTTTTCCTTTCAAACATTATCGCATTTCATTTAAATTTGATTGTCAGCATATAGTTGCTTAATATTGCATTGTAAATTAAAACCATTTTAATTCAGGTGTGAGAAGCCTTCTGCATTTCCGTTCTCACACCTAATAATAAATGTATCTATAATTTGTTCTTATTCTCCAGGTTATGAATTGAAATCTCTGTGCATTTGATTGTTGGATTTGAATCAATAAAGTTGTATTTTTTTAAAGCTTTGCTTGGTTGTTAACTTAATTCGCGCGCCTGCCCTAAAAATACTTAATGGAGGACCTCTTACCTTAATCTTATTAACCTGATTAAAATTTCTTGCAAATGTTTTTAAAAAATATCAAAATCAAAAGAACCTAAGAAATTAGCTCCGCTGGTTATGTATTTGGTTTTAAAATATTTATTGTATGCTTTTGCGTTTCAAAACCATTAGAATTGTATAAAAAGTGAACGTTATATAAGAGCGAACAAAATTGAGAAGAAAACTGTCCCAGAGGACAAAAGCTTTAAGTTGCTCGATGTGCATCCAGCCTTAACATTGAAAGTCACTCGCTAGCATGTGAAAAAGGTGTTAACATTATAGTGTTTGACAGATGATCTATTTCGGTTCGGTTATTAATAGTTTCGAAATGCTGAAATATTTATCTTGTCGTATTTCGTAGGTATTTTTTTTTTTTTGTATTACAAAAACTACTTATTTTAATAATTATTATTAAAAAGAATTATTTATTTTTATTATTATTAGGCAGAGTGAAATGGATAAAAGTTTTCTGTTTGACACTGACAAATGTTTTACTCTGGTATAGGTATACATTTCTGTAGTAAAGGAAGATGGGGCAGAGAATTTAAAATGATATCAAAACTGCCGTGATTTGTTTATTGTGATTAAATCTATAAAACAATGAAGTTAAACTCGTATACAAGCCCTTATTTCAAGATTTGGAAATTCACATCGTGTTTTGGAAACTTCTGCGCCATCGTTTTTGACTTCACAAATGCATACATATCTACATACATATGTACATATGTACATTGTAGAGCAAAGCAATGATCCATACCAAACTGAAAACTTAACCATTTCACTTCTTTTAATAAACACAAAAATAAATGGACATTTTAATAATTATCAAATTTAAAAGTTCGTAGTTTTGTAACACAAAATCAATTTTATGAAGTTCTAGGCCACAAATAAACTAAAGACTTCAACATCATTTCTAAACAATTATAAAAAAGCAAAATTAATCACATCACAGCTTTCACAATTTATACACGATTTGTTTAATACCCCTCTCACATGCTAGCAAGAAGCTCTGTTGTAAGGCTGGCTGCACATTGAGCAACTTAAAGTTCATGTCCTATTGGGAGGTTTTATAATCTCTGAATTAAATAGACATCTATTAGACATGAGAACAAATTGCCTTGCTTGTGGAGTTTTTGGCACAAATTCTTTTGCACTTATACAACAAGCTTTAAAAAACGCATACGGTTACAACAAAGATTTAGGTCACACTCTTTCTGTATTAATATTTTTACCACAAGATTTTGAATGTTTATATTTTCTATTGGTAAAATCAGATTTATTTCTAAGACTTGATTTTTATCGTGGCAAATGGAATCCGATTTCAAATCAATATTTGGCATTATATTCGTGTAATTTCTACCTGTTAGAAATAAATTGCTCATGTTTTGAACATAATTTTCACAATTAAAATAAACCAAACTTAAATTAATTTTTGCTTTCTGACGTTTAGTAGATGTTAGTTAAATCGAAAAAGATGATCACTTTGCCCAATAAAATACTTGCAAAATTAGCATTTTATCAGTTATATGTATAAATAAAAAATAAATTGGTTTATTTAACCTACGGAAAATAATCATTCACTGAACAAAAATGGACTTATCGTGTCAATGTGTTTTTATTCATTGCTGCATAGCCAGCTCAGCATTCAAGTGCGAATAAAACGATCAAACTCACTCCATATGTCAATTTCAATTTATATTTCAATGTTGGCCATTATTATAGAAAATATCAAAATCTGATGTCAAAACATGTACCTATGTTTAATAATTTAAAGTTCTATCACGAGCACAACAGTCATTTTTTTTGCTAGCTTCTTTTTCGCCAGCAATAAAATACACCTAATATTGTAGCTAAATAATAGTGAAAAGAGCAAGTGAAATTGAAATGTTACTAATGCCGCATTTACACGAGTGACTATTGGCAGGAAACAAATAAAAATGACAAGAAAGAATGAATGATATGAATTCTTATTGTGTACTTATGATTACTTACAAAAAACATCAGTATAATATTTAGATAGAAATACACGATTATAATATAATGTAATGGTGATAATAAAACCTCATAATCCATTTTTGTGACAAGTAAATAACACAAAACGATGGGAAAAATTGAAATTTAATCTCTCGTGTAAATGCAAAATAAGCCTCTCAGTGTGTAATTTGGGTATATTTTATATTAAATTTGACCGTCAAATTATTTTTGTACATTTCCGGTTTCATATCTCACTACAATAAATTTATATTTTATTTGGTTTCGAAAAATATCCATGGTAACCCTTTTTTTGATAAAAATTATAAATGAAATAACTTAAAAATGCATTATTATGAAGGCGCTCTGGTTTTTTTCGAGGTAAAATGTTTGAATTAGTAGACAAAATTTCAACCGCATTTATATTTCGGTTCTCATATGTGCAAAACAATTAAAACAATGCATCGCCATTATAACATAATAATAAATTGACTTACAAAATAAATACTATCTCAAATATCAAGTCTATCAGTTTTTTGGACATAACACATACACACGCAAAACTAAAAAGTATTTTGTTTCTTTCTTAAAAAAAGATGCTAAATTAGAAAGATATATAATTTTATAAAGTTTACAAATACATCGCTCTCTTTTTACCACCTCCCATTGGAAGAGACGCATTCTCATATTAAGATTTTGCCGATCTTTATTAGAGTCTTAGAAGTGGCATTTTAATATACATCTGTCATCCCATAAGAAGAATAAAACTCGATAAAGGAGATAACAAGTATTGCAAAGAAACTTCTGTTCTTGCTATGAGTAGGAAGAGCCTCTCATAACTAGGCCATTTAACGCTTTTAATAGTATTATAACTATCTAGTAGCATTCTTTAAGATTACTTTTAGCTCCTTTATATTAGTCTAGTTGAACTCTTGGAGCATCTTAGGAGAGGAAAAATGTTACTTGGGGAGGATATAAATTAAAAAGTAAGGAGATCGAGGACAAAAATTTGGAAAGTCAAAGGATAGTGATTCCAGGAGCGAGATCAGGAAATAAAAATAAGAGAAACGAGACGATAGAAGAATATAAATCAAGGAAATATAAGTAAATCGGACATCTTGTCCAAATAAAATATTTTAGTGTTTCGTGTATTTAAAATTCGAGTAGAACTTTGTTTGTTTTTTTTTTATTCGCGACCAATTTTATTTATATTACGGGTATTCATTATTAATCGTTAGAGGCCTGATCGCGATTTCATTCAAATTTTAATTTCATTGTTTTTTTCTTAACTATCTGAAAAAATTTTAGGTTTTTATCCTATGTTTAGATACCCAAGGTTTCCCAAATAAAATTTATTTTTAACTTCCCTAGAGGACATACTGCATCCCCGGTGGAACAACGACGTACACTGAATCAAATCGCGTAGGTGATATTGAAGAAAATATTTTGTTAATTTTTGAAGAACCAATTATTCAAATCAAAAATTTTTCATAGTATTTTTCTTCATATTGAAGACTGAATATTCAAAATGAATAAGGTTTCTTCAAATGATGAATGATTTAGTATTTTATTCAAACGAATGAAATTTTGTCATATCTACGAAAACAATTTGTTATTTTTGTTGAAGCAATTATTCGAAAAGACAAATTTGTATTAAAAGTTTTTTTTACTATGTATGTATTGTATGTACATATACCAACTTAAAGTAAGAAAAAAATAAAACCAGTTTGAAAAAAAATCATTTTTTAGGGAAATTTTCATAAAGCATACCTACTAATTATTAACTAAATTTGAAGAAAGAAGGATGAAATTTAATCAATTTCACAAAATTTTGTGGATTTAACACCATAGCGAAAAATGTTATGCATTTCTTCAAAATGACAAAATTTCTTGAATACAACAAAATTTTCTTCAAATCAACGGATAGGTTTCATTGACCGTATATTGATCACCCTTTTTTCAATTCTACCTACTTTTTCTTCAATATGACTACCAAATTTGGTTCAGTGTAAGTGCAATTTTTAAATTTTCTGAGTTAAGTACGCCATAGTTCTAAAAAAAGGTACTCGTATTTCCGTCCGAAACCCAATTGAAAATGTTCTATTTGTATCCAGGGGGCAGAAATGTCTTTGGACCGTTTCATTGTTTTCAAACTAATATTTCGCGAATACATAGCCTTATCTGTCACTTGTGTTTCAAATCTCTAACAAACAACACATTGATTAGTCAGTCAACGACGTACATATTTGCTATGCTTAATTTCCCTTTAAAAAGTTTGTTCAATTAAAAAAAAAAAATGTATGTTTTTTTTAATCAAAACCGTCTTCAAAATGTTAAATTGCGTTTTCTGAAGAATCGACATTTTTGCACTTACGTCGTTTTACCACCGGAGGTGCGACTAAAACCGTGTTTTATTTATTTCAATTATTCTCTTTAATTCATCTACATATTAATTTTGAAATTTTACTAAATTTCTTCTTTGAACAAAAATTATTACAAGTATCTTTACTGTACATGTAATAAAAACATTCTTCCGTTTCATTAAATTGATTTCATCGATAATCAATTTAAATATCCTTATCGCGAATTCTTTTACCTCCACTGAACCCAGCAAAACTAAGCAGCCGCGGTGGTAGCTCATATGAACGAGCTACGGTTTTCACTTTTTTTGTTGTTCGTCTCTTAGTTTTCTTATCTGTCGTGCACGATCGGGTCGAGTTATTTCGTTTTGTTTTCTTTTGATGTGTAAACATCTTTCCCGGCGGTAGAGTGAATCGAAAACGTGTGTAAAATTTATACGTCCCGTGTAACCCGTTACGGTTACACGTTACGGTTACACGTTACGGTTACAGATTACGGTTACACGTTACGGTTACACGTTCGATGTAGTGATCTACCTTACCGACGATTGCATTTAACACCATGTTTACATTGTTAATATTGCGTACTTACGACATCGTGTTTACATTGGAGACTTTGAGTACTGAAATCTCGATTTGATTACTTTCCATTGCTGGCTAGAACTTAATTCAATCCCTTAACATTTCTTCACCTCTCGACCAATTAGGCCTATTCTGCCACATTTGTTATTCTGCTATAGTTTTTCTGTTATGAATCATAAAATATTTCCACCTTAAAAGATCTTTTATGATTGGTATTCAGAGGTTCGAACTTTTATAAAAGTCTGTTAGGCTAGTCGCGCACTGGCAACTGTGATCGAAATCAAATAGTTTAATCACCAGTTGAAAGAAAACCGCGCACTGGCAACTCTTTACTAACGCTCACACTCTTTTCTCTCTTGCGCTTATGGAAAACAGCTCAACTATTACGAATTAATTTTAGGCAATCGTTTAGTTTGTGTCAAAACACAAACTTTTTAGTTGCTCGAATCGAGTTGCCTTAAGTGCGCGGTGTCCCATATAAGCCCATATGTTTCATTTTAGCAACTAAACAGTTGCGAAACTAAAAATTGAATGTGCGCGCCTGGCCTTATGTTACATACTTCGAAAACGAGATCTGTTATGAAACTGAACTAAATCTGTTATCGTAAACAGCTGTGATTATGTAAAATATTTCATCTGACATAATTTAAATGGATGACGAACAAAAAAGTAAACTCTTAGGCTAGGCGCGCACATTCAATTTTTAGTTTCGAAACTGCTTGGTTCGAGCAACTAAAAAGTTTGTGTTTTGACACAAACTAAACGATTGCGCGCACATTCAATTTTCAGTTGGACAACTGTTTGGTTGCTTATAGAAAACAGATGAACTATTTAGTTGAATGTCTGCGCAGGTGCATATAATTATATGTTACACAGAATAGCGAACTCATTTTCATTTTACGCAATCGCTTGATTTGTATCCAAACACAAACTTTTATTTGCTCGAACCAAGCAGTTGCGAAACTAAAAATTGAATGTGCGCGCCTAGCCTAAGGCTATTTTGTGTAACATATAATTATTTGCACCTGCGCGGACATTCAACTAAGTAGTTCATCTGTTTTCTATAAGCTACCAAACAAGTGTGCAACTAAAAATTTAATGTGCGCGCTTAGCCTTACACGCTATGGGTATCCATACAATACAATGGAACACAATTTTATCTCATATGTTTTTGGGAATACTATGGCCATATTCTACTCATATATTTATATGATATGTGTTTTGATATATTTTCTTTCATTTGTCTCCTTTAAAGAACATTTCATTGACGAAATAAAAGATAAATATTCATTATTACTTGATGCACCTGTGTACTTATTGAAATATTTTATGATAAAAGTCGCAGACGTTTGTCTTTTATTCTTTTATGATTTTTAACAGATTTCATAACAGATTTTGGCATACTGAATTCCAAAAATGCTATTCGTAAAAGATTTTTTCTATGTTCGAACGTTTGACAGTTCATAAAAGTTTTCTTAGCAGATTTTATAACAGATTTTAGCGTGCTGAATTAGGGATATTCACTAAACATCGATGTATCGAATCCATTCGATGTTCACCATACGAGACATCGAATTGATCCGATGTTTTGCCTAGTAAATTTTCTATTCGATTATGATAAAGACTTATTTTTATTAATTTCATTCAGGTCGGTGAATATGAGAATCGGCTCTTTTACGAGTTTGTCTTTGGATATTATGGATATTATGTAAATGGAAATGACAGCCGAGGGACTGAGGTTACGCATACTTTTGCAAAAATGTGTGCATCAGCTCTTTTTTGTCTTTGGTTTTTTGTCTTTGATTAGTTTCTTAGGTTTACTCTTTCATTTCATTTCACTGTCCTGCTTGAACTGTACTGCTTCATATACTTGCTCTTGCTCTCACTCATCTACAGTGTGATTTGTGAATCGAAATTTGCCTTTTTACGCTTATCTAAATCAATTTAACAATTAAACAATTAAATTTTAAAATAACATAATAACATAATATTTGTTGAAGTAAAAAATCATTAAAGTATTCGATGTTGAAAAAACATCGATGTTTTTAAGCGATGTATCGAAAAACATCGATGCTGCTTTCCGATGTCTAACATCGAATAAAAGCATCGACGTTTTTCTTAAGTGGACACCCCTATGCTGAATACCAAAATTAAAATTCATAAAAGATTTGTTGACAGCTTAAACATTTTTATGGAAATTCATAGCACAATAACAGAATAGAAGAATAAAAGTTCTCGCCGAATAGGCCTAAATATGTGAAAAAGACGAAAGACAAATCAACTGGTGTAAAATTTCATAGCGGGTTCATTTAATGTCTTAAAAAATCCACTTCACGTTATTGACGGACGATAACATTTTATTTTATCTTTTTCTTCTTCCTTTTCTTCGGCGCTGTTATGATCTCGATGTCGAGGGGATCATAACTCTCCCACGTATCTGCTTCACACTAGTGATCCGCCTGTGGGGTTCGCCGGGTTGACCTCAGAAATCGGCGGCAAGCCTCCCGGTTTTGTATTGTTCCATATCTGAGGCCAACTGAATGCTGGTGTTTTTGCATTTGTTTGTACCAGGAGTGTTTAGGCCTACCTTTCTTTTTATTCCGAATTGGAACGTTGTATGATATTGCCTTTTTGACGGGGTTCTCAGGATCTCTCCTTTGAACATGGCAATACCAACTGAGTCGGTCGTGTTCAATTTTTTGGGAAATGGTATTCTTAACATGAAGGCTTCCTCGGATCTTCGTACTTCTAATTCGATCAAGCTTTGTAACTCCTCCTGTCATACGAAGCATCTTCATCTCAGCTGCCGTTAGCTTACTCTCATACTTTTTGTAAATTGTCCAACATTGTGAACCGTATGTGAGTGCTGGACGCACAACTGAAGTGTAGAGCTTTCCTTTCAGCTTAGGGGGCATTTTTCGGTCACAGAAGATAGCAGAATTTTCCCGCCACTTCATCCACCCTACGCTTACGCGATGATTGATATCGTCATCACAAGTAGCTTCGTTATTTATCATAGACCCCAGATATTTAAACTTTTCACACTTGGGAAGCACTACTCCATTCAAATAAATGTCTGGAATAGGCCTGTGTGGATCAGAAAATGGGCAGCATAGGTATTCTGTCTTTTTCGCGCTTATGCGGTACCCACTTCCTTCTAGAACATCCACCCATACGTCAAGTGCTCGTTGTAGGGATATCGGGTCTTCACTTATGATGGCTCCATCGTCAGCAAAGAATAACTGATGTACTTTTGGATCCGTCACTTTGCCTTCAAGCAGGTAATCAAGAACTGTAATAAAGAGCAGGGGACTCAAGACACTTCCCTGGTGTACACCTACTGTGATTTCGAATTCTTCGGTGACTCCAGCTGCGCATCTTACTTTAGTAACTGCTCCATCATACATGTCCATAATTATCCGCACATAGGTTTCTGGAACTCCTCGTTGCCTGAGGGCCACCCATATTAGATCTCGTGGTTGCCGATCGAATGCTTTTTCAAAATCGACAATGCAAATCCTCCAAAGAATCCCGATGTTTTTCCATAATTATTCTTATACTCTGGATTGCATCCGTGGTTGACTTATCCCCGACAAACCCGCACTGGTCATCAGATAGCCTAATTATTTTTCGCAGTCGGCTACCCAAGTCGGCTCAACGATCTTCATGGTGTGTGACATCAGCTTAATCGAACGGTAATTATCACAGCTTCGAGTATCACCCTTTCCTTTATAAATTGGAAGAAGGTAACTTTCCCTCCATTGATTAGGCATGCGATCACCTCGTATAAGTTTGGAGACAAGAATCATAAGCCATCTAAACCCGATGTCTCCCATCTTTTTCCAAAACTCTGAGGGTATTTCGTCTGGGCCAACAGCTTTTCCCTTTTTGGAGTATTTTACCGCCTCACTAACTTCTTCGACTGTGACGTCGGATACTTCGCTTAAATTAGGTGAAGCTATTGGAAAGTATAGCCTTGGAAATTGTTCGTTTAGAAGTCCGTCACAATACTGTCGCCAGCTGTGAAGAATTTCGTTGTCTTCCACAAGTAGTTGGCCTTGAGCATTGTTAATGAACTTTGGCAAACAAATCTCTTGGGCATTTCTTCTTCTTTGAGCGGCTATTTTAAAGATAGTTGCGCCCTTATTCGTGTTTTGCCGTAGCTCTTGAATAGCACCAGCTGTCGGGGTAGAAATTTCATCCAGCTCCCGATACAGGTTTTCTGTATTCTTTGCTTGAATTTGGGCGCACTTCTTCTTCGCTTCTTTCTTGCAGTTTCTATATTCCACTTCGAGGCGTGACTTTTGCTCTGTATCATTAGAGGGGCACTTCGACCAAGCCTTGAAAACCATTTTCTTTTTACTTATAACTGATTTAGCTTCATCATTCCACCACCATGTTTCTTTGCCTTGTTGGTCGTGTCCTTTTGAAACCCCTAACAGTGTTTTGGCTTTTTCTTTGCAAGTTCTCTGTAGGAGATCCCACATACTTTGTGCTGTACTCTCTTCATTTCGAACTATATCGGTGTTGTTATACAGAACGTTTTGCATATTCGAAATAAAAGCTTCGCCTTTTTCCTTATCCAGATTATACCATTTGATCTTCCCATTTTATTTTATGCTCGCAAAAAATCCAAAAAAATGTTCTTCAGGGCAATCAGTTGACATCTGCAATGAAATATTCTCGATACGTCAAAATTTAATTTGTCCCTTATCTGTCATACCATATAATTATTTTATTTATCGAATTAGATATTCTTTATTATATCAAAATAAACTTTTAGCATTCACTATATCAAAATATAGATCGTTCTCCATCTGTCAAGCCATGAACTGGATGATGACTACGACTTCAATGTATTAAAAAAATTAGTTTTTGCCACTTATAATTCCATTACAAGGTGGGAATGATGTCAATCGGTTTGTAAATCTCTGACAGAGGGAGTAAGATAAAGTACAGAAACCTAAAAAAAAAGTTAAAGGATTGGTTTGATTTTGATAAGGTGAACGCTCCATCTAGTGGTTTTTTCAAAAAAAAAAAGTTTTGACTTTTTCGCTGCATGACAAGTATATTTGTTGGCGGCGTTAAGCCAGATATACATTGTTTAAATGCATGAAAAGCACGTACAAGTCTATTATTTCAGTGGCGAAAGAACGTTGCCCTTTGTGGTTTTTTTTAGCAAAATTGTGTTTTTACGAATTTCTTTGAGATTTTTGTAATTTTATCCGAGTAATTTGTTTTATTTTGTCTGTCCATTTTATCATACAATTTTAGTTTGCTGTTTTAATATTTTAATCAGTGCTTATGCTGTGCTGTGTTCTCATCGCTTCAACGTACTATACGCAAATGAACCAATAAATACATGATCAATCATCAACCTTGGATATACAATATTTCTATGCAGTACGCTAAATTGAAAAGATTTTGATTTTTCTTCAAGCCTACATCCAATCTATACGTGTGACTTTTTCACTAATCACTTACAATTGCTGAGAAAAATGCGGAGTTATCGTTCATTCTTCTTTATGGTTTTGAGCGTTCGCTCAGTGCAATTCGCTTAACTGAGTAGAGTAAGGAGTGCGAAGAGATGACTGCTTTTCGCATGAACAAAGTTAACTTATATTAAAAATCGCTGTGTTTAAAAGCACAGATGCACTCGAAAGGAAGCCAAAAGAGAAACAGAGATTAAAATCAGATTCGTGTAAAAACACTCTATTTTTTATCAGATAACATCTCTGTTTGAATATACATAAGTGTACAAATATAATGCTGTCACAAGCAACATCCCTGGTTAAACATAATTCAAACAAAATTTACGTTAAGTAGCGGAGTCCACTTACTCCTAACACATGAGACGAATATTATCGATAAGGTTTTTAGGTCGTTTGAAATGAATAAGTGTCGACACGGCAGTGCGAACTTTGGGAATCGATGTAGTATGCCGACATGGCGTGTAAGGCTAGCCGCGCACTAGCAACTGTGATCGAAATCAAATAGTTTAATCACTAGTTAATAGAGTACCGCGCACTGGCAACTCTTTACTCACGCTCACACTTTTTTCTCTCTTGCGCTTATAGAAAACAGCTCAACTGTAGCGAATTAATTTTAAACAATCGTTAGTTTGTGTCAAAATACAAATTTTTTAGTTCCTCGAATCGAGTTGCTCTAAGTGCGCGGTGTCCCATATAAGCCCATATGTTTCATTTTAGCAACTAAACAGTTGTGAAACTAAAAATTGAATGTGCGCGCCTGGCCGTAAAAGGATCGAAATAGTTCGTCGACACAATTTTGTATGTTGTTATTTGGTTTTAGTTGTTAACTAGTGTTTTTGATCCCATTAATCCTAAATTCACTTTATAATTTTTTGATTATTACATTAAAAGTATCCTAAACACAAGTAATAATGGAAAATGAACAAGAAAAATGTCTTTGGACTCGTTCCGATATAATTATTTTACTAGAAATAAGTAAAGACAACAAAATTGTTGATTATTTCAAAACGTTTTTACAGGACATGGTCCAAAAATACATGTGTTCAGGTGGAAAGCGTTGTGTACAGCTATGAAGAGATATTTTTGGATTTAAGTATAAGTGGAAGGGATAAATTGTGGAAAAATAGTGGCTTTCATTTGAATATCTAAAGTCACAAACTAGTACGATTGCATTGTATGTTTATTGGGTACGTTCGATAACAAAAATTCGACACTCGGACGAACGTTGATGTTTACACATCTTAACCGTGAGTCCTGGCACTCACACTTTTTTTTTAATTTTAGTTCGCGTCGGATAACAATTCGCGTCGCATAGAAAAGTGCAACAACAAATCTAAGCCCCAGTTTCTAGGGACAAGAAAGACTCACGTTTTGAAACCAAGCCATTGTTTATGCCAGAGCGTTTGGTCTAGAATCTAGATGACTGAAAGTATCTCAGTCGAAGACCCTTGGAGATACAAATATTCTAGTTTCTTTGCA
Source organism: Chrysotoxum bicinctum (assembly GCA_911387755.1). Taxonomy (NCBI): domain Eukaryota; kingdom Metazoa; phylum Arthropoda; class Insecta; order Diptera; family Syrphidae; genus Chrysotoxum; species Chrysotoxum bicinctum. The sequence continues at coordinate 88,266,578 of OU426987.1, forward strand.
AATACAAATAAATGTCATTTTAAACCACCAACATGCCGCATTAACATCTTAGAACCTAAGAAATATAAGCTATGATATCTTTTATTAAAATAAGCTAGGCTCCAAGGAATCTAGATCCAAAACGGCGAACAAATCCATTTTTCTTATTTTGGACTTTAATAGACTTACAAGATTTACATTGAATTTTGTATACAGAAATTTTTTCAAAGATATAACTGTTCCCACATTTTGAAAAAAAAAATAATTTTTTTTTATTATAAAAATTTAATTACTTTTTTATATTGCAAAATTGTTTCAAATGCTATTTTTATTTACATATTAACTAACACTTGATATTGGCAATCCAAAATCTTTCTAAATATTTTGAATAAATACATCTATTGTGAAGCGGCTTTGAAATGGGACAGAGTTTGGAATTTCAAATTAAAACCTATGTAGAATCAATTTTACTTTATTATATTTTTATTTGTTCATTTCAGACAGTGAACGACAACAAATATACAAAAACTTTTGGGAAGATCAAATGGTATAATCTGGATAAGGAAAAAGGCGAAGCTTTTATTTCGAATATGCAAAACGTTCTATATAACAACACCGATATAGTTCGAAATGAAGAGAGTACAGCACAAAGTATGTGGGATCTCCTACAGAGAACTTGCAAGAAAAAAGCCAAAACACTGTAAGGGGTTTCAAAAGGACACAACCAACAAGGCAAAGAAACATGGTGGTGGAATGATGAAGCTAAATCAGTTATAAGTAAAAAGAAAATGGCTTTCAAGGCTTGGTCGAAGTGCCCCTCTAATGATACAGAGCAAAAGTCACGCCTCGAAGTGGAATATAGAAACTGCAAGAAAGAAGCGAAGAAGAAGTGCGCCCAAATTCAAGCAAAGAATACAGAAAACCTGTATCGGGAGCTGGATGAAATTTCTACCCCGAGAGCTGGTGCTATTCAAGAGCTACGGCAAAACACGAATAAGGGCGCAACTATCTTTAAAATAGCCGCTCAAAGAAGAAGAAATGCCCAAGAGATTTGTTTGCCAAAGTTCATTAACAATGCTCAAGGCCAACTACTTGTGGAAGACAACGAAATTCTTCACAGCTGGCGACAGTATTGTGACGGACTTCTAAACGAACAATTTCCAAGGCTATACTTTCCAATAGCTTCACCTAATTTAAGCGAAGTATCCGACGTCACAGTCGAAGAAGTTAGTGAGGCGGTAAAATACTCCAAAAAGGGAAAAGCTGTTGGCCCAGACGAAATACCCTCAGAGTTTTGGAAAAAGATGGGAGACATCGGGTTTAGATGGCTCATGATTCTTGTCTCCAACTTATACGAGGTGATCGCATGCCTAATCAATGGAGGGAAAGTTACCTTCTTCCAATTTATAAAGGAAAGGGTGATACTCGAAGCTGTGATAATTACCGTTCGATTAAGCTGATGTCACACACCATGAAGATCGTTGAGCGAGTCTTGGGTAGCCGACTGCGAAAAATAATTAGGCTATCTGATGACCAGTGCGGGTTTGTCGGGGATAAGTCAACCACGGATGCAATCCAGAGTATAAGAATAATTATGGAAAAACATCGGGATTCTTTGGAGGATTTGCATTGTCGATTTTGAAAAAGCATTCGATCGGCAACCACGAGATCTAATATGGGTGGCCCTCAGGCAACGAGGAGTTCCAGAAACCTATGTGCGGATAATTATGGACATGTATGATGGAGCAGTTACTAAAGTAAGATGCGCAGCTGGAGTCACCGAAGAATTCGAAATCACAGTAGGTGTACACCAGGGAAGTGTCTTGAGTCCCCTGCTCTTTATTACAGTTCTTGATTACCTGCTTGAAGGCAAAGTGACGGATCCAAAAGTACATCAGTTATTCTTTGCTGACGATGGAGCCATCATAAGTGAAGACCCGATATCCCTACAACGAGCACTTGACGTATGGGTGGATGTTCTAGAAGGAAGTGGGTACCGCATAAGCGCGAAAAAGACAGAATACCTATGCTGCCCATTTTCTGATCCACACAGGCCTATTCCAGACATTTATTTGAATGGAGTAGTGCTTCCCAAGTGTGAAAAGTTTAAATATCTGGGGTCTATGATAAATAACGAAGCTACTTGTGATGACGATATCAATCATCGCGTAAGCGTAGGGTGGATGAAGTGGCGGGAAAATTCTGCTATCTTCTGTGACCGAAAAATGCCCCCTAAGCTGAAGGGAAAGCTCTACACTTCAGTTGTGCGTCCAGCACTCACATACGGTTCACAATGTTGGACAATGTACAAAAAGTATGAGAGTAAGCTAACGGCAGCTGAGATGAAGATGCTTCGTATGACAGCAGGAGTTACAAAGCTTGATCGAATTAGAAGTACGAAGATCCGAGGAAGCCTTCATGTTAAGAATACCATTTCCCAAAAAATTGAACACGACCGACTCAGTTGGTATTGCCATGTTCAAAGGAGAGATCCTGAGAACCCCGTCAAAAAGGCAATATCATACAACGTTCCAATTCGGAATAAAAAGAAAGGTAGGCCTAAACACTCCTGGTACAAACAAATGCAAAAACACCAGCATTCAGTTGGCCTCAGAAATGGAACAATACAAAACCGGGAGGCTTGCCGCCGATTTCTGAGGTCAACCCGGCGAACCCCACAGGCGGATCACTAGTGTGAAGCAGATACGTGGGAGAGTTATGATTCCCTCGACATCGAGATCATAACAGCGCCGAAGCAAAGGAAGAAGAAGAAGATTTGTTCATTTTATTTATTTTAATTATTTTATTTACTTTTTTTTTAATTTTTTTTTATTTATTTACTAATATTTATTTATTGAACTTAAAATGAAACTGTCAATTAACTTCGAAATCACATTTTTTAAAATTTACTCTTTAACGGTCTTGAGTTGTGACCAGTAACCTTCAACTAAAAACTCCCAATACATCAACATTCATGAATAAAATTAAATTGCAAAAATATCCTAAATGCCATTTTAAATTCCATGAATTCAGCACATTCCCCAATATCATATGAAGGTAGTCCAGTTATATGTGCATCATGCATTTTTTAACAACATTAAATCCTATTAATTTGAAATCTCGAAATATTCGGAATCAATGTTTCAATGAAGATTTTTAGAAAATTTATTTAATTTTCAATTTTCAAGAAGTTTTCCATGCAGGCATTGAATAAAACCCAAACAGCCTCATATATGCATAAGAAGATGAAGAAAAGGAAGAAATGAAATTCTAATTTGTCCTCCTCGTGTTCGTCCTTGTGCATTGAAAATGGAAATTTTCCAATAATAATTCAAATCGATTGGTAAAATCCAAACAGGAAATTTAGGTTTTCTAAAAAGACAACACAAAACAGGATATAAATTTTGAAGTTTCATTTTGTGTTGTGTGCAGCAGTTTCTGCAAGTTTTCAATGCAAAAATACAAGGGATACACAATTCATTCCCCCCTCGGCCCCGTCTTCATAACCCGACGCCAATATATACATATTTCCACTAACTCAGAATCGATATGAGTGCATGGGAGGGGGTGAGAGGGGGTTTGCCCTTGGCTGTACTGCACTTGTACTTGCAAAAGACATTTCTTTTTCGAATTGCTTAAGGACTCCGTTCGTTGTTGTGAAATTTATGCGTAAGTGTATTTTATAATAGTTTATAACTCACAAACACATGCATTCTATATATTCAGGACACCTACAGCCCTTCAGTTGATTATTCCGTTTTTTTTTGTTCGCTATATGTTTCCAATCATTGGTGGTGTTGGCTGTGATAAAATTCAAGTTCGTTACGTTCAACAGCAGCCTGAATTGGATACGAACAACAACAATAAGGATGCAAGGATGCTCCTCTCGAAAAACAAACACATATAAAAAACAGAAAAGCTGAAAAGAAAACAATTTCTATTCCATGGAATGGAACAATTGTCCTCGCCAACACGGACTCAAATGAAGTTCAAGTGGAGGACATATCTCGCCCAGAGGCTGTGTCTATGTCGTGTGTGCGAATGCAATTCATGGAACCAGCGCCAGATCCTGCTCCACAATGAGTAAAATACTTTCCGATCTCTCTCATTCACCACTACCGTCAACAGGATAAATTAAAAAACACAAAAGAAAAAAAAAACAACTTTAAGGACGAATCAGTGTGTGGAATCAAAAAAAAAAAAATAAAAAAAAAGTGGAAACCCAAGTAAAGTCCTTTTGAACCAAAGATAACACTAAATAAGAAATAGAAAATCACAGACAGTGCCAGTCATCATCGTTGTCGTTGGCGGCGCGTCGTCGGTCGTCTGTTGTCGTGTCGTTGTCACTATATACAGTCAGGATACAGCAATAGTAGCAGAGCAGATATCCAGACCTTTCTTCGGAAATGCATCCACATATGCCGCAACACCCACGAACCACCCATCATTTATACATGTTTTCCATTCCGGGATTCAGGATTTTTTGTTGCAAAAACCTCGATGGGCAAGGAAAAATAGAAAAATAAGAAAAATAATTTGTAAGGCAAAAGAGACAAAGCACTTCGCTTTAGTCTCTCACTTTTGTATTTTTCCAATTATCGTCCTCCTGCCTGCCTGCCTGCATCCTGTGGGATGGCAGACGGTGAACCAAAAACAAATCTAACGAGTTATCATTTATACTCATATGTATGTAGGGTGGGAAGTTCACCTATAGATCGAGTACAACATACATACATGGACGGAAGGATGAAAAGAAAATGACTTACCATTTCTGTTCTCACTGTCGGCTGGCTTCATCTGGATAGGATGATGCATCTGCAAAGATAGAAAAAAAAAAAACACAGCACTGATGAGAAAAAAATTACCACCTTCAATTAAGATTTTGGATGAGTAAGATAATATAGGTACCTATTATTTGCAGGGAAGGATTTGGACAAATACCTGCTGAATTATAAGAAAATATGCACATGTCTCATTTCCACAGGTCAACATGCGTACTCTAAGGGAAAATCAGTAGAAACAGCACTTCATTCGCTGGTACGTGGTATTGAATATTCCCTCAAATACAAAGAATACAATCTAGTAGCTTTCCTAGATATCGAAGGAGCTTTCAACAACGTCAGCTACCAGGCGATCACAACAGCAATGAACAAGCTGAAATTAGAGAAACCACTCATTGACCATAAGTCTCATGCTCAAAAGCAGGACAATAACTTCCAGCATGATAAGTTTTACTACCACCAGATCGGTGAATCGAGGTACCCCCCAAGGTGGGGTCCTTTCGCCTCTCTTATGGAACATGGTAGTAAACGAACTGCTAACATCAATAGAAGCAGAGGGTTTCAAGGTGATTGCCTATGCTGACGATGTTGCAATATCTGTATTTGGGAAACATCCCCAAGTTCTCTCAGAACTCCTACAAAATGCCTTAAATAGGTTTACAAAGTGGGCTAAGGAGTGTGGCTTGGACGTCAATCCACATAAAACAGAATTAGTACTCTTTACGAGAAGGTACTAAATTCCTCAGATTAACCCACCCAAGATTAAAGGAATACCATTAAGCTTTTCCGACCAAGCCAAATAGTTAGGCCTCATTTTAGACAAAAAACTAAATTGGAAGGCAAATATTGATGAAAGAGTAAAAAAGGCTACCGTAGCGCTTTTTACTTGTAAAAAGGCAATAGGATCGAAATGGGGCTTCTCCCCAAAAATAACCCACTGGCTATACACCTCGGTAATCAGACCGATACTCATTAATGGAGTTGTCGTATGGTGGACCGCACTGGACAAGATGGTAAATCTAAATAAACTCACCAAAGTCCAGCGGTCAGCAGGTAAGTGCATCACAGGAGCACTTCGCTCAACACCAACCGCAGCCCTGGAAGTGCTTTTAAACCTTACACCTCTTGACATCTTCCCAAAAATGGTGGCAGCCAACTCATGCGTGAGACTTAGAGCCACCTCTCAATGGATCAGTAACAATACTGGTCATACAACTATCTTAGACAACTTCAGATCTATCCCAGATCGCTTAGACTATACCACCCCAAAAATGGTATTCGATAACAGCTTTCTTGTTTCCATCCCTTCAAGATCGTCTTGGAAAGAAGAGAGACCCTTGGAAGACAATGCGGTACACTTCTATACAGACGGTTCAAAGACCGATTACGGCGTTGGAAGTGGTATCTATTCGAAACCACTGAATCTCAGTCTTTCCTATAGACTTCCCAATCAATGTAGTGTATTCCAGGCGGAAGTAATGGCGATTAAAGAGGCACTATCCTGGCTCAAAGAAAACGTTATATCTTGCAAGGATAGACGAATCTTCTCGGACAGCCAAGCCGCCCTCAAATCTCTCGCGTCTGTCTCCACAAACTCTCAATTAGTCCACGATTGTCGATCATCTCTGAATGAGATGACAGAACAGTTTAATATTCACCTTATTTGGGTGCCGGGCCACAGAGACATTCCGGGAAATTGCAAGGCCGATGAGCTCGCCAAAAACGGAAAACTTCTGCCTACTGTTAGACAAAAACATAACATAGGAACACCACTTGCTACATGCAAATATCTTCTCAAACAATATGCTCTAGAATCAACAAATTCTAGATGGTCACAGGGTACCACCTGCCTGGCAACTAAACAAATATGGCCAAGCATAGACCTAAAACGGTCAAAAGGCTTGATCTCCCTGAGCAGACAAAATATAAGCTCTACAATCGGAGTTATAAAAGGACACTGCCTCATAGGTAGACATGCTTTGAGGCTAGGAGTCTACACAAATGACTTCTGTAGAAGCTGCATGGACGAGGAGGAAGAGGAAACAGTCCAACACCTTCTATGTACATGTCCAGCACTCTCCAATAGAAGGAATAATTATCTCGGTAATCCCTTCTTCGATAATACCAGTGACCTGGCAACAATCGACACAAAATGTCTCTCTAACTTTATTAAAAGCACGAAATGGTTTGTTTAAATTCATTACTCTCCCATGAGTAACTTCTTTAGTGGTATCACAACCAACCTAACCTTGCTCGTGTGGTCTAAAGATAGAATAGCATTGTATTTGTTTTTTTAGTAGTAACGTGCGACTTTTTTTTGGAAAATTCTTACATAAGTACAGTCACATTTCTTATAACATTAAGAAGTCATACCTTTGTGCAAAATTGAAAGAGTTGTTAACTTAATTTTTGAAAGTAAGTGAAAAAAAAAAATACAGAATTTTAATACGTCAATGGTAAAATAAATACAATTAACAATAAAAATAAAATGCACGACTGGGTCGCACGAACTTTCTCTTCTGTAAAAGTCTAAGAATTTTAAAAATTAATGGCTCGTTTAACTACACATACAAAAATTAAAAAGAACACAAAAACTACACTCTATTTATAAAGCATTTGGTCCGAGACCAAGTACGGATGCGGATATCCATGACGCCACAACGATGGACGGATGCTGTGAAAATATTAAATGTCGCGAGGTTAAAATCGCAGGAGGTTTCCAGGACTTTTGCAGAACGCGTCTCCCTTAGTCTCTCAGCAAGTCCGCCTCCAGCTTCATCTACGGAGGAGCTGTGGAAGCACTGCCAGAATGCCATCAGTAGTGCCGCCACTCATGTGCTGGGTTTCACAAGGCCACCACAACGAAACCCCTGGTTTGACGAAAAATGCAGGTTGGCGCATGTAACAAAGAACGAGGCCTACCAATTAATGCTGCAGGCAGAAACCAGAGCTGCTGAGAGAGCTGCTCTACAGACAAGAACGAAGGGAGGAACGCCGACTTCTAAGGAGGAAAAAGAGAGAGCATGCGAAGCGGGCGGTCGAGTCTATTGACGATTGTACCGGCAGGGGGAATGTTCGAAAGTCTTACCAAAGGGTGAGGCAATCCACCCAGGGCTACAAAGCTAGAACGGAAGCCAGTCGAGATGAGAGTGGGAATATGGTAGTGGACACGCAGTGGACGCTGCTCCGTCATGGTCGGTAAGAACACCACCGAACCCTTTGATGTCGAGAAACGTCTGAGGCAAGGCGACGCGCTATCATGCAACCTATTTAACATCGCTCTTAAAGCAATTGTACGGAACTCAAACGTCAACAATAGAGGTACAATTTTTCAAAAGTCAGTTCAACTACTTGCTTATGCGGATGATATTGATATCATTGGGAGGACGAAGCGAGCTGTTACCGGTACGATTGCAAGTACTGAACTGGAGGCGGCGAAAATAGGTTTGGCTGTTAATGAGGACAAGACGAAGTATATGCTATCATCGTGAAAGGAATCTCAACATCGTCGACTCGGGCAAAACGTCACGATGGATAGGTATAATTTCGAAGTCGTCAAAGACTTTGTCTACCTGGGCTCCACTATAACATCGCAAAACGACATCAGTGCAGAGATCAAGCGAAGAATTACTCTTACTAACCGCTGTTTCTTCGGGCTAAGAAGGCATTTGAGCCAACTTGAAGTGCGTAACTGGAGGCAGCTAGCTAGGGACCGAGCTAGCTAGAGGGGCTTGTTGGTTGAGGCCGTAGTCCACCCTGGACTGTGAGCGCCATCTAAAATAAAGTAAGTAAGTAATGATGAAATGAAAATGACCATTGTCAATATGGATAAAGTATACTTTTAAGAGATAAACTAGCTATTTGCTCATGTTAAAGTTAGACGAGCCCTTTAACGTTAAAGTACGGTTTATCGCCTTTAAAATTAACAAAAAGTCGGTTCTCGTTTTATTCATAATGTTTAGAGTCGACACCCACTGAAAAATTGATTTAGAGCAGGTTTTAAATATTTAAAATTTTGCGCCAATGTTATTAGAGAAAACTGTTCATAAGCATGAAATTTATTTTTTAAACTCTTTTAGTAGTGAGAGATGGAAACAGATAAATATGAATTTATTCAAGAACAAAAAATTTAAGTCGTTGTAGCTGTTTCTTAAAAAATAAGCTTTTATATGCAAGGTAAAAACATTCTTTAAAAAAATATGTCGGTACGCCAAATTTAAGTATTTATTATTCTACGAATAAAAATTAGATTTCAAAAACAAATATTGACCGGTTTTTAAGATTGGAATTTTCAAAACAAAAATTGATTTTTATTTTTTTTTTTCAAAAATTAACAAAATATTTTTTTTTTTAAGTTTTGAAATGCAATGTTTTTCGAACTTCTTAGAAGCTTCTATATAAAAAATTTCATTAAAATCCGCTATGACGATAATGAGAAATTCGAAATTTGAAAAATTCCAGGCGCCGTTTTCGAGAAAAATTCGTTTTTCGAAAACCATTTTTTAAAAATTTGTATCGTGGGTATGTTTATTTTAAGGTAAAATATTTTGTTTCTTATATCTTGCAGATTCTAATGAGAAACTTTTATTTGTCAAGTTTAAAAAAAATCAAGAAAAATATTGATTTAAAAAAATGAGGTTTTTTATGAAAAAACAAAAAAAAATAAAAATTTGAAAAAACAATACTATTTAATCTTTTGGGGAGCTTTAACATACAACGACAGTTGTAGCGTTTTTGAGAAAATCAAAAACAAAAAAAAATAATTCCAAAGGGGGTACCTAGCTTTGACTTAATCAATTTTTTTCATTTTTTTAAATCTGTGGAAAAGTTTTTGAGAAAAAATAATTAACGAAAACCGGCCGAGCCGCTTAGGCTGTAGTCGAACAAACTGACAGATAGACAAAATTGCGAGACCTACTTTTTTCGTCTGCCCTATCATCGTAATGTCAAATTTGATCAAAATTTAAAGTTCGCCGTTTTCATAACTTGTCTTATAGTAACTCGCAAGTAAAAAATAAGAAAGTCTTCTCATGTATAAAGCTTATTCAAATTGTTAGAGCCATTTTCGAGAACATTTGAAGAAAAAACAAGAATATTGTATAGCAGCTTACCTTTCTAGATGGTCTCAAACAAGAGTTCACCAAATAATGCTCTTTATCAACAAATTTCTTTGGGAATAGGGATTTGACACGTGATTCTGGACATATTTTTAAAGCTGCATCTATTAAATTGGCCGTCATAATTTAAGTCTATCTTGTTAAATAAACATGGAGATTTATAGCGCTGAACATTGTGCTATGAACGTAAGTCTTCTGTTCGAGCAGTGTTGCCATAAAATATTTTTGGAAATCGGGAGATTTTCATATCAGAAATCGGGGAAATCGGGGAATTAGAAGTTGAAATACTCTTACCTACTTTAAAAAAAAATGTTGTTCGTCATTTTATTTTATTTTATTTTATTTAAGTTCATTTTTAAAATTCATATTATTTGAACACAGTAAGTTCTTTAAATTAAAAATAAATATTTCTCCTCTAAAACAAATAAGTAGTCTTGTATATGGGTAGCTTATAACAAACTTTAACATTAAGTTCTTCTAGCTTACAAAGACAAAAATAGTATATAAGCGTTTAGGTTGAGCCACATACATTCTTATATACCTATATTTAGAAATATGCGTTTCCTATCGCACTCACAAACGAACTTAGTGTTTCAATTTTTTTTTTTAAATTATATATATTTGTTTTAATTGAGTTTTTTGAATAATTAATCAGAAAACTTAAGATTCAAGCAATTACACTCCTTATACTTCAAGAAGTCCCTAGATAGTAAAATTCCTTATAAAGTTCCAACATCAAGGCGATTTCTGAGTTTTGTTTTATTTAAATTTATTTGAGAACAAGTTCTCTCCACATTAGCTGAATAGTTTGGTACTGTCAATATCGATGAAATAATGTTAGCCATCAATGGAAAGAACAAATATTAATTGGTCCTTTTGATTGAACAAACAATTTTCCAAAATATTTCTCTCTTATTATTTTTAAATTGACGTCACAAGCTGCCAATGTACGGAGGATAAAAAGATAAGGAAGCAAAATTAAAAACATGTTTGGATTTATATTTACTTAAATAATTTTTATTAAGCTGTCTTTACTTCACATTCACATATTTTTGACCGATTTCTCCTGCCTATTTTATTAATCCTAATATGGGTGCTGTTAAATACTCCTATGACTTGTCGAAATCCATTTACGATCTTAAATCCTTTCGTATTTGTCATTTTTTTAAGCTGCTTGGCTTTCAAAGCAAATTCATTAACAAATCGTGGAGACACGCACGTCGCACTTTTGTTTAATTTTTTTGATAAAACAAAGCAAATTTGACAATTTTATTTCTTATTCCTTCGCTAAACTACTCGTTCTTTGGTGGTTTAGCTTAATCATAGTTAGTAAACGTCACATTTTTGTTATTAATGCAATTTCACACTAAGTCCAGGACTTAACGATAAACCTCCACTAAACCATCGTTATTAATATGGGTGTAAGAATTTAAGATATAAATCATTAACATGATCTTCTTAATATTTTAAAATAACTTTTCCACTTACAAGATTATCTACTTTGGCTTCAAATGCAAAGTACCTACATTTTGAGAGGTTTGTATAATTGTAAAATCCGCGAAACAACACATTCTTATGATAACCAACGAGTTTGTGATGCATGAAGCAGCTATAATAATTTTCAAAATTCTTAATATTTCGCTACTCTTTTTGACTGTTTTGAATATAGTTATATATATCGCGACACATTGTTTCAATAACTGTTGAAGCTTGAAGCAGGCATAATGATGCACAGATGGTAAAAGAATTGCAGATGCATTTCAAAATTATAATGTTCGGGCAATCACCCTTTGGTAATGAAGCAACAGAGTTTTTACTATCTGACAAATTATTTGCTACATCCGCCGCCGCAAAACCGATTACATTTTCTTTGTAATGTATTTTCATATCAAAAAAGTTGCTATTAATAGTTAAATGCAAAGTTATGTAAGATGTTACAAAATTTTTAATAAAATAATAAATTATTTTCATTCAAGAGCGGAGAATATATGAACTTTTTTTGAAATATGAAAATCGGGAGAAAGTGCACTATTTACATCAAAAATCTGTGTATCGGAAATAGGTTTAGAAATCGGGAGAAATACGATAAATCGGTGTTTCTGGCAACACTCTGTTCGAGCAACATTTCGCGCGCTTCGTACATTCTACACTCTTGCAATAATCGTCCTTCCGAGAGAGCTATTTGCAATATTGTGGAGAAATTTGAGTCGATCGGTTCAGCGACAAACCCGCCAACAATCTTCAGTCATTAAAACACAAGATCCGTGGAAAATATCACCGTTATACTTGAGAGTGAGCAGGACAATCCAATGAAATCAATTATTAAAAGCCCCGCACAAAAATATACTCGTAACTATAATAGGGGTTTTTGGAACAAGTAGACTCTAGGGGCAATTTGACTAGTTCCAAATATCTTAAAATCGACATCATTTATGGCATTTTTTGTTTACTGCCCTGTACCTTTATGGTCATGAGTCATATTCATATACAATATTCTATACAAAGTACCCTACAATATTAGAGTCCAGATAATGAGCTGGTAAACAAATTTTCAAAAAAGATTTTTCCCTCTTTGGTTGCTTATTCAGTTTAAAAGATGGTTAACAATTAAAAGTCCACCCCTGAATATAGAAAATTTAAGCAAAGCAAAACATACACAGTCAGCTTTACGTATGAAGGCGATATTCATTAATAGTGAGGATGCACATCAGGGGATATTTCAAAGAATGTTGAGAATATTTTTGCAACCTCATGCCCAGAGGTGAGGGGAATAATATGCACACATACATATGTCTAGTCGGGTAGACTGGTATTGTGGCTGGTGATGATTTCTCATTGTATGAACACGTTCGATGGTAAATTGAAATTGGAAACGTGTAACGTTTCATCATCAGCGTCATCGTCATCATCATCATCATCAACCAGCGTTCTAGTCATCAAATCAGGCTTACCAGATTCGTTCATAAATATGGAAAATGTTCCCATTTTTATTCTTGTTATTTGTATTAGAATTTTCAAAACAAAAATCAAATTAGAAATGAAAACATGAGACATATTTTAACTATAGATACATAACATCATTGTTTGAAATTTAAAAATACAAATTTATTAAAATTAATATAATAACGAGTGATTTTTTAAGAGCTATCGGAAATTAACAAAAAAAAAAAAACACATAAAATTCAGAAAAATGTATGAAATCTTTACTTGAATCGATAGTTCGGTCGATATAATTTAATGTTTGAAGAGTATTTCATGCAAATGTTGGCCGCGGCTGCGCCTCAAATGGTCCATCCGGTTAGTCCAATTTTGGCATACTCTTTCTAACATTTCGGCCGATATCTCACGAATAAAAGCTTCAGTATTGACTTCCAGTGCGTCAATCTTATCGGGTTTGTTGCTATAGACATGAGCCTTAACATAGTCCCACAAAAAATAGTCTAGAGGCGTTAAATCACACGATCTAGGCGGCCAATTGACCGGCCCCAAGCGTGAAGTAAACTGTTCACCGAACTCGCTTCTCAATTGGTCCATTGTTACGCATGCTGTGTGGCATGTGTTGAAACCACATGTCATGCAAGTCAAGCTCTTCCATTTTGCGCAAAAAAAAAAAGTTTGTTATCATCGCACGGTAGCGCTCACCATTCAGGTAACGTTGCGATTCGCATCATCTTTGAAGAAATACGGCCCAATGAAGTAACTTTTTCTGGATGCTCATCACTCCAAATACGGCAGTTTTGCTTGTTCACGTATCCATTCAACCAGAAATGAGCTTCGTCGCTGAACACAATTTTTCGATAAAAAAGTGGATTTTCGGCCAACTTTTCAATTCGTTCATCAGCTGTATTTTGAAAGGCTTCACACCTAAATCCTACAGCAAAAATTTTCCACGTAATGAAGTAACAGAGGCCCAATTGCTGCGAACGGTGCCGAATCCATAATTCACGGTCATCACTAACACTGGCCGCTACAGCTGAGATATTTTCCTCAGTTCGCACTCTACGTAAGTGTGTTGGTGGTTTAATGTCCAACAATGTAAATTTGGTGAGAAATCTAGTCACAATAGCCCGAATAGCCGCCTCAGTAGGTCGATTAAACTGACCATAAAATGGAAGAAGTGTCCGATGAACTTTCTTAACAGAGCACGCATTTTAATAATAAAATCAATAATTAGCAAGTGTTGTTCGTTTGTAAGACGATAAATTATAGACCAAACTGAAGATGTTTGACAGTGACACAAAACACGAAACGTGCGTGAGCTGTCAAAACCAGTGTTGCCAAAAAGAAAATAGCAAGAAAATCACCCATTATAAAGACGGAACTACACTTATCTCATGTGGTTTGTTGTGGACTGGTGTGTTGTTTCCGCATTCCTCGTGTTCAGATTATGCATGCGATCACGCTGTTTCGCAGATAGATTCTTTTGTTTAGCGAAAAGAGAAGGTAAAGCTCTCGCAAAGAGAAACATAATTTTTTATAAAAGTAAGACAAATAATGGCAGTTTGGAACAGAGCACGTTGAATAAGTGTGCACAGTTCTAATAGCGCACCACTTCGCACCACCACAGTAATAAGTGTTGTGTCGGCTTAAAACGTGTAGTCAGCTGGATTCCTAAGTGAATTTAACATTGTATTTTGGACAAAATTTTGTTTTACGGAGTATTTGGTCCTGCAAACTTATTATAGAATATGGTGCCGGTCAAGTGGGCGCCTCTGGTCTTGGCGTAAAAGCGAGCTCTTTAAGGCACATTTTTCATACAAATTTTGCAGGTTTCTATTGTAATTTCAGCGATTTCATTTCTAATAATGGCCTTAAGCATAAGCATCGAGGTCGCGGTTGATTTATTGGTATTCAACTTCTAGTACGCCAATATCAAATCAAAGGATCACGTCAGTTGATATAAGCACTATTTGACATTATTCGGCCGCGAAAATTTCTTTTAAAATTCGCATCGTAGAATGAGCTGTGTTTTGTGTGGCATTGTCTTGTTGGAACCACATGTTCAAGTTTTCCAATATGTACTAATAGCGATTACCAGTAACTGGTATCATTGTGCCTATGGCACCCTCAAAGAAATATGGCCCAGTCACGCCGCCGGCCATACTGGCGCACCATACAGTTACTTTACTTGGTTGTAGTTGTCTTTGGTATATGAATAGAGATTTTGTAGTGCACCAACAGCCAATTCGAAATGTGCTTCGCCGCTCATAATGACTCATAATTGCCAAAAATGGCGGTCGTCTATAGCGCGGTGTAAAACTCTAGCACTCCAATCTCGACGTTGATGGTCATTTCTCCCTTGATGTTGTGTCAATTCAATTTTTATACGAGTATAAATACAAATCTTTTTTGAGATTGTCTTTCTAACAAACACGACGGAGAATAGACGCGGCACCGGACATTCAAAAACGCTCTGCCTCCATCAATCTTTTCTGACGTACATTGGCTTACTTGTCGCCCAGTCTTAACTTTACTTTCATGCACGTTTTAAAAACGAAAAATTCTACACTGAATGTTTGGCTTTTTCGGCACATGATTAACACCAAAAAGTCACGTAATCTACAACGTGTATTAACAATTGAACAATTATTTAAATAAAATGTTTTAATAATTTCAATACCTCATTGCTGCGTTAGATGCTCCATAATAAATTGTTGTTAATCACTATCTACGACTGTCAAATACAAATGTCAATAAAAATGGCAAGCAAACAAAATTGACTTGGAATATAAGACGCACCCTGTATTTCTTTGTTTGTATGTGAATCTTCTTCAGATGGGATTTAACGATCTTTCAAGTAAGAATCTATTCCAATTTCAAAGAAGAAGTCAATTCTCGCTTAAAGTAAAAATTTATTACACTTTTTGATGAGGAATAACTTCACATCAGGCAGAGTAAGCATAACCTTAGCAGAGCAACGGCGGCGTTGAGTGAGCGTTGAGTGAGCGGTACCGAGGTTTTGGAACCCGGAAAGCTGTCCATTCAAGGTATACTGTTGTCCAATATTCTGCTACATAATTCTGCTATATTCATTGAGCTACTACAGACCAGGAGCAAATGTGCTGATGGATACGAATAGTTTAGAAATACAAACAAACAAAAATTGGAAATAATTCCACCTTTCGGGTCCACCATTCTTGGCGGATATTCTCTTTGAGGCATTCACGTTTCTGAAAAACACACAAAAAGAGGTCTGAAACATAAAATCGTGCGATCTTACCGTACAGGGAAAATCGCCAAAACGAGAGATTAAGCGATCCGAAAATGCAGACATTAGAATTTTAGTTGTGGCTGATGCTGTAAGCGCCGTTGCTCCACCCTGTTGGAACCACATGTTTTCCAGTCTCAATTCATTCCATGCAGAAAGAAAAAAGATGTTGAGCATTACTATATAGTACCCTCCGTCCATAGTACTCATTTGGCACGCAGCGTTTTCGATAAAATAAGACCCGATAACGTCTATGACTTAAGTAGCAAATAATGCAGTAACTTTGAGCGGGTATAATGGCTCTTCGTGGTTTAATTTTACTTATTCACATATCCACAAAGATGAAAATCAGCCCTGTCTTTTCGATCAAAAGTTGTTATTATGGGGCTGAAGGATGGGAAGCACGCAATTGGTCCAACAGCTAGCAGCTGAGTCATAGTCATGTTCAAGTACTTTATCAACTGTTAAGAACGCCGATCGATATCCAATTTCATGGCACGAGCGTCGTCTAGTCGATATTCTGGTGTTCTCTGCGACTTCCTCAGTCATAGTTGCCTTCTTCTCCAAACAACTGTTGATTCCTGTTTGGCCAGTCCTCGCAGCATCTCGTGTTGTCCCATTCTATTCTAGGCTAGAGGCTAAACGTGTCATAGTTTTAACCCATTTGTAGAAAATCGCAAGAAACTCACGCTGCGCCTAAGCCACCAGCGATTTTGTTTTTGATTTTTCCGAGCGTTTTATTATTTTATGTTTTATTATTATTTTTTTTATTACATATTATTTATTTTTTTTTTTAAACTCAATATTTTTAAATCACATACTCAATTTTTATTTTCGAAAGTTCACAATTAATAGTGTAAGACAATATTTAGAAAAAAAAAACATTCTTTTATCCAAAATTAAAAGTAAATACCCACCATTCAAATGTTAAAATATCGTTTTCCAAAATCTTATTTTTCTCGAAAACGGCTCCTAGAATTTTGAAAATTTTATTTCTGTTTCCCTAACAACATCCTCTGAAACATATATAAGCGACCCAATGGGGCATTTTATTATTACTTTTTAAAAAAAGTTCCAATCCCCGATCCTTGTTCCTGAACGTGAGTTTAACTATGAGTCCAGATAATACTTCCAATGTTTTTGAAAGAATGTGCTAGCAATTTATCAAAACCTTCTATCATGATATTCAATAATTTCCTTACTAGTGGATATTGTCTTGATGTTTGTAAATATTCGTACATGTACATCGCACATATCTATAAATCAGATTCGAAACAGGCTAAAGACTAGGGTGTGTCACTTTTGTATGGCCGCAAAAAAGTACTCTTATTTTTTAATGTAATAGTGCGCAAAAGTTTTATTAGGATCTGAGGTTTAAGAACATGTAAAAAAATAAGATATCGTTCGTCTTTGGCTCGCTCAAATCGGTTGAAGCTGAAAAAAAAAATTTAATTTATACACTAATTTTTTTTTTTTTACGTACACTAAAAAAAAAACTAAACAAAATACAGAAAGAATTTTTGTCTTTACAAAAATATACACCACGATGTTGTAGCTAATTCCGTTCATTTTTAAGAATTTTTTTTTGTACAAAAACAAAAACGATTTTACATAAAAAAATGATTTTTCTTCCTTCTTTTATTATTTCATAGCTTCTTTATCAAGTGTTCAATTTAAACAAATATGAGCTTAAAAGTGTTTCCTTGCAATTATCTTTGACTTGGAAGCCTAAAAATATTTTACCTATATAATTTTTTTGTATCCACACGGTGCAATTTAAAACAACACATATTTCAAAAATCTCGAAAAATCAAATTATTTTGGATTTCATCCTATTTTTGAGCGATCCAAAGATATTAATTAAAATGAAAATTGTAAACGCAGGATTTAATTTTGATAAGCAATGCAACTTTTAAAAGCTATTACACTTGAAAATACCATAGTTGAGCACTTTGACACACCCTACTAAAGACCCGTACCTTGATTGCAATTGATTTTTTCTTTTTTTGAGTCTATTGTGAAGAAGAAAATTATGCAGACCATAAGGAATCGTTTATAGAACTATCAGTATACGTTTGCTCACGGCCGGTTTTGGTTAAAAAAGGATTTTGATAGAATAGACCCTGCTCGAGTGAATTAGAAAATATGTGTTAGATCATTCCCAATTGGTTCGGAAAAATTGTTTAAAGTCAAAGTCCTTAGGTGTACCATAGGGAAATCAACTTGAACCTCTTCTGTTTATTTTTATTATTGGTATTAATGGTATGGTAGATTTACAGAAGGATGTAGATAAATTGAGTTCATTAAATTTATTAAGCCTTAATATAGACAAATATTCCATCCCGTCTTTTTCAAGGTCAGTAGTGTCTATTGTTTATGATTACAGCTCTTCAAGGAGTTACAGGTTAGGTAAATGGGCTGACTGTTGATCTTCTTACCGTCGTACTAAGATTAGGGATTATGACTCCCATGTACTGAAACTTATAATAAATCCTATGTCATTCAAGCCACTCAAGGATGTTGATGAGTTTCAGCAAGCTATAGCCTGATAAGTCAGAAGGTACTTCTATGTTACTGGACAAATGTATGTCGTCGCATATACTTAGTTGAGAAGTAGACACCTTTTTATGGTGTGATCCTTTCCTTTACCCCTATTGGAAAAATCATTCCTGCACCAGACTGAAAGAAGCATGTAGCTCCTTGTAAAGTCTGTTAGATGATTTTGACTTATATTCACCTTAGGAGTATCGGTGAGTTGCCTATTCTCCATTTATTGCTACACGTGCAATAAACACGTGCATACCTATGTAGTTTAGTCGTTTTCGTTCGTACTATTATTATAGTCGGTGACCCTTTTTATGATCTTTGACTGTGGTTCGAAGCGATGTCCTGTCTCGTGGTCAGCAGGTTGATGGAGCTTAGGAATTTGCAGGCCATTTGGTAGCGTTAATAAATTTCAATATGTTTTTGCTTGGAATGTCAGAGAGAGAGTTCCTCCGACTCGAAGAAGTGTCTTCCTAGGTGCTTGTTTCTCAGATGATATAGCGAAGGGCATTGACACAGTTAAGGGGGAGTCTCCTCATATATTTTCTTGTAGTAACCCAGTTGGTTGTGACCGGTGATGATGCTGACGAGAAGAGAATGAGACTTTTTACAAAGTTGGATGATAACATCGATGTAATGTTTGCTGAAACAAGCAATAGTTTCCTGGTTATAAGACAGATATCGACCGAGTTCAATCTCTTGTTTGTTCAAGCTAAGACTTTGTTCTCGATCACTTGTTTAAGATTGCAGGGTAGGACCTTAACTTTGTGTTTGCCGGATTGATCAAGAATGATCCTATTCTTGCCAACACGTCGCACAGTGCGTTGACGGGTGGACAAAAATAAAAAAAGTAAATATGAAATTTAAAGCTACAATGCTTTGGAGTCCAACGAGAACATGTTAAATAACTGTTATTTGTTATTTTTAATCGTTTGTTCTTGTTTGTTTGGTGGATTAGCGGCTTTAATATCAGCAGTCAAGGTAATTTTAGCTTCAGTTGGAATTTGTAATACGATTTTGTTGTGTCATAATCGATCTCGTGTAAAAAAATTACGGCTTTTATCAATTTTTTTTATTGTGAATAATAATTATGGATACCTTTAGAGCTGGTATGAGTATTTTATATTTTATTTTTTACTGAAATTAATGGTAAAATTAATTAATCAAAAAGAGCCCTGTTTTGAGGCATGAAAAATTCATTTAAGTTGAGTTTAAAAAAAAACATATCAAAACATATCGAAATATTTTATGTCATTGTATTGCTCTACTATTGTACTTTATGAAACAAAAAACTTTCATTGCTAATTTTTGCTAACCTTCAAAATATTTAACTTTTGGTAGGACAAGGTCAAACCTTAAAAAAAAAAAGAAATTTTTGAGATATGGATTTCTCTTCCTAAAAGCTCTAGAATTGAAGTTGTTACAGCCTTTATATTAAATAAATTAAATATTACCAACTGTTCCAGTTCAAATAAAATTGATTTGACCCAAAAAGTCAAATTTTTTGACTTAAATATGGAAAGGTATTGGAAACAATGCTCACGAAACCGTGCTTTACTTTTCAATCGACATAAAGTGTGGTTAAAAAGTGACTTTACTCTTTCTTCGGGTATTTTAAATACTGTCGCCAGTGTGGTTTCTACCGATCTACCTGGAAGTAGTCGCAGAAGACCGAAAAAACCATTTGAAGTGGCATCTCACAAAGCAAAAAAACGTAGAGTAGAGGATATTTTAGTCTCAAAATCCACTGAAGAGCTTCAGTTCGCAGCGGAACTGTCCGGAAGATTTTCTGGCGAGGGAGTCAATTCTGATGGAAGAAAAATGGGTTTAACTCCGCAAGAAGCCTTAGCATTGTATTTAGACCTAGATCTTTCAGAAAATAAGTATAAAGTGCTACGGTCAGTTGTTAATGCGTTGCACAAAGATTGTTTTCCCAGCTTATACAAGCTGAAAAAGTTAAAAAAAACAGATGCTTCCCAACAAGAGGGAGGCAACAGAAACGACTGCATCTGTTGACCTCCAAGAGCTTTTAAATAAAACTGGAGAAAGTATAGCAGACATTTCCCAAATACAGCATGAAACAACTGCCACGTTAATCTGCAAGTGGGGCTTCGACGGAAGTTCTGGGCATAGTCAGTACAAACAAGTCTTTACTGATTCACAAAGGACAGACGAATTTCTTTTTCTAACAGCGTTCTGCCCTTTAAAATTGGTCGAGGACAATACTGGTATTGAGCTATGTTCTTCTTCGACTTCCTATTGTAGACCAATAAAATTTTTGTTTATGAAAGAATGTAAAAAGCTAGTTCAAGATGAGGAGTCTAAAATGATTGAACTTATAGGTCAGTTTTATTTAAATTTTAAAAACTTTAAGTTCTGAAAAAAATTGGCATTATTCTCACATTTAAAATATGTATATAATTTTGTAAACAAAATACCTAAAGTTAATGTCAACATCATTCAAGTAAGTTTAAAGTAAATGTTTAAAATAAGAGTTGAAATTCCAATTTTTCAATGAACTTTAATAGATTAAAAATGATATTGAATCTATTTATTTAAACTTAATCATTATAGGTCAGCTTACTAATCTCTGTTTAAACAAAAACGGTTTCAATGTAAACATTTCATTTAAAATGTTGTTTACAATGATTTATGGGAGTGTTTGCAATGTATTATCAAATACAAATTCTTCAGCAAAATGCTATATTTGCGGTGCATCTCCTAAAGAGATGAATACGGTAAAAAAAGAAGAAAATTATCGTTTTGGTATATCCACCCTACACTCTTGGATAAGATGCTTTGAATGTTTGTTGCACATTTCTTACAGGCTTCCTTTCAAAACCTGGCAAGTTCGCGACTCAGAAAATAAAATTGTATTTGCCCAAAGAAAAAAAGATATTCAAGAATCATTTAAAACTAGAATGGGTCTTATCGTTGACAAGCCTAAGCCAAGATCAACAAATGATGGAAATACTGCAAGACGTTTTTTTTAAAGATTCAGAGACTACTGCATAAATCACTGGAGTTGATCAACGCCTTATAAAAAAGTTCTTCATTATTTTAAGAGTTTTGGCTTCTGGGCTTAGTATTGACGTACAAAAATTTTCTGCATTGCTCGATGAAACAAGAGATCTCTATCTTCAACTTTATAGTTGGTATTATATGCCAATCAGTGCTCATAAGCTTTTAATTCATGGCCCGGATATAATTTCATTTTTTGATATACCCATTGGTCAACTTTCGGAAGAAGCCCTAGAAGCAAGTCATAAAGAATTCCGAAAGCACCGCCTAGCTCACACTAGAAAATCATTCCGAAAGTTCGCAAACGAAGACTTAATGACTGTATTGCTGCTTAGATCTGATCCTATTTTATCACAATATAGGAACACAAATTCAAAACTATCGAAAGAAGATGACAAAGAGATACAAGAATACACAATGATTCCAAAAAATTCGAATTCACAATCGCGAATTCAAAATAACACAGATAGTGAAGACTCAGATGGCTTTTAATTCTAAATAAAGTTCACTAGTTTAGAATGTATTTATTAATAATTTATTTTATGTAGTTATTTAAACATTAAACAAAACAAAAATGTTCATTATGTTATTTTTAAATTTGCAAACTAAAATAAATTATACATAGCAAAATTATTGTTTATATATGATCAACTTAATTTTTCTGTTTGGCACTTTACGGTCAACTTGTAAGTATTACATTACCTTTAAATTGTCTGTGTTCATTAAATTTGTCTTTCTTTTGAATTTTCAAGACTTTTTTCATACTCAAAAAACTTATTTTTTGGAAAACAAATTTTTGTCCACCATCTCCATACATTCGACGACCTGTGCGTCGGCTCTTTCATTATCTAGGACACCACTGTGACCAGGAACTGAACAGAGCCAAATGTTGTGCTGTGTACCAAGAACCCTTAGGTCTTCGTGACAACAAGTTACAAGCTTCGATTATTTTTCAATTACAGAAATCGCTTTTGTTGCCGATAGTGATAGCCTATAGATGATATTATCAGCTTGTGATTTCACCATCTTTGTAGCTTGTCTATAGCAGCTTTCTTCACTGCCAGGACTCTATTGGAAATACACAGCTCTATTGGGAATACACAATTTCCATCGTGACACCGTCGGGGTATATTACTATCATCGACTCGCTCTTTGATTTGCCAGTCCTCTCTGCTAGGAAAAGCGGTCTTGAACGGCTTTTACAAGTCTAAACGAGGTGTTATGTAGTCAGTACATACCCTATTTCCCGTGGATTTCTGTAGAATCTGCGCCTGGCCTATGGCACGATGTATAAATAGATCTAGGGATTTTAAGATAATATATCTTCCAGATCCGCTGTGGGAGTGGACTACATTGCCACAATAATTATAATACTTGCCATTCTGCAAGGGGTTATAATCCAAAGATATTAAGGAATCATTTTTGATCCCAATTTAGCTTTTAATGAGCTCTTTAATTACATAATTTTGAGAGCTTACGCTATTTATGCAGTAAGTCATCTTAACTTAGAGAGCCATATACCGTAAGGTCCTTATTAATGGCGTCAATTCATCATATTGCGCTGTATTGTGTTTAATAAAGCTATAAAGCGTATTGATAAAATCCAAAAATAGATTCCTAAAATATGCGCTTTGAAAACTGAATTGGTCTGATTCATTGCCATCTTTCAAAACTCGATGTACACTTATAGACTTAAAACCACTATTGGGAAGAGGAACATATTTCTTTACTTCTTTTCGATATTTATGCACTACCTAGAACCCTAAGCACTATAATTTAATTTGTTTTTCTAAATTCATTAAAATAAGCCTCGCAAATCTGGTAACCCTGGCCGTCATCAACATCACTACCAGTGATGACATTCCCATACCAATTGGTGATCGCCCAGGGGCATAAGGATAATTATTGCAGTTTGGTATCCGTGTGTATGTGAAGCTGTTATTGTTGGTATACCTTGTGCACTGATGTCGGACAAGCAAGGGATTAGTGTGCTTAATTATTTATTTTTTCTTTGATTTTAATCTTTTTTTCTATACATTTTTTGAATCAATCTAGGTGTGAGCTTCTTCTATCTTCTACTTTTAAATACATTTATGCTGTATCTACCGTAGTCTTTTTATTATTTAATCCTTTGCCTTGAATTCCTCTCCCTTTCTCTGTGTTCGTTTATTGTTAGTTTGTTGATTGGTTTTTAATAAAATTACTTTGTTGTCAGCAGAGAGTGAGATTGGAAGCGTGAGTGGGGGAGTTAGGGGGCGAAATAATCTGATAGCAAATAGGTTGCAGATGCAATTTGTTTGGTTTGCTTTGCTTCCATGTATTTTGCAATGTAATCACATTTATAACGGTTTTGAAGGGAGAATTCATGTGTGTTCATGGTTATTGGTGAATTATTACTATCTATATATATCTTTACCTTCAATACATACGTACATATGTTTGTGAGGCAAAAATATCAGATAAATTAATATTGTGCAACATAAATACAGGCATTGCCATCACCACCAGCACCCAATGCCAACAATCCCCATCGACCCTTTTCTAACCATAAAGCAAAAGCTTGAAAGTGCAATTCGGTTTTAGTGAATTGATGCGTGCAAATTTAATGGAACTTTATTTATCATTTAGCTGCAGTTTGTGAAGTCCTTTCTCATTCCTGGAAATATATGTATGTACGTATGACAAATCCTCTTGCATGCAACAATCTGTGTGGTAATTTGGGATTTTAATTGAGACTGGGCTTAATATTTTTTGTATGTAAAAATAAATGGGTGTTTCTCTTTCGAAGTAATATATCAATATTTCCTCAACTTTTTGGAAGCATTTATATTGCTTAGTGTAATCGGAAAATCGATTTCGGCAAAATTCAACCAGGCCTAAAAATCCAAAACAGAAACAAATACAAAGTAGGGTACCTTAGTCAGAGAGAAATATGAGATAAACATAAAAACAAGTCTTGTTAAATAAATAAATCTTTTTTATATTTTTTTATATATATTTTGCGCGCTCTAAAGGTATTTTGACTACCCTTAAAATATTAAGCAAAGTGCGAGCGTCAATGAAAGTTGGAGAGGATTTGAAAGGAGATACCGATGCCCGTCGGTTTTGTCTGATATTGCAATGGAAGGGGAATATACGAGTAGACTTGGGAAAAGTTTTCCACATTCGTGTAGTTCTTCTAAGGAAGGTATCTCTGAATTTTACAGTACGTTCGAAGTTGGGCTCAAGGGTAAACTGATAGGCATTATATGAAGGGGAGGAATCATCATCATCATCATCGGCTCGACAACCGGGTTCCGGTCCTGGCCTCTTTCAACAAGTCTCTCCACCTATCCCGGTCTCTAGCCGACGCCATCCAGTTGCGCACCCCAAGGCTTCGGGCGTCCTGGTCTACGCCATCTCTCCAGCGCAAGCATGGTCTACCACGCTGTCGTCTACCATAGAATGTACCACAAAGAACTTTCCGAGCAGGTTCCTCTTCGCTCATGCGAGCTAGAAGGGGAGGAATACAACTGGTTATTTCGCTAGAACATTGTTTATAGGTAATATAAAGTAAGGCAAGAAACATTCTATCTATACCTATCATTTTTAAAGCTCTTTTTTGAATTTTATTCAGGAAACCCAAGTGGGTTCTTGGAGCACCTGCCCAAATATGAGAATTGTATCCAAGTTTTGGACGAATATACAGCCAGATCAGAATGGGTGAAAAATTTCTTGCATCGTCGGAGAAAACCTAAACACTTGGCAGAATTTTTGGTGACGTCGAATATGTGATCATTCTACGCAAGGTGGTCTGTGATGCACATACCAAGTACTGAAAGCTGTTTTGGTTTTCTCAATGCAAGTGTCACTCATGGATTGTGGCAAAAGGGAAGGATTTTGCTTTAATGATAGAAGCCAGCATTAAGCTCAGAATTGAATGAGCTTATCATATGCTGCCGTTCAAGTTCTACTTCCGAAGAACAAGGAAATGAATCTTGAAACGAATATGAAAAGCTGAGGGTACTATATCCTCAGAAAAACAATTTAAAGGACTGGAAATTTCAGATAGGAGATCATTGATTAATATGAAAAAGGTGAAAAAACAGAGCTCTGGATTACATCAGCATTTATTTTGTGAGTTTCAGACTAAGGACCATAGAAAACTACTTGTATTGAGCGGCCTGAAAGGTAGTTTCTAATCCATCGAAGAAGAGCTTCAACAATACCAAATGCACGCATTTTCGATAAGAGAACAGCTTGATGCCGAACTCTTTCAAATGCTTTCGTAATATCACGTGCAATAATCTCACTTTCTCAATAATGACGTGTAAAGACTGGTTCCATTGCTCGGTGAGATGTACTATCAGATCACCAGTTCGGACCTATTGCTGGGAAAGCCATACTACCGTGCATTGAGAAGCTTTCGTTCTCCGAGATATTTCTTGAGCTGATGATTTATCTGTGTTTCCATGACCTTAGAAAGACGGGAAGTAAGTGCAATTGGACGATAGTTAGAGGGGGAAAAAGATTCGCCTTTTTAATGCCAGGCTAGACAAATGCTGTTTTCCATCAATTAAGAAAAAGATCAGTACAGTAGGATAGATGAAAAAGCTTACGCAATAGTTTTGCCATCGTTGAAGAACGATAGGAAGGATACTATTTGGGCCAGCTGATTTGTGTATGTCAAGATCTTTTAGGGCTCTTTCAAATGTAATAGTACAAAAAAAGTTGGTCCCATGCAAAAGTTTGTGGTCTCAAGTACAGGAGGAGTCATAATACTCTCTGGCAGCGTCGAATTAATAGCAAACTGTGCTGCAAGCAAATTGCTTCATCTAGTGGGCTGACATAGGGAATGTCATTGATAATGAGCGTTGTTACCGAGGACGAAGTAGTATTTCAAATATTTTTTACAAATGACCAGAAATGCTTACTACCCTTGGGACATTGTAGTATTTTTGCCTATTTTAATGGTCGTGTAAAAATTTGATCTTTCGAATATGATTATTACAGGTCTTTCTAGCTTGTTTGAACTTATTCCAGTTTTACTCAGTAGGGTTGGCTTTATAACATCGGAAACTTACTTCTCTGACCTCTGGTAACCTCTTTACAGCTCAAATCAAACCATTGAGGAAGCATATTGACCTGTATAAGTTCCTGAAGAGATCATTGAGACCGTCCCAGTTGACTTTCTCGTATTGCCAAACGATTATCTTGGGGGTTTTCTATTTAACTGCGGTTTCTTGGCACGAGAAATTTGTAGATATAACACAGTGGTCTGATGTGCCTGGAGGCGATAATACACTGATGGTGTATTTATCAGGATCAGAGGTAAGGAATGAGTCTAGAGTGTTTGCGGTTTGACCTGAAACGTTAAGAATTCGAGTAGGCTGTTAAACAAGCCTAGCCAAGTTGTTTAATTCAGAAAAAATTTCGACATACTGTCCTTCGGGTATTGTCTGACCATAAGCGCAGCCACGAAGGCCAAGTTTTTTAAAACTACACATTGTTGTATATATGTAGTTTGTCCCTTTATATGTTATCGTACACGACTTCAAAATAGATGAAATGGTGGTAGGTGATGTTTCTGGGTTTTTTTTCCAAGATATGCCATAATTTGAATATTTGGTCGGTGCCGAACTTTCTTGGTCTAAGGCCGTACTTATATGGACCTATCAGGTTGTTGGCGAAAGGCTTGATGTTCAAATAATACGGCGGAAGGGATCATGTACACTATGTTCAGGAGACTAATCCTTCTGTAGTTGGCGCAGTACAGAAGATCTCCTTTCTTGAGGAGAGGACAAACAACGCTGAGGTTCTATTAATCAGGCATGCTTTCTTCCGACTATATTTTCTACATCAGCTGGTCCATACCAACAGTCATCGCCTGACGTTCTCAATACTTAGGCATCTAGGATGTCAGCTCCAGCGGCTTTGTTGCACTTAAGATTCGATATATAACTATCGTTTGCTTTGCTATAGAACTCTATATACATCTACTCTCTATAAAACTTTATTATTCAATATTGTTTTCGTACTCCAAAGAAGCAGTGGTAAGCAAGAATTATTCTATGTTAGATATTCGTTCTGATGTCGTATCTACATACATCGACAAGTTCCTTGATAATTTATACAAATCAACGGTCATGTTCTGATGAAGTCTACTGCGGGAACTGACTATAGTTATTGAAAGCTGTTGAGTCGAGGATTATGAAAGCACCAGTAACTGCTCAGTTTGTGTCACGTCAATGCCATCAGCAATTTCTAAGGTATTGCGTATTGCGATTAAATCTGAACTTGGAACGATGTAATTCTCCTCTATTCAAACTGTGATAAATGACTTTGAAGTCCATGAACCGGTGTGGGTGTCGATGTTAAATTCTTAGGTTTCCTCCAAGAGCTGGCGTGACGTGAAAATTTGGTCGATTTTAAGCTTTCCAGACAAAAAAGAAGCATTGAAAAAGAACAATTGCTTCATAAGTAAAAGGCTTCAGACACTGGGGTTGATTTTCTAAGCTATCATATTTTTTTATGAAGGGGCAGATAGAACTTATGTAACAATTAAAGAAACGGATTTAGAACAGTTATTAACTAGGCTACGAGTTGTGGACTAGGTGTTAATCTAAGCTGTCAAGTACAGAGATTCTTTTTTAAGCCGCACTCAACCCGGCTCAATATTTCGCACTCCTTGCAATGTGCAGATAATCAAAACCAATGTGCATCGCTATCTCCTTTCTAATCCTATTCTACTTTCCTAATTGCTCGCACTGTGCTTAACATTATAAGGGTATTCATATCATAACCTCTCAAATGCGCGTATAGTATGAAAAAAAAATCTGTTACTAAAAGTAAGAAACACCTCCTTCCTCTGCCGCGGCTTAAAGGCTTAACACTCCTACTCTTTTCTTATGCAAATTATCTAGGAGTTATTCTTGGGGTTGGGTACAATATCCCGGTTTTTATAATCCCGTTTTTTATAATCCTGGTTCTTATAATCCCGCTTTCTTACAATCCCGCTTTTTATAATCCTGATTTTTAAAATCCCGCTTTTTAAAATCCCGTCTCTTACAATCCCGTTTTTTATAATCGTCTTTCTTATTACGACGTGTAAGCAGTGAGGGGCGGCTTGGGCACACTATAGGATTTGGGGTAGGTGCGAGGTTGGGTGTATGCAAATAAGTTTGTTTAGCATATAAAAAATCTGGAAAATAACCAACATAAAATCAATAAGTTTTAGCTACGTATTCTAAAAAACGGGATTAGCGGGATTTGGCGGGATTTTAAAAAGCGGGATTATAATAGATCGGAATTTTGAGCAAGCGGGATTTTAGAAGAAGGGATTTTAAAAAAGCAGTATTTTAGCAGACGGGATTTTAAAACTTTTTTTTGAGATTTTTGAAAAGCGGGATTTCGATACGCTCCTTTATTCTTGACCGAACGTTAAACTGAAAACTGAACATTGAAGAAATGAAGAAAGAGTTAAGATAGTTTGCATAGCTTTCCATTTTTGGTCTCAAATCTAAGATGATCTTATGTACGTACACAGCCGTGATAAGATCGATCCTTACATGCTTATGATTGGATTAAGTGGAGGGCCACTCTTACCAAAGCATATAACATTGATAAACTCAAAAAGGTTAAAAAAAAAACTGCTAGCGTTGGTACCACAAGGTATCTAAGATCTTGCCTAAATGATGCCTTAAGTGTTTTTCTTTACCTTATAGCATCTTGGAGTGCATTTAGACTAAAGGAATCGAATCGAATTGGATTGCCAAACCTTACGGCTAGAGTAATGTCATTGAGCTGACTCTAATAATTTGAACAACCCATTGACTACTGCACTCCTAAATTGAACAACAGTAAAGATTTTAATGGTATGTTCCAATCGAGAAAGGACTGGGATGATGCCGTCACGTCGAAAGATTTCGAGACAACTATATCTACTGATGGTTTAAAATGAAGTGCAGTCTTGGTTAAGGAATAGGTCTTTTCGACTACCCGAATTCGCTAGTGTTTTTTAAGCTGAATTATTGGCTATGAGAAAAGCATGCAAGGTACTCAAACAAGATCTAAACGAAAACCACAATACGGCTGTTATCGCATACAGTCCGGCATTCGTTAAGGCCATGAATTCTTGTATAATATCATCCTCCAAATTTGTTCAACAATGCCGGATAATGAACTTATCATATTATCACTCTTTTCTGGGTTCTGGGTTATAGGGGTATTGATAAGAATGAAGGGGCAAACGAATGGACCAGTCAAGGATCACTTACGGAAGGAGTCAACACTCCTTTCAGAGGTATGAAAGGAAAGCTTCTCTCAATTTTTCTTAACGAATAAAAACACAAGTCAAACAGTTTAACTATAACTGAATTATATCTAGGAAGATTTGGATCCAGGCAAGACATAGCCATCGTTGTCACCTATAGCGCTATAGCAGACACTGTCGAATAGGAGAACTGTGTTGTCATTCAGTCATTCAGTTTACTTGACGTTTCTGTCAAATTTAGGAAAAGTCTGTTTTAAAGTCGCTCTATTAAAAAAATTGATATTTTGGAATTTAAATAGTATTTTGTTTAACGAAAGTTTGTAATTTTGGTGCTGATATCTTTATCTTCCATCATTTATAAAGACAAGTGAGTTCTAGAGCTAATAAAAAGTGCAATTGTTCTTTTTAGTCTAAGTGTAGGCACAGTTACGCACATAACCTTACTATATGACCAAGATCAAAAGAAAACTTTGTGAAATATCCCCCGAAAGTTCTAACGCACATAAGAAATTACAAGCCTTTGATAAAATGTCCGAGGATTTAGTAGGATCTATGAAAAAATCAGAGCTTTATAATTGGTTTTGCGATCTATTCGACAAACAAATGAAAGATACAGCCAGTAAAAGCGACGTTGAAGCAATTATGGCTGCCAACAAACAAATTATGGAGCTGAACGTCCAATTGACATCGAAAGTTAACCTCTTAGAAAAAAAAAAATGATCTTCTTGAGTGTCAGATGGAAAATATCCAGAAAAAACAAACAGAAAATAATCTTATGATACGAATTGCGCCATATGAAGGACAAGATGGCAAAGATTATGTTAAAGAAATCTGCACGAGTATTATTCAGCCAACACCTTCCACTGATAACTTAATTATTATTAATGAAATAAGATCGAACAATGCAAATGTGAAGAATTTTATTGTTAAACTTCAATCAAGAGAACATAGTGTTGACAGTACTAAGATCTTCAAGGCAACTACGGAAAACAGGTGTTTCAATTTCCAAAGATCTTCCGCCAGCAGTGCGACAGAAAACAAACAAACTGCTGAAAATAAGAAGCTGCTTGAAAGGAATTAATCCGCGAATTAATGTATTGGTGCGTGATAATAGGATGTATGTGGAAAAAAAGATGTTTCACTGGAGCTCTACTCTGGGTTTATTACAAACCAACATCAGTGGAATCACAGTGCTAAATGACATCTACCAGACCGATTTGAGTAAACAGCTGTGTTTTGATCGTGAAGACCAGATGACACCAATTGTCAGAAATAATGTTGTAGTACAAGAAATTAAAATGCCAGACACAATTATCATTAAACGATTTATTACGGAGATTCGTTTTAAGAACTTTAAATTCGTATGGGTACCCGGTATTAAGCAAAGTATTAGAGGAAGAGCAAGTGGTGGGTGCTTTTTTGGTTACAAAAAAACATTATGCAGCAGTACATATGTCGTAAGACGTCTTTGAATAAGTTCCGTCATAAAATAATTTGTTGCGCCCTTCTTGCCCAAAAAAATGCCCTAAATATGACGAAAGTCCTTAAAATTGCATTTTTTCATAAAAGTTAGCACTACCATACCAAAACTATCTGTTAAAACAAATTTTTTACTCTGCAATTTGTTAAAACAATTGCTGTAAGACGTCGACAAATTATTTTATGACGGAACTTATTCAAAAACGTCTTACGACAATCGTTTAAGCAAATTACAGAGTAAAAAATTAGTTTTAACAAATAGTTTTGGTATGGTAGTGCTAGGTTTAATGAAAAAATGCCTTTTTATGGACTTTTGCATTTTCATGGCATTTTTTTGAGAAAAAATGATGAGGACATTTTTTTTCTTTTACGATATATTTACGACAAATTTACGACAATTATTTACGCTGTCCTTTTTCTTTTGCGAGTTCATTTTACCCTATTTTGGGGGGTGGTAGTGCTAACTTGACTGTCAAGTTAGCATTACCAGGGGTTATTTTGTAAAAAACAAGCGCGACAGATTTTTTTGTTTCACGACAAATTTACGACAAATTCACGACAATTAATCCAATTATTACATTTTGAAAATTTTGAAGTGGTAGTGCTGACTTGACGGACATGTCTTTATTCATATTGCCAGCTATGGACTCTAACAGTCAATCTTATCAAATCAAAAGTTATGATTTTTAAAAAAGGATCTGAAAGAACTTGCCGAAACGAAAACGGAGAACCTATTGAATTATTAAACAAATACAAATATTTTGGAATGACCATAACAAGTAATTTCAATATGGAACACCACCTATCAGTGGCGTGGCGTCCATATAACACGATTCCTATCGTCTTCCCTTTTAAAAAATCCACAAATAACACAATCTACCAAATAAACATCGAATAACTTTAAGTTATCCTTTCTGCCTCTCGTTTGTATCTTATACTTTACTTTATCCAAACACATTCCACACACAATCCACAACCAACATTAATCAAGAGAGTCACAAAAATACTCTGACGTATACTTTTCAATCACCGTCTTATTTATTTGTGTTATATCCCTTTCTTCCCCAAGCATTGTTTTTCGGATCCTCTTCGTCCAACATATTCAAAAAATAAGACGCTACATTCCGTCTTATAAAATTTTCGATGTATACCTGTAGGAGTTGGAATTATTTGTATTTTATTCTCCCTTTAGCAATTAGCATTGCATTTCAGTAGGAAGATAATACATTGCAGGAGTTCAGGTGCTCGCCTCTTTTTAACCTTTTGTAAGAAATAAGACGGTGTTCTTCGACTTATTTGTTTTTTTTTTTTCTTTAATACTCGTATGTCATATAAATATAAATATGGCATGTGGGTATTGTTGATTCTTGATTTTGAATTTGATGTTGATTTGCATGCTAATGTTAAATGCACGATTGATGTTTTTGCATATTTACTGTGATAATGTTGAATTATGAAATAAATCATGGTAGAATATATGGCAATTTGTCAGCAGTGTAAATTTAGCATATCGCTACTCTGGACAAATAAAATGCATTTGCTTTTTTTTTAATAGGAATTTAAATTTAGATTCAATTGGCATTCAATAAAAGACTGTGTTGCACAGGTTCAATAACTTCAAATAAATCTAGTGTTTTGAAAAGCCAATTTGAACTTAATTAAAAATAGTGAAAAGTTAGATGTTAAGGTGAAGATTTAATTCCTTTTATTACCCACTATAGTGATACAAAAAATTTAGTTTCTTAATTTTAGTGCAGTTCTAGATTTTGTCTTGGAAATGTCTTTGATAAATGTAGATTGCTGTTTAACATTACCTATCGGAGAAACCAAATAATTTTAGTAAGGATAGTTGATAGTTTATATTTTATCCTTTTTTCGTTTACACATCAGGAATTTCGATCCCAGATCGAAATTTTTTTTTGGTGTGCGTTTTTCATGTATACATGTAAATCCTTCTTTAAATATGGATTTAAAGGTTTTGATCCCTGTCAAAGAAAAATAAATTTTTGTTGGGTGTTTAGGAACGCAAAATCTTGCGAGGGATCAAAATCTTCACACAGAAATTGATTTCTTATGTGTAAAGAAAATCAACATATAAGTATCTACCTATGACACTTTAATGGAACCCTATTTAGAGTAGTGTTGTAGGGCAACGATATTCAAAATGACTTGATACATAGTACCGCGGCTGTTATTAAATCTGAAATTAAAACAGAAATCATAGAAGCGCGGTTCGTGTCGATTATGATCGACGAAACATCAGATTTGAGTCATAGGGGACAACTGAGTGCCATATTTCTGTTCTTGTCAGAGAATGGAATATGTACAAGAAACATATCTTGTATTTTTTGACGTTAGGGCGAGTCTTAATGCAGATGAGTTGTCCCATCATATATTTAATATTCTTGACACATGATTGCAAGGAAAAGTTAATAGAAAATTCCAAGGAAGGTGCCGCATTTATGTCCGACGAAAGGGGTGGTGTCTAAAAGGAGGTCCTTTTTTAATGTCTTGAAGTATAAAAAATATAGCTACACATTTTTCGCTAAGTCAATGTGGAATGCATTTGTAGATACCATATCCCTACTAGAAATGTTGGTTTTAAGGTTCTAAGATTTTTTTTTTTCATTTCTACAGGTGACAAAATTTTATAACGGGTTACCATTTAAAATTATCCACGCCACGCCACTGCCACCTATTAAAAGAAAAGTTGGTTAAAG
The DNA here is from genome assembly GCA_911387755.1 of Chrysotoxum bicinctum. Taxonomy (NCBI): domain Eukaryota; kingdom Metazoa; phylum Arthropoda; class Insecta; order Diptera; family Syrphidae; genus Chrysotoxum; species Chrysotoxum bicinctum. Next base: position 88,300,678 of record OU426987.1, read on the forward strand.
CTAAAAGCGCTATAAGCGCAACGTGAAAAAAATGTTTTTCTAACAAATTGGTTCACCATAGTGTAAAGCACAAAGTTTTTAACGCGGTAGCGGAGTCAATCATGATGTATGCGGCACAATCTTGGGGATACCATCAATTCTAAACTGTGGAAAAACTGCATAGGTACTATATCAAAAGATGTTTTGGTTTACCTAGCGCAACGCCAAATTATATGATAAATATTGAAACGGGACTATCTCCATTATTCATAAGAACGTTAAAACTCCACGTTGATTATGTTATAAAAGTTCTAGAGATTTCGGAGGAAAGGCTTCCTAAAATAATTGCGAGGAGGGCAATCGAAAATAAAATCTTATGGTACAAAAAACTGGAGGATCTTGCCAACTACTGTGGAATGGAGCTACATTTTGTGACAGAATTTGGAGGATATTCAAAAGAAGTGCCTTACAGTGGCGTGGCGTCCATATAACACGATTCCTATCGTCTTCCCTTTTAGAAAATCCACAAATAACACAATTTACCAAACAAACATCGAATAAGTTTAAGTTATCAATTCTGCCTCTCGTTTGTATCTTATACTTTATCCAAACACATTCCACAATCCACAACCAACATTAATCAAGAGAGTCACAAAAATACTCTGACGTAAACTTTTCAATCACCGTCTTATTTATTTGTTTTATATCCCTTTCTTCCCCAAGCATTGTGTTTCGGATCCTCTTTGTTCAACATCCACAAAAAATAAGACGCTACATTCCGTCTTATAAAATTTTCGCTGTATACCTGTAGGAGTTGGAATTATTTGTATTTTATTCTCCCTTTAGCAATTAGCATTGCATTTCAGTAGGAAGATAATACATTGCAGGAGTTCAGGTGCTCGTCTTTTTTCAACCTTGTGTAAGAAATAAAACGGTGTTCTTCGGCTGATTTGTTTTGTTTTTTTCCTTAAAATATGTCATATATGTAAATATAAATATGGCATGTGGCATGTGGGTATTGTTGATTCTTGATTTTGAATTTGATGTTGATTTGCATGCTAATAGCTAATGTAAAATGCACGATTGATATTTTTTTTCAAATTTACTGTGATAATTTTGAATTATGAAATAAATCATGGTAGAATATATGGCAATTTGTCAGCAGTGTAAATTTAGCATATCGCTACTCTGGACAAATAAAATGCATTTGCTTTTTTTTTAATAGGAATTTAAATTTAAGATTCAATTGGCATTCAATAAAAGACTGTGTTGCACAGGTGCAATAACTTCAAATAAATCTAGTGTTTTGAAAAGCCAATTTAAAATAGTGAAAAGTTAGATGTTAAAGTGAAGATTTAGTTCCTTTTATTATTTTGCTTCTTAATTTTAGTGCAGTTCTAGATTTTGTCTTGGAAATGTCTTTGATAAATGTAGATTGCTGTTTAACAGATTACCAATCGGAGAAACCAAATAATGTTAGTAAGAATAGTTAATAGTTTATATTTTATCCTTCTTTCGTTTACCACCATGGATTTCGATCGCAGATCGAAATTTTTTGTTTGGTGTGCGTGTTTCATGTATACATGTAAATCCCTCTTTAAATATGGATTTAAAGATTTTGATCCCTGTCAAAGAAAAATAAATTTTTGTTGGGTGTTTAGGAACGTAAAATCTGGCGAGGGATTAAAATCTTCACACAGAAATTGATTTCTTATGTGTAAAGGAAATCAACATATAAGTACACCTATGACACTTTCATGGAATCCTATTTAGAGTAGTGTTATAGGCCAACGATATTCAAAACTTGATACATAGTATCGCGGCTGTTATTAAATCTGAAATTAAAACAGAAATCATGGAAGCTCTGTTCGTGTCGATTATGGTCGACGAAACACCAGATTTAAGTCATAGGGGACAACTGAGTGCTATATTTCGGTTCTTGTCAGAGAATAGAATACAAGAAAGATATCTTGTAGTTTTTGACGTTAGGACGAGTCTAATTACCAGATGGGTTGTCCCATCATATATTTAATATTCTTGACACATATGATTGCAAGGAAAAGTTAATAGAACATTCCTAGGAAGGTGCCGCAGTTATGTCCGACAAAGGGTGTGGTGTTTAAAAGGAGGTCCTTTTTTATTATGTTTCAAGCTCATTGTTGATTGAAATATTAATGTCTTGAAGTATAAGAAATATAGCTACACATTTTTTGCTAAGTCAATGTGGAATGCATTTGTAGATACCATATCCCTACTAGAAATGTTGTTTTTAAGGTTCTAAGATTTGTTTTTTTCATTTTTACAGGTGACAAAATTTTATAACGGGTTCCCATTTAAAATTATCCACGCCACGCCACTGGTGCCTTATGATCTTATCTCGAAAGTGGACGAACAATATAGAAGGGATTGTATAGACAGAGCAACTTCATCCGTGCATAGAAGGGTCTATAGCATTTTAAACTATAATTTATGTGAGAAAAACTACTTCCAAAATGACAACAGCCAAGAACTAATTTCATCGATATTCAAAATGAGAGGAGAGCTTGTTACGCTTAATTATATACCTCATCGACCTGATCTACAAATCTACTGCAACCTTTGCAACCTCGCAGAACGTGAAGATATTATCCACTTTATTGGAATATGTCCGGTTCTCAAAGAAATTCGAAGAAATTGTCTGGGCAGCGATGCAAAAAACGCCTCAGAAGTTATAGCACTGCTTAACTGTGAAAGTAATATTCATCAATTATTTGAATTCTATAAAACAGCCATAATGTACCGGAAGAGAATTATAAACGAGGAGTTCTAGAATATAACAAGCAGTTAGTTAAATACATATTAGATACCTTCTAAAGAAAAAAAAATTTTCTTGAATATATACATATAAATAAATCCATTATATCTAATGTTCATAGAATTTATCTAAAACTTTAAAAAAAATTATGTTAAAAATTGTATAGTGAAATGTCAATCAGGCAGACTGCAAAGCCATGCAAAACTGATTTTGTAAATAACAATGTAAAATATACAAAACAAAAGAATGAATAAATCTAATCTAATCATTCAGTTCCTCTGGGAATTCCTTGCTCTGGGCCAAAGTAAGAGCACCATCACTTAGAAAGGTATTTTTTATGACACTGATGAACTTTCGGAAATGAAGATCAAAGACTTAATTTCTTTCCTCAAAGTGAAATAGATCTAGGAAGACTTCGAATACTTCTGTGCTGTGCCCTCCGTTTGGCTCCTAAGATCCCGAGCTAGCGGACTGAATGCTTTGACGCAGACTTAAGGTGTAGGTGGCTGAATGATCACTCAATCGGATCGGCAACTTTTTCAGCATCAGTCAAGAAGCTGCCTTGTTTAGTACAGTGTAGATGGTGTCGGATGAGTATGGTGGTCCAGTTGAGTAAGTAATTCAATTCCTGATGATTGTGCAAAAGCAAAATCATTTTAGTCTTCAACAATAAGATGCATCAAAACCTAATACATCCTTTTCTTATAAGCTCAACTCAAACTGCGTGAGAATATGCCCAAAATTCCCCATATCAATTCCATCCACAAGTTCAAATAGTAAAGCATGAAATTTGCTGCCCCTCGTCTAAAACGACTAACGAATCTACCTTGAAAATCAGGCCATTAGTACGATTTTGAATTATTTTTGGAAAAACACATTTTGTATCCCCCGAGTCGGCAAAACACATCATGTCCCCCGGCTTACAGTTAAGTTCTTTTTCTTCAAACAGAAGCCTCAGTGGCTTTTTATTTTAATGGCCCTTTTTGTGAACAAGGACCATATTAAGATTCATCTCTTCAAAAATTATCGCACTCCATTCCTCCGGTAATATGAAATTGCTTTCAACTAATTTGTAACACAAAACCTCTCGTCACCGATGGAAATATTATCCCATTTAATGATGATCCCTTCGGCTTAGAATTCAGAATCAAAGCGATTATAAGACAATATCGCCTATACCTTTACATAAATACCAACGACATCCACCTTGCCATATTAATCTTAGATAATGGTAAAGTATCTTATCCTTATTACGGAGTGAAATTGCTATAGATATGATCGAAGACGCGTAACTAGATTGCCCTTTTCGTAATTGAATTGGCACTAATTGCTGTCGCAGCTCGCAGACTTCAAGAATTTATAGATATACAAATACGCCAGGGAGTCGGTACCTCCATTTGTGTGACAGGCAGTATAGCAATACATTTGGACAATTTGTGTAAATTAAACGTCTCGTGACTATCATCTCTGTTGATGGATGGGATTCCCCGAAAAGGGCACTCAAGCCCATATAATGGCATTTGTTTTATCCGGTGAAATTTATAGTGTCCTCAAAACACACATGGATAGGGGTGGCATGTGTGTATTGTGTTCAGCCGTTTATAATCTCGTCCATCATGTATGCATGAGAAGAAATGAGCTTAAGCAACCTTCAAAGGACTTCTTTGATAAAGATATCGAGGGGGCCTGAAGTTTCCCAGTTTCCTTCTCTATGACAACTGAACTGGGAATTCCCACCTCCTAGTCAATGTCATTGCAAGTGGGCAGCTAAATATGCATTTTCTGCCTTCAATCACACTTTATAGTGAGTAGGCACACACATATTCATTCAAAGGCAATTTGAAAAACAATGACGTATAGTCCTTATCCTTAGAGCCTAATTGAATTTCAGGTTATTTTGAGAATGAATGCTTGTGTATCGTAGAACGCTGAGAGCTGCGACGGACAAAAGCTTATTCAATACGAACACACACACAAATATAATTTCATCCCCGCCCATATTTGAGCCCGGTTTGAAGGATTCTAATTGAATTGCGATGTAACAAGGAGCATTATTCCGAGTGTCAGCAAGTTCCATTGAGGCAGACAAGTTTCATTATTTCCACACATTGAATTGGCAGACAGGCATATTGACAGGCATCCAAAAACTATATGAAAATGTAAAGTGAGAAGGGCTTTAAGGGGGCTATCACAATGAAAGTGTTCAGCGTTAGCAGCAACAGTAGTTTTAATCCCTTTTTTGTGTGTGCAAGAACTTGATTTTGTCTGGAATGCATATTAGGAATGGGAGAATGCGATATGTTGATTTAAAGGCTGTTGCATGTGTTTTGTGTGGAATTTCAAGGAGTCCCATTGGCTGTCCTTCGTTTCTCGAATCAATGTCTTGCATGGAAATGCAAGTTGAAGTTCTTGGTTCTGCTGTGTGGCATTATATACTACATAGACACATTTTTGTTTAGCATGAAATTGTTGGAATTATATTTTACTGTCTGGTGATGATTGTTCGATCAAAAAATTGTAAAAACCTCCATTTCATATTAGTCGTTTTTACTTGCGACTTATAGATACTATAAGTCAAGTTATGCATTCGTAAAAAGGCGAACACTAGATTTTGATCAAAGTTTACATTACGATGATAGCGAAGACCAAAAAAGTGGGTCTCGCAATTCTGTCTGTCGTTGTTTTTCTATTTTTTTTAAGACCCAAAATGACGGTACCTGCCATACAATTATTTTTCGAAAATTTATAAACATTTTTTTTTTCCTCAAAAACTTCGACAGATTGAAAAAATAAAAATACAAAAAAATTTCATAAAGCTAGGTTGAAAAAATTTTTCCGAAAAATTGTTATTGAGGGTACCCCCGATGGAACCATTTTTGATTTTCTCAAAAACGGTACAACCGATTTTGATAATTTTTTTGCTAAGGCTCCCCAAAAATTTGAATAGTATCGTGTATTCAAAATTTTCAAGAAAAATTTCTTTGGATTTAAAAAAATCAATTTTTTTTTTTCAAAACTCAATATTTCGAAAACACTATGCCAGATTTTTTTTTTAAACTTGAAAAACAAAAGTTTCTCAATATAATCTACAAGATGTAAGAAAACAAATGTGTGTTACATAAAAATAAAGGAACTCACCGTAAAAATGTTAAAAAATGGTTTTCAAAAATCGTATTTTTCTTGAAAACGGCGCGTCTAGAATTTTGATAAACTTTTTATTTCAATTATTTCTTACGGTTTTTAATTTAATAAGAAAAATTTGAAATTAAGATTTTAATGAAATTTTTATAGAGATGCTTCTAAGAAGTTTAAAATATCTACATTGCATTTCAAAACTTAAAATAAAATATTTTTTGAATTGGAAAAAAAGTAATTTTTATTTGGAAAATTCGATATCTCAAAAACGGCTCAATATCTTTTTTGGAAATTTAATTTTCATTCATACAATAATAAAAACTTAAAGTTGACCTACCAAACTTTTTTCTTAAAAATGTTTTAAAAAATTTGTATATAAAACTTTATGTTTTTCAGGAAACCGAGGACTTATAATTTTTGTGTCAACGGCCTTGGCTTTGATGAAAGCATCGCTTCCCATCGATCAGCGAAATCAAGCATCATTGCGCGCGGTTGGTACTTGGATGGGGGACCGTTCAAATACCAACCGTGTGCTGTTGACATGTGTTTCTTCTGTTGTTCTTTCTATCTGTGTGTCTCTCTCTGTTGTATTGTCTAAAGCCGATAGCCTCAGTTGCCAGTGCTTTTCTGTGTCTCTACTTCGTAGATTTATCTACGGAGTAGTGTAAAATGTAATGTAATGTAATGTATAATTTTTGTTCTTGCATAAATTAATATTTGCATAGCTTTCTGTTTTTATCTCTTAGATACTACTAAAAGAATTTAAAAAAATTAATTTTATGCTTATGAACAGTTTTCTCTAAGAACATTCGTTTTTAAATTCCGAGTCTATTACATAGGAGCAAGTTTGTGCGACCCCGTAGTACATTTTATTTTTTTGTATTTTTGGAAAACCATCGACTTATTTTTATTTTTCAAGTTTTTTTTTTTCAAATCTTTAATTTAATTATACATAGAAATAGAATGCGTGATGTGGCCCCACCAAATTTTTTCTTATTGTTAAATGTATCTTTAGGATATATTGGATGTCATAAGAGAACAATCTTCACAGACATTAAATTAATTTTTAAATTTTCAAATAACTCTCTCATTAATTTGAGCAAAAATTAATATGAACTTATGCTGAAAACAAAAATTTTAAATCGTGGCGGGTTATACAGTTTTTATACATACAATTTGAAAAAAATAAGCATTATAGACAAATGTTTGCTGTTGAATTTTTTGAATTTTTTAAATTCAAATTAATTGATGGATATTTGTTTGAAACGTCTTTCTCAAGATTTTTGAACAAATATAAGCAAACAAAATAAACAAAAAAAAAACACAAACCTATAGAAAAAGGATAAGCCTAAATTTTTTTTATTAAAATGTAATTTTTAATAAAGAATACAAAAAGAAGATAAGGAAAAAAAATATCTTTGAAAATTTGAAGTCAGTAGCCTTAAGAAGGATGTAAACACACCCGAAACGTTGAAGCTGTGGGGGTTTTCTTAAATGCAGCATTGCAGCTCGTCGTGGGTTTTAATGATCTCACAACGTTTTCCTTTTCACTAGAGTTCAACAGTTATCTACTGTTGCAATTCATTGAAAAAGCTCCAAAATGTGGAATGCGAATTTGATAACATTATTGTATTGAAGTAAATGTTTTAAAAAACCATCAAAATTCACTGCATTTAGGAAAACGCCCTATATTGATTAAATTTAATATTCATTATTGACCAAAAGCCCACTTAAGGACATATTATCAATACGGACAAAGTTTTTTTCAATATTCTTGGGACTGTTTTTCTTTTGATAAAAATACGATTTTCGGTAATGAATTTTTAAAATTTTTTATCAAAGTATTAAAAAACTTAAAAAAAGCGTATGTTTTTCAAAGTATTGAATTAAAGAAAATGAAAATTATTTTAAGAATCAGAAAGACTTGATAATTTGATAGCAAGCAGTTTTCTAGAATTGAATTATAAGAAATTATCATACTCAGTTGAACCGATGCAATGCACAGAGGAGTATTCGTGCTCAAAATCCGGACAAAAGTCATAAAAAAATATGCTGAGTACCAGTGGCGTGGCGTGGATAATTTTAAATGGGAACCCGTTATAAAATGTTTTCACCTGTAAAAATGAAAAAAAAAAATCTTTGAAGCTTAAAAACAACATTTCTAGTAGGGATATGGTATCTACAAATGCATTCCACATTGACTTAGCAAAAAATGTGTAGTTATATTTTGTATACTTCAAGACATTAATATTTCAATCAACAATGAGCTTGAAACATAATAAAAAAGGACCTCCTTTTAGACACCACCCCCTTCGTCGGACATAACTGCGGCACCTTCCTAGGAATGTTCTATTAACTTTTCCTTGCAATCATATGTGTCAAGAATATAAAATATATGATGGGACAACTCATCTGCATTAAGACTCGCCCTAACGTCAAAAAATACAAGATATCTTTCTTGTATTCCATTCTCTGACAAGAACCGAAATATAGCACTCAGTTGTCCCCTATGACTCAAATCTGATGTTTCGTCGATCATAATTGACACGAACCGAGCTTCTACGATTTCTGTTTTAATTTCAGATTTAATAACAGCCGCGATACTATGTATCGAGTCATTTTGAATATCGTTGCCCTATAACACTACTCTAAATAGGATTCCATTAAAGTGTCATAGGTTGTTATGTATATGTTGATTTCCTTTACACATAAGAAATCAATTTCTGTGTCAAGATTTTGATCCCTCGCCAGATTTTGCGTTCCTTCACACCCAACAAAAATTTATTTTTCTTTGACAGGGATCAAAATCTTTAAATCCATATTTAAAGAGGGATTTACATGTAGATATATATATGTGAAACACGCACACCAAACAAAAAATTTCTATCTGTGATCGAAATTCCTGATGTGTAAACGAAAAAAGGATAAAATATAAAATATCAACTATACTTACTAAAATTATTTGGTTTCTCCGATAGGTAATCTGTTAAACAGCAATCTACATTTTTCAAAGACATTTCCAAGACAAAATCTAGAACTGCACTAAAATTAAGATGCTAAATTTTTTTTATCACTATAGTGGGTAATAAAAGGAATTAAATCTTCACTTTGACATCTAACTTTTCACTATTTTTAATTAAGTTCAAATTGGCTTTTCAAAACACTAGATTATTTGAAGTTATTGAACCTATGCAACACAGTCTTTTATTGAATGCCAATTGAATCTTAAATTTAAATTCCTATTAAAAAAAAAGCAAATGCATTTTATTTGTCCAGAGTAGCGATATGCTAAATTTACACTGCTGACAAATTGCCATATATTCTACCATGATTTATTTCATAATTCAAAATTATCACAGTAAATTTGAAAAAAAATATCAATCGTGCATTTTACATTAGCTATTAGCATGCAAATCAACATCAAATTCAAAATCAAGAATCAACAATACCCACATGCCACATGCCATATTTATATTTACATATATGACATATTTTAAGGAAAAAAACAAAACAAATCAGCCGAAGAACACCGTTTTATTTCTTACACAAGGTTGAAAAAAGACGAGCACCTGAACTCCTGCAATGTATTATCTTCCTACTGAAATGCAATGCTAATTGCTAAAGGGAGAATAAAATACAAATAATTCCAACTCCTACAGGTATACAGCGAAAATTTTATAAGACGGAATGTAGCGTCTTATTTTTTGTGGATGTTGAACAAAGAGGATCCGAAACACAATGCTTGGGGAAGAAAGGGATATAAAACAAATAAATAAGACGGTGATTGAAAAGTTTACGTCAGAGTATTTTTGTGACTCTCTTGATTAATGTTGGTTGTGGATTGTGGAATGTGTTTGGATAAAGTATAAGATACAAACGAGAGGCAGAATTGATAACTTAAACTTATTCGATGTTTGTTTGGTAAATTGTGTTATTTGTGGATTTTCTAAAAGGGAAGACGATAGGAATCGTGTTATATGGACGCCACGCCACTGTAAGGCACTTCTTTTGAATATCCTCCAAATTCTGTCACAAAATGTAGCTCCATTCCACAGTAGTTGGCAAGATCCTCCAGTTTTTTGTACCATAAGATTTTATTTTCGATTGCCCTCCTCGCAATTATTTTAGGAAGCCTTTCCTCCGAAATCTCTAGAACTTTTATAACATAATCAACGTGGAGTTTTAACGTTCTTATGAATAATGGAGATAGTCCCGTTTCAATATTTATCATATAATTTGGCGTTGCGCTAGGTAAACCAAAACATCTTTTGATATAGTACCTATGCAGTTTTTCCACAGTTTAGAATTGATGGTATCCCCAAGATTGTGCCGCATACATCATGATTGACTCCGCTACCGCGTTAAAAACTTTGTGCTTTACACTATGGTGAACCAATTTGTTAGAAAAACATTTTTTTCACGTTGCGCTTATAGCGCTTTTAGCTTTAACCAACTTTTCTTTTAATAGGTGGCAGTGGCGTGGCGTGGATAATTTTAAATGGTAACCCGTTATAAAATTTTGTCACCTGTAGAAATGAAAAAAAAAAATCTTAGAACCTTAAAACCAACATTTCTAGTAGGGATATGGTATCTACAAATGCATTCCACATTGACTTAGCGAAAAATGTGTAGCTATATTTTTTATACTTCAAGACATTAAAAAAGGACCTCCTTTTAGACACCACCCCTTTCGTCGGACATAAATGCGGCACCTTCCTTGGAATTTTCTATTAACTTTTCCTTGCAATCATGTGTCAAGAATATTAAATATATGATGGGACAACTCATCTGCATTAAGACTCGCCCTAACGTCAAAAAATACAAGATATGTTTCTTGTACATATTCCATTCTCTGACAAGAACAGAAATATGGCACTCAGTTGTCCCCTATGACTCAAATCTGATGTTTCGTCGATCATAATCGACACGAACCGCGCTTCTATGATTTCTGTTTTAATTTCAGATTTAATAACAGCCGCGGTACTATGTATCAAGTCATTTTGAATATCGTTGCCCTACAACACTACTCTAAATAGGGTTCCATTAAAGTGTCATAGGTAGATACTTATATGTTGATTTTCTTTACACATAAGAAATCAATTTCTGTGTGAAGATTTTGATCCCTCGCAAGATTTTGCGTTCCTAAACACCCAACAAAAATTTATTTTTCTTTGACAGGGATCAAAACCTTTAAATCCATATTTAAAGAAGGATTTACATGTATACATGAAAAACGCACACCAAAAAAAAATTTCGATCTGGGATCGAAATTCCTGATGTGTAAACGAAAAAAGGATAAAATATAAACTATCAACTATCCTTACTAAAATTATTTGGTTTCTCCGATAGGTAATGTTAAACAGCAATCTACATTTATCAAAGACATTTCCAAGACAAAATCTAGAACTGCACTAAAATTAAGAAACTAAATTTTTTGTATCACTATAGTGGGTAATAAAAGGAATTAAATCTTCACCTTAACATCTAACTTTTCACTATTTTTAATTAAGTTCAAATTGGCTTTTCAAAACACTAGATTTATTTGAAGTTATTGAACCTGTGCAACACAGTCTTTTATTGAATGCCAATTGAATCTAAATTTAAATTCCTATTAAAAAAAAGAGCAAATGCATTTTATTTGTCCAGAGTAGCGATATGCTAAATTTACACTGCTGACAAATTGCCATATATTCTACCACGATTTATTTCATAATTCAAAATTATCACTGTAAATTTGCAAAACGTGCATTTTACATTAGCATGCAAATCAACATCAAATTCAAAATCAAGAATCAACAATACCCACATGCCATATTTATATTTATATGACATATTAAAGAAAAAAAAAAACAAATAAGTCGAAGAACACCGTTTTATTTCTTACACAGGTTGAAAAAAGGCGAGCACCTGAACTCCTGCAATGTATTATCTTCCTACTGAAATGCAATGCTAATTGCTAAAGGGAGAATAAAATACAAATAATTCCAACTCCTACAGGTATACATCGAAAATTTTATAAGACGGAATGTAGCGTCTTATTTTTTGAATATGTTGGACAAAGAGGATCCGAAAAACAATGTTTGGGGAAGAAAGGGATATAACACAAATAAATAAGACGGTGATTGAAAAGTTTACGTCAGAGTATTTTTGTGACTCTCTTGATTATTGTTGGTTGTGGATTGTGGAATGTGTTTGAATAAAGTATTGTATAAGATACAAACGAGAGGCAGAATGGATAACTTAAACTTATTCGATGTTTATTTGGTAGATTGTGTTATTTGTGGATTTTCTAAAGGGGAAGACGATAGGAATCGTGTTATATGGACGCCACGCCACTGCTGAGTACTAATAACACTCAATTTGCATTGTTTACTTACCTTACTAATTGGCCTAACATAAACCGGTTTTAAAAAAGATTTTAGACCCCCCGCGCCTAGCAGGTAGACGAATATAAACACCATAACACAAAAGCCATTGTTTTGCATATTATCGCCCTTGATTTTAATGACCTTGCAGGTTGTGCTGTGATTAGTTCGGAGTGATGTGATGTGCTTTTTGGTTTCCAGCCGAGGTTTTGCTCGCCGGTCTTGCCAGGGTCTTTCTGAAGAAAACACGAAACTCCAGGTTTAAAGGTCTTCAAACCTTATTATAAAATCTTTATTGGAAATAACTCTTAAATCTATAACACACAATATACTACTGCTAATATTTCACTTATTCTGAGTAGTTGAATAATCCACGTGATCTTGGTGCTTCGTATCGGTCGTACTAGTTGCGGCTGCTTCGAATCTGGTACTTGGTTACGGGTATTTCGTTTCTGGTACTTCGGCTTCAAACTGGTCCTCTTATTCGGCTTATGATGTGATTCAACGGTGTTCCACCCCTGGTTGTACTGATCGTCAGGTACTATACGCCCCTGGTGGCACTAAACAGCAGGCTTAAACGCTCTGGTTGATCAGCAGGTAGTATACGCCCCTGGTGGCACTAAAACAGCAGGCTTAAACGCTCTGGTTGATCAGCAGGTACTATACGCCCCTGGTGGCACTAAACAGCAGGCTTAAACGCTCTGGTTGATCAGCAGGTACTATACGCCCCTGGTGGCACTAAAACAGCAGGCTTAGACGCTCTGGTTGATCAGCAGGTACTATACGCCCCTGGTGGCACTAAACAGCAGGCTTAAACGCTCTGGTTGATCAGCAGGTACTATACGCCCCTGGTGGCACTAAAACAGCAGGCTTAGACGCTCTGGTTGATCAGCAGGTACTATACGCCCCTGGTGGCACTAAAACAGCAGGCTTAGACGCTCTGGTTGATCGGCAGGTACTATACGCCCCTGGTGGCACTAAAACAGCAGGCTTAGACGCTCTGGTTGATCAGCAGGTACTATACGCCCCTGGTGGCACTAAAACAGCAGGCTTAGACGCTCTGGTTGATCAGCAGGTACTATACGCCCCTGGTGGCACTAAAACAGCAGGCTTAGACGCTCTGGTTGATCAGCAGGTACCGAAGCCCCTGGTGGCAATTAGGACATTAAACTTCGAGTCAAGACCCCTTACCACTGGTGGGGGGAAGCCTCAACAAGAAATAGCTGGACGATCTCACCTACCTGACTTGTCTTCCTACGAAACCCCTTACCACTGGTGGGGGGAAGTTCCGCACAAAGCAAGGAAAACTAAATGACCAACTCGTCTATACTAATCGTCTACGACTGGTTTTCAAAAGATTTATTCAATCAATCTACTGTGCCGCCTGACTGTGTGTGTGAGTGAAGAGGTGTTTTTCGTTCACCCAAGTAGGTCGTCTTGATGGTTTTTCAGTATAAACTGAATGTGAACTATATAAGTGGCGAACGAAAAATATCCATGTAGTTGATTTTGCTGTGACGTCATATGCTCATGGTGCTTGTGAATTGAATTTGAGTGAAATACAATTCTTGGTATCATGCAGAAGTCGTATAGAGTGGAGTAGCATGGAACGCTTCGTTACAGTGATAATTGTGAAAATTTTCAATGATATAGGGTATCTACTTAATTATATAAACAAAATATTTAAGTTTTTTAAGGTGAGGTTTCTTTTTGAAGTTAAAATTATTTATCCTAAAATGCTATTATTTTTTAAATAAATTTTAGAAAAAAAGATTTTTTTTGTAATAGGGTCGGGCGTGGTCGGGCAAACATTTTGTTTACAGTTAATTATACACCTTTGTTGCGCTATCTAAGAAAAAATGTGTCAACCCATCTTCACGCATTTTTTTTTAAAAGGGTGCTTCAACAAGAGGTTTCTTTTTGATATATCAAAAAATAACTGTTGTGTAGGAAATGTTATGATATTTAAATGTTTATTCAAAATACAGGCTATGTAAATAGTTATGAAAAGAAAAATATATATCCAATATTGCTGCTCGATTTTGTGAGAAAATTCTGGAAAGAGCTGTGCAATAAAGATGTCTTCAACAGCCTTTTGCTGACTTCAGATCCACTTCAGAAACTTTTACAAAATGTTCAAAGTTGTGAAGTGTTCATTTAGATATTTTTTTATTTTTGTTTATTCGTGATTTTGGAAACAAATGTTAAGTTTTTCATAATGTACATGTAGTTTTATATTTTTTTTTCAAGATTATTACGCTTTTTATACTTCTTAGTGATTCATTTAGCATTTCAAATAATTTCTAATGAGAAAATATCAACAAATAATTTTGTGCGGATTTTTAGTACAAATACTCCTGTGTGCGATGTAAGGAAAATTAAAAAAGTAGGTACCATTAATAACCATTTTTAAATTATTTTTTTTTAAACCTTGAACTAGGTTTTTCTGAACCAAACATTTTAAAGTCTTTATATTAAAATCAGAGCAATAATCATCAAAATGTTGTATGACTTATTTTTGATACAAGAAACAAAAAGAAAAGACCTAAGGGGAGAATACCTTATCGAAATACTCTTGCTACAAAGTTTAAAGAAAATTGACCGAGCCATTCAGGCTGCATTTCTGACAGACAGACAGAGAAATTGCTCGCTCCATTTTTTCTTCTTCATGGATGTCAAGTCCTTTTTGTTTATTTTGTATGATTTGTCATTTACATAATAGGTACCAATGCATAAATATCGCAAATAAAAGTAATGTGTACTTTTATATGCGTGGTCTACCTGTTAGGCGGACTAAATTTGAAGAAAAATTCGTTAGTGTTTTTTTTTATCATTAATAGCTCTGCCAATTTGGGTAAATATTTATGTACAAGAGCTTTTTCAAACTTGAAATAATATTGCATACAGAAAGTTTTGAAAAAAATTGTTTGCATTTAAAAAAAAATAATTTGTTTTTGTAACGTACTCAAATGGAAGAACGATTATTTTTTAAATTGTGTTCTTAAATGTTTAATATGAAAACATTTAAACTGGCACACGAAACGTTTTTTTTTTGTTTGAACAATAGAAATTTACTATATTTGTTTAACGATTTTTATATTTTTTTTGCGAACAGGACATCAGAAAGCATTCTATATTATGACTCAAGCTGTTTTACTAGTTGATTAAGAAATCTAAATAGTGAATTTGATGCTTTTGAATATGCATATTAGTCCAGACATTTTAGGTTTTATCTGCGGAAAAATTCCTAGTGAGCTGAATTTTTGTATACACCTTTTTTATATCGGCATTATACTCGTAATGAAGATGTGAAAAATCGACATTGATATCGTGCCGGCTAAAAAAGTTATAAGGGTCAAAAGGTCACAAAAATCAGTTTTTCGCAAATATCTCGCGATCTATTGCTCAGAGGTCAATAAAGGTCATTATTAAAATTGTTTGTCGTGAAATTGTCTACAAAAAATGTCTCTAACATTTTTCTGTAAAATTAACCGTTTTCGGATTAGAGCGCTGAGAAAGCGAATATATTATGACGATGCACTCGTTTCCTCACTACCTTCGAGGTAGAATGCAGGGCGCGTTTTTTTTACATGGTTTCCCCCGTAGGCATAATCCATGATATGTAATCAGAGATTTTTTTTTATTTACGAGCGAATAATTTTTGATTTGAATACAGAAAAATACAGAAAAATTAAATTTAGTATATAATTTTTTTTTTATCATTCATTGTCGATATATTCAGTTTCTGTGTCATTAACAAGAACCGCTGAGAAGAAAAAGGAAAACATTCCACTAATCATAGTTTTTGGGAAATCGAAAAAAACTGTTTATTTCTGAAACTGAAAGTTATTCTTCAAAACATTCTGAAGGACAAATGTAAAGCTAGTAAAGAAGAGTAACATACCAAACAATTGAAATTAAAAACTTTAAGCTATGGCTTAATAATTCCTGTTAAAGTGAGTGGAATGTTTTCCTTTTTCCACTAATTGAAAAAAAAATCAAATAAATTATTTTAAATTAAGTTTTTTTATTCAAATAATATAAATAATGGGTTCAGAACATTTTATTTATTTAATATTAAATAATTCTTCAAAATTAAAACTAAAACAATATTTTAATAATAATTCAAGGGAATAAAAATAAACTGAAATAAAATGCACGACTGGATCGCACGAACTTGCTTTTATGTTAAAGTACTTTGAAATTTAAAATACATTTTATAAATATAAAACATGGATTTAATGAGATAAAAATGTTCAAATGTATGGAATTGCCGTCTGATTAATTCTTTTAATAATTAAGTAATTTTTTATATAACAAATTTCCTTAAATTTTTTCGAGAACAAAATTTGGGATGCCAAATTTTAAGTATTTATTTAGTGGTATAGATTTTAGAAATAGTTTCAAAAAATAATCGTTCAGAAGTTTTAAAGATATTGATTTTTCAAAACTTGGATTTTTTTTTTAATTCCAAAAACAAATTTTTTCGAATATTTTTATATACAATATTATTTTAAACTTAAGGGGCCTCCTGCTAAAAATTTTTGGTTAAAATCGTTAAAGCCGTTGATGAGAAAGGCAACAAATCAAAAAACCGTTCTATGATAGGTACCGTTAATAACATTTTACCCCAAAAAGGAAAGGAAAAAGTAAAATATTCCTGGAATCTTTTCCTTTTTCCACTCAATGATATTTTATAATCGCATTTACAAAATAGCTTTACATGGAATTTTTTCGTTTTTAGGCTTATAATGTGCGCTATAAAAATAGCTACGCTTTTGCATCATTACTTCAATTTCCCATTTTTGTGGAATGTTTTCCTTTTTCTTCTCAGCGGTTCTGTATACCGCAATCTTCGATATTAAAAATAGTCTTCAGCTGTGAGCGGTTAACTCGCTGATTCTATTCAGCATTTACACCAGCGATCTAATAGGTACTCGTAGTCTAACTCGGGCAATTGTGTATGCCGTCGACCTAATAGAACAGATCCCAAAGTCGAGGTCATCAGAATTCTTTTGCACTGTGACTTCAACAAGATTCAGTGATATTGCGATGATATGGAAGTCAGTTTCAGAAATCTGAAATTATTGTGCTTAGGACTCGATCCATCAGTGTGCCATTTGATGATATTTGTTTCGAGGATCTCAAGATAACTCCCATTGCCGCACTTCTGATGGCCTCGTGTAGAGGGGAGCTTCTAGAGCTTTCCTTATTCTTGATGTTTCTGTTCTTTTGTGCCATGCAACCGCCCCATATATAATGATTGGTCTTACCATCATAGTGAGTGTATATCCAGCTAAGGATGTTTGGTTTGCATCTGCATGACTTGCCTGCAAGTCTCTTGCAAATCATTAGTGCTTTTGTGGCTTTCCCGACTATAGCTTTAAAGTATTTTTTTTCAAAAGGAGTCTACTATCTGGTAAAATTCCTAAATATTTTACCCCTCTCTGCGTTTCAATCACTTCATCAGCTAGATGGATAGGTTTCATATGTGGCAGAAGTAGAAGTTATTCCTTGTAAATGGTATGATTGTCGTCTTGGAGGGGTTTATTGATAATCCTACAGATAGACACCATTTCCGTGTAATTGTTAGTCCTCTTTGGATTACCTACGGCTATGATAGCAACATCATCAGCAAATCCAATGGAGAATATACCTTGGGAGGTAAGATCTTCTAACAATTCATCCACTACAAGACTCTTCAACAAGGGTGATAATACACCACCCTGAGGACAGCCTCTTGTTGTGATTACTTTTTTTTACATTTTGTCCTTTTTGTGACAGTATTTTTAGTGCCTAACATTTCCATCTAGTTATGGTGATGGGTACGCGTTTCCTAACAAAAGTTGTGCCTACAGCCTCGTGGGATGTGTTGTCGAAGGCTCCCTCTATGTCTAAGAATGCATCTAAAATTGTATCTTTTTTCTATATTTTGGGAATAAATATTAGCTTTCCTGTTCTCCATATACTTGGTATATACCCAAACGCAATGCTACTACGAAGAATATTAGTGAGATAGGGCATAAGGTTATCTTTTCCCTTCTATACAAGAAAGCTGGGAAGATACCATCTACATCTGGTGATTTATAGAGTTGAAAAGTATTATTCTTTTACTTGAACACATGTTCCTACCTATTTACCTGTCCTCTATTTTTGGTATGAGAGGTATTCTATCTACCAAGTTAGCATTTTAGGTTTTATGATAAAATGCTATTTTTAGGACTTTTGCCATATTTAAGTCATTTTTTGAGGCATTCACGGGCACAAAATGTCCTGTCTATACTAGTATTACTAGTGCTATATGTCATTGTATGTAGTAGATTTTACTAACAACACACTCACAAACATGAATGAAAAGCAATAGAGTTTACGCCTTGATATACGCCGTACGGTATACAATATCGTATGTGAGTGCAATCTAGTCGTTTTCTCTACTTCAAAAACGTTTAATTTTACAGAAAATGCAAGAGACATTTTTTGTAGACAATTTCACGACAAACAATTTTTATAATAACCTTTATTAACCTCTGAGCAATAGATCGCGAGATATTTGCGAAAAACTAATTTTTGTGACCTTTTGACCCCTATAATTTTTTTAGCCGGCACGATATCAATGTCGATTTTTCACATCTTCATTACAATGCCGTAATAAAGGTGTATACAAAAATTCAGCTCACTAGGAATTTTTAAAATGCCTAAAATGACTGGAATAATCTCTAATTACATACATTCATTTTTTCATACCTACAATTTTTTTTAATTCCGAGCTGCATGAGTATAGGGACAAGTGCATGTAAATCAGTAAATCAATCGTGCATTTTCAGCATATTCACTATATGCTTAATAACTTTTCTTAATATAAAACAAATAATCTTACTATTAATATCTTTCCAGTCTTCACTACTGGAAGTACCACAACTATTTATAAAATATATGAAATGTATGCATGCGTGTGTTAAGAAGTCATCCGTTTATTGAGCGAGCAATTTGGGAGTTCAGTTTATCTGTTTTGTTATCAAATTTGCCAAGCTTTCACACATTTATTTATGAGAAATGCTAGTTAGTGAATTAATAACTATTAATTGCCTACTCGTTGTTGGTTATTTCATAAAGTCAAAATCTTAAGTTTAATAATCTTTCGTCTGGGCAAGATCGATTTTTGTCTTTGATTTTTAGTGGGATCCATTTTTTAAACTCCAACAGGACATCATTTATTAATATGGAGTGAAAGTACAGATTGAAAAATATCATCGATTTGGATCAAAAATTCTCAATTTTCATAGTAGACTAGACGCAAACTAAAATTTGTAGAGCAGACCAAAAAAAGACGCAATGCGTATTTAATTTTTAATAAATAGAAGAGTAAACACTAACTTTAGTTAACTAATAAAATAGAAAGTTGCCAGCATACATTTTTCTTACAATAAAACTAAAAATTAATCTTATAATCTCTTATATTTTGTTAAAATATGTATTTCTATTTTACCTAAAAAATCTCAAAATTGGCCTTAGATTAATAATTTATCGTCCAGAGGATAGTGGTTTTGTATGGATGAAATTGCGACGTTAATTTAAAAAAAAGTAATTCGTTGAGTTGTGTGTTCATTTTCTTCCGAACCCACAATATGCGCCTAGTCAAATATTTTGTTTCTTATCTTCACAGAAAAAGCAACATTTTTCTCATGAACCTCAAAAAGTAAATACGTTAACTAAAAAACTGAAGGTGTCCTAAACCAAGGCATTTTCTATCTTCACTAGATATTTAATGATAACGATAACAATATTAAACATTACAAAAAAACGTTTATATACGAGCATAATAAAACATTTAAAAGATGACAGATTAATTCGTTCTTTTCTTAATTTAGAATATTTTTAATGAACAGATAAACATCTGAAAAGATTGTTATGTAGATATACAGGGTGTTTCCTTATTAAAGAAAAGTACTTTAAGAAATGGTTCTTGGCCGTGTGCTATCTTTAATGTGTTAATCATTTATAGATTGAGGATTTTACAAAAGACATAAGTACCCTGACTTAATTAAACCCAAGAACTTACGGTATAAATATTTTGTTAAGGACTGCACTCTTAAAAGGAATACTAGCCCTTAAAACTGCTCTTTATATATTTTTTGAGTCTTCAGATATTCGTTTTCTAAACTTGTTCCAGCCAATGCTAATTTTTGATACTGTAAAACCTGCAGCAGTAGAGTAAAGTTTCTTACCTTTAACGGTGATGGCTTGGCCAATAGCGTCGATGTTGTTGATGGTCGTTTACTCTAAGCTCCTGGGCTAGTTACACGGTTGTTGGCTGAAGCTCAAGTCATGACGCAAAATTCACAAAGTATTGGTCTGCAAAAAACTTAGTTTGAATTGATTGTGGCAATGTTCTCTTGAACACTCTCACGAACAATATGGCGATATTTTCTACAGATCTTGCGTTTCGTTGACGTACAAGTGTTGTTTGACGAACTGGCTTCTAGAGCTCATTCACTACGTTGGGAATATTTCTTTCGGATTGACGATTATGGCAACCGTAATAATTGGCGGAGCATAAAATGTTGGCCGAACAGAAGACCCCTTTTCATAAAAGAATTTAATCATTTTCCCATGTTGTTGAACGCTATAACTCTCTACGTTGATTAAGCAAGACACATTTAATAAATGACAACTAATTTGACAGTTTTTTTTCAACAATATGGCCAATACAATATTTTTATCTGATGTTGCAAATTTTTTTTATTAGCTTTTTACGTACAGTGGGGTAAGTTAAATGTATAACCCGTGTCCACATTAAAGAAAACCCCCTACTGATACAAACAAGTTTTTTTTTGGCCTTTAGTCCACAAAAATTCGTCCCTTCGACCCGGAGATTTCATATGGAATCATCAATTGACTAACTAGGCCCTTGTCAATATGCTAAGTCTCTACTTGGCTGATTTATTTCAGTAGTATTATAAGAACCTTCATACAGAAAAACCCTTACTGTACAACCAAGAGTCATTTCTTAAAGTACTATTCATCAATTAGGAAACAACTTATTTGTATATATAAATGTTAAGCTTACACAAATTTTTTTTATAAACAAACAAACAGGATACAAAAAATAAATCAAATACAAAAAAACACAACTTACCCCACTCAACGTTTTAATGTTGTGTAAGGCATCTTGAGCCTTAAGCGCAGCCTTTCTTGTAAAGTACGTAACAAAACAGCACCCTGTAACACAAAAAAGAGAAAAAAGCAAACACATATAAAAACGAACATGAACAAGACAGTTATTTTTGTAGGTATGTACTCGTATATATTTATTTTTCCTATCTAAATATAGAGTGCATGCAAGGTGAGATATTTTTATATTTTATGGTTAGATATTTGACTTTGGGACACAGATTTAGACAGAAAATAAAATACTTTATAAATATTTTATAAATACACACACTTAATGCAAAACACACACCTACATATAGAAGAAACAATTTAGATGATGAACAATTAATACACATATTGTATTTTTCGGTAATTTCGTTCAGAGATACAAAGAAAAAGTAACACAATTTAAATTATTTTATTTGTCGGTTACCCATGCCTTAAAGTATGCAATGCAGTTTTGTTTGCATTTGTTCCAGTAAAAAGAGTGTTATGGAGGAAAATGAAACAACAAATTTCTCGCTGTTCCTCAGCCATTTTAGAATGTTTTTTTTTCGACTTTCAGTGATCAATACTTATTTCAGTAATTATTGATTTTTTATAAATTGATCACCTTATGAAATACCATTAGTAAAGACGAGGATTTAAAGTTACATCTGAAATTCAATTTTTAAGTTTATTTCAATTTTGTGTCGTAAGGCAAACTTTTATATCTCCAATGGTTTGTTTTTTAATAATAAAATAAGCAAAAATAAATAAGTAGAAAATTGTTTTCATTAATATCCTTTCATAATTATATAAAATTGCCAGTCAAAAATGCATATTTTCAAAATCCAACAAAGGCAAATGCAGTCTATATCACGTAGGTAAAGCAAAGATCGAACAATAATTTGCAAAATAGGATTATCTTATAGTCTCATTAAGGTGCAGTATACCTCTTTCAGGGACTGGTATGTGTTAGCCTCGGCAGACAACTTTTCCTTGAGCCTTTCTGTGGATAGCTCAGCCTACTCTCTATGAGTGCATTTCTATCATCGATGATCAAATGTTCCACAGTCTGTGTCGAGGACATACAACAAACCCAACCTCAGTTTAAGGGGAGCAAATTACTTTCGGAATGAATTCACCGTAAAGGAGATGAGACTGATATTTATGGCTCGCACGGAGATGCTGGAGCTCAACTATAGGCCAAACAGAACTGATTCTCATTATAAAGTTTGAATAGTATGGAAAATATAAATTCTCAAACAAATTCTCTTTTTCCTCTTTAAACAAAAATTTTCAAAATTTTCTCTTAAAATGAATTTTGATTTGAATATCTACTAATAAAAATTTAAAATAAGCGTACCAACTTTTTTTCTTAAGAAGGTTGAGAAGGTTTATTTTTCATAAGATCCGCAACAGCAATTCAAAAATTGTACTCAAAATTAAATTCGTATTTGCATAAGAAATCAATATGCATTCTTTCATAGCTCTAACAACTTAACGAACATTTTGAAAAATTTATTCCATTTCATGCAATAGATTTTCATCATCATCATCATCGGCTCGACAACCGGATTCAGGTCCTGGCCTCTTTCAACAAGTCTCTCCACCTATCCCGGTCTCTAGCCGAAGCCATCCAGTTGCGCACCCCAAGACTTCGGTCGTCCTGGTCTACGCCATCTCTCCAGCGCAAGTATGGTCTACCACGCTGTCGTCTACCATAGAATGTACCACACAGAACTTTCCGAGCAGGTTCCTCTTCGCTCATGCGAGCTAGGTGCCCTGCCCACCGGAGTCTACCGAGCTTAATTTTTGTCACGATATCTGCTTCAAGGTAGATTGCGTACAATTCATGATTGTACCGTCTCCGGAATCGTCCTTCCTCACATATGGGGCCAACAATTCTCCTTAAGACTTTTCTAACTTTTCGAACGCAGCTAAGAGGTCGGAGTGCCTTTTGCTAAGCACCCAAGTCTCGGATCCATATGTGAGTACTGGCAGGACCATGGTCCTGTACAGCAGCAGTTTTGAAGTTATGGTGAGATTTCTGGATTTGAAGAGCTTTGACAGACTATAGTAGGCTCTGTTGGATTTGAGAAGCCGCCCGCGTATTTCTTCTTCTATATTGTTATCGGCTGCTACTATTGACCCAATGTATTTAAAGGATTGCACCACTTCAAATTCGTGCTCCGCAACCTTGATTGTTTGACCAAGTGTTCCTCTCGCATTCGACGCCACCATGTACTTTGTTTTACCTTCACTAATGTGCAGCCCTAGATTTTGTGCCGCCTGCTCGATCTGGATGAAGGAATCTTGTACAGCTTGTTCGGTTCTTCCGATGATGTCGATGTCGTCTGCGTAAGCCAGTAACTGACTGGACCTGTTGACGATGGTCCCTCGTGTTGCCGTGCCAGAGTCACGGGTTGCTTTCTCCAACGCCAGGTTGAAGAGGAGGCAGGCCAAACCGTCCCCTTGTCGGAGTCCATTAAAGATGTTGATTGGTCTGGATAGCAATCCGGCTATTTTTACTTGGCTTGTTACGTTGGTCATGGTCAACCTACATAGTCGTGTTAATTTATTTGGGATGCCGAATTCTCTCATGGCTTTGTAAAGTTCTACCCTGGCTATGCTATCATAGGCGGCCTTAAAGTCTATAAACAGATGGTATGTTGGGATGTTAAATTCTAGACATTTTTCCATAGCCTGCCTAAGGGTAAATATCTGATCAGTTGTTGATTTGCCTGGAATGAAACCACACTGATATTGTCCGATGATGGTTTTAGCGTGTGGGGTTATCCGGTCTTGTAGGATATAGGAGAGTATCTTATAGGCGGTACTCAACAACGTGATACCTCTATAATTGCTGCACGTTGTGACATCTCCCTTCTTATGTATGGGGCATATTAAACCTTTTCGCCAGTCTTCTGGCATTTCTTCCTGCTCCCATACATGTACTATAATATCATGAATTGCTTGACGTAAGGCTGGTCCGCCGTGATAGAGTAATTCGGCTGGTATGCCATCGGCTCCCAGGGCTTTGTTCTGTTTAAGCCGGCGTATAGCCTTCTCAACCTCTTCTATGCTTGGTGGCAGCAACATAGGGTATTCTTCTTGCAATAGATTTTACCCTATTTTAAAATTCATTTTTAAAATTCAAAAACTTTGAATTCAACCCCAATCAGCGGCACTTTACAGGACAGCGAATTAGGTGACGCTCTCAACTGGAAGATGACCACAATCAACTTGGCGTGTTAAACTGGAGACAGCTAGCTACCTTCTTTGTATTTGCGCTGGTCGGCGACTGAAGCAAGGCAACCTTAAGTATGTAAGTAAACTTATTTTTGCAGACTTAATATTAATTTTAAAGGAAATCATTTTGAAGAGATTTCTTATAACTGTAAGGCATTTAAAAAATTATAAAGTAACAATTTCGAATGCATATCGGTGCTTATCGATTTAAAATAACAACCAATTACCAATTTCAGTGAATTCACCGGACAAAAAGTGAACTTCTCTTCCAAAGAAAAATACATTGAACGGGGCGCGCTTTCAAGTTGACTCAAAAGCAATTCATCTCTTCCCATTAACTTTCATTAATCTTTCCAAATTCCCCCGAGGAATATAAATTTCCCTCCTTCATAAAACAGCTCCTTAAATGCATTTCACACCTGAATTATCATAACCAACAGCAAGGGTTTTGAGAGTTTTATTAATATTCCCTTCATCGCATAATTCGAAGCAATAAATGACAATTTCACGCAATCGAATCCCCCCGTGCTTCGAATATTTTATACTTTGCTCTCAATTTCATGCTTATTTACGTAATTGCTCACTTCGACAAGACATAATGTTTCATTCCTTTAATCCCACTACTCTTATTTTTAGTGATATCGGTAGACTTCAGGTGAATGCCCCCCAAACATAAAAAAGAAAAGTGAAAACCCTAATACAGCATAATTCCGTTACTGACATTTATTAAAAGAACACATTCAATGGCATAAACATTAAAACTCCCTAAAAGTAGGTATAGGTAAGAATACAGAGAGATATTGTATGCCGACAAATTGTAATGGCCATTTCCATTCCCAAAATCCCAATGCGATCCTTAGCCTTTTTGTCCTCTCGTATGTATTGTATGTAGGTCTCAACCCCCAACTACTGATGTATCTGACGAACGTGGGGGTCAATTCGTCGTCAACGTCAGCCTTGCCCCCACCCTCCTTTAAGTCTACCACTCAATCTTTACTGACTCTTTCGTTTTATTGTCGAGCTTCGGCCATTAAGGACGTTTGTAGGGGGTTGGGGGGGGGGGGGGGGAAGTGGGGCTAATAAATGAATAACAATAATACGTTTCTCAGTGTGTTGTGTTATTGTACATAAACATATTATTAAACAGGTCGAAGTTTTCTTATTGTTATTGTTATTGCTTCGCTTCGACATATTGAATGGTGGCCAGGACACTACGATTGCCAGAAAAAAAAGTATTCTCAATGGAAAAAGAACGCTACCTCCCAAGGAATTCAACCCGTACCCAACACAGTGCCTTTTGTGCTATGCCAGTACTTAGTATCAGGACTCGGCACTTGAGGGGTGAACAACTGAATCTGCGAAGGATTGTGTAATTACGAAGGGAAAATTTATTCGAATCGAGCGAAATGGGACAATTATCCCAAAAAGTTCGATGGTGCCATAAATTTTCATTGTTTTCCTACGTGTGTTTGTATATGTATATGTATGACGCCTGACTGCTTTAACATTGGTATTAAGAAAATATTGGAAGTTTTGCGTCAATAATTATTCGAAACACCTTGTTGGCAGGTGGAGTTGCTTTTATTTTCGCTTTGGAATAAACATTAGTTCGACTCTCGAAAATTCAATGAAAAGTTTTGAAATAAATTCATATTTCTAAATGTGCTTCATTATTCTAATTATTATATCACAATAAGGCGCACAATTTAAGAACGTTTAGAGAACACATTTTTGATGTATCTGCCTTTAATATTTAAAAAAAAAGTAGAACTCTAAAGTTTGATCAAACTTGACATTACGATACGATTACAAAAAAAGTGAGTTCTATATCTCAACCTACACCCTAAGGCACTGATGAACTCAAGGCTCAAGGGTCTTCGGATATTCCCTAGTCGAGAAATTAAATTGTTTTTTTAATTCCAAAAGTAACGATGCCTGTCATATAGGCGTTATAAAAAATCTTAAACATCTCCAAAACAACTATAATGATTTTGATAAGAAAATTTTGTGGACTATTGTAGATATGGCAAAACAAAATTTTTATGTAAAAATGTTATCAAAAGTTCCTGTCATTGAACAGTCCAACCGTTTTTTTTTATGATTTTCGACTTTCTCATTAACTGCTCTATCGATTTCAATCAAAATTTGTTAACAGGAGCTCCTTCAAATTAAAAATTATATTGTGTACATAAATTTTCAAAAAAATATTTTCAGGATTTAAAAACAAAACTAAAAAAAAATATGTTTGTTTCAAAATTCAAACGGGTTAACGATTTTGAAATAACGGGTGATTTTTTAAGAGCTTCAGAACTTTTTTTAAAAAAAAAACGCATAAAATTTGAAAAATCTCATCGATTCTTTATTTGAAACGTTAGATTGGTCCATGACATTTACTTTTTGAAGATAATTTCATTTAAATGTTGACCGCGGCTGCGTCTTAGGTGGTCCATTCGGAAAGTCCAATTTTGGGTAACTTTTTCGAGCATTTCGGCCGGAATAGCCCGAATTTCTTCGGAAATGTTGTCTTCCAAAGCTGGAATAGTTGCTGGCTTATTTGTGTAGACTTTAGACTTGACGTAGCCCCACAAAAAATAGTCTAAAGGCGTCAAATCGCATGATCTTGGTGGCCAACTTACCGGTCCATTCCTTGAGATGAATTGTTCTCCGAAGTTTTCCCTCAAAATGGCCATAGAATCGCGAGCTGTGTGGCATGTAGCGCCATCTTGTTGAAACCACATGTCAACCAAGTTTAGTTCTTCCATTTTTGGCAACAAAAAGTTTGTTAGCATTGAACGATAGCGATCGCCATTCACCGTAACGTTGCGTCCAACAGCATCTTTGAAAAAATACGGTCCAATGATTCCACCAGCGTACAAACCACACCAAACAGTGCATTTTTCGGGATGCATGGGCAGTTCTTGAACGGCTTCTGGTTGCTCTTCACTCCAAATGCGGCAATTTTGCTTATTTACGTAGCCATTCAACCAGAAATGAGCCTCATCGCTGAACAAAATTTGTCGATAAAAAAGCGGATTTTCTGCCAACTTTTCTAGGGCCCATTCACTGAAAATTCGACGTTGTGGCAGATCGTTCGGCTTCAGTTCTTGCACGAGCTGTATTTTATACGGCTTTACACCAAGATCTTTGCGTAAAATCTTCCATGTGGTCGAATAACACAAACCCAATTGCTGCGAACGGCGACGAATCGACATTTCACGGTCTTCAGCAACACTCTCAGAAACAGACGCAATATTCTCTTCTGTACGCACTGTACGCATTCGTGTGGTTGGTTTAATGTCCAATAAAGTAAACTGAGTGCGAAACTTGGTCACAATCGCATTAATTGTTTGCTCACTTGGTCGATTATGTAGACCATAAATCGGACGTAAAGCGCGAAACACATTTCGAACCGAACACTGATTTTGGTAATAAAATTCAATGATTTGCAAGCGTTGCTCGTTAGTAAGTCTATTCATGATGAAATGTCAAAGCATACTGAGCATCTTTCTCTTTGACACCATGTCTGAAATCCCGCGTGATCTGTCAAATACTAATGCATGAAAATCCTAACCTCAAAAAAATCACCCGTTATAAGAAATTTCTTCTTTTTTTACAAGAAAAAAATTTGGATTTTATAATAAGAATAATTGCAGATAATTATTATCGTTCACACGTTTTCAAGATATTGATTTTTCAAAAAAAAAAATATTATTTTTTTAAAAAGCAAAAACCTATTTTTTCGAAATTTTTTATAAACCATATCTTTTCAAAGGAGTTCCTGCATACAAATGTTGGTTAAAATCATTGGAGCCATTAATGAGAAAGTCGAAAATCGAAAAAAAAAAGGTTCTATAACAGGCTCCGTTGGTAAATGTTACAGTTTTGTAAAACCATGTTGATTTGGAACTTTAAATGATTTCACATAAAAACATAAAGATTCACAAATAAAAGCCTCAGAAGGTTTTGGAATAAGTCTTAAATTGTGTGCTTTATCTCTTTTACCTTTTTTATGTAGAGGAATTATGATAGAATTTTTCGGAAAAAGGAAACGACAAGTGACACACAGTTTTTAAAATTAGTGGAAGTTCCTGCTATACAACTATCGTTAGGTTAGATATAAACTTAGCAATGTTTTCCTGTAAGTATTTGTATTAAATTTAATATTCAAGTAAGAGATACATTTCAAAGACCCATAGTTTTGGGCACTTTCGTCAAAATTATTACAGCGTCTGACTGTCATGCAGAAGGTCTTGGGTTCGATTCTCAGCTTCTGCAAAAAGTTTTTTTCTGGGATGTACTGCCTCTTGCGAAGAATTGACAAATCTTCCAAGAATAGATCTTGTCATGAAAAGTGCTGCTCATAAGTCGTTCGGAATCGGCAGAAAATTGTAGATCCCCTTCATTCCTGGTGACGCACAGAGGAATGGTTGAGAGTTGTAAGTCATCTGCAGGTCCTGGTTCTCTACGAGCTGTTGCACCACCAAATTTAATTTAGTTTTAAGGTATCAGAGATGTTAGTATCACAGTAAAAGGCACTTTGAAGGAAGTTAGAAAATAGCTGTGTTATATCTTGAGGGTCATGACTAGAAATGTAATTTGACTTGAGGGCAGATAAAATTAAAATAACTAAAATATATGAAGTTCCAAAAATATTTTGGATTCAATTTAAGATCTCTTTGCACAATCTTTTACAATTCCGTCCAGTAAGCCCGACAATATTCGTATATATTGAAGAACAAATCGTGATGTGGCATTTTGTGGGTTTCGGCAAGGAAGCAACATGGGTTAAACAGTCAATGATACCAAAACCATAAGTAGTAAATAGCATGTGAAAAGGAAACCCATCACCGACACGACTAGAACAGAACGTCTGTAATTATAGGTCGATATAACTTGAAGGTACTTATCCGAAGTACTTTTAACGTGGACACATTCCAATTAAAGCTCAATTCCAAGGCGGACCTGCTCACAATATCGGAGTCATACTAAGCGTTGGCCACCGCCTTAAGATAGTATGACACCATCCCAGTACCAATTTTGCAAACATTTTAAGGCATGTCCACACTTCAAGGTACAGTAAGAAACTTTGCCTATACCCAGGATCCGGTGTAAGGTCAGACAACGATGCCAGCGCAGCGGTGAGTTCAAACGAATAACTATTGCCAGTCGCTGTTTCTTTGGACTTAGATGGAGATTGAGTGGCAAATTCTTCTCTCAAGCAACTTATTGTGCTTCTCATAAATGGTGCAGATAGATGAACTCTTTAAAAGGAGAATTAATAAGAACTCCTTAGGTTGTTTTGAGAGGAACTTTTTCCCGGTGATTTTTATTTTTGGTCCGGCCTAGAATTCAGGGGAATTCGAAGAGAACCTACAACAATGAACTGTACAGGCTTTAATGTGATACTGGTCTAGCTAAAAAATTGAAGTGGCTTGATCATTTAGAGCAAATGAACACCAATTCTCCAACCGGAAAAATCTATCAATACAACAACGACAGACGGTGCAGTAGAGAAACAATTGCCGTCAAGGATTGCTCACAAAAGTGGAATAGGACCTGATGCAATAATGCACTATTAGCTGCAAGAAGATTGCTAGTTGAGACTTTGGTTCACTGAGAACGTTAGACAGACACATCTGGTTTCTATCACTCCTTCTTTCATTGGAATGCTATAACGGTTTCAAGAACCATTAAATCCTTTTATAACTTTTGTCCAATTTCATAGAACCCTTGGATGGATGGCTTCCAGAACCACCACACAATCCAACCAAACACAATTATTTAAACTTATAGGTTACTTCCTAGAAAAATAATTAAAGTACAAAACTCAACTCACCTCTACTCTGTGTCGTCAACTTATCCCGCAGAACATTAATAGTATGGACTCGTCCGTATTCCTCAAACATTGTCTTCAATTGCACTTCGTCCATTGTTTTTGGAATTTGGCCAACAAACATTTTAATATTATCCGGGTCGGGTTCACCCTTTTCGAATTCATCATTATCATCCCTCAAAGCAATTTCCATCGAAACTGCTTCACTGATGGTATTCGATGATTGAGGTGCATTTTCATCAACACTATTGCCCCCGTTTACAACTTGTTCCAGGCTATGAATGGCATCATTGTTAGTTATAGTTGCTTCTGGCTCGGTTTTTATCGCCAGAGCTGCAGTTGGCATTTCACTGAAAAAGAAACAAAAACAGAAATGTTTATGTTCAAGGACGATAAGGATAAACACAATTTTGATATTTTCAAAAATTTAAGATTTGACACGTACTTCCTTTCAAAGTTTATATTTATTTTGTATCAGATTGGTTTTCACAGCAAAAGTCTCCTCAATAAGATTCAATTCCTAGAAGCTCTTGTCATTTCATTTCTCATTAAATCCAATTTCGAAGAAAATAACAATTTCAAGGACTCAATAGAACCTAAGCTGCATTCTGACTGTTGACAAGAAGAAGATATTTCATCGCAATCTAATTCTTGGTAATTTGTCATCAGAATTACATTACGCCTACTTAGCTATTGAGGACTCATTGTCGTCACGCATGTTAAACATAGGACACGGTCTAGCCACTCCTAGACCAAATATTTGTCTTTTTCATCAGTGACACATGACGTTTCAATAAAAACAAACACGCATCATACCTAAATAATTTATTATTGTGTTGTCAAATTGATCCTATAAATATAAAGCTACACAAATAAGACAAAGAAAAAAAGAACCAAACCAGGACTAACAAACAAAAGAACATCGTTAACAACTTCATTGGGGTATCTAGGAGTAGTATGTGTCCCATCACTGTCGAGGGCATTGTCATTATTGTCCTCATCATCGTCATTATTGGCGTCGACAATTCTGTTATTTTTTTTTGTGTGTTATTCGTCATCATTATTGTTTGTTGTGTAATTTCAAAGAACCCAATGTAACCAAAAAGGAAGGTTGTTACGTTTGTCAGATGATATCTGAAAGCATACAGAGATACTCACATTGACAGAATCGGCGCGGCGGCAGCACATTCCCTTTAGACAATCTGTATCGTAGTAGTACAACATGAATCTTCTTATTGTGATACACAATAACAAGCTCCTTCAGGATGTCGATGTCAAAACCTGGGGAGGAGAGGTTAACTCAAAGGTTGGGTATAAGTTGGTTGTTTTCGAGAGTTGATTCTCAACACAAGGACTCGACTACACTATCTCGAAATACATCAATGATGAAACAAAAGGGGAAATCAATGATGTTTACAATACAAAAAAAAAAAAAAAACAAGTAAGTACATGAAGAAGGCTTTGAACTTTAGTTATGAACAGTCTTTAAGATTGTTAAGGGATGCGAGAGAAATGAGAGGTGGATTTAAATCACTCAGGCTTATAACTCTTTTGAAATAGTGACACACATCGGTGGATTCTTTTACGTGTTTCGAACGAAATCCGAAAGGTTTTAAAGTCGAAAATTGTCTACACATTGTCGGATTGCATGATAAAATAGATATTGGTAGATCTTAGGCATCAAACCTTTGGAGAAAGAGGTCACCGAAATTACCTAATAGCAAGAGATTGGTGTACGATTACTTCTAGATTTGTGTGTATAATTTTCTATTGGAGTGTACATAGTGGAAGAGTTAACTCTGAGAAGGGCTTACGGTGATTACTTCCATGAAACCTAGAGCTATGCGAAGAGTTCTCTAAATAGAATAATATGTCACAGTCAGGAGCTGGTGTATACAAATAATTTCTGCATTATCACGACGTCGGTTAAGGTATGCAGATTTATAAGTTTAACACGATTTTCATAGGGAGATAAGTCGAATGGGTCATCCCAACTAAGGCCACGTAATGCAAATCGTAAAATTCTACGCTGAACCGCCTCAGTACGGTGAATATGAATCTGATGGTACGAGTATGGTGACCAGACCTGGGAGGCATATTCTAGAAAGGGTCTTACAAAGGTGATACGAGTATAAAGGGATTTGGTGACGAAAGGATTTGAAAATTCCTTGGACCAGTGCTTAACGAACCCAAGTTGCAAATAACACCTAGGTCACGAATCCAAGTGACGATGGAAATTGATTGGTTATTAATAATTAATCAGGTAATGACGGTGTGGCAAGGGCGTTTGATTACGAGAGTAGATAATGGCTTGATATTTGCTTACATTAAGCTCAAGAAAGTTATGTTAAGTTAGGTAAAGAAATTATTAAGGTCTACTTGTAGCGATTGCGCACCTGAAACGGATGAAATTTGTTTTGAGATGCGCATATCATCAGCGTAGATCTCAAGGTCAGATCCTGTAAGAATAAGTTCAACATCATTGATAGTAAACAGGAAAATCAGGGGCCCAAGGTGACTTCCTTGCGGGACACCTGAATTTGAACATATAGGGTTGGAAGTGCATGTCTTTATATTGACGATTGCTGAGGTAGGAGGTAGGACTGTATTCAGGATACAAACAGTTTAAAAATGATCAGTGGCGGCTGTACCTTAAGTGCGCTCGTGCGCTGAACCACCAATTCAAAAGATTTAAAAATTACAAAATATTACTGCATCTTTATTTTTAGATTCCCATATTAATATTTATTTTTTAAACATACGTACAAGAACACAAACAAGTAAAATTTCCAATTATGACGAAACAATGTAAGCGCTTTGCTTTACTATTAAGACTTACTTTCCCTGCAAGTAAAAATTCTCGTGCGCTTCGGCGAGCGCACGAGGACTGCTAATATAACTTGTATGAGTTACAAGCAAGTATCCCTGACGCGTGAGACAAAAGATATTTCATTGAAATATATGGAGAATTAGCCTGCTCTCGTGCAGCGCACGAGAACCGAAGATTAACTACAGCAACCGATGTTTGACTAGAATGCGCTGCGCCTGCGAATATGTAATGTTGTTTCGCTCTATCCGTGACTGGTTAAATAGTGTAGGTTTGTAGGTGTTAGGTTAGTAATTGTTTTTTATTTTGGTTTTGGTTCGATTCTGTACTGTGTACAGTGTGTGGTGTGGGATAAAATTAACAGTGATTAGGTATATTAAAGACAGTAATAATTTTTTTTTAAATAAAGTTACGTGAAGCCACGATTTGACGCATTTAAGTGAAAAAATAAAAAACATGATTCCTTGCTAAATGTAATAAGTGTGTCAGTTTTATACATGGTCGAAATTCTTCGAGCAATTATACAAAATAATAAAAAATCGACATATACATATGTAAATTTTTGTTTTTTTTGCGATTTCTAATCTTAATACCTCCTTAGTGAGCAAGTAAAGTGCACCACCTGTTCAACAACCCACCAGCCGCCACTGGTCATGGGAGATTTTATCAAATGCTTTGCTGAAATCCGTTGCAATTGCATCCACTTCATGGCCAGATTCCAGAGCACATAAAGTTTTGGAAACAAATTCTGTAATTCTGAAAGCCGTGTTGTCTCGGAGCAAATAGTTGTACACAATGAAGAAGCATGGTGTTATGAATTATACTCTCAAAAAGTTTAGGTATACAGGAGAGTTTGTATAGTTAGTAATATCATTCTTACACCCTTTTTTGTGTACAGGTATGAGGAACGAGTCGTTCCTTTGTATAGGAAACACACCATATGGGATAGATAAAATTGAAAAAGAGCTGAGAGAGATTGGTCGAGTTTAGAGACGCATTTCTAAATGACTATAGGAGGAATTCCATCGGGCCCAGAAGAAAAGTCATCCTTAAGTAGACTGATTTTGGCTACTACTGAAGAATATGATATGTTAATAGAAGATAAGGAAGTTTCAGTGCAGTTGCTCATATAAAATTGAAGTAGATAATTTTCGTCTACTTCAGTGTTATTAGAAACAAATGCTTGACTAAAGAAATCAGCAAAAAGGTTGCTGATTTGGATCTGTTGATGGGGAATTCAGGTATTTCAATTTGGAAGGATAACCATCATATTTCTTTTTTGAATTAATTAATTGAAAAAAATGTTTGAGATTCGAAATAAGATCGGTATATATTTGAATAAGGTTACTGGAGTAGAGAGATTCACACAGGTTGGACAAGTTATAGACTTCTTCAATTATGTCTCCATTGAAGAAGTCTTGATTAGACTTCGGCCTCAGATATTTTTTCCAAAGTTTATTCCTTTTATTCCTTAGAGAGCGAAGTTCTTTGTTGTACCAAGAAGCGGAGGAAGTAAAGTTCTTTTGAGGCATAAGTGGAATGGTTTGAGAAAAACAGTTTTGGATCTGAGAGTAGAAAGTGGATATCTTAATGTCGATATTAAAGTCATTGGACATAAAATCAAAGTTAATGTTACCAATAAGATCGTTAAGTTTTTCGAAGTTAGCTTTACGAAAATTTAATGTTCGTGATGGAACGGAGTAAGATTCGATGTTATCAGACTGGAAAGAAAAAGTAAAAGAAATAGGGGGATGATAATTGTCAAGTCTAGAAAGGACAGATATGCTTACTTTCCATTACTTCGGTATTATGGGTATCAGATGAAAAAATCAGATTTAATTGTCTATCTAAACAATTTTTAACACCACTCATCTGGGCAAGATTCGGAGAGAGGTGCAGTTCAGTAAAAAGGATTTATTTTTCGAAATTATTAGATGAAAAGAATTAAAGTTCATCGTCTGATACTTGCCAAATTAATCGTGGCAGATTGAAGTCACTGACGATTATAATATCGTCTTCAGGGTTAGTGAATTCAATGACATAATCGACTGCATCCACTAGAAGTTGATATTCCCTTGTTGGTTGTTAAGGTGGCATATATAACAACACAATATGTAAAAGCAGCGGTTTGAAACAGAGACTTTAACACTAACAAGTTCCAGGTTTGATGTATTGGGAATATGCAACAAGGAGGAGTCAAGGTTGGAATGAAGTGCCAAAAGGACACCACGACCGTTGGATAAACTATTTGTAGGATTATCATGAGTACTCTCATTAGTAACGAACGTATTTTCGAAACACATTAAACTCTGAATTAAAGAATTCGTTATTAAAAAAGTCGGGATATGAGAGCAGGAGAGATTTGCAATACTGGCCATGTTGTCAAAAAAGACTTTCTTTCTAACTAAGAAAATGT
This sequence comes from Chrysotoxum bicinctum, assembly GCA_911387755.1. Lineage (NCBI taxonomy): Eukaryota > Metazoa > Arthropoda > Insecta > Diptera > Syrphidae > Chrysotoxum > Chrysotoxum bicinctum. The sequence goes on from OU426987.1 coordinate 88,336,411, forward strand.
CATTTTTAAAAGAGACCTGATTAATCTCAAATTGTAATAAGCCTCCCAACATCTAAGAATGATTACCTGAGAGTAGTATGTACATGGAACGTGAGAACACTATACTTCCCTATTCCTGCTTAAAAGTTTTAGTCTGTCCACGTTGTAAGGCAGATATTACCGCAATCCTACAACTACGATGGATAAGATCAGGTTTGAGGTAAAGAAAATAAAATGCACGACTGGGTCGCACGAACTTGCTCCTATGTACTAGACTAGAAATTTAAAAATGAATGTTACTAGAGAAATTTGTTCATAAGGATAAATTTTATTTTTTAAACTCTTTTAGTAGTAAGAGAGAGAAACAGAATGTTATGCAAATATGAATTTATGCAAGAACAAAAATTATAAGTCGTTGTAGTGGTTTCTTAAAATAATAAGATTTTATATAAAAAATTTTTAAAACATTTTTAAGAAAAAATTTTGGTACGCCAATTTAAAGTTTTATTATTGTTCGAATTAAAATTACATTTCCAAAAAAGAATATTAAGCCGATTTTGAAATATTGTATTTTCCAAATAAAAAATAGATTTTTTTTCAAAATTCAAAAAAATATTTTTCTTAAAGTTTTGAAATGCAATGTTTTTTAAACTTTTTGGAAGCATCTCTGTAAAAAAAAATTCATTAAGGTCCGTCATGTAATTAATGAGAAATTCTATGGTAGGTACAAGCTGTAATATCTTAATTTTTTACTAAATGAAAGATCATAAAAATTAATTGAAAAAAAAAAAATATTGAAATTCTAGGCGCCGTTTTCGAAAAAAATTTGAATACACAAATCTATTTAAATTTTTGGGGAGCTTTAGCAAAAAAAAAAATTATCAAAATCAGTTGTACCGTTTTTGAGACAATCAAAAACGAAAAAAATGGTTCGATGGGGGGTACCCTCAATAACCATTTTTCACATTTTTTTTTCAACTACTACCTAGCATTAACTAAATGAAATTTTTTTGTTATTTTATTTTTTAAATCTGTCGAGCAGTTTTTGAGAAAAAAAAAATATTTATAAAAATTCGAAAAAAAAATCGTATGGCAGGTACCGTTATTTTTGGTCTTAAAACAAAATAAATAAAATGCACGACTGGGTCGCACGAACTTGCTCCTATGTAAAAGACTAAGAATTTCAAAAATGAATGTTATTAGAGAAACTGTTCATAAGCATAAAATTCATTTTTTAAATGACTAAAAAAAACTTCTTTAGTAGTTAAAGGTAAGAATATGATGCCATGTGATTCAAGCAAATATAGATTTATGCAAGAACAAAAATTATAAGTCTTTGTAGTGGTTTCTTAAAAAATAAGGTTTTATATAAGAAAATTTTAAAACATTTTTAAGAAAAAATGTTGGTACGCCAATTTGAAGTTTTTGTTATTGTATGAATAAAAATTAAATTTACAAAAAAAGTATTGAGCCGTTTTCGAGACATTGAATTTTCAAAAAACAAAAAATTGATTTTTTTTTCAAAATTCAAAAAAATATTTTTCTTAAAGGTTTTAAATGCAATAATTTTTAAACTTCTTAGAAGCTTCTTTCTACGAAATTTCATTAAAATCCGTTGTGCTAATAATGAGAAATTCAAAATTTTAAAAAATCGTTCTATGGTAGGTACAGTCAGTAATATTTTGTTTTTAAAATTTGTTTTTATTAAATTACAGATATTAAAAAAATAATAGAAAGAAAAAAAATTTAAGCAAAATTCTCGGAACCGTTTTCGAGAAAAATACGATTTTCGAAAACCATATTTTAACATTTGTATGGAGGGTACCGTTATTTTTAGGTAAAATGAATTTATTTTGCTCATATATTGTAGATTATTTTTCCAAACTTTTATTTATCAAGTTTTCAAAAAATCGAGCATGGGGTTTTCGAAATATTGAGTTTTCAAAAAAAAAATTTGAAAGTTTTTTTAAAACCAAAAAAAATTTTTCGAAAAATTTGAATACACAATAATATTCAAACTGCTGGGAAGCCTTAGCATAAAAAAAAATGATCAAAATCGGTGGTACCGTTTTTGAGAAAATCAAAAACAAAAAAAATGGCCACAACGGGGGTACCAAAACTACTCATTTTTTTGAAATTTTTTTTCGACCATTACCTAGGTTTAACTAAATTAAATTTTTTGAATTTTTTTAAAGAAAATCGCAGGGACAGTTTTTGAGAAAAAAAAATATTTATAAAATTTCGGAAAAAAATCGTATTTCAGGTACCGTTATTTTTGGTCATAAAAAATCAAATCAAAAAACATCCGGGCGTAAAAAATCAAAACCCATACCTACCAAGTTTGAAGAAAATCGGCCGAGCCGTTTAGCTATAATCGAACAGACAGACAGACAGAATTGCCAGACCCACTTTTTTCGTCTTCGCTATCATCGTAATGTCAACTTTGATCAAAATCTCGAGTTCAATTATTTTTACGAATGCATAACTTGCCTTATAGTACCTATAAATCGCACGTAAAAATGTGACATTTCTAACAGCTGCGATAAAATATTGCACATTATAGGCAGCGGATTTGCCATTGGTGGGAAATCAATAACTTTAGGACAATAAGTGAAAAAAGCCATTTTCAAAACATAGGAATAAAACTTATATCGTAATAGTTTGCGCTATTGTCCCCTGATATCGTATAAACATACAAACATGTGCGCTGTGGAATTGTGTGTTTTGTTGAAATCTCCATGTTCCAATTGGGCCATAAAATGCTTCCCCGCTACTATTTGTTTTCAATGTGTGGGAACGAGAAGATAGGGATCTCTAACGACAAACAACTCTGTTCAAAAAGAAACCTAAGCAAATATCAGAGTACACAATGAACGAAAAAACACACTTTAAAGCAAAATAACCTAGTTTTGGTTTTATTTATTTCAATGAATTTGCTTAACAAAGTCAGATACATTATCTTATAAATTAGTGATAACCATACAGTTTACATGATAGGCTATATAAATAAAAGCTAAAAGAGCTGTGATAAGTTGAAAAAGATTTACTTAAATGATACAATTTAAAAAGATGACTTTTAATTTCTGAATTGTGTCGCCCAATTTATTTAGATACATTTTTATTAGATACAAGAAAAATTATTTATGAGCTTGCTCCGAAATCTTGTTGTGATGTTTGTCTTTCTTGCTATACAGGGTTTAATTCATGCATAATATTTTTTAAGGCGTGCTTCTAAGGTTTATGCAGTGCTGACATGATCACAGGAGTGATCCAACACTCATCTAAAATGACAAACCATTAGCTTATTGAACTTTAGATAAGGCAAATGTACTTGCAGCTCTACGTTGCCTGTTAGCAACATTGCCATTCCTGTACTTGAGAACGTAAATCATCCAATGTGACAGGTACATTTCCGCACTCGTATACATTAGCAAGAGACATTCGAGACCTTCTCGAAGATCGAAAGCTTCTTAATGACCGGCAATACGGCTTTCGCAGCATTCGTTCTATCTAACAGAAGATTGGAACAGATCTTTACATCATTTTGGAGAAAGTAAGATTATTGCGCTTGATAGTTCTAAAGCACCAGTTCGGCACCAGGCTCTCTTATCGAAAATGCATGCGTTTGGTATCAACGAAACCCCTGTTCTTTGGATTAGAAATTACCTTCTAGATCGTTCAGTACATGTTGTATTGGATGGTTTTAAGTCTGATCTTCACAAAATAAATGCTGGTGTTCACCAGGGCTCCGTTTTGTATCCGACTCTCTTTCTCATTTTTGTTTTATAATATATAATTCTCATACTCGTACGCAAATTCACGTCCATCTCATTTGGAAGTGGAATTGCAACGGTATCGTATGATTAGCTCATTAAACTCCGAACCTTACATCACTGTTAACTGGGGTATACGAAATTGTGTGGAGTTTGATGATTCGAAAACTCAATGGTGTCTATTGTCGTTGAAGCAAAATGTCCCCTTACGCCATTGTCCTTGAAAAAATGTGTAGGGGTAAAATTGAAAAATGCTATACACTACGTTTAAGGAAAATCCGCAGAGCATTTAAGCAGGCTGTCGTCGAAGAGACATGCTGACTGATTTGCTAGAACTAATTTTTTCGTTCTCTATGACCTTAATATCAAGTCAGATCAAAGTCTTGAGTTCGAATTTTTTACTAATGCATAACTTGCTATCTACCGGGTGGGCCATCTTGTGGTTTCTTTTTAAATCGCAGGTTATTTTGACATTGACAGGTGTTTCCCACTCGAAATTTTGACAGAAAGTCAGTATCATAACTCCGCCAAATGAAATGAGTTGCTTTACGCTTGAACAACGGTGGGAAATATTGAAAACTTATTTCCAAAGTGAGTGTTATGTAGCCCAAACAGTGCGTTTTATTAAAAGAAGTTTTGGCCGAAATGAAGCACCCATACCACGCCTGCTGTACGCAAGTTTGTGGAAGAAGTTCGTCAGACGGCTACGTTAATAAACAAAATTGCAGCGTCTGGGGCTCGGAAAACCCACAGTCCCACACCTTACTGTCCAGAAGCCAATGCATCCATAGATAATAACAGTTTGGTGTGAATTGTGGAGTGGTAGCATTAGTGGACCATTTTTCTTCTAAAATGAGGGTGGGAACTATGTTCAAGCCATATTAACAGCCTTTTTTTAACTCAAATTGAAAACATGGATTGGGACGACCTCTGGTTCATTCATTCAGGATGGTGCGCCATGCCATACAGCGACAGCCCATGCCACAATCCTGTAATCAGCCATCTTGGCGTTGTCATTTGGCCGCCTCGGAGCTGCGATTTGACCCTTTAGACTTTTTTTTGTGGGAACCGTAAAGGACCGATGTTGTGCCGAAAATCCGAAAATGATTCAAGCACTTAAGGCCAATATCATCCAAACTAACCGTGAGCTACAGCCCGAAACCATCAACACGGTCTTAGAAAATCGGAGTGAGAGAATGCGCTACTGCGAAGCCACCCGAGGCAGCCATTCGAACGACGTTGTGCTCCATAATTAATGGGAATGTTTGTTCTTTCTAATAAAGCCATAAACCATAGGAAAAATTAAACTTTGTTCATTTTATTGCATTTTTAAAAGGAAACTTGTATTTGGCCTACTCTTTATAGTTATTATATCGCAAGTGAAAATTGTTTGTACATATATTGGAAAATTCAATGACTTTTTTCTGGCAGAAATAAGCTTCAAAATGTGTATACGGAAGAAACCAAATATTTTTTTTAGAATTTAACCTTGGTTAACTTTGGCCGGAGACACGATTTTTCAATTGATTTTCTTAAAGATGTTTCTAATGCCAACAATAAAGATAATTACATTGAAAAACCTCCACTTTTTTCCTTACATTTTTCCTGAGCTAATATCGTTGGTCTAAGTGAATTAATTTTGTCGTTTTATTGAACATTTTTTCATATCGTTTCTTCATTCATTATAAATTTCTTCGCTCAATAAGTCAATAAAAACTTTTGTTTCGCCTTTCCAAACTCATAAATCATTCATTCAACGAAAAACCAGTCCTTATAAATGACCCCCATTTAGACTTAGAGAGAGAGTAGAAAATGTCTCTAATTACTAGGCCAAAGAAAATAAAAAAAAAGCCTTTCACCCAAACATCCTTGTAGCTCCCCTTGAGGACAAAACCAAAATACCGATGACATTACCTTAATGACTATATTGATGGCTGAAGATACATATTGTAGATACATATTAGAGCCCTCGGCCCTAACCGAAATATCTACACAAATAAAAACTGAATACAAAGTCATATAAACGTGTCGGGCTCTAGTCATTAGGTAAAAAAAATTCTTTCAATTCGATTAAGGCTTTGGAATTCACAAAAGTATCCGCCCCTGCATTGCTGATAAAAACCAAACGCCATCAAGACTCAATCCGTTCGTACAGATAGTCAAACAGATCCAGAGATGAAGGTGACCCAATAAAAGTCCTTTGGCTACCCATCAGACGTCGACCATTAAACGACTTAATATCTGAAGCTTTCTCTCCGTCTGACCTTCAATCGGATTTTGAATTCTTCTTCCGATCATTAGATACGGTCTGATTCCTGCAAATCATCACTAAAGCAACGGTTTCTATATAAAATATCAGTTTAAAAATTTAAGTAATTACATTTTGTCCAGTTCGATATGTTATTCCGGGACTGGAGCGAGGAGCATATCGATGAAAACCGAAAACACGTAGCGATACCTTCCGACAAAATGAGAGAGCACAGACATCTATAACAACCCAGAACCAACAGTTATTCCGATGATATGTAAAAAATGTGTGTTTAACAGTTGTTATCCACCTATATAGTCTATAGATCCTGTGGATTCTCGTGGATTCAATATGTAATCATTGCCCAAAGTACCCCCCGTTGAGAGGTAAATTAAAATGGTAGACCCATAAAACATTCGCTGCTATGTGTTCTGTATAATAATGTTCAGCTTAAGGCTTCAGATTTCGGCCTTCTGATATCTCTGCATGCGCCTATCAAATAAATCCAAATCAATACTCATCAAATTATCTCCATCGTCCTCGAAAATATCTACAGCGGTGCAGCAGGGGCAGCGAAAACGGCTCAACCAAATGACCAAAGGAATCCCACTGACTTGCAGGCTTTACAATTTCGGGGAGCAGATGTGCGTCGTGTCCGACTGCATTGCATGTCGGTGGTGGCGCGGGCGAAGGGACCTAGGTTTTCATTTTTTATTTTGATTGTTTGAGATTAATTAGGGTGAATTTCACAAGTGTAGAACGTACAGATTAACACATACAGACATGAGATATTTTTGTATTGATGTGTAAGCACCTATGGGTAAACCTAGGTACGTTTCACGTGGAAACTTAGATACCTTACGGAAGATTGCATTTAAGTCCCTGTTTACATCGGGAATACTGGGTGCTTACTATGCATCGTGTTTACAGTTTCTAAAAAAGAATTCAGCTGACGCCTACACCTACACTGAAAATAAATCCCTAGGTAATATTGATAAAAACGTTTTTGTTGACTTTCAACAAAACAACTTTATCGTTTTGATTAAATTTTGTCAATACGAAAGAATAACTTTGTTGATTTAACAAAATTTTTATAATTCTGCATGATTTTTTGGCAGCTTAGCAAAATATGCACTACAAATAATATTGTCAGTTTAACAAACTAACTTTTGTTAGTAAAACAAAATAAAGCAGAGATTTTTGTCACATCCACAAATTTTTTGTGATGTAAACAAAATGTTTGTTGTATCTACAAAAAATCTGTTTAGTAAATGTTTGTCAATATCACAAAGTTTTTGTTAATTTTTTTTTTGTGAGTTCAACAAAAAATAAAATGCACGACTGGGTCGCACGAACTTGCTCCTATGTAATAGACTAGGAATTTTAAAAACGAATGTTATTAGAGAAAACTGTTCATAAGGATAAAATGAATTTTTTAAATTCTGTTAGTAGTAAGAGATAAAAACAGAATGCTATGCAAATATGAATTTATGCAAGAACAAAAATTATAAGTCGTAGTAGTGGTTCCTTAAAAAAATAAGCTTTTATGTACAAAATTTTTAAAGCATTTTTAAGAAAAAATTTTGGTACGCCAACCTTAAGTTTTTATTATTGTACGAATAAAAGTCTAATTTTCAAAAAAAAATACTAAGTCGTTCTTAAGATATCGAATTTTTCAAAAAAAAAATGACTTTTATTTTCTAAAAATTGAAAAAAATAACTTTAAAAAAATAAAATCAAAATTCGAAAAAATCGTTCTATGGTAGGTACAGTCAGTAATATCTAGATTTAAATTTTTTTATTAAATTATAGATCGTAAAGATTAATCAAAAGAAAAAAAATTTTAGCAAAATTCTCGGAACCGTTTTCGAGAAAAATACGATTTTCGAAAACCATTTTTTAAAATTTGTATGGAAGGTACCGTTAGTTTTAGATAAAACAAAATTTTTTTTCTCAAATCTTGTAGATTATTTTATTTGTCAAGTTTGACAAAAATCGAACGTGGGGTTTTCGAAAATTGAGTTTCCAAAAAAAATTTGAATTTTTTTTTAAATCCAAAAAATAAAAAATTGAAAATTTGAATAAGTATGTAATAATATTCAAACTGTGGAGGAGCTTTGCCATAAAAAAAAATTATTAAAATCGGCTGTACCGTTTTCGAAAAAATCAAAAATAAAAAAAATGGACCCAGTGGGGCTACCAAAAATAACAATTTTTTGTAAATTTTTTTTCAACCATTAAAATTTTTCAAATTTTTTTTAAAAAATTCTGTGGGACAGTTTTTGAAAAAAAAAATATTTATAAAATTTCGAAAAAAAAATCGTATGGCAGGTACCGTTATTTGTGATCTTAAAAACCCATATCTACCAAGTTTGAAGAAAATCGGCCGAGCCGTTTAGGCTGTAGTCGAACCGACAGACAGACAGAATTGCGAGACCCACTTTTTTGGTCTTCACTATCATCGTAATGTCAACTTTGATCAAAATCTCGAGTTCGATTTTTTTTACGAATGCATAACTTGCCTTATAGGTTATAGTACCTATAAGTCCCAAGTAAAAAAAACTGATAACGTGGTTTTCGAAATATTAAAAACATTTTTTAGAAGCCCTAGCATACACATGATGTGTACAATATCAATTAAAAGTCAAGTGATTTTTATAAGAGTTGGTAAAAATCGACTAATATTAACATCTTAGAAGGGTACTACAGCGGCTTACGGATGAGCCTACTGTCTACTTGGGGGAAACGCATTCTGGTGTTGAGGTTACTTGACTTTTAACTAAATTATATTCAATCAGAAGTAAATCCCTTATCTCTTAGTACGATTGTGCCGATAATGCTACTTTTCTCATAATAATAGGTAACCCTAAACCTTAAAATTAAAATATACAATCTCTGACGCCACTTTGTTTTGACGTAAATATGAGACTAAAACAAGGATGTCAAATGCAGACCACGAATTTAATGATCCTTTATTAATATGAGATACCAATAAAACAATTCTTTCATATATTTTTGAAGAAATTAAAACTGAGATTTACCATTTGTGACTTGATGATTCACATAAATGGGATCGACTGTTCTTATAATTTTTGGGTAGTTTTTTTTTTACTATAAAATGGGTAGGTTTAGGATTAAATGTATCTATTACGATCTTTTTGTTGAATTTTGATTGTTTATGTTTCGAGTTGATGAATTAACAAATCATGAAAAGTTAAATGATTTAAATATTATTGTGCATGTAGCTACACGAACGTAACACATTTAGATAAATAAGTCATATTAAAAATAGATAAATAATGAGCATTAACCTTTGTTACTTGCAAAGCAGGTTTTAATTTTCGTCAAGTCAGGAGAAAAGCGTCACAAGAGACTTAAAACCCCTTTTTGCAAATAAGATACGAACGCAATTTTTATTGGTCTAAATTTTTGTGTCGGCTTTTTTTCGAGATAAAAGAAAATACTTACTTGCTTATCTTAAAATGTGTTCCATATATTAAAAAAAATAAGTTCAGAATATCTGCTTTAGTAAGAATTAGCTATTAGTTGAAAAAAAAAATCAGAAGAATTCGTAACCAAATCAAATCTCCCGTAGAATGATTTCTTGTTTCAAAAATAACACAACTGATTTTGATACTTTTAAAATGTTTAAATAGTGTTACAAAAAATACTTTTTGGATTTATAAGATAATTTCAATTATTTGTTTGCGACTTTCACCAAATAATTTCTTAGTTCTGTCCAAAAGCTTTAGAAAACAATTTGTTTTTTTATGTTGGTACCAGTGTTGCCGAATCTCATGATTTATCATGATTCTCATGATTTTTGACCTCTTGTCATGAAATCATGAATTCACTGAAAATCTCATGATTTTTTAACTGTGGCACCTTTTCAATCTTTACTTTGCAATAGTTGTGGGATTAAATTTATTTATCATATATACATTATGTATTATTTCGTAAGTATTTTTTTTCTCAAAAACTGTTTCACAGATTTAAAAAATAAAAATACAAAAAAATGTATTTAGTTAAAACTAGGTAATGGTTGAAAAAAAATTTCAGAAAAATGGATATTGAGGGTACCCCCCAAGGAACCTTCTTTTTTGTTTTCGATTTTGATCATTTTTTTTTTTTGCTAAAGCTCCCAAAAAACTTGAATAGAATCGTGTATTCAAATTTTTGAAAAAACTCTTTTTTGATTTTTTAAAAAAATCAAATTTTTTTTTTCAAAACTCAATATTTCGAAAACCCCATGCTAGATTTTTTTAAACTTGATAAAAATAGTTTCTCAATATAGTCTACAAGATGTGAGAAAAAAATATTATTTTACCTAAAAAATTAAGGTACCCACCATACAAATGTTAAAAAATAGTTTTCAAAAATCGTAGTTTTCTCGAAAACGGCGGCGCCTAGAATATTGATAAATTTTTTTTTCTTTCAATTAATTTTTATGATGTTTAATTTAATAAAAAAAATTGAAATTTAGATATTTCAGCTTGTACCTACCAGAGAACCATTTCTTCAAATTTTGAATTACTCATTATCGACTAACGGGTTTAAAGTTTAAAAAACATTGCATTTCAAAACTTAAAAAAAAGTATTTTATGAATTTTTGGAAAAAAAATTATTTTTTTTTTGGAAAATTCGATATTTCAAAAACGCCTGAATACTTTTTTTGGAAATTTAATTTTTATTCGGACCATAATAAAAACTTAAGGTTGGCGTACCAAATTTTTTTTCTTAAAAATCTTTTTAAAATTTTGTATATAAAAGCTATATAATTTTTGTTCTTGTATAAATTCACATTTACATAGCATTCTGTTTTTGTCTGTTACTAATAAAAGAATTTAAAAAGATAATTTTATCCTTATGAACAGTTTTCTCTTACAATATTTGTTTTTAAAATTCCTAGTCTCATACATAGGAGCAAGTTCGTGTGACCCAATCGTGCATTTTATTTTAAATGGTATATGAATTTGACAGCGGGATGTTTTTTGCTTACTTGAACGAATTAATCGAAACACAACTCATTTCTTTTGATAAATTATTTTAAATTATAATAAAATGAAATCTCATATGTATTTTTTTACTTTAATTTTTTCTAAAATTTTTGTGAATCATTGTAAAAGTTATTATAAGAGTCCAAGCAATCTCATGATTTTTTAGAAATCTCATGATAAAAAATCATGAAAAAAAATTATTTTGAATCGGCAACACTGGTTGGTACCTGAGATAAAAATGTTTAAAAATAGTTTTTTGAAAATCAATTTTTTTTTCGAAAACAGTATAAGGAAGTTTGGTAACATTTTTCCTTTATAGCGTCATTTGTACACACGTTTCTAGTCAATACAAGACTAAGTTTTTGTTTCAACTTAAAAAAAAAGTATTTTTTTGATGTACATTATGTATAAAAAAACACCAATTTTTAAACTCTAGGTCTTGGTTGGTTTTTTTGTTGTTAAAAATGGCCCCTAAACCAATTTTAAGTCTATAACTTTAGGATCAAGTGCATGCGCCTATTCCTATGAACATTTCGTTGTTCTTGAAAACTTGCTTCTTAATTTTTATTGAAGTAGTTCAAACAAGATGGTTTTATAAAAAAAAGAATTAAAAAGAAATAAAAACACACTTGATAATAAAAAAATTAATTTGAAATGCAATAAAATCTGTTGTTCATAGAAATTTTGTTTCTGTTTAGGAATCGTAAAACGGGGTGAGTTGCTCCATTTTTTGGAGCAAGTGTTCAGAAAATATCTTAGTCCATTAAAAAATCAATTGAAATCTTTCTGTTTCTCATAAGCATAAAAGTCTATGTTTTCGTTGTGATAAAAAAAAATTTAAAATCAATCTTTAACGTTTGGTGTTTGGGCAGATTATAAGCTCTAAGTTGAGAGTTTATATGACTGTGCTTGTAAATAGATTGGGTGAAGACAATTTTTTTATAATTTTTACCCAAAAAATATCGCATCTTTTTTGTTTAATAAGAAAAATAGCTGATTGGTTTGCGAAAGACATAGCTATTAGAAACTGGCCTCGGAAAAAAAGAGTATTGTATGAATTACAAATTTAAACCTCATCCAAACTACTTGTGATAATTTAGGTAAAGCCCTCTGCCTCTTGTATCCATAATAGTTGCACATGTTTGTTTAATAATTGTTTCTAAATGTAACGCTGTGCCTATATGTTCGAGTACCATTTGCTTATGGACGAGATTGAAGAAGTCACAAGATAACATATTACATATCTCTTTGCCAAAATCCATATTCGAAATATTTCCGTGGAGCTATGAATAATATATTCCAACGTCAAATGACACAGGTTGATCAATTTTTCCGGGATCCCGAGTTAGCCCATCGCCGTAAAGACCTCCTGCTGATGAATATCATATGTGACTTTGAAGTCTATGAAAACATGGACTTATTTAGGAGTTGCCTAAGTTTGGTCGATCTGCAGGGCCAGAAGCCCGGTACTTGATGACCGTGGTGTTCCAAAACGGCTTGAGACCTTCACACACGACATTAAATAGAACCTTATATGGTAAATTTAGCAAGATTATGCATCAATAGCTGCTGCAGAATATATCGTTGGCTTTTCTGTACATGTTACTTAGGGAGCTGATAGTTCAGTCATCGGGAATTCTTTCGTCCTTCTATATATTTGGATATTCTTCGCTCGCTGCTCTTCGATACCAGTACCACTGACTGTTAGAGTCTGTGTTAGATAGCTAGATCAAAGCATTGTAGATAGCATGTCACTTATGTGCTCTTTGTAGACACAACTCCAGATCAAGGTGTGGTAAGTCGCATAAAGTCGAATTTCTTCATGTGGCAGATATTGCTGTTTTTCACCAGATTGCGAGCTAATGCAAAGTCTATGAGTTGAAATCCGATATCTATTGTAGTTACTACAGGTACAGACTGTGCTTATCAATTTATCCGCCGTTAATGTCCTCCTTTCTCACTCTTAACCATTCAAACACTGGATCACAACTTTAACATCGTAATCCGCTTAGTCTCTGTAGGCTCTGTCCTGGAAGAAGTAAGACTCCTCTTTGATTGGCTCTTCAACTTCTTCGGTTTTTGCTTCTAACCGATTTTCGACGACGAGTCCATCCTAACATGGGCATCGCAATTTCTTCATTTTATCATAATTAATCCTATCCACCGTATCTCAATGGTTCCGATAATGTCTGCCCTATATCCTGCGAGGATCGATTGAAGCTTTTAGACAGCACCTGATAAGTAAAGTGTTCTCATGTGCTAAGTACATACATTGTCGTTAATATTTGATGTACTAGGTGTTGTTGAATTTGGGGTAATCATTATTCGAGACTCCTCGAGTCTCTATAATCATCCGAAATTTTACGTAGTAGATTTATTTAACTTGATGACCCAATCCCCCATACCCGGGGGACAGAACTCTTTTTCGTATTAGAACAATCGAATAATTCAATATCTGTAACTAGCTAGCTTCAAATTTTCGGAATATTGTTATGTGGTTTTTGCCAGGGTCGTCCTGAAGAAAACACGAAACTTCAGAGGGAAGGGTCTTCAAACCTTATTACAAAATCTTAATTGAAAATAACTCTTATATCTATAACACACACTCTTCTGTTACTAGTATTTCAATTAAATATGGTAATCGAATTATTCACGGGTATCAACTCTTCTGGATTCGAGCTTTGCGGTCTCATATCGGTTATACTGGTTGCTGATGATTCGGATTTCGGTTTAATATTCTGGTGCTCGGTTTCGGGTAACCTGGCTTCTGGTAATTAGGCTTTAAGAACTGGTCCTGGTGCGCCCCTGTTGTAACTCAAAGCAGCAAGCTAGAACGCTCTGGTACATCAACAGGTTCTACGCCCTTGGTGCCACTAAAACAGCAGGCTAAAACGCTCTGGTACATCAGCAGGTATAACTCTTCTGGTGGCACTAAAACAGCAGGCTAAAACGGTCTGGTACATCAGCAGGTACAACGCTCCTGGTGGCACTAAAACGGCAGGCTAAACGCTCTGATAGATCAGCGGGTACCAAAGCCCCTAGTGGCAATTAGGACGTTTAACTTCGAACTAATACCCCTTACCACTGGTAGGGGAAGCCTTAGAAAAAAATAGCTGGACAATCTCACCTACCTAACTTGTCTTTGCACGAAACCTTTACCACTGGTGGGGGGGAAGCTCCGAGAAAGCAAGGAAAGCTAAAATGACCAAATCGCCTACACTTGTCTATGACTGGATTTCAAATGGTCAATAAAACCAATTTATTAGGTCGCCTGACTTTGGGTATGGTCGAAGGGGTACTTTTCGTTCATCCAAGTAGGTCCTCATGATGCTTTTAAACACTGAATGTGAACTGTGTAAGTGGTAAACAAAAAATAAAATGCACGACTGGATCGCACGAACTTGCTCTTATGTAAAAGTACTTTGGAATTTAAGATACATTTTATAAATATAAAACATGGATTTAATGAGATAATAATGTTCAAATGCATAAAATTGCCGTCTGGTTTCCGGAAAAGTATGAATTTATGCAAATAAACCTTAAAAAATCGTTTTATTATTAAATAAATTTTTTATATAAGAAATTTCTCTAAAATTTTTCAAGAAAAAAATGTGGGATGCGAATTTTAAGTATTTAATAATATTGGTTTTAGGAAATAATTTCAAAAAATAATCGTTCATATGTTTTGAAGATATTGATTTAAATTTTTTTTTTTTTTTTAAAAAACCCAATAAATATTTTTTCGAATATTTTTATATACAATATTATTTTAAACTTAAGGGGACTCCTGCTAAAAATGTTGGGTTAAAATTCTTAGAGCCGTTAATGAGAAATTCGAAAATCAAAAAAACGGGTCTATGGCAGGTACCCTTAATAACATTTTGCCCCAAAATTTTTTTTGACCAAAATGTAGTCCATGTCCATAATATCACACTTAATTTTTTTTATCAAAATCGTTAGAGCCGTTTTCGAGATAAATAAGATTTTGCATTACGGGTGTATGGGGGGTACCCTTAGTTTTCGAGCTAAAAAAAAAATTTCAATTTTTCCTCTAGGGAATCACCGAAGACTCTTAACTACCGCGATTGAAAGAAATAGGTCGAGTGGTTTAGGCTGTAGTGAGAGGTACAGACATACAGACACACTGAAACATGTTTTTTGTGTACTAAATTTTCCTTAAAATTTTTATAAAAAAAATTGATATGCAAATTATTAGTATTTAATAAAATACATTTTAAAACGTAATTTAAAAATTTAATCGTGTATCGGTTTTCAAGATATTGAATTTTCAAAAAAAAAATTGTATTATTTTTTTAAAAATCCAAAAACTATTTTTTCGAAAAAATTTTTAGTTTATATTTTTTCAAATGCAAAGGAGCTCCTGCATAAAAATTTTGGTTAAAATCGTTAGAGCCGTTGGTGAGAAATTCGAAAATAAAAAAAACCGTTCTATGACAGGTACCCCTAATAACATTTCCCCCCAAATTTTTTTTTCACCAAAATATAGTCCATGTCCATAATATCACACCTAATTTTTTTTACCAAAATCGTTAGAGCCGTTTTCGAGATAAATAAGATTTTGCATTACGGGTGTATGGGGGGTACCCTTAGTTTTCGAGCTAAAAAAAAAATTTCAAGTTTTCCTCTAGGGAATCACCGAAGACTCTTAACTACCGCGATTGAAAGAAATAGGTCGAGTGGTTTAGGCTGTAGTGAGAGGTACAGACATACAGACACACTGAAACATGTTTTTTGTGTACTAAATTTTCCTTAAAATTTTTATAAAAAAAATTGATATGCAAATTATTAGTATTTAATAAAATACATTTTAAAACGTAATTTAAAAATTTAATCGTGTATCGGTTTTCAAGATATTGAATTTTCAAAAAAAAAATTGTATTATTTTTTTAAAAATCCAAAAACTATTTTTTCGAAAAAATTTTTAGTTTATATTTTTTCAAATGCAAAGGAGCTCCTGCATAAAAATTTTGGTTAAAATCGTTAGAGCCGTTGGTGAGAAATTCGAAAATAAAAAAAACCGTTCTATGACAGGTACCCCTAATAACATTTCCCCCCAAATTTTTTTTTCACCAAAATATAGTCCATGTCCATAATATCACACTTAATTTTTTTTACCAAAATCGTTAGAGCCGTTTTCGAGATAAATAAGATTTTGCATTACGGGTGTATGGGGGGTACCCTTAGTTTTCGAGCTAAAAAAAAAATTTCAATTTTTCCTCTAGGGAATCACCGAAGACTCTTAACTACCGCGATTGAAAGAAATAGGTCGAGTGGTTTAGGCTGTAGTGAGAGGTACAGACATACAGACACACTGAAACATGTTTTTTGTGTACTAAATTTTCCTTAAAATTTTTATAAAAAAAATTGATATGCAAATTATTAGTATTTAATAAAATACATTTTAAAACGTAATTTAAAAATTTAATCGTGTATCGGTTTTCAAGATATTGAATTTTCAAAAAAAAAATTGTATTATTTTTTTAAAAATCCAAAAACTATTTTTTCGAAAAAATTTTTAGTTTATATTTTTTCAAATGCAAAGGAGCTCCTGCATAAAAATTTTGGTTAAAATCGTTAGAGCCGTTGGTGAGAAATTCGAAAATCAAAAAAACCGTTCTATGACAGGTACCCCTACAACATTTCCCCCCAAATTTTTTTTTCACCAAAATATAGTCCATGTCCATAATATCACACCTAATTTTTTTTATCAAAATCGTTAGAGCCGTTTTCGAGATAAATAAGATTTTGCATTACGGGTGTATGGGGGGTACCCTTAGTTTTGGAGATAAAAAAAAAATTTCAATTTTTCCTCTAGGGAATCACCGAAGACCCTTAACTACCAAGTTTGAAGAAAATACCTCCAGTAGTTTAGGCTGTAGTTCGAGGTACAGACATACAGACATACAGACATACAGACATACAGACAGACAGACGGAATTGTCGGACCCACTTTTTTCGTCTTCGCTATCATCGTAATGTCAACTTTGATCAAAATCTCGAGTTCGATTTTTTTTCCAAATGCAGAACTTGCCCTATAGTACCTATATCGCAAGTAAAAAACATTTTTGTTAAAATGACAAATCACAGATGATTCCATGTATGATCGCAGGGACGAAACGGCACTTTTGGTTGACTTACAAGTCAAAAAAAGATATTTTAAAACAAGAAACATTTTTGAATGGAACGTAACCATTTTTATTAATTTTATGGATTCAACAAAATAAATTTGTTAAATTGATAAATTTTTTTGTTGAGTTAGCAAAATAATTTTGTTAAACCGATAATGAAAAAAAAAACAAATTTGTAACATTAACAAAAAAATTTCTTGATACAACATAAGGATTGCTAATATGACAAATTAATTTTGTAAATTCTACGAAATTTTGTCATATTAACAAAATATTTTTTTTATTTCAACAAATCAATCTGTTAGCTTAATAAAATAATTTTGTGGATACAACGAAATATTTTTTGTGATCTCAATAAATTTCTGTAATTTTTATCAATTTGATAAAACGTTTTGTTGCACGATATTTGCCAGAAGTTTTATCAGCTCAACCTACATTTTTATCATATTTACCTAGGTTTTATTTTGAATGTGGGTCTCGCAATTCTGTCTGTCTCGACTACAACCTAAGCGACTCGGCCGATTTTCCTTAAACTTGAGAAACAAAAACTTTTTGACAGTTTTGAAAAATTCAATTTAGTAAAATGGTTGAAAAAAAATGTTCCGGAAAATGGTTATTGAAGGTATCTACCCCCCATGGAAGGATTTTTTTGTTTTTGATTTTCTCAAAAACGGTACAACCAATTTTGATAATTTTTTGTTTGCTAAAGCTCTCCAAGAATTTGAATAGAATTATGTATTCAAATTTTCAAAAAAAAAATTTTGGATTTTTAATAAAGTTTCAAAGTTTTTTTTTAAAACTCAATATTTCGAAAACCCCAATGCTAGATTTTTTCAAACTTGAAACATAAAAGTTTTTCAACAAGATGTGAGAAAAAATTTTTTTTACCTAAAAATAAAGGTACCTACCCAACCCAACATACAAATGTTAAAAAATGGTTTTGAAAAATCTTATTTTTCTCAAAAACGGCGCCTAGAATTTTGATATAATTTTTTTTCTTTTAATTAATTTTTATGATCTTTAATATAATTTAAAAACATTGCATTTCAAAACTTAAAAAAAAAGATATATTTTAAATTTTTGGAAAATTCGATGTCTCAAAAACGGCTTAATGTTTTTTTGGAAATTTAATTCTCATTCGTACAGTAATAAAGCTCAAAGTTGCCGTACCATGTTTTTTCTTAAAAATTGTCTTAAAAATTTGGTGTATAAAAGCTTATTTTTTTAAAGAAACCACTACTTATAATTTTTGTTCTTGCATAAATTCATATTCAGTTCCGAAGCCCAGGGCCATATTTATATCTCGTCTCCAACCCGAAAATTCCCTGCAGTTTGGAAGAAAGCATTTTTAACGCCAGTATTTAAAAAGGGAGATAAAGCCAACATTACCAACTATAGACCAATTTCCAAACTTTCTTGCATTCCGAAGTTGTTCGAATAAGTTGTATGTGACAGTTTGACATTTGTATGTAAAAATATTATCTGCAACCAACAACATGGTTTTATGCAAAAACGTTCTACTGTTACTAATCTTGTTGTCTTTTTGAATAAATGTTTAAACTCTCTAGAAAGTTGTCAAGAAGTTGATTGTGTATACACTGACTTCTCGAAAGCTTTTGATCAACTGTCTCATGAGATTATCAAGTTTAAACTTCACTCATACGGATTTCCACCCCCTTTCATCAAGTGGATATCATCATAATCTTGAAGATAGGTTATATCAAGTCAAATTCAGAAATTCATACTCAAGAGAGTTTATTGCCAAATCAGGTGTTCCGCAGGGAAGCCATCTGGGACCACTACTCTTTACATTGGCTATTAGTGATGCTCCTCTGTGTGTTCGCAATATCGCAATAGCGAAATTCTAATCTTTGCAGATGATATGAAGATTTATAAAAATATAGTATCTTCAAATGATCGGGCTTTACTGCAAGATGATATTAACCATTTTGTCTTGTGGTGTGAAAAGAACAGTCTGAA
This sequence comes from Chrysotoxum bicinctum, assembly GCA_911387755.1. NCBI lineage: Eukaryota > Metazoa > Arthropoda > Insecta > Diptera > Syrphidae > Chrysotoxum > Chrysotoxum bicinctum. The sequence goes on from OU426987.1 coordinate 88,355,537, forward strand.
CCTCAACCCGACAAAATGTCAAACTATGACTTTTTCTAAAAAACGTTCTCCTTACTCTCATGAATATGTTATCTCACGGCACATTTTAACTCGTGTTATGACTGTAAGGGACCTTGGAATTCTTTTTACACCCAATTTAGATTTTTCTGCTCATATTAATAAAATCGTGAATAAGGCCAATTTAATGTTAGGGTTTATTAAGCGCTGGTCTAAAGAATTTGTTGATCCCAATGTCACCCGGGCTTTATACAACTCCTTGGTGCGTCCCCATCTTGAGTATGCATCGCAGGTTTGGACTCCTCTTTATGATATTCATATTGAGAGATTAGAATCTGTGCAAAGAAACTTTACTCGTTTTGCCTTGAAAGGACTTCAATGGAGTGATCCTTCGCATGTCCTCTCTTATGACCAACGATTATCTATTCTTCAGATGCAAACTTTGGAACAAAGAAGAACAAACAATGATTTGGTATTTTTCCACCAATTAATAACAGGCGTCACAGATGCACCAGATCTTTTATGTTCGGTTTATTTTAATTATCGGGGAGGAGGTTATAATCTTCGAGGCCTCGATATGATTAAGGTCCCAACACATAGGACCAACTATGGCATTCATGAGCCCTTGACACGTATGGGTAGACTTGTAAATTGGAATTCAAATATTTTTGATTTTAATATAAATAAATGTAAATTAAAAAACCTTCTCAAAACCAGTGGTCCACGCTCCTAAATGTTCTTTGTTTCATGTTATGTTATTGTTTTGTTCTTACGTAATATTATTTGTTTATTTTTCATGTTTTCTTGTGTCAGTGTTAATTGTAACCTACTAACAACTAACACTGCACTAAATGATGAGCCGGCGGTGGTATAACACAGTTCTCTGTGTTGGGAAACCATTGGTCGAAAGACGGAGCTTGCTATAAGCTTTCTTCGACCAATTCTGATATTGTAAAAAAAAAAAAATATTTGCTTAGAATTCTGTTTTTATCTCTTACTACTAAAAGAGTTAAAAAAAAATAAATTTTATCCTTATGAACAGTTTTCGTTTTTAAAATTCCTAGCCTATTACGAAGGAGCAAGTCGTGCACTTTATTTTGTATGCAAAACTTGCCCTATTGTTCCTATGTACATAATATCACAAGTAAAATTGGCAGCCCTAAGAGTTTTATTGGTAGCAGCATTAAGACTGAATTCTTAGAAATAAGGTGAAAACATGTGTAGTATTTGGTTTAAAAAAATAGTGGTGCGATTCTGTAAAATAAATAAAATAATACTAGTTTTTATATTTAAGAGTCTTGAATTCTAAAAATTTTCTTTATAAAAACATGAATGCTATTAGAGAAAAATATTCAGAAGCATGAAGTATTTTTTAAATGAATAAAAGAACTCCCACGTTTTTGGACAACGTGATCTTAAGAAAATATGAATTTTTGCAGGAACAAAATTTTGTAATCACTGTAGTGGTTTCTCAAAAAAAAAAGAAGAAATATATTAAAAGATTATATCATTTAAAAAAAATTGGTACTCTTAACCAAAGTTTTTGTAAATATTCAAATAAAAATTAATTTCCAAAAAAGATCGACCATACAAAAATTTAAATTTTGTTTAAAAATCAAAACAAAAATATTTTTTTTATAATTTATGATATGCAACATTTTTTAAACTCCTTGGAAACTTCTTTATAAAGATTTGTATTAAAGTCCGTAATACCTATAATGAGAAAGTAAAAAATTGGTTCTATGGTAGGTACTGATGTATTAATTTCAATTTTTTTATAGAAAAAGTTAAGCGAAATAGAACATTTTGTATGAAAATTTAAGGAGCCGTTTTCATGCAAAAAATTATATAACACTTTCAGAAATGATTTCTTAACAACTGTATGGAGAATATTATTTATTTTTTTTTAGAAAGTGCTAAAAACTGCTAGCTGTCAAGTTTCACAAAAACATAAGGTTTCTGAATGTTTTAATATTTCAAAAAAATAATCCAAAAATATGTTGCTAAAAAATTTTTATAATACCTAGCTAATCAATTTTAGAATATACAAAAGTGATCTAAATATTTGCTTAAATTCCGAAAGAAAAAACAAAATGCTATTTAAGACCAAAAAGGCAGGTGTATATACATATCTGCCATTAAGTTTTTTTTCGAAATTTTATAAAAAAATTTCGATTTTGTAAAAGCTAGGTAATGGTGAAAAAAATGATTAATATTAGTATACCTCCCATAGAAACATTCTTTTTGATTTCTATTTTCTTGAAAACGGTACAACTGGGTCTTATGCTAAGGCTCCTTACAAGTATAAATTGTGTTATTCATTCATAATTTCAGACAAACAAATTTTGAATTCTTCGAATTTCGAAACTTTTTCAAAAACCACAAGTTCGATTTTTCTTAAAACTTTTTTTTTATTTTCAAAATTATCATTACACAGCTGAAATGATTTTGTTAAGAAAAATTTCTTGAAGCTCCTTCAAAGTAACAATATTTTCAAAAAAAAATACGTTTTGTTTTTGTTGAAAATTCGATATTTCAAAAAAAGGTTGATGTATTTTTTATGAATTATTTTTTTAAATTAACATTAAAGAAATTTAAAACATTGGGGCAACCAGTTTTTTTTTTAATTTTTTAAATTTAAAAAGTTTGAGGAAACCGCCCTTAAGATTTTTGAAATTTATTTGCTTAAATTCATTATTTACTCAAGCATTCAGAGTTCAAAACTATTTAACTAGGTCATTTAGCAGTTCAAAGATCGAATTTTGTTTTTTTTTTTTAATTTTCTGTTACAACCACAATGTGTCATGTTTCTACTTCGGTAAAGTAAGGAGAATTGGGTGTCTGAGAGGAATCAACCTAGTTAGACCAAATGATGGCCCAAAATCAGGCGATCTTGCTGGCCATACCAAATCGACAAAAGAAAACGGGAAATAATGCAATCAGGAAATGCTTCCTTCAAAATATCCATTGTGGCTCGTGCTGTGTGTGCTGTTGGTTTGAACCGTTTTGTTGACCACAGAATTTCAGTGTACCTACCCAGAAACGAAGTGTTTGATTATTGACGTAAACGCTTACATGGAAATGGGCCTCGTCGCTCATGATGATTTTCGACACAAAATCGTCCTCTTTGTTGTTGAGATTGAGGAGGGCTTGGAAGAAATTGAAACGCGACCGATGGTCAGCAGGAAATACCCGATTTTTGCACTTTACACGGGAACATGTACGGTCCGTCTGGTGATGTCCAATTGCGTGGACAGTCGTCTGGTTGATATTTCTGCGTTCTCAACGGAATCGGCAGCAATAGCCGCAATATTCTCGGACAAACGACCAGTTCGGTCACGGCCACGCCCTGCATGGTCTCCTGTGGTTCAAGTCTTTTTCAGCCGAGGAGCTAAGCGCTGGAATATTTGCCCAGTTGGCGCGACATGATTAGGAAATCGATGTCGAAATTTACGCCGCGCTAACACCACCTGCCGATTATTAGTCAAAAAATCGACACAATTATTGCACGCTCTGGCTTGTCTGTTTGTATACTGCAGCTGTATAGTTCACAGATTACAAATATAGATGACATACGACGCCATTTGCAAAAATTATAACATCTTCCAATAGGGTGATTAATCTTGCGCCATCTGTATTAGAAGATCTTCAAAATTCTAAGTGACTTCATTCAATAGTTTTCATTTTAAAGATACAGACAAATCGGCTTTTTGTCTTTATAGATCTCACTCAATTTTTCGCTGATATAAGAATACACTATACATTTTTGTTGCCGTAAGCCCATGGGGAAATTCTCCTTTACCATTGCACGGATTATATGGAAACCTCCCTTACATCAAACACAAACACCGTAACCAGCGACGAGGCGGTCGGAAATTCAAAATAACCTAAAGGCTTTTCAATCCATACACAAACACTGTTGGTCATTTGAGAAGTCCATCCATACAGTATTCGTTGGCCGATGAGCTCCTGCTTTTGTTTTGTCTTAGCTATGAGAAGGTTCATCTCAAAAACCAAAAGGCCAATAATCTGATATTACCTACTATTTCTATTCTAATTCAGTATATTTTTTTAAGGAAGGTAGCTATATCTGGATAGGTAAAAATGGGTCCAGCTTGGCTAAAGAAAAAACTCGGATCTATTCCAATGGTCGGCAGTGTTGTCGAACAATATAATGCTTGAGCATCCGCATCCATGTTTATCCATTCTTTTCATTTAGAAAATTAATTAGTGTCGCAAGTATGCCGATCCGGATAACGCTGGAGTGGCCCCAACCACACTTTCCAATCCACAGTAGTCACCCTTAGTGCCCCAATTGTTTTGACATGTGCCAGCAGGATAATAGATTTATGAAGGGACATTTTTAATGTGACAACATAATAAAGTGTCCCTTCCAACAAATAGCCGCTTACTGTACCTTGTTCCTTACCATGGGCATGGCTAGCAGAGGCGAATGCTGTTCAGGGATTTAAATTTTCCTGATGGGTCTAATGTTCTTCATACATACATAGGCCGTTTTAGTGTTTACTTATTTTTGTTTCCCTGTTTTGCCCTTGAATGATTTTGATGATTTGAGACCTTGAGGGAGATAAATTTAATAAGAACAACACAACGAGGCCAACACAAATTGAAGCGATACTCTGTTACCGTAATCCATCTTTAGATCTAAGAGAGTGTGGATGTTAAATTGCGTGGGGATTTGTTTGGGGCTGGGCTGAAAGGCTGTTTTGACATTTAAACGCGCATTCTGTTGAATTATTAATTTTTTTTATTTTTTTCTTCTTCTTAAATGCCGGAAAACGCCATGGTGGTGGGATGGGGGTGATTTTGTATTTGGTCGGAAGGACAATGCGCTGCGCTGTAAGCAGATTTATATCCGAAACGGCTGTGATATTTTGTTGTTGCTCCTTTTGTTATTGTTTTGGTTAGTTAAATGGTTTTTAAGGATTAGAATTATACCTTCGGCCAGAGGGGGGGGGGGGGGGGGGGGGGGATTATTTTTAAATTGAATGGGACATTTATTTAAGTTGACTTAACTGTTTAAGGGACATACAATAAAGACAAATTACTTTTGGGCATTGAATATGACGAGCTGATGTGGAAATTTAAATGACCCAGTCAATGCGGGTTCCAAATTCTGTAGGTAGATTGAGGAGCAAATTAAAAAAAAAATATCCGTATTATGAAAGTGAATTATATGAACGAAACGTGCAGTGTGATGTCCTTTTAATAGGTTTTCTAATAACGGCGTGTCTATGTTAAGTGGAATAATGTTGAATATTACGGAATACTTGTTTGTCTTAAAGGCCCATGTATGAAATACCTATGACAACGGTCAAATGTCAGACGGGAAAACCGCGCGACCATGGTGGCCTAGAGTTAAACCGCCATCGTATTGTTCGTTGTGTGGTATATGTAACGTCGACGTTATGTTGCATCTATATGTTGTTCACGTCCATATCGTTCAGTTCGTGCTAAGAGAAATTAGTTACTATTGGAACCGCTCGCCATTGATAATGATAGATTCATCTAATATCATTTTCGAAGAAGTATGGCACAATGACGCCGTGGTAGAACTGAAATTCGCACCGACCGGACCACTACAAAGCCTATTCAGCGAACAAAGGGCACATATAATCATTGACTTTGAGCTCCTGAGTCCGTCCAAGATCCACAGGGGCGAAAGCCCAAAACCTAACGTAAAATTCGCCAAGTTTAAGTCTGTAAGTGTCCGAGTTCTCGTACAAGAGGAGCAATTGACTGCCTTGGGTCTCCCTGTTTTTTTCTAATAAAACAGAATCATTAACTATATAATTGCTAATAAGTTGATGAAGAATTATTTTATTATTAACGTACATTGATACAAGGTGGCGCAAAATGAATCACCCTCTCGGAAGATACTAAAATTCTTGCACTTGTGAACTAAACCATATACGCTTACACTGTAAAGTACATGCTACCATTAAGCGAGACCCAAGTAGGTGAAAATACTGATCCATCAGAATTTAACTTACAGGGTTACAACTTAGTGGCACTTTTCTTTCCACTCTATGGTCTCGCCATACTGCATTAGTAATGATGTCGCTTATCAGCTTCAAGTTCAGTACGGCCACTGTTATAAGTCGAACTTCCATTTTTTGTGGTTCAAGTCTACTGTCCGCAAGCACATCATTCATTATTGGTTTGCTTACAGAAGCCCCAATCTCGACAGCAACTCAATTTTTAACAAAGTTGATGCGCTGTCGAACTCTATACTTAGAATTATTACCCATTTTCCTCGCACTGAAATCGTTATTACGGTCGATTTCGATGTAAATAATTCTTCTTGGCTTCGACTTTCTGGCCAGACAACAACCGAAGGAAGGTATCTTGAGATCTTTGCTGTATTAAATCATTTTATTCCCGACATTGCTGGGCATTCCACAAACACGCTTGATTTGTTCCTTACCTCTGACCCTGATAAATACACTATTAGTGTATTAGCACCTCTATGCAAGTCGGACCACTGGGTCATATCATCTTATTTCTCATGCTTCAATCCAGTTAAAGAAAAAATACCAAAGAGAACCGTTTGGCAATATGAGAAAGCCAACTAGGACGGTCTCAATAATTACTTTCGCCACTTTAACCGGTCACCATGCTTCCTCGATAGTGATGTAGATTCCAACGCAGATATGTTAACAGGTATTATTGGTTAAAATTAGCTTATACTGAATTAAAAGAGTGCGAAACTTTTTTTTTTTTCAAGACATTTTCAGTTAGCACTCTAATAAAAAGCAATATTTCCCGTTCTTAACTATTGTTCCTTCTTCTAAATCATACTAAGAAGTGTACGTTTTGTCGCTGACGCTACATATTTTATGGATCTTTAAAATTCAGTAGTTAATTACAATGAAATATCATTGATATTTTTTATACATTACTTTTTAAGCAGAGAAAAATTTTATTGATAAAAATTTTGAGTAAAATTACGTGTTATTTTTAATTAAAAGCTTCACTATAAAATGTACATATTTAGAAAAGTGAACAAACTTTTACTTAGAATATAAATCATAAGTTAAATTTTTATCATTTGTTATAAAAAATTAAAAATTTCTATATTAATTTGAAATTTCGCCTCACATATTTTCTGTAGTTCAAATATTAACGAATGCAAGCTAGGGCAGTGAGAAAAGTGAAAGAAAATGATCTTTATCAATAACAGTCTTATAAACATAGGTATAAACAACTTACGTCGAACGTTATTGTGGTATCAGTAGTCTTTGTGACTCGGCCACGCAGTGCCGCCGCCGCTGGTTGTTCGTGCGAGTTACATATTTGTACGGTGACCTTAAGCACCATTAGGTTAATCACCCCTCCTCAAAGCATTTTCCCATAAAGTAAGAAGATACTTTTTGGCAAAATGCTAAATTAGCACATAAAAATTAATTGTAAGACAATGTTATTAGTTGTTCAATCAGCATATTATAATAAAGCAATGTAACCATATCTGATTGAACAACATAGTCATGTATTTTAGAATAAGTTAGTCTTAACCGAAACCTGGGATAATAAAGACCTAATTTAAAGAAAAACAAATATAATTTTTCTTAACTTGCGCTCTTGTGCAAGAACCTTAAATTGCTGCCCCATATCTTGGATGCCGGGGGTATTTACGTTGAATAAGTGGAAGTTTTATTTATTCTCCATTTCGCAGTTGAAAAAATTAAGCAAACGTGCATTGTTGTTGTCGCGTTCCAATCTACATCAAATTCTTATACAACGAACGTAGTCAGACTAGGATTTGGGGGGTCTCTGCTGTAAATGAGCTTGAGAGTTTCTGTTATAGCACATACAATATTTGCATCCTTTTAAGATCATTTACTCTTTTTACTTGAGACTTATAGGTACTATGTATAAGGCCAGTTATGCATTCGTAAAAAAATCGAACTCGAGATTTTGATCAAAGTTGACATTAAGATGATAGATGAAAGTGGGTCTCGAAATTTTGTCCCCACACGTTTTTTTTTTTATTTTTTTTTTAAGACCAAAAATAATAGTTCCTGCCATACGATTTTTTAGCGAAATTAAAAAAAAATTTAAACAATGTCCAATAGATTTAAACAAAAATCAAAAAAATAAAAAAACGGTACAACCGATTTTGATAATTTGTTTTATGATAAAGTGCCCCAAAATTTTAAATATTCCTGTGCATTCAAATGTTCAAAAAAAATTAGTTTGGATTTGGTAGATTTCTTAAAAACTTGATAAATAAAAGTTTTTTAATATAAAGAGAAAAATGTATTACCTAATAATAACGATGCCTACTCCTCAAATGTTAAAAAAGGTTTTCGAAAATCGTATTTTTTTCGAAAACGTCTCCGAGAACCTTGATAATTTTTTTTCTTATGATAAATTTTTACGTTCTATACTTAAACAAAAAAAAAAAATGAATCAATATATTACTGACTGTACCGATAGAACCAATTTGTGGATTTTTTAATTTCTCATTACCGGCTGAATGGATTTTAATAGATTATTTTTTGATTAGATTTTTGCATAAACTAATATTTGCTTGCATCACATTGGCATCCTATTCTTAGCTCCAGCTACTACTAAGATTTGTTTTAGTCATTTAATTGATGAACTTTATGTTTATGAACAGTTTTTTTTCTAATCGCATTAATTTTTGAAGTCTTTTACATAAGAGCAAGTTCGTGCGACTCAGTCGTGTATTTTATTTTAAGAGGAAACACAAAATTTGGCGATTGCGAATAATTTTCTTCAACAAAACCATTTTCATATAAAATTCAAAGATTCGAGTTCCTAGCACAGTTTTTAATTTATGTATGTCAAATCAATCCTTTGGTAAAAATCAATAGTTTATAGCTTGACAGAAAGAAGACAAAGTAGTTTTTGATAGTTTTAAAAGTTTTTGTTTTCAGATCTCTTTTTAAGACACTTAGGGCCATTTGGTGAAACAAAACTTAAATATTTATGTTCAACCTAAGCGCTTATGTTCTACTACATAAGAGTTTATGTGGAACATAAGTGTTTATGTTCTGTATCAGCAAATGGGCCTTAATCATTTACTTCCGGATCTGGAAGTATTAAAATATAACTCCTTGACATCTTAATCTTATAGGTATCCTGTGATGGAATTTGATATTTTGTGATTTGTGTGCGAACTATGTTTCGATATAAATAGAGTCTTAACTTTGAATGTCAATTGAAAGCTCAAATTCGAACGACCAATGAAACGTTAAATTTCTATGTTATTCTGATTTTGTTCAATCCGTTTAAGTTATTTATCAATTCAAATTCTAAAATTAATTAAAAACTATTCGTAAATCCTTATTTAAGAACAAACATAAATATTTAGAGACACAAAACTTTTTTTTCTTTTTACCTAAGACCCTGTCGCTGTTTTTTTTTTTTCTGTTGTAAAGGTGGTTTGTTTACATTTGTTTACATTTTCTATTAATTTTGTTCTAAAGTTACCAACTTAGATTTAAGATATTTTATTTAGCTATATCATTGCAATCAGAATATTGATACCCATTTATATAAAACTACGAGTAGATAAATAGTAAAATTAATGTTTTCGAGACACTGTTTTCGTCTTAGTTTATGGGAAATACATGGGCTGTAAATACAAAAAATCAATATCCTTTTCGAGTTTATAAGTCTGAGATGTAGGTTGCATGGAAAGCTATTTCCCAAGTATCAATCTATGGCGACATGGCGTTAAGCAGTTTAAACTACGACTGCAATCGAAGAGGTTATTTGTTGTGAGGTACGGCAGTCACAAACAAAATATGAATAAAGATTGGTAGTAGATTGTGTGTGGGCACTACGTAGTGAATGGTCAAATGTAAACAGGTTCCAATCAGCGTTACCACTTCCGGAAAAAAAGTCGAAGTAGATTTGAAGAAAAAAGTGAAGTAAATTGAGAAAAATCGAAGTAGATTTGAAAATAACTTTTTGCTTGTTTTTTGAAAAATTAGAACTCGAGATTTTCATCAATTGACATAACAACACGAAAAAATAGAAATTCCGTCTGTCTGCATTTCCAGGTCTGTACCTCAACCTGCAGCCTAAATGAGAAATTGAAATGTTTTTTTTTTTTCTTAGCTCGGTGCCTTCCATACAGTCATTATGAAAATCATATTTATTTCGAAGACGGCTCTAATGGTTTAAAAAAAAAATTATGTTCGGACCATACCAACAATGCAGTCCAAATTTTGGTAAAAAAAATTTTACCTGTCATAGATCCATTTTTTGATTTTCTACTTTCTCATTTCTGACTCTACCGATTTCGATCAAAGTTTTCATAAATGACCTTCTTTGATTTCGAAAACAAAACATTTTTTCCTTAAACGTATATATTATTATACCTATAAGTATTTAAAATTTTCAATACATTTCTTTTAATTTTAAAGAAATTTGTATAGCTATAAAGAATTAATTTATTAATGAAACACACGCAAGCGAAATTTTCATAACATTCGTGTTTCTATGCTTTTAAAATTACTCATTTATGTACATTTATTGTGTTGACATACATTTTTTTGTAATTCTCTTGATACATACTATGTACCTAGAGTGAAATAGAAAAAAAGAAGTAGATTTGGCCTTTTTTTGTAAAATTGAAGTAGATTGAAACAGAGATTTTTAAAATGAAGTAGATTTCAGTATTTTGCTGATGGTGCGAACTAGGAAGTAGATTTTAAAATATTTTGAAAAAAAGAAGTAGATCTACTTCAATTGAAGTAAAGTGGTACCACTGGTTCCAATAACTTAAGAAAAACTTTTCGAGTATGCTATATGAGGCATTGAGAGCAGAAGTGGCGTAACCCCAATGTTCACTAATTGAGGAAATCACGCTTTAAAAAGTTAACGAAAAAGAAATGTTTGTTATTAGCTTCCTATTTAAAATAATAGTTAATAAACTTCAGTTATGACATAACTAGTGGGATATCTTATATTTAAGACCTTAATCTTCTCCTTAAATTATTAATTACTGGATTTTATGTGAGTTACACCACTACTGCTTCTTAGATACTGGAATAAATTTAAAAAAGAAAGTTGGTTACACCAATAATTTGAAAAACAGGTTATGAAAAAAAAAATAAATATTATCGCTTTTAAGTACAAAATAGTTAGAAAGTTAAGTTTAAGTTTACACTACTATGATAGGTACTTTCATTCTTCTTCGTCATCTACATATTCAACCAGCCCAACGTCTCTGTCCATAGAAACAGTTTTCAATTTTTTATAAAAGTCGTGGTAATTCGGTGGGATAAAATTAAGTAACTCCAATAAGTTTTTTTCTTTTTTGCTTCACTTACGGCATTCCATTTTGGAAACAATAGTTCGAGATCTGTGATGAGTGCAGGTGTTCTTTTTTTCAAAATCACAGTATCAAAAAGCACGCCTTCGTTATTACTGTACTTGTAAAAAATATTGAAAGGTGTCTTTTTCAAAAATTTTAGCCATTGAATTTTAAGCCATTCCACCTTCCCTTTATTTACATTAATTTTCCGATTTGTTATATTCATTTCCAATTTTTTCGACAAAAACATCATAGATTCATCCATAACAATAATTTGAAATGGATTCTTCTTTCTTGCCGCTGCTATAACCCTCTGCCAATTCATAGGGCCAAAAATGTCTTTAAAATACTTTTTCTGATTTTCGATAAGACCAAAGTCTTGGTCACAAGGTTTAAGGGTAGGTGTCCATTGAAAAAATAGGCTAGACTTTTGCGCTAAGCTGTATAACTTTCACAATTCTACGAATATTTCAATGAAATAAACGGTCATCGTTTAGAAAAATGTTAGTCAAAATACTTTTGCAGTTTTGAAAAAAATATAAAAATATTGTGTGCCTTAAAACTGCCACACAAGTGGAAAAATCATACATTTTAGTAAGGTCCTTATTCAAATGATAGGGAAATTCCGAAAATATTACTTTTTTATTTTTTTATATTTTTTTTATAGAAACAACATATTCCTAAATCATGTATCGGTCTTCTTTTTTTATTCTGTTTTATTATTTATTCAATAAAAAATATACAAAACTATGAAAAACGAAGGAAATTTGCATAGTGGTATGAATGCTCTACTGGACAAAACTTCATAAGTATAAAACATAACGAAGTAAAATTCACTCTTGTATAAAGCCAATAAGTATGTGCAATTACGTTAATATTTTTTTTTTATTTTTTTTTTATTTTTACAGTAACTTTTTACTAACAAAAGTCAAAAAATATAAATTTTTTTACAAATATTTTGTTCTCTACCCTGGGAAATTGAGAGTTATATTTTTTAATTTTTGGAAATAATTTTTTAATCAAAGATTTATATTCTCTAAACAGCATATCGGTCTTTAAAATTTAATTAAACTCATCTAAAGTTCATAAAAATGCAATTAAATATGACAGTATTTATAATGCATTTGCAATAAAAGTATTGACAATACAGTTCTCACATATTTTTTTTATTTTTGTTTGATATTTTATTTACTAAATTCAAAAATACAAAATACTTTTTTCACTCAATATTTATTTAATTTTATTTTTATAAAAGAGGTCTATTTTGCATTTTTTAACAAAAAGTTCCTTTGCACACGCACACAAGTAAGTTTTCAGTTCACAAGAATGCCACTGCAATATCAGCGCTTTGAAAGAGAAGGTTTCGTATTCTCTGTGCAAAAGAATTTTGTCCGCCCATCCGCTCTCTTGATTCTATTTTTTTTTGTCTGGGCACATTTAGTTTTTTATTCTTGTTTATGACTTGTCATCTTGCATCTCGTGTTACAAGAACAGAAAAAATAAAAAAACGTGTGAGAAATGATTGTTTTTAGTAGGTATATGATGTAATGACCATTCCACATTGTCGGAGGTAGGGTGGAAAAATGTTCTTTGTGTATGTATAAAAAAAAATATAAGTAGGTTATCACACATTCGCTGTCATAAATTTTGTTTTTTTTTGTATTTTTTTATTTGCGATCTATCATCATTCTACTGTTTTTTTTTTTGTTTCTTCTATGGAAAGCCATTTTAGGTACACACATAGTAATAAATTGCGATGCATAGTGATCTTCATTTTTTTTGCCAAAGGGTGTGTACATGATGGAAGAAAGGAAATCTGCGATGTTGTGTATAGAATAAGATACATATGCATATAAGTATCTACAATAGATTTTGTGTTGTTTTTTCCGATAGGTAGGTTCATAGGTAATGTAGAGGTGCAACGCCTTGTATTGATTTGGTATCGTAAGGATTGTTTTGATTTAATTTTGCGTAGGTAGGTAATGGATGGGGGAGAGTACGATAACTATTTCAATTTTACAAAAAAAAGTCCAAATCTACTTCTTTTTCTCTATTTCACTCTAGGTAGTATTTTTTTTTATATTAAACGCGCACTCAAGGTCAAGGGGTTATGAATAAAATTAAAATGTTAAACACAGTGCAAGAAATTAGGAAAGTAGGATAGGATGAGAAAGGAAATACCGATACACATTGGTTTTTAATGTCTGCACATTACAATGAGTGGGAAATATTGAGCCGGGTAAACATTCCAGATTCGTGTAGTGCGGCTAAAAAAAGAATCACTTACTTGACAGTACGTCCGAAATTGGGCGAAAATGATGAGCAGTCCTAGAAGTACGGGTATTACGGTTGAATTATTTGAGGGGGAGAACGCAACTGGCTACTTCACTAGAGCAATGTTTATGAAAATTGCGGCGTTACTCGAGAGATTCAAATGTTTCAGTTACACAACGGCCGCCTATAATTTTTAGAGCTCTCTTTTGAATTCTGTGCAAGAGACTAAAGAGGGGGTTTAGAGCACCTGCCTAGTGGGAATTGCACTCGAGCTTTGGACGCATATAGGCCTTATAGATTACAGCCAGATTAGTAGGTCTAAAAAATTTCTTGCAACGTCAAAGGAAACCTAAAAGTGCTTTACACATGAGCTGCGAACTGCGAATGCGAATAAATCTTTTTAAGCAATTTTCACAGCTAATATCAATTTTTGTTTTATTCTAACTTTACGACGAAGTGAATTAATGATCGAATCAACGATTTAAAAGGAAAACACTGCATAAAATAACTATAAATTGAAATATTTTGTATTTTAATATTTTTTACGCGACCAACAACGTATCTTCTGCGAACTGTCAAATGTAAATTTGCAATCCACAACTAGTGAACGCATTCCACAAACCGGCGACTAAAAAATTCGTTCGAACCTAACCTCAAATGTATAACATCTCTACTGTGTTGTGTTGCTCGTTGATGAGTGAATCTATGGAAAAAAGGGTAAAATAATTTAAAATAATATAATTGGTAACAAATGAAACTGCATAAAAGCCACCTTTTCTTTAAATATTTTTTCTTAGCACTCATTTTACTTTAATTTATTTACTTTTGGTTTTGTTTTGTTGACTATTCGCACTGTTCGGCAACCAAAAAAATTACTCATGTGAAATAAATGTCAAAATTCGCGACCATTCGCAATTCGCAGTTCGTGTCTCATGTGTAAGCACTAAACACTTGGCAGCGTTTTTGGCCACGTCGAATATGTGATCATTCCATACAAGGTGGTCTGTAATGCACATACCGAGCACAGAGAGTTGTTCAGTTTCCTCAATGCAAGTGCCAAACAGCATTGAGTTTTCGAAGCTTGAAATTCTATACGTTTTTTTGATTCCCCATTGGACAATGCTATCAAGATCAGAATTTAATGAGCTTATCATACGCTGCCGTTGGTAGTCCACATCCGAAGGACAAGGATGTGAATCTAAAAACGAATATGAAAAGCTGAAGGTTATTGTCGTCAGCAAAACAATTAAGCGGAATAATATTCAGAAACTGTCGGAGACAAAACGGACCCCTGGGGCACACCAGCATTTATTTATTTATTTATTCATCAAGCAGAGACACAGCTCTTAAAGACTACTTAGAACAGTAGTAAATTTATATAAATAATAATAAATAAAACAAAACAAAAATAGAATGTACAATTAACATTAACCACCGAACTTTATTATTAATAACAATTTTTTTTAAAACAGTCCCTACTTAAATATAAATATAAATTATTCAAAGAAGAGCTTTTAAAATGATTGGCGACAATAACATCATTGACTCATTTACGTCACTCAAACATCGTCGTAATGTTTCTTGCCTCACCCTTTTTTACCGTTATTTTAACGGACTATGCTCTAGTGAAATAGCCAGCTGCATTCCTCCCCTTAAACAATTTAACCGTAATACTCGCACTTCTAGGAATGCCCATCAGTTTACCCTTGAGCCCAACTTCGGCCGTACTGTGAAGTACAGAGATTCGTTCTTCAGCCGTACTACGCGAATGTGGAATTCCTTGCCACGCTCTGTCTTTCCCAGTCATTGCAATGTTCAAGAATTCAAAACCAATGTACACCGACACCTCCTTTCCAACCCTTCCTTTTTTTCTTAATGCTCACACTGTGTCTCTGGCATATTAAGGGTATACAAAAAACCCCTTGAGTGTGCGCTGATTATAAAAAAAAAAAAAAAAAAAAAATTAAAATCAATAGCATTACAAACAGAATTAGCTTGTCTTAAACAGCGAGTTAAGAGTTCATTGATTCCATAATTGACCCTATGAAAGGGTACACAAAATAAACGATTATTACGTAATTCACGAAAAGGAACATGAAAGTCAATCAACGAAAGCAAGTAAGGGCAATTGATTTTATAATTTATTAAATCTCTGACAAGCATTACACCTAAATAAATACGTCGTGATTCTAGGGATTGAATGCCCAATATCAGATATGAAACCGTCCAAAACTACTTTTAGTAAACGGTCCGAAAGGTAATTTCTAATCCAACGAAGAAGAGATTCATCGAATTACAAAAAAAAGAATATCAAAACATTAAAAATACACAAGTAAGTAAGTTTAAAAGCATAGGAACTCAACACACTGATGTGTACACGAATCCTATGTATAAAAATTTCGCTTGCATATGTGTTTTTAATTTAAAATTAAACTATATTCAAATATAGTAATTTTAATGTTATTTTTTATAAAAGAATGTTTTATTAATTAAATTAAATTAAATTTTTGTACACAATTTTCTTTAAAATTAAAAGAAATGTATTGACAATTTTAAGTATTTAAAAGTATACAATTAGGGAAACATTTGTCGTATACAATATTATTTCAAAATCAAAGAATCTGCGATGTAAAAATTTTGATCGAAATTGGAAGAGTCGCAAATGAGAAAGTAGAAAATAAAAAGAGGGTTCTATGACAGGTACCGATAATAACATTTATTTTTTACCAAAGTGTGGACTGCATTGTTGGTACAGTTATCTATACATAATTTAAAAAAAAAGCATTACAGCCGTTTTCAAAATAATTATAATATTTCATAATGGCTGTATGGAAGGAACCGAACTAAAGTAAAACAAACCATTTCAATTTCTCCTCTAGGCTGCAGATCGAGGTACAGAGTTGCAGATAGACGGAATCATTACTCTTTTGTGTTGTAATGTCAACTTATGAAAATTCCCAGTTCAAATTTGTCTAAAAGCAAGTAAAAAGTCATTTTCAAATCTACTTCGATTTTTCCCAATTTACTTCACTTTTTTCTTCAAATCTCCTTCCATTTTTTTCCGGAAGTGGTAACGCTGATAGGGACTTCAAGTCTAAGATATGTAACAAAAACTATGAAAATTGTTATCATTGTTTTTATTTTCATGATTAGGTACATAATATTCAGGAACAATAGATAATAAATGAACGGTTTGATCAACCAATTTCAAAATTGATAATCTGTTTCTTAAATCTAGAAAGGTAATCTTCGTCGATTAGACGAACATCATTTTTGCTTTTTAAAATTTCTCATAGATTCTTCATAGATCTTTAACGAGAATAAAAAGTCACAAATCTAAAAAAATAAAATGAAAAGTGTGTTTTTATTAAAAGAAAGGTTTGATAAAAATAAATTATTAACATCTACAAGAATTTGTTAATAACTTTTCGAAAAAATTGCATTTAAATTTTACTTCGTCGATTCGACGAATGATTACCTTTAACGTACTAAAAAATATGATTACCTTTCTAGGGTTAAAAAAACACTTTTCCACTTTTCTTAAATGAACGGTCAATTGTAAAAAATCAATTATGTATCTCCATAAATTGTTTCAAAGAATCCATTATCTATAACGAATTTATTCATGTTTTCAAAACTGCCCAATTTACCTTTTATGTTGTCAATTTTTACATGTAAATTAGTGGTCAAAGACGGAACCACTTTTTAATCTGAGGCTACATTTTGTTGCACTTATTAATTTTATTGAATCATAAATAATCTCAAGACAATGAAGCTATTTAAAAAATAAAAATTTAAAATGTTTAACTATGGATATTGTTTATTTTTAGAAACTCTGAAACAAGAAAAAGAAATATTTAAAACGCTTTTGGTTTCATCCCAATACGACCACTTTTCGCAGAGTTACAGCCCTTTGAAAAAGACTCAAAAGAACATTTATAGGTATATAGTTACATAGTTACCATTATTATTTTTGAAAGTGTATTAATTTACTTGAGTTAGAAAATTTAATAATTTTTTTAGTTGAGCAATTTTTGAATTGTGAACTTTTTCCTAAAATTAATTGTCTACATTAAAAATAAATTATGAATATCAGAGCAAATTCCCCGGGTTCCTAATGTCTAAATCTGTGCTCCCTTTTCTTTATTTTTTAAAATATCCTGAAAAGTAAAAGTCCTAGAACCAACAGATTAACCTTGTATAAATACGCAAAGAATAAAAACGCTATCTACCTAAATGCGAAAAGTTTCAATTCACCTGCAACCAAAAATAAAACAGAAAACAAACCGTCTATTATTGTGTCTAATTGTGAGCGCTGAATGCAAAAAACTCAATTTGCCTTTCCTAAACCTCAAACAATCACGATTCATGAAAAATTATTTTTTTCTACCCAAAATACAAAACGAAAAAAAAAACTTTCATTTACTCGTATCTTGTGCGCAATCCGAGTCAATTCAAAATCAAATGCTTGTGCGCTGCCTGTGCGGCTTGACACTCGTGCCTTGTTCCCGTTTTCTGTTATTTTTTTTTTGATATTCTATTCCATCTTTCTCTATCTCTATGCGTGATGCGAAAAAAGAGGTATCCTGAAGAGACGAGACGAGCTAAATTTATTTTCTTAACACAAAAATTCTTAACTAAGAGAGCCATATTTGTGCACCAATACATGTACACGTTTTTACATGAGATTTGAGTTTGCTTCTGAGGTAGACCTACCCTTAAGGTGTACATGTATTGGTGCACAAATATGGCTCTCTTAGTTAAGAATTTTTGTGTTAAGAAAATAAATTTAGCTCGTCTCGTCTCTTCAGGATACCTCTTTTTTCGCATAACGCATAGAGATAGAGAAAGGAGGAATAGAATATCAAAAAAAAAAATAACAGAAAACGGGAACAAGGCACGAGTGGCAAGCTAGCAAGCCGCACAGGCAGCGCACAAGCATTTGATTTTGAATTGACTCGGATTGCGCACAAGATAAATGAAAGTTTTTTTTCCTTTTGTATTTTGGGTAGAAAAAATAATTTTTCGTGAATCGTGATTGTTTGAGGTTTAGGAAAGGCAAATTAATTTTTTTGCATTCAGCGCTTACAATTAGACACAATAATGGACGGTTTGTTTTCTGTTTTATTTTTGGTTGCAGGTGAATTGAAACTTTTCGCATTTAGGTAGATAGCGTTTTTATTCTTTGCGTATTTATACAAGGTTAATCTGTTAGTTCTAGGACTTTTACTTTTAAGGATATTTTAAAAAATTAAGAAAAGGGAGCACAGATTTAGACATTAGGAACCCGGGGAATTTGTTCTGATATTCATAATTTATTTTTAATGTAGACAATTAATTTTAGGAAAAAGTTCACAATTCAAAAATTGCTCAACTAAAAAAATTATTAAATTTCCTAACCCAAGTAAATTAATACACTTTCAAAAATAATAATGGTAACTATGTACCTATACCTATAAATGTTCTTTTGAGTCTTTTTCAAAGACTGTAACTCTGCGAAAAGTGGTCGTATTGGGATGAAACCAAAAGCGTTTTAAATATTTCTTTTTCTTGTTTCAGAGTTTCTAAAAATAAAAAATATCCATAGTTAAACATTTTAAATTCTTATATTTTAAAGAGCTTCATTGTCTTGAGATTATTTATGATTCAATAAAATTAATAAGTGCAAAAAAATATAGCCTCAGATTAAAAAGTGGTTCCGTCTTTGACCACTAATTTACATGTAAAAATTGACAACATAAAAGGTAAATTGGGCAGTTTTGAAAACATGAATAAATTCGTTATAGATAATGGATTCTTTGAAACAATTTATGGAGATACATAATTGATTTTTTACAATTGACCGTTCATTTAAGAAAAGTGGAGAACTGTTTTTTAAACAAACAGATTATCAATTTTGAAATTGGTTGATCAAACCGTTCGTTTATTATCTATTGTTCCTGAATATTATGTACCTAATCATCAAAATAAAAACAATGATAACAATTTTCATAGTTTTTCATTTGTTACACATCTTAGACTTGAAATCCCTATCAGCGTTACCACTTCCGGAAAAAAATGGAAGGAGATTTGAAGAAAAGAGTGAAGTAATTTGGGAAAAATCGAAGTAGATTTTAAAATGACTTTTTACTTGCTTTTAGACAAATTTAAACTGGGAATTTTCATAAGTTGACATCACAACACAAAAGAGTAATGATTCCGTCTATCTGCAACTCTGTACCGCAATCTGTAGCCTAGAGGAGAAATTGAAATGGTTTGTTTTACTTTAGCTCGGTTCCTTCCATACAGCCCTTATGAAATATTATAATTATTTTGAAAACGGCTCTCATGCTTTTTTTTTTAAATTATGTATAGATAACTGTACCAACAATGCAGTCCACACTTCGGTAAAAAATAAATGTTATTATCGGTACCTGTCATAGAACCTTCTTTTTATTTTCTACTTTTTCATTTGCGACTCTTCCGATTTCGATCAAAATTTTTACATCGCAGATTCTTTGATTTTGAAATAATATTGTATACGACAAATGTTTTCCTTAAATATATACTTTTAAATACTTAAAATTGTCAATACATTTCTTTTAATTTTAAAGAAAATTGTGTACAAAAATTTAATTTAATTTAATTAATAAAACATTCTTTTATAAAAAATAACATTAAAATTACTATATTTAAATATAGTTTAATTTTAAATTAAAAACACATATGCAAGCGAAATTTTCATACATAGGATTCGTGTACACATCAGTGTGTTGAGTTCCTATGCTTTTAAACTTACTTATTTGTGTATTTTTATTGTTTTGATATTCTTTTTTTTTTTGTAATTCGATGAATCTCTTCTTCGTTGGATTAGAAATTACATTTCGGACCGTTTACTAAAAGTAGTTTTGGACGGTTTTAAATCTGATATTGGGCATTCAATCCCTAGAATCACGACGTATTTATTTCGGTGTAATGCTTATCAGAGATTTAATAAATTATAAAATCAATTGCCCTTACTTGCTTTCGTTGATTGGCTTTCATGTTCCTTTTCGTGAATTACGTAATAAAATAATCGTTTATTTCGTGTACCCTTTCATAGGGTCAACTATGGAATCAATGAACTCTTAACTCGCTTTTTAAGACAGCTAATTATGTTTGTAATGCTATTGATTTTAATTTATATTTAAGTAGGGACTGTTTTAAAAAAAATTGTTATTAATAATAAAGTTCGGTGGTTAATGTTAATTGTACATTCTATTTTTGTTTTGTTTTATTTATTATTATTTATATAAATTTACTATTGTTCTAAGTAGTCTTTAAGAGCTGCGTCTCTGCTTGATGAATAAATAAATAAATAAATGCTGATGTGCCCTAGGGGTCCGTTTTGTCTCCGACAGTTTCTGAATATTATTCCGCTTAATTGTTTTGCTGACGACAGTAACCTCAGCTTTTCATATTCGTTTTTAGATTCACATCCTTGTCCTTCGGATGTGGACTACCAACGGCAGCGTATGATAAGCTCATTAAATTCTGATCTTGATAGCATTGTCCAATGGGGAATCAAAAAACGTATAGAATTCAAAGCTTCGAAAACTCAATGCTGTTTGGCACTTGCATCGAGGAGACTGAACAGCTTCAGGTATGTGCATCACAGACCGTCATTTGTGAAGTGATGACATGTTTGACGTAACCAAAAACGCCGCTAAGTGTTTAGATTTTCTCCGCCGATGCAAGAAGTTTTTTACACCTACTAATCTGGCTGTAATCTATAAGGCCTATATTCGTCCAAAGCTCGAGTGCAATTCCCACTAGGTAGGTGCTCTAAAAACCCTCTTTAGTCTCTTGCACAGAATTCAAAAGAGAGCTCTAAAAATTATAGGCGACCGTTGTCTAACTGAAACATTTGAATCTCTCGAGCACCGCCGCAATTTTCATAAACAGTGCTCTAGTGAAGTAGGCAGTTGCGTTCTCCCCCTCAAACAATTCAACCGTAATACCCGTACTTCTAGGACTGCTCATCATTTTCGCCCAATTTCTGACGTACAGTCAAGTACAGTGACTCCTTTTTTAGCCGCACTACACGAATCTGGAATGCTTTACGCGGCTCAATATTTCCCACTCATTGTAATGTGCAGACATTAAAAACCAATGTGTATCGGTATTTCCTTTCTCATCCTATCCTACTTTCCTAATTTCTTGCACTGTGTTTAAGATTTTGATTTTATTCATAACCCCTTGACCTTGAGTGCGCGTTTAATATAAAAAAAATACTACCTAGAGTGAAATAGAGAAAAAGAAGTAGATTTGGACTTTTTTTTGTAAAATTGAAGTAGGTTGAAACAGAGATATTTAAAATGAGGTAGATTTCAGTATTTTGCTGATTGTGCGAAGGAAGAAGTAGATTTTAAATATTTTGAAAAAAAAAAACTATATCTAATATAATTGAAGTAAAATGGTGCCACTGGTTCCCATTAGCTGAAACAAATTTTGTAGAAAAAGTTTGTCAATTTTATTTCCAATAACATCATTATATTTTAATTTTACTTTGTATACTAGTATACTAATTTTAAGCTTCTATTTTATTAAGCAAAAACTAAAAATGCATTTTATATAAAAACTGATCTTATTAAAAAACAAAAAAAACGACAACTCTTCCTTTGTAAAACCAACAAAAATACATAAAAGAAGCGCACTTCCCATATTCTTTCTACATACTTTCACCATTCTTCTACCAGTGGAATACGTCACCACCGAAAACAAAAAGTGATCGAATTTTCCTTCTTAACTTATTTATATAAATATATGTACATAGGTATTTAGATTAATAGATACCTGCATAATATTGTACATAATATTTTGGCGCCATCCACTTGCCATATCCCTTGGTTGTGCGTATTCGCTTTCAGTGAAATGCAATTTGCGTTCATTCACAGGATTAACATGTACTAATCTAATATATTTTTGATACATCCATTACCTACCTACGCAAAATTAAATCAAAACAATCCTTACGATACCAAATCAATACAAGGCGTTGCACCTCTGCATTACTTATGAACCTACCTATCGGAAAAAACAACTTATATGCATATGTATCTTATTCTATACACAACATCGCAGATTTCCTTTCTTCCATCATGTACACACCCTTTGGCAAATAAAAAAAAAAGATGAAGATCACTATGCATCGCAATTTATTACTATGTGTGTACCTAAAATGGCTTTCCATAGAAGAAACAAAAAAAAAACCAGTAGAATGATGATAGATCGCAAATAAAAAAATACAAAAAAACAAAATTTATGACAGCGAATGTGTGATAACCTACTTATATTTTTTTTTATACATACACAAAGAACATTTTTCCACCCTACCTCCGACAATGTGGAATGGTCATTACATCATATACCTACTAAAAACAATCATTTCTCACACGTTTTTTTATTTTTTCTGTTCTTGTAACACGAGATGCAAGATGACAAGTCATAAACAAGAATAAAAAACTAAATGAGCCCAGAAAAAAAAAAAGAATCAAGAGAGCGGATGGGCGGACAAAATTCTTTTGCACAGAGAATACGAAACCTTCTCTTTCAAAGCGCTGATATTGCAGTGGCATTCTTGTGAACTGAAAACTTACTTGTGTGCGTGTGCAAAGGAACTTTTTGTTAAAAAATGCAAAATAGACCTCTTTTATAGAAATAAAATTAAATAAATATTGAGTGAAAAAAGTATTTTGTATTTTTGAATTTAGTAAATAAAATATGAAACAAAAATAAAAAAAATATGTGAGAACTGTATTATTAATACTTTTCTTGCAAATGCATTACAAATACTGTCATATTGAATTGCATTTTTTTGAACTTTAGATGAGTTTTATTAAATTTTTAAGAACGATACGCTGTTCAGGGAATATAAATCTTTGATTAAAAAATTATTTCCAAAAATTAGAAAATATAACTCTCAATTTCCCAGGGTAGAGAACAAAATATTTGTAAAAAAATGTATATTTTTTGACTTTTGTTAGTAAAAAGTTACTGTAAAAATAAAAAAACAAATAAAAAAAAAATTAACGTAATTGCACATACTTATTGGCTTTGTACAAGAGTGAATTTTACTTCGTTATCTTTTATACTTATGAAGTTTTATCCAGTAGAGCATTCATACCACTATGCGAATTTCCTTTGTTTTTCATAGTTTTATATATTTTTTTTTGAATAAATAATAAAACAGAATAAAAAAAGAAGAACGATACGTGATTTGGGAATATGTTGTTTCTATAAAAAAAATATAAAAAAAATAAAAAAGAAATATTTTCGGAATTTCCCTATCATTTGAATAAGGACCTTACTAAAATGTATGATTTTTCCACTTGTGTGGCAGTTTCTGGGCACACAATTTTTTTATATTTTTTTCAAAACTGCAAAAGTATTTTGAATAACATTTTTCTAATCGATGACCGTTTATTTCATTGAAATATTCGTAAAATTGTGAAAGTTATACAGCTTAGCGCAAAAGTCTAACCTATTTTTTCAATGGACACCTACCCTTAAGTAAGCCTGGCCACTCATAAGAATTTTGTGATCGATTTGATTGACAAGATAGTCACTATGAGAAACAATATATTGGCACAAAACGGACGGTTTCTATTTTGCCCAAGTGGGTTACACCATTTCTGCTCTAGGAAAAGTTCCGTGCAGAAACAATGTTTCAGCATTTTCGTATTGATTTATGAGCAAATATAAGTAACGTCACTTCTGCGTTGAAAGAAATTTTATTTTTGACCATTGTGTATTATAAAGTCAAAATTGAAACAAATGAGGGTTACGCCACTTCTGCTCTCAATGCCTCATATATATGTTGAGTTAGATCGATCTCTTAATTTTCCGCCCCTAGACGTTGGCGCCCTTGTGCGCCGCACATTTTGCACATATGGTAGCGGCGGCCCTGCGGCCACGTAAAGTCGTTTCGTGTTACTGTTTCGATAGTTCAACGTCGTACTATGGGACCAAATGATGAAATCCATCTCAAAAATGGTTTTTGGTGAATTTCATAATTTGAAAAATCTAATGATGGGATTATATACTAGAAAAAGCGTTCTTCCTAACACAGTAAATTTTTTGTATCTTACTTTTGTTCTAGGTATCTAAAATTACCGTTAAAAATGACATTTCGATATTTTTATTTTTTAGAATTATTGGAAGTGAGAGTTTGAAGTCAATTATTTCGTATTTTTCTGGACAGAATGTATAAGTATTATACCTTTTTGAAAAGCCCAAGCCCTCTTCTTGACAAAACAGTTATATTTTTTTAATAAAGTTCGCCAGTAAATTAATAAAAGAAAATGAGTAAGGTGCAGTATATTTTTAATTTTTTTGTTTTCAATTGAAGTTTTCTCTGTTAGCTCCGGCTGCCTCCGTTTAGATAATGGCTGTTTAGTATTCTTAAAATATTCTTTATTTGGAAGAAAAAATAAAAACTTTCGCATTTTCATGCATTTTTGTTTAAGAAGAAAAAACGTATGATGAGGAAGAAAAATAAGTTTTTAGAATAAAAATTCGTATTTCTATAACTTTATTGTTAAGTGATGAAAAAAATTAAAATTTGGCAAATATTTGGAACTTTTCTTGATGCACATAAATGTGTATTCCAAAAAGTTTTAGACCATTATATTATTACTTTTAGCTCAAAAATTTCAAAAAAAATGTTATTTTTTGTCAAAAGTTAAAAAATATAACTGTTAAAACATGTGCAACACATTTTCATAAACATCATATAAGTGACTATGTTTCCACAATATTTATAAGTTTTTATCATTTATTTCCAATATTATTAAAATTCTATTCTATTTTTCTATTTTATTTTTTCTATTCTATTTTCTATTTTTTGTTTTCCAATTTTAAACTTCCTTACTTAATTTATATTAAAAAAAAATCATAATTAAATAAAAATAAATGCCAAGCATTTGAGGGTGGGAGGGGGTGTGTGGTTTATGGTTGCATATAATACAAATGTAGGTACATAGTTATAAATAACACAAGCATTGTTTGACGAGGCTTAAGAACTTTAAGACATTAATTCATATACCTAGTAATAAGGTGTACTTTTGAATTCCTTTTTTTTTTGTCTTAAGGGCGAAAAACTTTCATATATCAAAAAGGGGCGTGGCAGTACACGGATTTTACTAAAAATAAATAACACTTTTCATAAACTCACTTCTTCATATAAAACTTAATTTAATAAAATGCACGACTGGATCGCACGAACTTGCTCTTATGTAAAAGTACTTTGGAATTTAAGATACATTTTATAAATATAAAACATGGATTTAATGAGATAATAATGTTCAAATGCATGGAATTGCCGTCTGATTTACGGAAAAGTATGAATTTATGCAAACAAAGTTTAAAAATTGTTTTATTATTAAAGTAATTTTTTATATAAGAAATTTCTTTCAAATTTTTTAAGAAAAAAATATGGGATGCGAATTTTAAGTATTTAATAATATTGGTTTTAGGAAATAATTTCAAAAAATAATCGTTCATAGGTTTTGAAGATATTGATTTAAATTTTTTTTTTTTTTTTTTTAAACCCAATAAATATTTTTTCGAATATTTTTATATACAATATTATTTTAAATTTGGGTTAAAATCCTTAGAGCCGTTAATGAGAAAGTCGAAAATCAAAAAAACGGGTCTATGGCCGGTACCCCTAATAACATTTTGCCCCAAAATTTTGTCTGCCCAAAATGTAGCCCATGTCCATAATATCACACTTAATTTTTTTTATCAAAATCGTTACAGCCGTTTTCGAGATAAATAAGATTTTGCATTACGGGTGTATGGGGGGTACCCTTAGTTTTGGATCTAAAAAAAATTTCAATTTTTCCTCTAGGGAATCACCAAAGACCCTTAACTACCAAGTTTGAAGAAAATACCTCCAGTAGTTTAGGCTGTAGTTCGAGGTACAGACTTACAGACAAACAGACATACAGACAGACAGACGGAATTGTCGGACCCACTTTTTTCGTCTTCGCTATCATCGTAATGTCAACTTTGATCAAAATCTCGAGTTCGATTTTTTTTCCAAATGCAGAACTTGCCCTATAGTACCTATATCGCAAGTAAAAAATGCCTGCTCTTAATGAACTTTAAGCTGAAAATAAAAAAAGGGGAATGAAAGTAGGCGGGAAAGTGGGCAGAAAAAATATACATGCGATGTCTTAAGTTTAAAAAACCTCAAAAACAAATTGTCCGCTTCCTGTTCACTAAAAATAAGAAAATAACAAAAATCTGAAAAACATGGGCGTGGTAGTGGGCGGATTTTACAAAAAACTACTTTCAAATGTTTTCACCGGTAAAAGAAGAAAACAAATTTCATCCAAATTGTTGCAATAATTCTTGCTCCAACAAATTTTTCCCATATAAATGAAACAAAATCTACAAATTTGTTATTTTATTTTATTTAAAAAAAAATAAAATAATTTATTTCTATCTGAAGCGTTTTAATATTTTAAATTCTTGGTTATACAAGTATAAGTGTGCAAAATTTCAAAAAAAAATATTGAGAAACGAAAAAGTTATGGATTTTTGAGATGGTTTGCACTTGGTCCCATAGTGCGTCGCCGGAAAATGAGTGAGAATTTTTTAAGCATTCGTTAATAAAAGAGGAACACCATCAATTATATTTTCTGATGTAACAATGGTGCTATAAACTTAATTTTAAAGGTGTGCTTAGTTATTTTCTCTTTACGCGTTTTCAAAAGTCTAAAGTCAAAAGTTTCTGAGATTTGCCCATATATGGTATGGAACTTTCAAATCAAAGAAGATTCTTGTTATAATACCTCACACACACTTTGTTTAATTCCATTACATTACATCTACCCTTATTAGACTAAGAGCCCACAGCAATTTTTGGGTGTGATGGACAGTAAAAAATAATTAGCATAATTAGATAGGCCTTTTATAGTTATTTACAAATGTGAAAGTCTCGCATACTCTAGTGGGAGCAATAGTGTATAATAGTGCATCAAGTATGCAGTTCTTTCCAAGTTCAAATAATTGTGATAACAACTTTGCCAAAATGTAGAGTTAAGCCCCCTGATTGAAAATATCGAGGTCCAAGACGTTTTACGGACAGCCTTCTGCCTGCCAGACGAGATAAGAATAGGCACTAAGAAGGCCACCTTCAAAACGTCTTGGACCTCGATATTTGCAATCAGGGCATTTAGCTGTTCATTTTGAAGCTATGGCAAATTTTGTATCCCAATTTTTTAGAATTTGGAAAGAACTGCATACTTGATGCACTATAATGCACTATTGCGCCCACTAGAGTATGCAAGACGTTCACATTCTTAACTAACTATAAAAGGCCTATCTAATATATGCTAATTATTTTTTGTTATCAATCACACCCAAAAATTGCTGTGGGCTCTCGGTCTATATTGAAAAACCCTATATGACGGATATGTCACAATGTAACGAAACCTTACCAATTCTTGTAAACATAGTCGAAGTATTAATGAGAAATTAAGTGGAAAACGATATCTTCAAGAGTACCTACACGTAATTTGTGTTTCCATTCGTGAAAATAGATTTCGGCTTCTAGACAGCCTTGATAGACCTAGGATCGGTAGTACTATCGATTAAGACAACGACTTTGAATACTAACCTCAATTCAAATTTTATGTGGTTGCTGGGTCGTAATGCCATTGATGGAATTGAACAGGCTTACCAGCTGTGCTGGCAATAAATCAGCCATTCAAGAATCACTTAAAGAAAGGCTCAACATTCAGCTCTAAGTTAAAAAGGGCATTATTCTCTTAATTTTCCCCATAAAATCACTTGACCCACCTAAAGTAAAACCCGAATAATTGATCTGATACTCAGACCCAGATAAGACATAGCTTTGATTGTCTAAAGAGGACACTAGCTGATAAAATATGATGAGGAGAACCAAGCTGTGGAGACCAGCATTCATTTCCTCTGGAAAAACCCTGCTTTTGCCAAAATTAGAGCACTAAAAGAGGCATTTTTTGACGATATTGACAAACTTAAAGAAATAAAGAACAAAGACTTTATTATCTCTTTTCTCACGCCGACGAAATGGTTCGAGGACGAACTTTGGTTGATTTGTTTCACCACCGTAGGATTCCTGGGATACTATACTCTGTCCAACAAAAGTTGTCAGCACAGGGAATATAGGACGTTTGTCTCTCATTCTGGTTGCATTGCCATGCATAAGTGTGTCGCCTTTTAAAGCTCTCACAGGGATTCCGTAGTTTAAATTATAAATCGCCGCAAATGAGAGTAAAAAACGCGTAGGGATACCGTCTGCCGATTCAAACGACTGAAAACAATATTCAATTTACCTTTTCCCACAACGCCAAGCGGTAAGATAATAGTCGCGTTTTTTTTAAGTTGAAAAGCAATACGACAACACTCAACATACTCATCTTCTTAGAATGTGTTCTCAAAAGCTTCAAATCCCAAAAGCTCCTTAATAAAAACCACTGAAAAAGCTCCTTGCTTGCAATTGAAAATGATAATGGTAACTCTGTTTTGATGTAGATAAAGAGCGGACGACGCACGATCGTATTGAGTGACATTTGACACTCTTGACAGTATCTCATCAGCAGTGGGATACGACGGTCATGTTGGGATTTACAACTTTTTGCAAAGAATTACAACAACAATTCCTTAAGAAAAGTCAGTGGCTTGCTCTTTTTTTAGTGGCATTTTTCTAACGCATTGTAGTGAGGCTGCATCAGGCGCCACTGCTTTAGAAAAAGCTCTCCCATAAGGCCTGTACTGACAATTTTTGTTGGACAGAGTATATTATAGACATTCGGTTGGGTTATCTATAGATCTATACTCTGTTCAACAAAAACTGTCAGTACAGGGAAGATAGGACGTTTGCCTCTCAATCTGGTTTCATTAACTTGCATATGTGTGTCTCCATTTAAAGTTCTCACAGGGTTTCCCTAGTTTACATTATAAATCGCCAACACTCAACTTCATAAAATTTGTTCTCAAAAGCTTCAAATCCCAAAAGCTCCTAAATAAAATCCACTGAATAAGCTCCTTGCTTGTTATTGAGAATGATAATTGTTACTCTGTTTTGATGTAGATAACAAGCGCACGATTCGTATTGACTTGACAGAATCCCTTCAGCAGTCGAATACAACGATCGTGTTGGGTTGTACAACTTTTTGCGTAGAATTACAACAACAATTCTTTAAGGAAAGTCAGTGGCTTGCTCTTTCTTAAGTTTCATTTTTCCCAACGCAGTGTAGTGAAGGTGCATCAGGCGCCACTGCTTTGGAAAAAGCTCTTCCATAAGGCCTGTACTGACAATTTTTCTTGAACAGAGTATCGTTGTCGATTCAGCAACACTTATAAAGCTGTCTACTTTGAAACAGCACGGATGCTTAAGATTGTGGGTGTTGACTAGATTGAAAGAGTAATTCTCTTCCTGATGATTTTACTAAGACACAACAATGAAATAAAGCAGAACCTATTACAAGCTTTTTTGAACTAAGTCCAAGCTGAACGACTCCGTTAAAATATTTTCACAGTACCAGATATCAATTCCTTCCACAAATTTAAACGAGCTAGAGTACATCAAAACGCTATGACTCGACTGCCCGTGGTCGCCATTTCTACCTCATCTTCTTGACTTCTTTAGTAAATTTCTAGTTAAAAAGTGTTTATAATTAAGTAAAAGAGAAATTACAAAATTGTTAAGACTTACAACACGGACATAATAATGAAATTCTGGATTTTTTTTAAAGTCTTACAGAGACCAGAGAAACTTTGGATTTTGAAATTATCAAGAAACTCGTTTTTGAGCTTTGTAAATTCAAAATCCTTACGAGAAATTTCCCATTATCTGTACTGTAAGATTCCCAAATAGACCGATTTGTCTCATTTTCAACTGAAGCACTTACTACTGCCATATCCTTGGTACTTCGGCCTATCTCACTGTCACGGGAACATTCAATAGTGAATATGTTGACTTAAAAAATTCATCAAATATAGGCAGGACGATTACCTATTACGACCAAAACTTGGAGAAAGCGCTCTTTAAGGTGTAATCACCGACTCAGAATCTCGGCAGCAATAATTGTTCGGAAATTTTACTTCAATAAAAATGTAATCCTCGAGTCAGGTTTTGACATTGAGAGATCATAAAAATGGGCGTGTTTGAATTAAATTAAAAAAAACTGTTGCTTAATGCTAATATGTAATTTTAAAAATATTTTGCTATAGTGTCTTAGAAAGTACGAAAAATCACTTACTCATTTCCGCTTCCGTCAACAGCAAGACTTGGCAATGTGGGTGCAGCATTCATCGTACCTAATCCAAATCCACCAACCGAACTTACTTCACCATCAACGTTGCCTACAACCACAGCAGTTCCGCCTTCTTGTAGCCTTTGGTGATGTGATTGATGCAACTGGAACTGCAATTGTTGCTGTTGCTGTTGTTGTAATATCGGATGAATTTGTTGCTGTTCTCGCAATAAATACGGATGAGGCCGAACTTTTGAACTTTTCATCGATGATAGGCTATTGCTATCCAATGAAATCTGTTTATTGATATTATTAATATTCATTAATGCCAAATTATTATTATTAACGGCAACAGGTGTTGCCAGGGCAGCTACCACGCCGACGTTCAAAAATTCCGCAAAATTTCCTCCGGTTATGTCGAACGATTTCAACATTATTATATGTATATTTATGATAATATTTAGTTTTTTATTTTAATTATTTATAATAAACTCCTGCATGTATAGGTTGAATTTCACGAATCACTTTTTTGTGTGTTGGGGGATTTTTAATTTCTGTTTTATTTATTTTCCTTTTTTTTATATACTTAAATTATTTTTCTATAAATTATTAAAAATCAAGAGAGAAAACAGAACACACGTGAGAATACATAGACGTGTTGATAACCGCACTTGATTTTATATATGGATACGAATTTTTTTATTGGTATTTTAACTTTCCGAGAGGAAAAAAAATGAATTTAATTATTTTATTTGTTGGTAGACCAGTAATGAAGTAGATATACACTTTTAATTATCTAATTGATAGAATGAATTTTATTATTTTGTTGGTGTATTTATTTATGGGCTGCTAGGAATGATAATTGGGAACATGTGGTCTTTAGGAAAAAGCTACAGACCGACGGCGGCGGCGGCGGCGCTACGCGACGTCAAACACTCATGGGCAATTGGGTCAAATTCGATTGAAAACAACAACACACAAAATGAATCCGATGAAAGTCCTCAAAATTTGTAACCCGAAAATAATTTGATATATCTACCTGAGTGTTTGTGCTTTTCAGAGGAATTAATGACCAATTAAATGAATAAATTTAAATATCTATTTTAGGATTATTTTTTATTAAATTCGCGTTAACGGAATTAAACACCAATTTTTCACCTTCGCGTCGTAATATCATACTGATTATTTCGTTCAGTGAAAACGAACTCGAAAAAAACAAATGTATCTGAATCGAGATAAGTTTGGTTATCTCAAAGTCTTATCGGGTTCATTTATTAAATATTTAACACTAACAAATTTCCCTACCTACCTTCAACGGTCTCACACACAAAATAATGAAAGTCAATTCTGTTATCTTATTTTCTTTCTGTTTGCGGCTTACTAGTTAAACCTACACACATAGATACGATTATTATTAACTTACATTTTGTAGTACGTTTAGAAAATCTCCGGTATAAATTTCACCCTGCATTTGTATTTAAAGTTGGGTAAACATTTTATTTTGATAAGATAGCAGACTTATAATGAGAAATTGATAATAAAAACGAATGGTTTGTCAGCGGAATGAGAGGGACTAAATGTACCTGTTTTGTGTAGTGGTGGTGCGGTCCTGTGACATCACAATTTTGTCGGGCATATCAACATCGAATAATTTTTATTTAAAATAAAAGAACATAGGCGCCCGGAAGAGGGGTATATAGTTCCCATTTTCTACATCCTCTACATCAAGTTACATAAAGAAACTCTATTATACACAAAGAGGAGGCATGCACCGTGGTCGTGGTCTAGCCAGTCCTCATTTGCTTTAGTAATGAATACAATTCTAATGATCCGATGAATGGTGTACTAGTATGAGGCTAAATTTGTTGATGATTTAGTATTGTTTGTGTCAGAAGATTTCTATTTATGATTATTTAATTCACAAAGATGGTTTTGAGAAAAATTAAGAACTGGACAACCAGCTGTTGAGTAAGACTTAATTTTACCAAATCTTTAAGAACTAACATAAATTAGAGGCAATTGTGACTCGAAGAGTGCCTATAGTGACTTACAATTCTCAATAATTCCTGTGTGCGTGAAAGCAGGAATGGAGTGGAGTTGAAACGATAGCCTCCAAGACCTCGTTTCGGGTATTGGAAGAAAGTTTTAACATCTATTAAAAATAGAAAAATAAAACCCAATACATTTTTTAAAAATATATTTTTATTCGGTATTAAAATACCCCTTCGTATAATGGTTAGTGCGTTGGACTGTCATGTAGAATGTCTTGGGTTCGATTATCAGCCACTGAAAAAAAACGTTTTTCAGGAGTGTACTGCCTCTTCTGCGGAATGGACAAATCCTTTAAGACTACCTCTTGTCTAGTAAAGTGCTGCTCATTAGCCGTTCGGAATCGGCAGAAAATTGTAGGTCCCCTCCATTACTGATAACACACACACAGGAATAGCTAAGAGTTGTAAGTCATTAGGTCCTGGTTCTCAATGAAATCAGCAATCATAAAAAATATCCTCGCAATCAAGCAAGGAAATATTGTCTTCATATCTTACCAAGACAGCACATCTCATTAAGCAATAGTTTTTACTTGCGACTTTTAGGTACTATAACGCAAGTTATGCATTCGTAAGAAAATCGAACCCCGAGATTTTGGTCAAAGTCGGCATTAAGATGATAGCGAAGACAAAAAATTTGGGACTCGCAATTCTGTCTGACTTTTCGACTACAGCCTAAATGGCTGGGCTGATTTTCTTTAAGCTTGGTAGACATCATTTTTAATTTTTTCCCCCACACGTGTTTTCCTTTTTTTTTTTTATTAAGACAAATAATAACGGTACCTGCCATACGAATTTTTTTCGAAATCTTATAAATATTTTTTCTTTCTCAAAAACTGACCCACAGAATTAAAAAAAAAAAACTAATACAATTTAATTTAGTTAAAGCAAGGTAATGGTTGAAAAAAATTTTCCAAAAAATGGTTATTTTTGGTAGCCCCCCCTGGAACCATTTTTTTTATTTTGATTTTCGCGAAAACGGTACATCCGCTTTAAATCATTTTTTTATGCTAAAGCTCATCCAAGGTTTGAATATTATCACAAATTAAAATTTTTTTTTTGGGAACTCAATATTTCGAAAAACTCATGGTCGATTTTTTTCAATTTTGATAAATTAAAGTTTCTTAATATAGTCTACAACATTTAAGAAACAAAATGGTTTTACTTAAAAATAACGGTACCCACCATACAAACGTTAAAAAATGTTTTTCGAAAATCGAATTTTTCTCGAAAACGATTCCGAGAATTTTGATAATTTTTTTTTCCTTTCGTTTAATTCTTACTATCTATAATTTAATAAGAAAAAATTTGAAATTAATATATAACTGACTATACCTACCATATAACCATTTTTTTGAATTTTGAATTGCTCAATATCGGCATAACGGATTTTAATGAAATTTCTTATAAAGAAGCTTCTAAAAAGTTTAAAAAACATTGCAAAAAAATTTGAAAAAAAATTCAATTTTATATTTTCTTGGAAAATTCAATATCTCAAAAACGGCTTAGTATGTGTATTGGAAATTTATTTTTTATTCGGTTAGTAATAAAAACTTTGAGCTGACGTACCAAATTTTTTTCTTAAAAATATTTAAAAAAATTTTTATGTAAGCTTATTTTTTTTTATTTTTATTTTATTTTTGTTCTTGCATAAACCAATATTTGCTTGAATCACATGGTATCCTATTTTTACCTCCGACTACTAAAGAAGTTGTTTTAATCATTTTAAAGTGAATTTTATGCATATGAACAGTTTTTCTCTAATAACATTAATTTTTGAAAGTCTTAGTCTTTTACATAAGAGCAAGTTCGTGCGATCCAGTCGTGCATTTTAGTTTTTTCGTTTTCTGATTGATAACAAGTTTCTTGTAATGTTTCCAAAATCATCATCATATTTTGTAGTCAATCGTTGACGGGTAAAAGATGTAAGTTGAGAACCTCTGTAAATCAAAGAAAACTTGTGAATTCCTTAAGAAACACTCGAGTATAAATCAATATTTTATTAATTTATAGCCCGGTCAAAATAGACATTCAAGGTTACATTAATTCGCACAAAGCTGAAAACTGGCATGAATGTTGGGAACACTATTACAAACAATTTGTAGAAAGTCCCCATCGATCCGACGTGTGGAAAAAAAATTATTCAAGGTCAAATGTTGCAAAGGTTTTTTGCATTTTTCAGCTAAACGGCAAGTTTTATCATAAAATAGGTGAGAGAAAAATTATTCATCATGCAATTGTCTATAGAAATTGTCTTAGCACTTTTTCTCCTAAGAATCACCATTTCGGAGATACAGCGATGCAAAAAGTTGAAAAAGTTGTATTCTTCATAATATGTATGTCGATTACCTTTATATACATTACAGAATGGTAATGCAAGTAAAAATATTAGTTTTCGTGGCGTATAGGTACATACATATTATACAATTCTAAAGCCATATATACACTGTTCAAATGCATGACAAGCACGCGCAAGTGTATTGGTGAAAAAATCACACATATAGATTGGATGTAGGATTGAAGCAAAATGAAAATATTTTGATTTTCTTTCAATATAGCCTCCTGCATTGAAGTAGTTTATATGCAAGATTGATTTATTTATTTATTGGTTCATTTATTGGTCCATTTGCGTATAGTACGTTGAAGAGGTGAGAACACAGTACAACATAAGCACTGATTTAAATATTAAAACAGTAAACAAAAATTGTATGATGAAATGGACAGACAAAATAAAACAAATTACCTATTCGGATAAAATTGAAAAAATCTCAAGGAAATTCGTAAAATCACAATTTTGCCGAAAAAAACTCACAAAGCGCAACGTCCTCTCCGTCCATGTAAAAATAAAAGATTGAAGGCTCATGCTTGATGTGTGTATATGCAACTTTAACCCGAATTTATATTTGGCTTAAGAATATAAACTCGAAAGAAAACCCAGTCCCTCATTTTATGTGACCGTACGGCCTTGAGCAGCATCAATTGTCCGTGTGGCGACGCTCGTATACTTGCTCCGTTTCTAAGGGCCCAAACAAAATAGTATTAGTCCCAAGCGTTCCTTCGTAGTAAGAACAAGTAGTTATTGCAAACAGAATTTGTGCAGTTTCTTGTTTGTAAAAGAAATGTCTCAATTTTGCTTTATTTGTAGTAAAATTGTTACTGTTGAGCGTAGCCTAAAGACGCTAATTGATGCAAGTGTTGAAAGAGGTGATGAATTTTCGGAATACTTAAAAGACCAGACTTCTGTGACAATTCATGTGCAGTGTCGGAAAAAGTACACTCGGAAGAGTACCATTACCGCAGTTAAAAGACGTCACGAACAAGTACAAGCTGGTACATCAAAAATAAGTCCTCCTCGTACTAGAGCACGCGTAAATGAATCAGTTTTTTATTTAGGTTACGTAAGGTTAAGGTGGCTGCTGACCGGAAAAGCCAATACACTTAGACCAATATTTGGTCCGTTGTGATACCACAGGATTTCGAAAATCACCCTTACTCGTCAAACTATTTTGAGCTAACAATCAAGCATTTGAGACAGTGAATGTCGGAATTGTTTTTTGTTTAAAAGAATGCTGTTTATTCTGTGGCAATGAATTGAATGAAGCGTTTGAAATGAAAAAAGCACTGCAATATCGGCGTCAAATTTGTAATGTAATTACGTGCTTAGATAAGTTTCGGTACCTACTTAGCTTTTGTACAAAATACTCATAATCGCTTTCGTCATTTCCAACAGTAGTATTTTTCAATTAGATACAAAATTTTCAACTCAACAGGACCACAATAGATCGTTGAATAGGCCTAACCGGGAAGCCACCTTAAAAAAATGCGTCAAGTGCACTATCTCACGGGTGGCGCTGAACCGTGTGCATATTATGAAGAATACAACTTTTTCAACTTTTTGCATCGCTATATCTCCAAAATGGTGATTCTTAGGAGAAAAAGTGTTAAAACAATTTCTATAGATAATTGCATGACGAATAATTTTTTCCTCACCTATTTTATGATAAAACTTGCCGTTTAGCTGAAAAATGCAAAAAAACGATTTTTGCAACATTTGACCTTGAATCGATGGGGACTTTCGACAAATTGTTTGTAATAGTGTTTCCAACATTCATGCCAATTTTCAGCTTTGTGCGAGTTATACGCTATTCACACTTAATCAAAATCTAGATTTCGAGCAAAATTCTCAAAATCTCATCCAAATCTACTAGATTTCCCATACATTTTCAGATTTCCAAATCTACTAGATTACGACAAAATCTCCTCAAAATCTACTTTCAAACACAAGATTGTCAAAACAAACAAACCTTTAGAAATGTTCTGCCTTGTCAGCAAATTGTCAGCAAGCGAAGAGGTAGATAAAAAGCACATAAAGGAAATTTAAATTGTGGGGAAAGAAGGAGAGAAGATAAATTATATTCGAGAAAGCAGGAATGGACAGATTTATAAGAAAATAGCTGCAGCTTTTGAAGGAAGGTCCATTGTTTTTTAAATTTAAATCATTGACGAGTGCTTTAAAGAATTAAAGATCTTTACAATTGCAATTATATAGTGTGGGCTGCAAGAATCTTACAAAAATTCCCCACTTTTACAACCAAGAATTTTTAATGATCACGATTCATTTTTTGTTCACATAAACAAGAAATTAAAAATAATTGGCAAGACGAAAGAAACGTCAAACGAAATCCTGATTCTGTTCAGTGCGAACGCTTCAATGAGATTTCGTAATCTTGTTGCTGAAATCCGAGATTTTAATTCGGTGTGAAAAGCCTATTAATGTAACCTTACCCCTATTTTTAAAGCTTATTTGACCGGGCTATTATCCGTGTTTCTTATATATGGGACAGTGCATATTATTTCAAAACAATAATTAGTGAATCTATTTGTAATTTTTTTTATCAAAATAATAAAATAACTTAATTTAACGTGAGGTGTTCATAACTAAAAAAATGTAATGTTCAATAAATTCAATGACCGACAGGGAGTGTCTATTACTGGCGTGATTTGACGTTTTTGAGGATGTTAGTTAAGGGCACCATCGTTTTTGTCTTTCTTTTTTCCCGTCATTATTTACAAACCTCTTTTTATTTTGCTATATTGCCACATTTTTTCAGGAATTTATTACAAAATTCTTGAGCAAAATTAGTTTAAGAAGAAGATTTGTAAAATACAGTTAAAAAAACGTTTACTTTCATAAACTTCCATGGTACATGTGCAAAAAACAGAAAAATACATTAACACTTTTCTTTGCCCATCTTTAAGATAGATTACTTTACAAGTGATATTAACATATTGATTAATTCCAATATTTATATAAATATTTTTAATTCAGTAACTAACTATAACTAACATTCAAATTTTATTAATTTTGTGACTATACAGTATTTTTTTTTTTAAATTTGCAATATTACTACACCCTGTCCAATAAAAATATGCAGTGTGGGCAAGGTAGGACGTTTGCCTCGCATTCTGGCTACAGTGAATTGCATAAATCTATCCTTCATTAAAGCTCTCACAGGGTTTTCGTAGTGTTGATTTTAAATGGACCCTTTTTTAAAGCTCTAAAATCAAAAGCACCTCAACAGAAACCCAAGAAAAAAAACTGTTACGAAATGAACAAGGGTAACTCTGAACGCACATCAATATTTAATGGGGGTTGAAATTGAATAACACCAACAGCCATAGGCTACAGCAATTCAGTGCACACTCAGATGTGCAGTCAATAGGACGTCGGGCCTGCGTCAGATGCAATCGAAAATTTATGGGCGCACAAACACTTTTTTATGGAGGAGTTCTTTCAATTTAGTATGGTGCAAAACTATAGAACGCTACTGATTTTGAAAAAGCTCTCCCATAAGACGTGTACTGCATATTTTTGTTGGATGAAGTATAGAGAAGAAAAATTAATCGATAGAAAAAATTTTTTATCAGATGCCGTTTTCGAGTAAGATACCTACAATTTTCAAAAACCATTTTTTAACATTTGTATGGTAAAATAAAGTTTAGGTAAAATAAAGTTCTTTCTCTCACATCTTGAAGATTGTATTGAGAAACTATTATTTCAGGTTTAAAAAAATCGAACAAGTCCTTTTCGAAATATTGAGTTTTGAAAAATCAAAAAAAAAAAATTGTTTTGAAAATTTAAATGCACAATAATATTCAAACTTTTGGGGAACTTTAGTATACACAAAATGATCAAAATCGGTTTTACCATTTTTGAGAAAATGGCTCCAAGGGCTCCATTTTTCAGAATTTTTCGTTTTAATTAAATAAAATCCTTAGAATTTTTCTAAAAAAAATCTGTGGAATAAGTAGTTTTTGAGAAAAAAAAATTATTTATAAAAGATTTCGAAAAAAAATCGTATCGCAGGTACCGATATTTTTGGTCAAAAAAAAAAAGAAAAATACGTGTGCGGGGGAATTAGAAATGAAATCTACAAAGTTTAAAGAAAATTGTCGGAGCCGCTTGTGTTGTAGTCGAACAGACAGACAGACACTTAGACAGAACTGCGAGACCCACTTTTTTGGTCTTCGCTATCATCGTAATGTCAACTTCGATCGAATTCTCGAGTTCGATTTTTTTACGAATGCATAACTCGCAAGTAAAAATTTATTATTTGGACGTGCATCAAAAACTGAATAATAAATAAAAAAGATTTGACAGGTGTCACTAGAACAACAAAATCTACCCGAGTCAATGGAAGATCGCTTTTTAATTAAAAAAAAAACTAAGTATTTAAAGATAAGTTATTATTTAAATAAAGAAATCAGATGATAACGAGTCTTATAAACCTCATATACTTTAAAGCCTTTCTTAGAGAACGAAACAACTGACTTCTTATGGTATTAAGATTTTTTAAGCAGATTTCCTTGATTTGACCCACCCTTATCTGCATATACTTGTAGAAAAGAAGATATTATTTTAAAACCAATTTTTGAATTCATAAATTTAATGATATTAAAGTTTTTGAGCTAATTACATTTATTCTAAAATATTTAAGTAAATTAATTAAATATTTTGTCTTCATTTTATGTCATGAAAAAGTCGTTTCTTATAGTAGGCATTCGGACTCGTCAGAAGGGGAACCCTGTTTACATTTTTGAATTTAAATAATATTTGTATAGAAGCATGTATGTACCTATGTACGTGAAAAAAAATCGAGAATTTTAATCAATGAGCTAAGAAAATACAGGATAAGTCAAGGTTTAAGAACTGAAATTTTTTGAATGTTTAAAATTAATGTTGTTTTGGGTGTTTTAAAGTGCGTTTTTAACGTACATATTTCGGATTTGAAAAGTCAAGTTTAATTAAATGTTTTAGTTTGAAAAAAAATGTTTTTTGTTCGTGACTATGTTAAAAACACGACAACCATCAAACATATGTGCTATGTTTTCAGTTTCGAAAGAAGTTCAGTATGTAAGTACATAGGTATTGCTTGCTCAGTGTTTTCACAATCTGTCACTGTCTTAGGTGTGTTGAAAAGCAATTTTATAATAAAATTGCTTTAGATATTATGTAGTTATGAGTGTTTTGATGATGTCTTCACTGAACCGAAATGCCTTAGCCTTTTAAAAGTTTTCAATATTTCCTTTTATAATTTGTGGAAAAAACAAGTGTTTTAATCTATTTTCAATACGTCAGTTATAAAAGATTTAAATTAAGAAAAATTAGTAGATTGTTTCAAAACTATAGCAGATTGTTGTGTAATACACCATATCTACTAATACCTTAAAAGCGGACTGAATTTTTAGGTTTCGAACTTAAGCAATGTTCAGAAAGACCTGGAAAAACTTTCAAAATTTCAATTTTTATAAAAGAAATATGTCAGAAACGATCTAAAAACATACATATATACTGAACATTAAAAATTGTCGAGCAGTATGAAAAAAATCTAGAAGAACTTTTTAAAGAAGAAATATTTAACACAATTATCTGACGATATTTAAATTCTTATTACTTGAAACTGTCTACTTGTGAAAAGTTTTATTATTTATAGGGCTTTCAAGTGAAAACTGACCCAAGCACCTCCTGTGTTCTCTACTTCCTGCTTACCGTTAAAAAGTAGGAACAACTTAGCCGCCAAAATGTTCATTATATAATACGAATACGGTTCAAACAAATATCTGCTCCCTAGCACACAATCTCAGTCTGACTGAATTTCTGACTAATTCTTTTGTTCTTTTTGTCAGGATGGGAGGGCAAAAAAAATCACTTAAATTAATAATAATCTATGACTTCATGTCGAACCCCCGCCTTCCGGAAGACTCACTGTTTATTATGCCACCGATATCGTCCACTCGAATCTTCGAACGCACTTATTTCTTTTCATCCGATTGACAGCATACTCATTTTCGACACTCGTTTTCGACCATTTTTCAAATGAAAAATAATTCAGATAAAGTAATAATATTGATACCGGCGGATGTGTCTTCCGTTCGATATTGATAATAAATATAAACTAAAGTCGAAGGTAAAAGTGTTGTCGTTACAAAGTGTCCCGTCCACCTGTGTTCCACTATGGGGCAACAAACACTCAACCTATTCTAAGTGGGCCACTGGCAAAGGTACACCTTGGTTAGGACACAAAAGGAGAGGATATACATATATATGTATGTAAAAAAATGTATACATTCATATCTACCTATAAGACAAAAAAAAATCCTGAATAACTAAATACTGAGCACCAAGAGTATAGAAAACAAAAAAAAATATATTGAACTATAAACACTAAGCCCCCTGTCCCCTGGCCCGTTCTGTGTACACCTTTACCTTCTTCTTCTTACTACGCTCTGGCTGTACGTGCGGTGTCTCCACAAAGAATGACATACACCACCCCCAGGTATCCATGTAATCATAGTTGTACCAAACTATTAAAAAATTCTGAATCGAACAGACCCCCCACATAGCAGCCGGAGCCTGTCGACTTTGGTTTTAGGGTGAGGTTGCAGGAGTAAATCGATGGACGGGGGTACAAATTCTTTTCTTATTAATGAAAATCGGGCCTTGGAAGTCGAACAAATGTGAACTACGACGTCGTCGACGAGAACTATGACGATGACAGACGGACATTTTCAAGTCCTAATATCCTAAAGTTGTAGGAATAACCATCGGGGGAATGGGGTTTAATAATAAAGTTTGACGAGACCACCCTTTGGCGACAGTGTGTGTTCATTGTTCAGTGTACCAATTAGATGTATGTATGTGTGAGTTGTACTTCTATGACGTGTCCTGTCGATCATTAGACTATGTGGCATTAATATCTATTTGTAAAATTACATAGCACCGGAAAACGGGACTGGGCATTCAGTTACTGTCGGGAGCGTATATTGAACGGAGTAATTACCTTCAATTTGTTTTATACACGTCAAAAAAACTTCATGTTCTAATTAAATATTCTAGAAAGGTAGCTTTGAGTGGAATGTTTTATAATGAATTTTTAAATTTATACTAAAGTTGGTAAAAAATTGTATTTCGTTTAAAATGTCATTAAAATAAATTGAATGTCATGCTTCATTTCTTAAAAATAAATACCCTTATCAGGGGGCACCAAGGCAAGTTGGTCCCGGAAGCAATTTGACCAACTGCCACTTACTTTAAACTGTCACTAATAAATTATTGTGTCTGGCTTTCAACACAGAGTCTCAAATATATATTTTTGTTTGTCTTAAATGCATCTTGGTCGTTGCAGAAATGTTTACAAACAAAGTGTTAAGGACTCACGGTTAAGATGTGTAAACATCAAAGTTCGTCCGCATGCAGAATTTTTGTTTAGGAACGTACACGATACCCAGTTTCATAAGTTAAATATTAGTAAAAAAAACAACGCACCACCAGTCCGCTACGTAATTTGTTCGGAGCATTATAAGGTGCGTTCACATTCTCAAATTTGTTTGACAAGCATGGCATGATGAATATTTGAATATTCGTTAAACGTGCTGTCAAACATCACTTCTCATAGATGAAATTTTAGATGAGGAAATTTAATTGATTTTTATATTCCAAATCTGCAGAAAACGTATATGATACTAATGAAATCCACCTGAATTACCGCTATTATAAAACACATTTTTAACTTCCCATAGGGAGTTATTGTAATCGGTCCCATTTGTCAAATTGGAATTTTTGACATTTCACGACGTCTCAAGGTGCCTAGAGGGTATATCAATCATTTTTAGAGAGATGTCTATGTGTACGTACGTTCGTACGTTCGTACGTTCGTACGTTCGTACGTTCGTACGTTCGTACGTCCGTACGTTCTGGTACCATTTTTCGTCGT
The DNA here is from genome assembly GCA_911387755.1 of Chrysotoxum bicinctum. Lineage (NCBI taxonomy): Eukaryota > Metazoa > Arthropoda > Insecta > Diptera > Syrphidae > Chrysotoxum > Chrysotoxum bicinctum. The sequence goes on from OU426987.1 coordinate 88,398,714, forward strand.
CGATATCTCCAGAACGAGTAAAGATATCGACTTCAAATAAATTTTGTTTAATAGATAATAGCTACGAAAGAAGCTGAAAGGGCGTTTATTAAAATTCAGTGAGTAGTCTTTTCACTATAACGGTTTAAAAAAAAAGTAAAAATTTTGGCTAGTTTCAAATATCTCACGAAAAAATAATCAGACCAAAAACATAAATGTTAAAAAAAGAGCCAAGTTCTTCTATACAAAAACCTTTGTGTAACAAGTCAGCCGTGAAAAGTAGTGAGATCTAAAAGTACGCCAAGTTCTTACTTCATGAAGGTTTAATAGCGAATATTTAAAGTAGAATAATATTGAAACACCTACAATGTAATAGAGAAATTTTATTATTTAATGATTACTGACTAAAATTTGATGGGCTTACTGGTCAAGTTTTTAAAACCTAGGCATAAAAAAAAACTTACCAAGTAAGCCCATCAAATTTTAGTCAGTAATCATTAAATAATAAAATTTCTCTATTACATTGTAGCTGTTTCAATATTATTCTACTTTAAATATTCGCTATTAAACCTTCATGAAGTAAGAACTTGGCCCTGCCGTTCTACCAAATTTCATTGTTCTACTGCAGTCGGAAGTGTGCCATATATAATTTACTTCAGTTCTGAGGAAGTGGGCGGATACCACGCCCCTGAATGGAAAACCTCAAATTTTATATTTATTTCTTGGTATGCAATTTAAGCCCTGCCAGTCGGAAGTGCTCCATTCAACCAACACCAATTCGGAGAAAGTGGGCGGATAACACGCCCCCTGAACGGAAAACCTCAATTTTTATTTTTGTTCCTTTACATGCAATTTGAGCCCTACCGTTCTACCAAACTTCATCATTTTACAGCAGTCGGAAGTGCTCCATTCAACCAACACTGATTCGGAGAAAGTGGGCGGATACCACGCCCCCTGAATAGAAAACTTCAAATTTTCGATTTTTTCCTCTGCTTACATGACGAGACCTACCGTTGTGCAAAATTACAAGATCCTACGATGTCGGGAAGTGCTCCATAATTTTGATGATCTGTCAGTCAGTCAGTCAGTCAGTCAGTTACGGTTTTTGTGATTTTTGAGGCCTTATATCTCAGGAACCGCTTACGCTAGAAAACTGAAATTTGGTGAGGGGCCTGTGCCTGACTACCTTAGCATATATTTTAAGTTTCTGACTTCATTGGTACTGAAGATAGGGGGGTGTCAAAAATCGCCTGAGTTTGTTCCTGTAAAAAGGGTGTAGTTCCAGAACTTGGCTGGGCACTACCCTTTGATACTATTGATTTCAAATAAAATTTAATGTACTCATTCTAAGGTCATGCAGATTTGGTATGAATTTGGAAAAAAATGAACATACCGTTATTTTTTTAAATAAAAATAACTGAAAAAAAAAAATTCATAACCCAGATATTCTAAGAACGGAAAACAATTTGAAACTCAAAATAATTTTATTTTACGAAAAATAATGTGTTTGACAACTGGTGAAAATTGCAAAAAAAATCAGTTTACAGTTTTTTTACAAAAAATAAAAAACTATATAAAATTCTATTGAAAATTGGTAAAAATTGTTTTTCGACTCAAATTTCTGGAGAACTAGTAGTGATATTGACTTCTAATTTAGTTTATTTTATACATAGTATAATTTTGTACAATTGGTAAAATGTTGACAAATATTGAATTAATAGTTTTTTTTTAATAAAAAAAAACTATTAAAAATTCTAGTGCAAACTAGTTAAATTGTATTTCAAGTCGAATTTCTTGGGAATGAACACCGATAGTGCCTTCTAAAGTATGTTGTTTTATACATCGATACCTTCCCGTAAGAATGTATACTAAGCGACATTTCTAAAATTGTTCAGGAAACGAAAAAAACGAAAAAAGTTCTAGTTGAATCATAGTGTGCTAAGAGACAAAAAACTAAATATAAAGTTTTCAAGAACCCAAATGGGAAGTTATCAGTGTGGGTCGCACCCAGCCTCTTTTTTGCCATGTGCACAGGTCGAGAACTCATGGATAATGAAATTTGCTTCAAGCTTGACAAGCATGAGTTTACATTCTCAAATATCCTTGTGATTCAGCCAAAATATCAAAACATTTTGTAATATGTACAGCATGCTTGACAAGCAACTGAATGGAGCGTTTCTTTTATCAAAATCAAGCCAATAATGCTGTGTTTGTCAAACATACGAGTATTTGAGAATGTCAACGCCCCTAATGGTGCCCGAAAATATGATACTTCAGTTTGAGGGGACTGATTACACGATTCTTTTTTTGTTCGTTTTGACTTTCATTTTTTTGACAGTTTGGGTGACGGATGTAGAAACGGAGTTTCATTCCGCAAAACTTTTAAACCTCACACCAAATATGTATGTATGTTTAAAAGAAGAAACAACTGGAGACAAATCGAGTAATCAGGCTCTTTATGTCCTTTTTCTTCTATAGACTGTCAGAGATTTATAAACCGATTGACATCATTTCCATCTTGTAATGGAAATTGTCAAAGTAAATATTTATAAATGGAAAAAACTAAAATTTTTAATCCATTGGCATCGTAGACCTGGATGATTTATGGCTTTAGAGATGGTCGTTGCCCATCTTTATTTTTATATGTACATATTTTGAATTTTGAATTCAAAATTCGGCATTATGTGGTTTGACATATTAAATTTTTGACGTAGCGAGAAAATTTTGTAGCAAATATCAATCGATTGTCCTGAAAATGCATTTATCCCGAGCAGAAAATAAAACTGAATGGTCCATCACTAACGTGCAGGGGATTTGTTTAAAACGTTGAATATACCAGCAATGACATTTGACACCAGTTATTTCGTCTTTTATACATATATTTGAAGTATTAGGTGAGAGATGAAGAAATGTTGGGGGAATGAAGATATTTATTTCTAATTATCAATGGAAAGTACTTAAATCGAGATTTCAATCTATTGAAACCATGTGCTAATTAATTTTAAGGCGCCTCAGAGTAAACACGATTTAGTAAGTACGCAATATTTCCAATGTAAACAGGGTCTAAAAATGTAATTTTCCATAAGAAGCGTGCTATACTGAACGTGTAACCGTAACGGATAACACGGAAAGTATACGTTAGACCCACATATTTGGTTTATTAACTGCCGTCATAGATGTATACACATCAAAATATTTTGTTTGCATTCGAAAGTAATTGTTAGCGTTCTTTGCTAGATCGTCAGAAGGGTTAAGTTTTTGTAAAATTATTGTGATAAAAGAACTTTTATTCGATTATAAGCGATTATAAACGTATCTTAGTTCTTTTTTGAAAATAGAATGAATAATATTTATATCGAGCCTTTTTACTCCAGTCCAGATGTGGACGACATTTATTTCAACAAGATGGTGTTACCCCAGGCTGTGATCTGCATCCAAATTAAACTTTCAAAGCCAAACATTTACATATGCTCATTCCAATAAAGCTGAGGACCATATCCAAGAGGATTTTTATAATTTTCTGGATGAAGTCAGTACGGAGAACGATCTCAAAGTTGTTCTCGGGGACTTGAGTGCTAAAATTGGAAAGAGGGACATATTCGGTGGATTCATTTATAATCACAGTCCCCACAATAAGTGATAAGTAACACTAGGTTTCTAAGAATTAATAATCTTACGCTCTCCGCACGGTCGAGCCAACCAACTCGACCATGTTCTAACCGACGCAAGCCACCGACTGCATTTAAGACGTGCGTTTCGAGGCACAATTGTCGGCTTGATCATTTTCTTACTGCGCAAGATTACGAGTTTGACTGTCGAACGAAAAGAAAATGAACACGTCAAAGAGCAAGAAAGAAGATTTTTGATTCCCTGTTGTACCTGAAGTTGCCAAAGTCTACAGAGTGCATCATCAGCTAGAAGATCTCCGTTGTGCATTCAACAAAACAACCACAGATTCCAACAATCAGTGATCTCAGTATCGCGCTATTATCAAAAACTTCTTTTATCGGCGGCGGAGAAAACCTAAACACTTAGCAGCGTTTTTGGCTACGTCAAATATGTGATCACACAAAAAGATGGTCTTTGACGCACATACGTAGAACTGAAAGCTGTTCACTCTCCTCGATGCAAGTGCCACCCATGGATAGTGGCGTTGAGGGATGGGTACGCCTAAGCGACCTCAGACAGCATTGAGCGTTACATTCTACACGGTTTTTGATTCCCCATTGGACAATGCTGTCAAAATCAGAATTTAATGAGCTTACCATACGCTGCCGTTGGAAGTCCAGATCCGAAGGACAAAAAAGTGCAGACAAAGGATCATTTATGAACATAAGGAAGAGTGTCGGAGACAAAACGGAGCTTTGTGGCACACTAGAGTTTATTTTGTGGATATCAGATTTGAAACCGTCAAATACTTATTGTAGTGAACGGTCTGAAAGGTTATATCTAATCTAACGAAGAACAAATTCATCTATACCAAATGCATGCATTTTCAATAAAAGAACTTGATGCCAAACTCTATCAAATGCTTTTGAAATATCAAGTGCAATAATCTTACTTTCTCCAAAACGATGTGAAAACTTGTTCCACTGTTCGGTGAGATCACCAGTTGACCTATTGCTACGAAAGCCATTGCCGGTCATTAAAAAGCTTTCATTCCTGGAGATATTCCTTAAGCTGAAAATCGATCAGCGTTTCCATGACCTTGGAAAGAAGGGACGTAAGTGCAATTGGACGATAGTTAGAGGAAAAGGAGGATTCGCCTTTTTTAGGGTCAGGCTGGACAAATGCTGTTTTCCATCCACTCGGAAAGATACCTGTAGAGTGAGACAGGTGAAGAGTTACGCAGTGGTTTTGCCAGCATTGAAGAAAATCTAGCAACCCACTCCAGAAAAATGAATGAATGTGTTCAACTGAAACATAAAAATGCAGCATTCCAGATCAGACGATCGGAGCATCTGGCGGTAAAATAAAAAAATAACTGTCAGTCCTGATTTTCGGGGAAAAGTAATGAACGATAAACAGTAAGGGAAATATAGTCCTTGGCTCTCTCTCTGGGAATAGTTCGTGTTAGTAAGAAGGTGGAATGAAGGTCAAATACAACTGCTAACTCTCTAACTGTACCAGGAACTGAATTGATTCAAAATTAAAACCAGTCGACTACACTGACTCGGTAGCAAGGTTCTAACCATGAGAGTTTTCGAATCCCGGCCCCCAGACTCGAGCCTCTAAGCAAAACCGAACTCCTGGCTTAAAGACCAAGTCATATGCTAAAGCTTATAAAGCATTTAGTCTGGAAGTAGCGTTCTCAAAATTGAGAAGTTTAAAGTGTCTAGAACATAGTCAGACTTCTGACACAGATGGTCTAAGAAAACGTTACTGCGACATATTAGGTTTATAAAGGTTCTTCTAGGAACTCAGACAGTGCACTGTTATTTCCCCATCACTGTTTTCTTGGACTCAGGTAAGACACCGGAAGAATCGTGGAGAACACAATGAACGAAGGAATAGAAGTAATTCAATTATTTTATAGGTATATAAGAAACGTATTAGTTATGACTGTTGGTGTTACATAACAAATTTCAATCATTCATAATTTCCAATTAAAATGTCCTTTACGGGTCTCTTCATATATCAATCTCAGTATTTTCTCACTGTGTAAGTCTACTTCGAAATAATAGCCATTGTTATCTACTGTCGCGACAATCAGCGTTTATCGGCGAAAACCTACTTTCACTCTGCCTGTATTCATATTGGCTTAGGTTATAGGTATATTCGCATAAGCCCACAATGGCAAGCCATCAGAGTTCCGCTTTCGAAATTGAACACAATTGCCTCCTTCCTCCTCCTCGCCATCCCTGACAATGTCCTCATCATATAGCCAGCTTGAGCTCGTCATTTCGACTCCAAAACAATCCCTTAACAGCATCAGTCCATTACCCTACAACAATTCGGTTTCCAAACCGCAGCAGCACCACCGTTGTACACTTCCCTTAAAAGCACTTCATTAATATTAACCAAAGTTATCTAAAATTCACAGCTGGGTGAATCCATGGGTACCGTTAAAAAACTAACAAGTACACCAATTCCTCGTTCGTGTACCGTATATATACATATAACTAGGTACGTGAATACCGTTGGTTGTCGGCGGCGGAGTCGTAGCCGTCTCATAGTCCTTTTCTTTACCACCCATATGTTAAAATAGCGAATGGATGGATGGATACACTACCACAACCGGCAATGGGCATTTCCGAGAGGCGCACACTAGATGGAGTACAAAACCGAAGAGTCGACAGGCGAGCAATATGCAACGTGAGTATGTCCTGTCTCCGTGTGTAGGCCAGGAAATTAACCATCGCATATACGATGTCCTTCCATATCCTCTTCATGTAGGCAAGTATAGACCCGTAAGTACTCCTACTTCTACGAGTATACGAGTATGTCCACAGTTCAATATAATTTTTTGGGCAAATACTCTAGAGTCTGGAGTTAAGGCATGGACACAGTAGCAACGGTGGCGGTGCGGTAGTGGTTGTGGAGCAAAAAATACGAGTTGGGATTGAAAATGAGAAAAACCGTAAACCAAAAAAGGTAAACTCAGGTAGACCAAGTTCAAAGCTTTGGAACTCAATTTTGCGGCTGGTAAAAAGCCAAGCCGGCCAGAGATTGGTAAGAAACCAAAGAAAACAACCCAAGGAGAGCAGAAAAACGGGCACACGTAATGTTGGCACAGGGATTGCAGGGTAAGATTTGGGTAGTGTGAGAAGTCACTTAGGGCCCAGGATAACATAGAAAGACTTGCAATTCTTGGAACTTCATAAAGTGGACTTGTTGTGCCGGTTTTTTTCTGTCAAACTCAATTTCTCACTATTAATAAGTCCCACCATCAATAAGGCTTAGCTGATACTGGCGAACTGCTTGGGATTAAAAACCGTATTTCAGTGCGATCCGAGCTTAAATGAGTATTTTTCACTTCAAGACAGAATAGGTACAGCTTTTAAAATAAAGTTCCATTGGCGCCCCTTTATAGACGCTAAAGGGCTCCCCGGCACCCAAAAAGACTTCCCTGATTCACTTGGTGCTGAATTTCTGTATATACTCGTATGACCAGCATTATATTGAATTAGGAATTTCCCGGAGTAGCATACTTTTTCCCATTCTACATACATCCCTGCTTACATAACACACTCAAGCTGTATATATTCATGTGTCTATGGGACAAAAGGTCGTGTTCGGTGCGGTTCGTGCCGGTAATCACTGAGCATAATGGCATTAATTTTTGTACACTGCCAGGATGAATAGTAAATGGCGCCCGGGACTTAAGGCACACATACATAATATGTTTCGTTAAATAGATATTGTTGTGCACCTGATAAAGGAACAATATGTGGTCGATGTGGTAAACACAACGAAGACAGAACATGCATTGGAAAACAAGACGTTGAAATAAATTTCAATTTGTTTTTATTAGCTGTTAGAAGTTTTTGGTTATTAGTTACGTGCGTAGGTACGCTCATTATTGTAGGTATAAGGCCAAACCCATTATATCGTATCTAAGTGTGAAGAAGGTGAAACATTTAATTTATTGCTGGTTTATTTCCATTTTATGGTTATAGTTGTTGTTTGAGAAGAAAGCGATTAATTCTCGGGTTGCGTAAATCTTAGCAGCTCAAGGTGCTATAAGTATAGCGTATTCCAAACTTAGCAGCTCAATTTATAGTCTTTGTTTGGTTTTGGCTTAGAAATTCTTGGTATAAAAATAGAAAAGGCTTGCAATGTTTGTAAGTTTTCTAGTTGGAGTAATGTTTCTATTAACAATGTTTTAATTTTATTCATTTTACAGACGAAGATATAGTTGAGGCCATGTTGTACAATGAATTGTAATTTTTTTAAAATTCTTCTTCTTCAAAATCTAAAATTTATATATCATTTATTCAACTCAATATTAAACACTTGTGAATATCTGAGATTATGGAAGGGGGCTTAGATAATTCCAATACATAAAACACAAAACTTTGATAACAGAGTTTTAAAACAGACCTACTGGTATCTTGTGTTTCTTGTCAAAAGTCTTTGAAATGTCGATTTTAAACCAAATTCAAATATAGCTTTTGGACTACTAATTGCGTTTTGAACTCAAACCAGTCTGGATTTCGTGCAAGCCGAAGTTGCAAAACATCTCTTTCACTTGTAATGGATAACATATGAAAAGCGAAGGATACCAATAATTGTGCTACAATTTTAACGTTGCTAGACTTTTCAAAAGCGGTTGATCACCTTATACTTTGTAAAAAAAAACTTGGGGATGATTTCGGCTTTTCTCCTTACGAGGCAAGACTTTTGCACTCATATACCTTCCTAATCGCCACCACTACATAGCAGTGGGAAGTCCTGCAGTCCTGATAGGGGTGCCGCAGGTTTCGATCGTTGGGCCGTTATTGTTTTCATCAATGAAATTCCTTGTCTAGTTAGGTTCTGCAACGTTAATTCGTGTGTGGATGACGTACAATTATATATGTGCAGTCCGTAAGATAGAATAAGTAATGTTATTTGCCATATTAATGGGGACCTTGAAATTATTACTCAAAAAGGCCCTATTTGTTTAAATCTGGTGCATAACTTTCAAGTGGGTTCACAGGTAGATATTGTCAGAGCATAAGCCTATAAGTATTATCAGAGCATAAGCCTATAAGTATTTGGATTCGCTTATCGGGCTTAATCCAATCGCAGTTCACTTACCCTTGCTTATGCTTATGCCTACATGGACAATCTGGAATTAGTTACATTATAAAAAAAGACTTGAAACTGCCTTACAATCCACCCCTACCTAGTTTGCAATATAGGATTATACTCGGTCTTAGAAGCTGCAAAAATCGATAAATCACCGGATTGGGATAGAATCCTCTATGAGTTTTATAAGCGCCCCTCATGCATTTTTAAAAAGCTTACTAGCAATATACAACATAATTTTAGAGGGTATTAAGCCCCCAATTAATTTTTATAAAATAATTGATAAACAAAAGAAGACACTACAAATAAAAATAATCATCGAAGACTGACTTTTATGAATGCAGTTGTAAAGATTTTTACTGGGATGTTGCGGAAGCCTCTTCAGAAATGACGGAAACGTATTGTGTGCGAATACCAAGCCGGCCTTAGGAAAGGCTTTTCGACTGTAGATCATATTTTCACCCTCACTAATGTTATTCAAGTCAAACTAACTGAAAAATCAATCAAAAGAAAAGTATTTGTGTTCTGTGTAGACTTTAGGTCTGCATATACCCAAGCAACACATAAACTCTTGGAGAGTACTTCAATAAATGTATCAGCTCTTTACAAGCTGTTAGTTCAATCTTCTTAATACCATTTCACTTTATGACCTCCTAATTTGCTCTTTAAAATGTTCTTTTTGTTATAGTATAATTAAATGCTCTTTAAAACATCTTAGAGATAATCATGACAAATGTCATCATATTGACTCTCTATGTACCTTCTATAAAACCTCTTTAAAAGGAGTAGTTTTAAAATGCTGAAAGAGCTTTTCATTTTAATCTTTCGAATACATCTTGAAGATACTCGTATTCTGTGGAAGTTTTCACTAAAACGTATTTATGAAAGCTTAACATCAAGAATTACTACTTTCCTCTTTGGTTAAAAAAAAATGTTTTGTTTTGCCTAACAATTGTGAATTGTGAAACCAAGCGAAAATCTTTTTTTCTCTCTTCTGTTTAAAGAAAACAACTCAACTATTTAGTTGAATGTGCGCGCCATTGCATATGATTATGTTTAACAAAAAATAAGCAAAACTGCACAACTGTTTGGTTGCTTATAGAAAACATATGAACTATTTGGTTGAATGTTCGCGCAGGTGCGTATAATTATATGTTACACAAAATAGCGAACTCATTTTAGGCAATCGTTTAGTTTGTGTCAAAACACAAACTTTTTAGTTGCTCGTAACAAACAGTTGCAAAACTAAAAATTGAATGTGCGCGCCTAGCCTAATTGTTGTGAATTTGTTATCTTTTTCTTTTACTCTTTGCTTACACTTTGTTTGCTCTTTTTTTCTTGGAATTTGACTGATTGTAAACAGCTATATTCTTCCTTTACTCTTTGTTTACACTTTTTTCACTCTTTGCTTTGAATTTCAGTTTCGATATCTTATTGTGAAGTGCTTAAGATATTTTAAAGAGTTCTTAACAAATGGGTGGCGTATCTGTATAAAATACATATATTTTGTAAAGGGTGACATTGTTAAACGTATATTGAAGATAAAATTATTATTTACTAGATTTTTATGTTTTATCATTTACTATACGAAGTCATCAGTTTCTACGGATGTAAGTAAATGAAAGAAGAAAATGTTGTTATTTGAAGAACTTTGGCAGAGTATAAAAGAAATGTTGAAATAAAATTCAAATTCAAATAAAATTGATAATGGGTATTATTTTGATTATGTATAATATCAAATTTTCTGAATTTTCAGTGATTCTTTAGTCGGTTGACAGTTGAACTCAATATTTTGTATCTTGATAGAATGTTGACGCAACAATAAAATGTCAAGTTAGCATATCTTTCTAACAGATTTTTAATCCAGGGATTTTAACACTTTCTGAAATAAAAATTAAGGAATGACATATATTTTCACTTATTTTCATATAGTATGTCTTTTGGTATCTTTTCTCTGTAAGATGTATAAAACCTGTCAACTTACATTTAAATTTTGAAAAAAATGCAATAAAAATCCGGAATCATTCTTCAAACAATTATTATGTTTCTTCGTGTTTTGTAGTATAAAGGAGATCTTAGCATCACCATATACAATAAAAAAGTTGATTTAATTTTATTTCATACAAAATTCTAAAGACGTAAGTTCTAATATGTCGCTCAGTTTGTAAATCTTTTGAGTTGTATTTATTTGCTGAAATTATTTTACATTTTAAAATTATTCAGATCGAACAAAAAAAGACCTCTCATAAAATAAAGCACCCTGTAGGTAGGAATACCTTCGATACATACACAATGCACATACATTAATCAGCCATATCTATTGCATACATAAACGTCATTTCTTTTTTTATTCTGAGGGCATTTTATTATTATAACATTATTTTTCTGAATATTTGTTTGTAAATACTAGGGGTATTCATGTAAGCGCGGAAAACCCTCGTAAACCTCGTAAACCAGATAATTTTATCTCCGCAGAAACGAGCTGTCAAAATTTGTATGGGAAAAAGTTTCTGCAAATCGCATAAAATTATCTCACAAATTTGCTGCGGAAAGTGCAGAAATAAACCTCGTAAACTAAAGAAGTATGGATTCTGACTTTTAATTTGACATTTCACAAATTAAATCTTCTTTCGCAAATCAAAACACACAATCATAAAAAGGGTATACAATGAATATCGTAAATCCAGTCATAAATTATTGAAGAAAAGAATTCGCCATGTTTGTGTATTTATATTAGTCAATCCATTTTGTTTGAATTGCATTAAATTTGTATTTGCGTGAAAGAGAAAGACATTTTTTATACATTTTTCTTCTTCGCAGTTCAATCTTTCTACTCAAAAATATAAACATCTTGAAAACCACTTGAAAGTGTCTTTATAGAAATAAAAAAATGATCTTTATGAAGTCTTACAAATACTTTACTAAGAACTCTTTGTTCAAATACAATAGACTCCTCCCGTTTAGGCCTTTTTGGGTAATATAGACCTCTTTAAGATTGAGTTGAAAACACTTGGAAAATAACTTTTCAAGATATGTATCTGTAAGAGGCAATTGTGTTGCTTGGGTATGATCAAGTTTACAGAGATGCTCTTTTTTATGAGCTTCACTATATGGGAGTTTCAACGAAATATCTTACAGTATATCTGATTGGTTTCGGATTTCTATGGGCGTTAGGGAGGGTTGTTTGCTAAGTCAGTTTTTGTTTTTTGCTTTTATTAATGATCTTTATGAATGTTTTACGGTGGATTATTTTTTCGTGCAAAGCGCTTAAATATTATTGTATGCCAATTACATAATCATTCTATCAGATAATATTGCAGAACTATAAAAAAAAAGGCTGACGAACTTGCCAGTTATTGTTCCAAATGGAATCTTGGGGTGAATTTAGGGAAATCTAAAAAAATTTTATTCTTTAGAGGAAAGAGAAAAGCGAATGAGGAGAAATGGTATTTTAATTTCAGCCCAATGTTTGTGTCTGAATACAAATATCTAGGAGTTGTCCTAACACCTAAAGTGTCTTTTAGAACTTACGTGAATTACAAACTATCTACAGCAAGCTTAAAACAAAACAGCATAACTTCTTTTTCGTCATAAGGCTTCCTTCTAAAAAAAATTTCAAATTTTCAATCAGTGATTTAAGCAACAATTTGCGCTATGAATTCCAAGTTTGGGGCTAAAAGCGTTTTGATAATTTAGTAGAGTTTCTTCTATTCCTTATAAATAATTATTGGCTAACAAGTTCGATTCTCAGCCGCTGAAAATGTTTTTCAGAGGTGTACAACCTCTTGCGAGGAATTGACAAATCCTCCTCTCTTGTCATAAGAAGTGCTGCTCATTTGCCGTTCGTAATCGGAAATCAATTGTATGAGTAGGTTCCCTCCAGGAATAGTTGAAAGTTGCTTAGGCGCTCTACGAGCCGTAATGGCCTCTTATTTTTATTTATTTTTATATATTTTTTAGAAGTTGCGAAACAGCTCATATACTTGTTAAAGATGACACACGAAAGGCGATGGAAACAATTATGATACTTTGTAAAAGGCTTGGGGATGATTTTGGCATTTCTTTTTACGCACTAAAACTTTTGCACTCTTACCTTTCTAATCATCAACAGTGCATGGCAGTGGGGAGTTAGTTAATTTCATGTTTTGCAGTCCTTGCAGGGGTGCCGCAAGGTTTCATCATTGGGTCTCTATGGTTTTCGCTGTACGTCAATGAAATTCCTCATTTAGTTAGGTTTTTCTATGTTCATTTGTTCAGTCCGCTAGATGGTATATGTAATGCTATTGGCCATATTAAATTATTCTGCAGTCGGCTATTTAACATAAAGGCTGCCCATATTTCTTTGAGAATGAGAATGATACACAAGAAATGAGTTATAGCGGAGCTGCATCATAATTTGTGGTTCCCATAAGATGGAGCTTGTGTGCACTCTGGAAGGCAAGCTATGGACCTGATGCGTAAAAGTTATGCTGAATGTTCGATTAAAAAAAATAAAATGCACGACTGGATCGCACGAACTTGCTCTTATGTAAAAGAACTTTGGCATTTGAAATACATTTTATAAATATAAAACATGGATTTAATGAGATAAAAATGTTCAAATGCATAAAATTGCCGTCTGGTTTCCGGAAAAGTATGAATTTATGCAAATAAACTTCAAAAAACGTTTTATTATTAAATAAATTTTTTATATAAGAAATTTACCTAAAATTTTTCAAGAAAAAAATGTGGAATGCGAATTTTAAGTATTAAATAATATTGATTTTAGGAAATAATTTCAAAAAATAATCGTTCATAGGTTTTTTCAAAAAAACCCACCAAATATTTTTTCGAATATTTTAGTATACAATATTATTTTAAACTTAAGGGGATTCCTGCTAAAAATTTTGGGGGAAAATCCTTAGAGCCGTTAATGAGAAAGTCGAAAATCAAAAAAACGGGTCTATGGCAGGTACCCCTAATAACATTTTGCCCCAAAATTTTTTTGACCAAAATGTAGTCCATGTCCATAATATCACACTTAATTTTTTTTATCAAAATCGTTAGAGCCGTTTTCGAGATAAATAAGATTTTGCATTACGGGTGTATGGGGGGTACCCTTAGTTTTGGAGCTAAAAAAAAAATTTCAATTTTTCCTCTAGGGAATCACCGATGACCCTTAACTACCGAGATTGAAAGAAATAGGTCCAAGGGATTAGGCTGTAGTGAGAGGTACAGACATACAGACACACTGAAACATGTTTTTTGTGTACTAAATTTTCCTTAAAATTTTTATAAAAAAAATTGATATGCAAATTGTTAGTATTTAATAAAATACATTTTAAAACGTAATTTAAAAATTTAATCTTGTATCGGTTTTCAAGATATTGAATTTTCAAAAAAAAAATTGTATTATTTTTTTAAAAATCCAAAAACTATTTTTTCGAAAAAAATTTTAGTTTATATTTTTTCAAATGCAAAGCAGCTCCTGCACAAAAATTTTGGTTAAAATCGTTAGAGCCGTTGGTGAGAAATTCGAGAATAAAAAAAACCCTTCTATGACAGGTACCCGTAATAACATTTCCCCCCAAATTTTTTTCTGACCAAAGTATAGTCCATGTCCATAATATCACGCTTAATTTTTTTATCAAAATCGTTAGAGCCGTTTTCGAGATAAATAAGATTTTGCATTACGGGTGTATGGGGGGTACCCTTAGTTTTGGAGCTAAAAAAAAAAATTTCAATTTTTCCTCTAGGGAATCACCGAAGACCCTTAACTACCGAGTTTGAAGAAAATACGTCCGGTAGTTTAGGCTGTAGATCGAGGTACAGACATACAGACATACAGAAGAAGGAAAAACGAAAAATAAGTTTTTGTTTTTGTTTTTGTGGACTGTATTGATTAAATCAATTGAAAGTTTTTTTGCGACCTTTAGTCCAAATGCGTTTCGCCCAGGTACGACAGTTGGGCTCATCAGTTAGATGCTGCCGTACCCTTCTAAGACGCAAAATATTAGTCGATGGTTATCAACACAATATAAAATTTACAGCATGAATACAATGTAAATTATATTATTCTAGGGGAATTTGGTCAAATTCAGACACCTAGAAAATGACGCCATTGTATATATATCTTATAGTATTATCAATTGACGTGATTTTATGTTAGAGTCCCTAGCCTGTGATGTCGCTGAAATCAGCAAAATTTGTCAGTGGAGAGTAGGATAAGAAAGATAGAAACAAGTAGTAAGAAAGAGAGATTTTATTATTTTCATTTTTCAACGAAAGACAGAGTAAGGGAGATTTCCGAGAGGTGGAAATGAAAAAAATTCTTTTTTGACCTTTTTCTGTTGGAATATATGTAAGTATTTTCTTGTTCGTATGTTTTTGTGAGTATGTATGGAGGTAGATATATTTTTTGCTTGAACTTCTTTGTCTGAATACATTTTCTTGTTCGTATGGTGTTTGTAGGTATTGAAAAAAAGAGATATGCCTATCATTTGATTTGAAATTTTCAATTCTGGTGAAAAATCAAATAATTAGATACTAGGTTGATATCTAAAACGAGAACTATCAACCAATGCTACAAAGATACAGTGTGTTCTAGAAAGCATAATAATTGCAATGACAAACTTTATAAAAAGTATATTGGCGATAAATTTTATGGAAATTAGTACCTAATTAAACTGTTTTAATTTTAAATAAATATCTGCCATAAAATTTTTTTTCCAAATCTTAGAAAATATTTTTTTTCTCTAGAATGTTTTTTTTTTATTTTCGTAGGTATTTACGGCGGATTGATGAAAAAAATGTCGAGGATGAAAAAAAATGAAAATTTATACTAGTTTCAGGGCTTTAAATGTTCATGTAAACGCACTTATTCACGTATAATAAATTGTTTATAACTTTTTTACAAGCGATCGAATGAAGTTTTTATATTAGATATAGATATTCTTATATTTTTATATTATGTTTTTTCATAATCTACACAAAAAAACACGACAAGGTCGCATGAACTTGCTCCTATGTAATAGACTAGGAATTTTTAAAATGAATGTTATTAGAGAAAACTGTTCATAAGCATAAGATTTATTTTTTAAATGAATAAAACAATTCCTTTAGCAGTTGCAGCTAAAAACAGGATGCCATATGTTTTAAGCAAAAATTAGTTTATGTAAGAACAAAATTATAATTCCTTGTAGTGGTTTCAAAAAAATAAGCTTTTATATACAAAAAAAATGTTTAAGAAAAAATTTTGGAAGCCCAATTTAATGTGTTTATCAATGTACGAATAAAAATTAAATTTCCAAAAAAAAAATATTGATTCGTTTTTGAAATATCGAATTAAAAAAAAATATTTTTTTTAATTCAAAAATATATTTTTTTTTTTAAGTTTTTAAATGAAATGAAATGTTTTTAAAACTTTTTAGAAGTTTGTCTATACAAAATTTCATTGAAATCCGTTTTGCCGATAATGAGAAATTCAAAATTCAAAAAAATCGTTCTACGGTATGTACAGTCAGTAATATCTTGATACAAATTATTTTTTTAAATTAAATTATAGATCGTAAGAATTAATTGAAAAGAAACAATTTTAGCAAAATTTTCGGAACTTTTTTAGAGAAAAATGCGATTTTCGATAACCATTTTTTAGCATTTGTATGGAGGATACCCTTATTTTTTAGGTAAAATACATTTTTTTCTCATATCTTGTGGATTACATTAAGAAAATTTTATTTTTCAAATTTAAAAAAAAATCGAGAATGAGGTTTTCGAAAAATGTATTGAGTTTCCAAAAAAAATTTTTGGAAATTCTTAAAAAAATCTCAAAAATTATTGTTTGAAAATTTAAAGTCATAATAATATTCAAACTATTGGGGGCCTTTAGCAGAAAAATCTGTCGGACTGTTTTTAAGAAAATCAAAAAAGAAAAAAAAATGTTCCAAAAATATCTAACAATTTCTTGCAATTTTTTTTTCAACTGGCACTGCAACTGATTCAAATAAAATGCACGACTGGATCGCACGAACTTGCTCTTATGTAAAAGTACTTTGGAATTTAAGATACATTTTATAAATATAAAACATGAATTTAAAATGAAATTGCTGTCTGATTTCTGGAAAAGTATGAATTTATGCAAACAAACTTTAAAAAACCGTTTTATTATTAAATAAATAAATTTTTTATATAAGAAATTTCTTTAAAATTTTTCAAGAAAAAAATGTGGGATGCGAATTTTAAGTATTTAATAATATTGATTTTACGAAATAATTTCAAAAAATAATCGTTCATAGGTTTTGAAGATATTGATTTTTCAAAAAAAAAAATTTTTCAAAAAAACCCAACAAATAATTTTTCGAATATTTTTATATACAATATTATTTTAAACTTAGGGGGACTCCTGCTGAAAATTTTTGGTTAAAATCGTTAGAGCCGTTAATGAGAAAGTCGAAAATCAAAAAAAAGGTTCTATGACAGGTACCGTTAATAACATTTTTCCCCAAATTTTTTTTTTACCAAAACGTAGTCCATATCCATAATATCACACTTAATTTTTTTTATCAAAATCGTTAGAGCCGTTTTCGAGATAAATAAGATTTTGCATTACGGGTGTATGGGGGGTACCGTCAGTTTTAGAGCTAAAAAAAAATTTCAATTTCACCTCTAGGGAATCACCGAAGACCATAACTACCGAGTTTGAAGAAAATAGGTCCAGTGGCTTAGGCTCTAGATTGAGGTACAGACATACAGACAGACAGACAGACAGAGAAACGGAATTGTCGGACCCACTTTTTTCGTCTTCGCTATCATCGTAATGTCAACTTTGATCAAAATCTCGAGTTCGATTTTTTTTCCAAATGCAGAACTTGCCCTATAGTACCTATATCGCAAGTAAAAATGTGTGTGTACTGATGTACGTGCGCTAGAAGTAAAACTTCTTTTCCCAAAAGCAAAGCCTCTAAGATTCCTTTCAGTGCTTTTCGGAAACATAAAAAAAATTATTTTAAAGTAGTTTTAGTATATAGTTTTGTAAATTGCAAAATGTCAAAACCACTTCCAAATAATTTTTTTTTAAATAATTCTTCGAATTTACAAAATTGCAAAATAAGTTAGGAAGTTTAAATTGGAACTCAAAACTGTTTCAATTATACAAATGATGCAAAATAGTTTTGGAATGACCAGTTTGGTCTATCTGCCGATTTCTTGAATTTATTGAGAATATCAAGAAAATCATGTATAACTTGTTTGTTACCAAAATTGAGCAAAATGGATGGCACTATTTTTGACGCACATATGCCGCTTCTTTGACGAACAGATAGCGCTTTTTATGACGTACACATGGCGCTTTTTTAACGCACATGATTGCTAAGCTGGGCGCACATCATAAATCGTGAAAGGACACTTATACAATACTAGGCGTTTCTTAGTTCATTTTTATCTTCGCTTAAATTTGTCAGATGTTGACATTGAAATCCAGTTCAAAACGACAGACAAAAGTTTATATAAGGCTCCAGTTATAGCTATCATTGAAATGCATCATTGAAAAATTTCATTCCCATTTTTAAGGCAAATAAACAAACTGCAATGGCTTTAATTGATACCAAAATTAAGGCAATGAGCAGTAGAATTGTACACTCTATAAAATACAAAATTCTGATTTGAACTTTCTTTTAAATTCACTTTTATTATTTCACTGATAGAAATTAATCTCAATGAATAGCTGATTTTCGTTTCTTTAAGATGGAACACAATCATTCCACTGAATGTGTTCGATTCCCTTTCTATTCTCAAATATCAGTTTTCCTTTCAGTGGTCAACTCTAACCTCAAATGCAAAGAATTGGTTATAATCAGCCACTGACAAGATCTTTTACTGAATGCTATAACTGGTTTGTCAAAAAAATGAAGTCAGCATTCCACTCATTTGTTCCAATGATGCATTTCAATGAAAGCTATAACTGGGGCCTAATTATGTCCGATTGGTAATGTGAAGAAAACACGAAACGAGAGCGAGACATGATTCACTGTCACCTTTTCGTTGTTATAAAATCGTTCCGCAAATCCTTACGCCTGGAGCGTAAATTCTGTTTGGTTGGTAAAATGAAAAATATGGTAAATATATAGTAAAATGAAACATAAGCCATTAAGCCTATTACGCAGATCGGGAAAACTTTTGTCTCCCATACATTTTTTTTCCGAGCCGTTCCGCGCAAAATTCATACTTTTGTTCATTGCTGTACAAAATGTCTCCACTAAATTTTGCCAGGAAAAAGAATGCAACAACAATTATTTTGCGGGACAAATTTTGACAGCCACCGTATTTCTGGAGAGTGATTTTTGTCAAAACTAGTTTTATGTAAAAGGTGCTGACTCTTCTCTTGAAAGCATCAAGAGGAGATTCCAAAAAGGTATGAACGACTTTTGTAAGGCAACCCGTTTCAGATATACACTACAAAACACATTTAATTAAGTTTTATCTCTCCAAATTCAAACTTTTGGGCGAGATTAAAATTGTAGAGATAAAATTTGTCTTGCCTCGATCTGCGTACTAGGCTTTATGTTTCATTTCAGCAACCAAACAGATGTGCAACTAAAAATTTAATGTGCGCGACTGTTCTTACTTCATTTACCTATTAATTTCATTTAAGCTAGGCACGCACATTCAATTTTTAGTTGCGCAACCGCTTGGTTCGAGCAACTAAAAAGTTTGTGTTTTGACACAAACTAAAGGATTGCCCAAAATCAGTTCGCTATTTTGTGTAACATATAAATTATATGCACCTGCGCAGACAATAAACCAAATAGTTCGTCTGTTTTCTATTGCTAGGCGCGCACATTCAATTTTTAGTTTCGAAACTTCTTGGTTCGAGCAACTAAAAAGTTTGTCTTTTGACACAAAGTAAACGATTGCCTTAAATAAGTTCGCTATTTTGTGTAACATATAAGGTGCGTTTTACTATTCACAAATCTATCTGGATCTTCCCTTGAAAATAAAACGATACGGATCTTAGTGACAGCAGTGTTATAAGTCCGTCTCTTTTTATCCTTGGGTTTGTAAATTTTCAATTATTTCTTGTCTTTTTTCTTCACACTATAGCTTACACTACCTTACCATAAAAAGCCATCTACTCGCCAGTGTAATAACTGATTTTTGGATCTTTTAAATACCTAGATCCCGATAGAAAACAGGATCCCAAATTGTTTTTGTAATACATGTTAAAACTTAATCCAGATCCGGATCTAGATAGATTTGTGAATAATAAAACGCACATAAAATTATATACGCCTGCGCGGACATTCAACCAAAAAGTGCATCTGTTTTCTATAAGCAACCAAACAGTTGTGCAACTAAAAAATTTTTTATTTATTTATTTATTTTTATTTTTATTTATTAATATATAAATGCCTTTGAGAGCAATCTCATGTAGGCTGTTTACATGTTTACAATTTTTGTATATGAAAATTTATGTCAATTTAAAGTTAACAAAAAAAAAAATGTGACATGTGCAAAAAAAAAGTAAGTAATTTGGCGATGAAACAATAGCAAAAAATTACGAAAATTATGATTAAATGACAATTCAGTAAATGCAAATAATTTTAAAAGTAAAGCAATAGTAAAAAGAAAATTTGCGATATACATATAAACTCGCATGATTGCACTCTTTGACAAGGTATAAAAAACATACATTATTATGTAGGTATCTACTTAGAAGCGTTTTTTTAATATGTAATTTAAATTTATTGACTTTAAAATCTTTAATTTGACTAGGAAGTTTATTGTACAGATCGATCGATTTGTAGAGTGTTGAGTTTGTGCCATAACGGGTTGTAGTTGGTTTGAATTGATGAATCTGTCGTCCACTTCTTATACTGTACGGGTTGTGGTTGTTTCTGTCTGTGAGTGTAGTATTTGTATGGATAGATGATTTTGTAATTTTATGAATATGGGTAACCATATTCATCTCGATTTCGTCTTTCACCATCAGGATCTGCATTTGTTTGTATAGAGTTGCTGTGTTTGTCAGCCTTTCAAGACCGTACAAGTTCTTAAGTGCTTTATTTTAAATAATTTGTAAATTTTGTTTTAGGTATTGACAGGCGGATCCCATGACATTTATACCATAAATAAGATGGCTGTGGAAAAGTGCAAAATACATCTGTTTCTTTAATGAGTTTGGAATGTTATTACAGATTCTTCTAAAAACGCCTGCTATGCCAGAAAGTTTTTTTGTCAGCTTGTGTATATGGTGTTTCCAATTTAGGGACGAGTCAATCCATAATTCCAAGGACTTGAACTTGAAATGCTCGACACGCTCAACTAAATTGGTTTCAAACATAATATTGAGGGGGTTATTTGCTCTGCTATTCATAGATCACAGCTAGGTCGCTATTCATATGAGTTTCTAAGTCGAATGTAGATTTTTCGGAATACATGAGACATATGTCGTCTGCAAACATTATCAGTTTTCCTTTGAGGCTTGTTTTTATTAGATCACTTACGTATATGCAGAAAAGCGTTGGACCAAGTATGCTTCCTTGTGGTACTCCAAACTGAATTCCTTCCATGTCACTTTTATAGCCAACTGAACTAACATATTGCGTTCTATTGCTAAGATAGGACTTGAACCAGTTGAATGAAGTTCCTCTTATTCCATAACAAAATAGTTTGCGTAACAGAATCCCGTGGTCAACCGTGTCATATGCCTTCCATAGATCGATAAAAAGCGTGCTTGTGTTGTTCTGTTCGTCTTTTTTCCTCTGCAGATGGGATACCATATCAATAAGTGCTGTAATAGTGCTAGATTGTTTTCAGAATCCATATTGATTTTGAGTTTCTATGTTGTTTTTATTTACGTATTCAAGCAATTGTTAATTAGTAACTTTTTCAATCACTTTGGACAGAACTGGCAGTATTGAAATAGTGCGGTAATTGTTTAAGTCAGATGTGTCTCCAGACTTGAAGATGGGTATAATTTTTGCAATTTTCATCTCATCTGGTACTTTTCCTTCCACAAATGATTTGTTGATTAAGATTGAAATGGGAATGCAAAGTTCATCTTTACATTCTTTTAGGAGGGTCATACATATGTTGTCTGTGTCCCTTGCTTTCGACGACTTCAAAGAAGAAATTATTCGTTTGACTGATGATGGTGTTGTTAGTTTCAATTTAAACAAACTATTTGACTTATCAGGAGAGACAATGTCATTAGAATTACACTTGGAGGCTAATGACTTACCGATGTTCACAAAAAATGTATTCAACTCGTTTAATTTCTCTTTTTTGGTATCAGTTGATGAAGTTTTAAGCAATGGACATTCCACGTTCTTCTTTGTTGTATTGAAAACCAAACTATTAATGTTCTGCCATGTTTTTCTACTGTTATGCAGATCTTTTTCGAAAATCTTACCAAAGTGCTCTGATTTAGCTTGCCGCTTTTTTGAAGTTAGCTGATTTCTAAGATCTTTATATTTTCTCTGGCAAAGAATGTTTGAAGGATCCTTACATAATTTTCCATACCAACAATTTTTTTCTTTTATTAAGTTCATGATTTCAT
Source organism: Chrysotoxum bicinctum (assembly GCA_911387755.1). Classification (NCBI taxonomy): domain Eukaryota; kingdom Metazoa; phylum Arthropoda; class Insecta; order Diptera; family Syrphidae; genus Chrysotoxum; species Chrysotoxum bicinctum. Next base: position 88,420,960 of record OU426987.1, read on the forward strand.
CATTCAGCCAGTGATTTTTAGGATTGTCGTGGGAAACTTTAATTTTTTTAGACGATTTTTGTACCAAAAAGTTTAGTTTTTCGATTAAATTCTTATACATTTCCTCGGAAGTCATGAACCTGGACAATTTTATTGGGTTACTTTGGAGTTCAGTTCTTAACCTTTCATAGTCAGGTATATAAGAATGGCTTATTATGTTCTTCTGTGATGTTTCGTTAAAAGGGTTATTAGAAATCTCAATTGCGATAAAATTGTGGTCGAAAAGATCGTGTTTTGTATGGTGCGCAAATACAGTTTGCTTCGGATCATTCACAAAGAAATGGTCGATGTTCGAATTTTTATGTGTTGGTATATTTTTGTTTATATTAAAAAAACCATTCATTCTTAATAAATTCAAATATTTTCTCTCAAAATCTCCTTCGAGTAAAATGTCGACATTGAAATCACCATGCTATGAAAGAGTTTTTTTTAGATATCTTCGAAATACATTTTTCTAATGTTGAGAGAAATTTTTCTTTTTGAAGAACGACTTGGTACGGTTGTCAATAAACACACATAACTTCAATAATATACCCACTGATATTGATTTTTGCTGCGCATATGCTGTCAGAATCGTCACTTAGTGAGAAAAGATGCGTAAAAGAATGTTTATTCGAAAAAATAAAAATAGCTGCCCCACCTCCTTCTTTATTAGGCCTACAAGCTGTTATCTTAGAAAAATTCTTAATATTAAAAAACCTTTCGTTAAAATCATAGAGCCAACTTTCCGAAACACAAATTACATCGATGTCATCTTTAAAATATTTAAGTATTGCTTCCAAATCATCGATTTTATTTTTTATTGATCTGGCATTGATGTACAAGATCTTAGCAGTGCTCTTAGTAGATAATTGAATGTTGTTTATACTGTCAAAGAGAGCATTATGTGGTGAGAATGAAACATAATGATCCTCACAGTTCATTAAAGAAATCAGTGTTACGGATTTCTTTGATCGGACCGGTGTCTGTGAGGCGCGCTAATATTCTTCCACTCTGTACCCACGTAAATGCAAGCTTTTTTTCCCGTTTAAAATCTCTCGCTTTCTTAAACAAGTAACTGTTGTATTTTGTTAATATTTCGTCTATGTAAATTGGTTGAGACGTGTTGTTATTAAAAACGAGACCAGTGGTCAAATATTTCTTTTCTCTATTGTTTCTCTTGTATGCGTTCATTATGTTGTCACGAGTGTTTTTTTCAAAGAACTCTATCATTATTTTCGGTGTGGTTATGCTACCATTATTTACATCCGCGGCTGTTTTATTACGAGAAATTTCTTTAATATCATTCGGTGTTATATTGATATTTAGTGATTTTGAAATTTCTATTGCAACAGATCTTAAATTCTCATTCGGTTGCTTAGGAATTCCAGAAAAGCATAAACTATAGTTGAGAGAATTCTGTTTCTGTTTCTCAACGTTTTGCTTGTATGTGTGAAATTGTTCCTTTAGTATTTGTAATTCGTTTTGAATATTCGTGTTTTCTTCGATTAAACTATTTGTGATATTTTTATAGTCTTCAACTATTTTTTTAAGTGAATTTATCTCAGCTTCTAAATTTACTTGAAGTTTAAGAACTTTATCAAGCTTATCGGAAAGCTGGTTATTGGTTATATTGTTGGATATGGAAACATCTGAGTTAATGCTATTGTTACCTGTTGCAAGAAACGAGTCTCGCCGTTGTTGTTGTGGTAAAATATTACTGCGCCGACGATCCCTTGAAGCTTTGCAATTGCTTCAAAACCAAACTAATTTGTCCCTCAGGATGTCTGTAAGCTTCTGCTTTGTCAACCCAGAACAGGAAGAACCGGTATGGTAAGCCTTCTTACAATCTCCGTCGCAAGTAATTACATTTTTACCAGTTAAATTAATACTTTTTTTGCACTTGTTACATAGGTCGACTGCACTTGACGCCATTTTCTTTCTTTTGAATTGAATGTGCGCGCCTAGCCTTAACGTGACGACTACATAATATCCTCGTCTGCTTTCATAGTTTGAAACTGATTTTACAATAACGACTATTTTTCATCACGCTCACATCTTTTTTTTTTTTTTATCTCATTCATTGTGTTGGAGCCCAAGGATTTTAAAATTGTAGGCAACGCTAATTCTATTTTGACACTGAATTTAAAATTCTTCGCATATGGCAATGCTAGTTTATATTTGACAACAGAAAGGACTAAAGCAGATATGTAGTTTATTTACAAGTGTTTTTTTTTATATTTCGCTTTAAGTATTTTGTAAATTTTAGTGCTTAGTTTTCAAGTTAAATAGCATATAATTGTTCAGTATTACTAAAGTTAAAGTGTTTAATGTTTGAAATAAATAAAACTATATAAAAAATATACTTATATTTGTTTGTGTTTTTTTGTACAAACGAAAGTGGTTTTCGATCGAGAAATTGTTCGGCCACATAATTCATTGAAAAAAAGCTTTTATTAACTGATATTTTAATGAAATTATGTTTTTAATTGCTTTGTAGGTTAGTTGTTGTGGTTCTTCTATTAAAAGAACATTCTTTTTCGGCGATAAAGTGTGTTTTTAAAGTGTTTTAAATAACATCTAACAAAGTTCGAACAATAATTGTAAAAACCATGTCGCTGTAGCGTGTCGTTTTGACATGTCACTGACAACTCCATAGAAAATTTTTTACCCCCAACGTCCGAAAAGAAGTTTTACTTCAAAAAACCAGATTTCCCTTGATATCCTCCCTCACCGGGTTTTAATGCCTATTAATATTCCAGAAAATAAAAAGATCCAGTGTCTGTAACGAGCAAATGATGGAAATTTAACTGATTTCATATTTTTATACATAGTTCGACTTAATTTTCGTTAAATATATTTAATATACATACATACATACATACAAGCAAAATTCAAAATGATTGACAACTCTGGTTTTTTGACGTTTAGAAGTGTTTTTAATTAACCTCTTGATAATTTTAATGAATTTTATTGTTTTAAAAAGTTTTTTTTTTGTTTTCCTTTTAAAACTAGTAATTCAATTCTTGTGTAGCTGTACCATATTAGGTGAGAACTGTCGGGTGTTTAACGTGGATACCTGGCTATTAAGCCTTTAGCCTACGAGTGGCCTACCACCATCGGAGTCAGATTGGGTCCTGACCATTAACCCCAAGATAGCCGAAGCCATCTTAGTAGCAAAGCTGTGTCATGTTGCAGGCATGAACACACCTCTTGCTTAAAGGCGAGGTCTATCTACACCATACGTCTCCGCTATGGAATAAACCACAGCCACCACGATACTCCCACTAGGGGGGCCTACTCCATAGATAGCTTGAAGAGAGCAAACACGCACGCGACAGCTGCACCTCACCATCCGAAGACAGTATAAGATATAAGAGAGCCCGAAGACGATACGCTATTGTTTACAAACTTCATGGATTGCTCGCTTTGTATGCGACAGCTGCACCTCTCTATCGGAGATAGAGTAAGAGAGCCCGAAGACATACTGCTCACTTTCCTTGGGCAACTATCTCCCGTGGCACCAGAATATAGCATCTGGTAAGCTTTGCAACCTCCAATTGGGTCACACTTGTAGACAGGTACTTCCATGCAAAAGCCCCAAGACCTACCAGTCTTATAAGATATACGTTTTTCCAAACCTGATCGAAGCAGAAACCAATTCCAGATATGCGTACTCCTCAGGTGAGTTGTAACACACTCCTTAGCGGATTCATACTTTTAATGGATACCGTCCCGTTTTTGTTCCCATCTAGTTGGTTCAGTTACTCTCGTAACCTATCCACGGACACCGCGAGGAGGTCGATAGGAACCTGGAAAGACAAGCAAAAGGCAAGGTAGTATTCCGACTCGCTGGTAATTCAGCTGAGCAGGCCCCAAAGAACATCAACTAAAGTTGACCAACCCAGCACCCAGGCGCAAAGGCCTGTCTGTGCGTATGGGAGGAAAACGATAGAGAGTTCAGTGAAGCCCTGGACAAGCCATACGACTCAAGCCCGCCATACAATCCCGCCCGCACCATATTAGGTGAGATTGAATTCCTTCAGTTTAAGTTATATTATATTGCGCAAAATGAATATGGGCAAAGGCTACTTAACTAGAATACCTCCACAAAGCGCCAACAAAGATGTATTCAATCATCAACAACAAGGTCCGTCGCAAAAACGACCCTTGACAGTATTTTCCACTGAGCGGCAGTCGAAAAGTACTGAAGTCGGAAGTATGCATGTTCTGAACCTCAAAGCCATAATGGAAAGTACATTCAGTACTCTCCTTGATGAGCATATGAAAAACTTGCCAACTAAGTCTGACTTATCAGAAATAACAACAAAAATGCAGTCTTTAGAACTTTTGGAAATTAACGATCCAGCAAGAATTGCTAGGACCAAATTAATCAGATCTAGAGACAACAGAGTGACAACATAATCGCAAAAACAGAAACATTAAAGTTTTAATTAAAGGACAAACACTTCAAATTGATCAAAAATCATTTTATTTATTTATTTTATAACGTATCAGGTTTAACGAATAAATTTCTATTTATTGATTTTTTTAACTTTACAGTTATGATATAGTTTTTCTGTTTAAAACTTTTGCAACTGAAAGTAATTTTGAAAGTATAGAAAGAAGGTTGTTGGATTTTAGTTTTAAGTGGATTCCGGTGTCAAGGCTTCAGACTAGAGGAAGAGCAAGCGGGTGCTATGTACTTCGGAATTAAGGAACATTTAATGTGCTTAAATTGTGATTTTGTTGCGTATGGGGAATTAACGCTTGTTAATTTGCAAATCAGTGGCATACATCTGTGGATACTTCCGGTATATTTGTGTTGCAACAATTGGAAAAATGACTTTGCGAGGTTGAACGTATTGGTGCTTATTTTGACATTCTCTTTCGTTCAAAAGTGAGTCGAATTTATTGAAACTTAATTTTGAGACTCGGCGATTAGAATGTTAATCGAACAAATCGAAAGTTCACCCAATCCATAGAAAGTTCATTCATTTGCGAAAGCTAATTCAATTTTGACATTCGAAAGAATAGAATTAAATGTCATATTTGTGTCGTTTGAATTTTTCTGTCGAGTAAGCAACAAAACATGTAAGTTTTTAGTTATTTCATGGAAAATAAATTACTTTTAATAATTTGTTTGTTGTTTTATGATTAAAGGTCGCATTCCAACTGGACAAACCGCGAACAAAAGTAAAAGTTAATCAAAATAATGGAAGAAAACCCGAAGGTAGCAAAGGGTTTTTTTACCACCCGCGTTGATACGGAAAGCATCCACTATCCTTCTCCTCTGCACTTCTTCAACACCATCTTCATTTATAAACAACACAAATGCCATATTTTTATTTTTTATTTATTATTTTATGTTTTTTATCAAAGAAATTTAAATTATTAAACAAAAAAAAAACAATTACAAATAAACAAAGATTTCACTTTTTGGTTTTGACATTTCACAAACACTTCTCTTTTGTTTTTGATATTTTAGTGTGACCAAGTGTACCTATACGAAAAAAAAAATAAAAATTTGGAACGCGTCATGAACAACTTATTTTTTTTAAGAATAGTTTCAAAACAGTTTCTTGACGGGTTGGAGACTGGTTCGGTAAACTGGGTAAAGGCTAGCATGAAGTTTCTTAACTAGCATCTGGCCTCACAGTAACGAGAAAAACTCCAACGCATTTTAAAGAAAATATAATTTTTAAGCTTTCTCTGAATCATTTGAATTCGATAAGAATGAAAAAAAAAATGAAGTGGATTCCATCAATTGATCAAGGAGAACTATCGGTTGCCCATTAGTTTATTTTGGGATAACAAAATTCGGGCCCTTAAACCCGAGTATGTATTCACAAATTAATAAGATATTTAGGAGGAATAATCAAAACGTTCTTGCGTGTCTTAATTTTCAGATGACGACAGAAAACAGAGACGTATTTCGGGCAGTAGATCTGGAGGACACTCCCTTGAACTTCGACCTCCTTATTGCCGTCATCGGCGATTGAAATGGGCCTTGTTCCCTGTTAGTGCAGGGAGTGCTTGACTGGTTGATTTGAAGAAGTCTTTGGACACCATATGGTTATAGGGTCTCTGTCCAATGTCCATAGCTGACCAGACTCTGCATATAAGTAAACCACTATTATAAAGGTATGCTTAATGACATGTTGAATGGTAGAAAGTCTATTGTCAAATGTGGAAATGTAACTTCTGCGGCAAATTTCGATATTAAAAATGGTCTTCAGCAGGGAGCGGTCAGCTAGCGATCTGATTAATAGTCTTATTAGAATTCCTTTGCAAGTTTGGGCGATATTGCGATGACTGGAAGTTTAAAATTTATTTTCAGAAATCTAAAACTATTCTGCTTAGGACTCCGTTGGAGCTCTAAGTGATACTTGAAAGAACTGGCACAAGCTGGTGATCATGGGGCTACATGGACAGCCACTGGCGAATAAAAGTGTAGTTAAGTGCCTTGGCGAGAGGAACAGTTGGTCAAACAATCAAGGTTGCGGAGCACGAATTTGAAGTGGTGCAATCCTTTAAATACCTTGGGTCAATAGTAGCAGCCGATAACAATATAGAAGAAGAAATACGCGGGCGGCTTCTCAAATCCAACAGAGCCTACTATAGTCTGTCAAAGCTCTTCAATCTTCAAATTCAGAAATCTCACCATAACTTCAAAACTGCTGCTGTACAGGACCATGGTCCTGCCAGTACTCACATATGGATCCGAGACTTGGGTGCTTAGCAAAAGGCACTCCGACCTCTTAGCTGCGTTCGAAAGAAAAGTCTTAAGGAGAATTGTTGGCCCCATATGTGAGGAAGGACAATTCCGGAGACGGTACAATCATGAACTGTACGATATCGTGACAAAAATTAAGCTCGGTAGACTCCGGTGGGCAGGGCACCTATCTCGCATGAGCGAAGAGGAAACTGCTCGGAAAGTTCTTTGTGGTACATTCTATGGTAGACGACAGCGTGGTAGACCATGCTTGCGCTGGAGAGATGGCGTAGACCAGGACGCCCGAAGCCTTGGGGTGCGCAACTGGATGGCGTCGGCTAGAGACCGGGATAGGTGGAGAGACTTGTTGAAAGAGGCCAGGACCGGAACCCGGTTGTCGAGCCGATGATGATGATAAGTGCCTTGGCATTTGGTTGGATCAGATTCTGTAATTCGACACACATGTAAGTTCTGCTCTGACCAGGGCTAGGTGAGCCTTTGACCCGACGAAACGGTTGTTCTACAGCAGCTTGCGTGGCAGCAGGGTGAAGGTAATTTGCTACATGGCCCTCATCCGGCCGATGATAGCCTATGGGTGCCCGGTGTGGTTCAACCATGCCCCATCTCAAATGGAAAAGATTCGGGTGTTTGAGAGACAGTGCCTTAGACGTTGCTTTGGATGACACATAACACCAGAGTCAGGGTACAAACATTATTATTCCAACTAGGTTCTATACAACCAGGTTCAACCAACATAAACACAATTAATAATTTTTTTGATAAGACTGATTTTACTGAATTTTAATCTTCATAATGTTCTATGGTTCTATGGTTTTATATATTTCTTATAGTAGTAAATTATTTTATATTTCCCTTCCGTCTTCCGGTTTCAAATTACATGTTTGAATTCTAGTACATTCAGGATACTTTGGAAAACTTTCTTGTTCTCGAATCGGATCAATTAGGCAGAATATGTGATTCAAACAAGTCTGTGCCACATTACACACAGCTCGTGCTAGGATGCGAATCTTACGATAAATTTTTCTCTGCCGAATAATGTCAAATAGTGGTGGTGTCAACTGGCCCTCATGGATTCTTCTTATGGGGGCACAGACGAACCACAACCTGGATGTTTAAAGGCAACATTAGAAACGAAATTGCTGAAATTATAACAGAAGTCTGCAAAATTTGTATGCAAAATGTGCTTTTAAGACTTCGAATTTGCGCCACGGCCAAGATTGTATTTCATTAACAAGTTGTTGGAACTAAAAACCATCGCCCTGGTACATAAGGCACCACCCTTTATATTTCTAAGAAGGATGCGGTGAATGGTTGTACATTTTTATTTTTTTGCTCTCAAAATAAACCACCAGTCAGCAGCTGCTCTCCACCCCTAAAACACACAGCCAAATTGCCATATTTTATCACCAATTAACTCCTTATTAGAGCAACAAATTTTATCAAATATTTCAAAACAAAATCTAGCTTGTTGGGTTTTGTGAGGAGATGGCACGTGGCATCATATTTTATGCATCACCGCGCTCAGTTGTAATATGATTAATGTGCTTAAAATTAAATTATAATAAAATTCTCCCTCTCTGCACTATTTTTGGTTCATTCATAACATGAAGCCGGACGATTTACAAAACTGTCTGCCGACAAACCCTCTATAAAGCCATCACATCATGGCCTGCTCCTTCCCCCTCTCAATAACATTCGAATCAAACTCGCACATTGGCGTGCGTGGACCCAGAAAAATCCTGGCAATTAGCCAACCACCCATAGGTATAGTCAGCCAGCTAATTAGATCGGACAGACTCGACCGACACGACGTGACTGGCGGACATGAAAATGGAATAGAACCTGCCGCGGTATCTGTCATGTTTCGACTTTATTACAATTCAATCCATAGCTTCATCATATTTCCAGAATTCATCAATTGATTAGGGTATTTTCCAGAGTACGTACGTTAGCTGGTATCGTACTCACACACATGCGGGAGATTTAATTTACCCTACGATATGATATTACTGATTATAATAATTTTAGAAAATTAAAAAAATGTCAAAATCCCACGCGAAACGGACAGTGTCGAGGACACTCAATTTTGCATCTGTCACTCTGCTAGCTTTTCGTTTGTTCGGTGCATATACTTAAGTTTAAAAATAAAATCAACGAAAATTTATTTTTTGTTTATGGAACAAATGAAAATGGTCGATTTTAAATCGCAAGTCATGGGATGTCGCAGAGTGTGCTGTTAAAGAACATTCACTGCCGCCATGTAAGTGTTTAAATGGAGGGAATAGAGCGTGTTTCACATAAGTCCGTCATAATTTATCAGGCATTAATTACTTCCTACTTTCCTAGCTAAGGCAAGAAGCCTCACAGCTCACTGAGACTCTTGAATTGAAATCGAAATATGTATATAAAACAATTGCGACAAGTTGGATGCTATTTTTGGGAATGTTCGAAATTATTACTAATACGAAATGACCGCCATTGCTTTTTGTGATTAAACCTGCTATGTATAATTTGACACCGTGGCGATATTTCTAGCCGAAATCTGACTGGAAATCATAGATGGAAGAATTTGAAAATTATGAGAACTAAGTTATTTATAAAGTTGAAGCAGAGTTTTGTGTATGCCAAAATGTGCAGACACAAATCGCCCGGTAGAGGCGCTCCATGATATAAATTGCTAGGTAGGCCTCTAATATTTATGTTTGTTGTTTTTTTTACAGACTCTTGAGGAGAAGGATCTACCTTTTGGTTTTGTATTAAAAACAAAATTTTCAAGATGTTGATAAATTAATGAGATGAGTGGTGATACATAGCTCATGGAAAACAAGGCCTAGAAAGTAAGTATGCAAATTTTAAGTTGTTAGATGCTTTTCTACACATAATTAGACGACGGCGACGGTTTAAACAAAGTCGGCATATCTCCAATCTCGCATCTGCAGGGGCATATCTGAATAAAGATGAATATGATGTATGATGAACCAAATGCCGACTGGCAGGGTTATCAATTTAAAATTGGGGGGCTTTTCTGTTAGAACATCTGTCAGTAGCGGTATGCCATAAGGCCGTGCTAATTCTCCCCTTCTCCGGAACTAGATATTAAAAGAGCTGCTGATGTGTCTATCAGACCAAAAACATCAATGTTAAAATAAAAGCCAAGTTCTTCTATACAAAAACCTTTGTGTAACAAGTCAGCCGTGAAAAATACTGAGATCTAAAAGTACGCCAAGTTCTTACTTCATGACGGTTAAATACCGGATATTTAAAGTAGAATAATATTGAAACAGCTACAATGTAATAGAGAAATTTTATTATTTAATGATAACTGACTAAAATTTCAATCGGCAATCGGAAGTGCTCCATATAAATTAAACTTCTTCTCATAAAGTGGGCGGATACCACGCCCCCTGATGGAAAACCACAATTTTTATGTTTGGTCCTTTACGAGTATATGCGATTTGAGCCCTATCGTTCTACCAAATTTCATTGTTCTACTGTAATCGGAAGTGTGCCATATAATTTACATCAGTTCTGAGGAAGTGGGCGGATACCACGCCCCTGAATGGAAAACCTCAAATTTTATATTTTTTTCTTTGTATGCAATTTAAGCCCTACCGGTTCACCAAATTTCATCGTGTTACAGCAGTCGCAAGTGCTCCATTCAACCAACACTAATTCGGAGAAAGTGGGCGGATACTACATCCCCTGAATGGAAAACTTCAAATTTTCGATTTTTTCCTCTGCTTGCATGACAAGGCCTACCGATGTACAAAATGCAAGATTCTACGATGTTGGGAAGTGCTCCATAATTTTGATGATATGTCAGTCAGTTACGGTTTTTGTGATTTTTGAGGCCTTATATCTCAGGAACCGCTTATGCTAGAAAATTGAAATTTGATGAGGCGCTTGTGTCCGACTAATTTAGCATATATTCGAAATTTTAAGTTTCTGACTTCATTGGTACTAAAGGTAGGGAGGGGTCAAAAATCGCCTGAGTTTGTTCCTGTAAAAAGAGTGTAGTGCCAGAACTTGGCTGGGCACTACCGTGTCCTTTGATGAGTGGTGATACTGCTCATGGAGAATGAGACCTTGAAACTAAGACTCCCAACCATTCCTGTGAGAATGTTGTTAGTTGGCAAGTCGAAGTATGTAAGTTGCTTTTTAAATAGAGAAGGCGCTTTAAACAAAGTCGACATATCAATCTGCAGTCTCATATTCTGATGCTAGGTGGGTCGCTTGGTGAACTGAAGCGGAAAGCTACAGAGTGTTTGGTTAGACTGACGATGTTGCTATTGCCGTTTCAAGAAAGTATCCTAGCATATCAAAAGAACTTTGACAAAACGCTTTAAGCAAGGTAGGTAAGGTAAGTTCGGTTAAAGTGGCTGTCAGAGCCAATGCGCTTAGACTATGAGTTGGTCGAATGTGGTACCACATTGAATCATGGAGAAGCGGGCGAGATTGTCTACATCTATATTTGCAAGATCACTACATCGTAGCTCTCCTAGATGAATTCTACGTCTTTGGGATAGAGCAGGACATGTAAAGAGAAGGTGAGGGATCGATTCCTTTTCTTTTTCGGCCAGACAGCATCTGTAGAAAAATTTAGAATAAATTCTAAGCCGCGTTGCGTGCTTGCCTATCAAACATTGTCTTGTTATAACACATATTATACGGATCTTATATGTGCGACCTCTTTAAAGTTATTAAACTTTTGTAGAATTCCAGATGCAGCAATGGCCAAATTTGTTCTGTAGCAAATCAGGTGGCTTCTCTGGCTTTTTTTCGATGTGGAATAAATCTGCCACCTTTAAACAAGCTAACAATCTGGTCAGAGCCTGAGCGTCAAGCCGCACAAAACGGAACCTGTTCTATTCTCTAGAAAATATAAAATTCCTATGTAGATTTTCCTTATATCAAAGGTAGCATTCTCAGATGAAGAAAAATACTTGGGACTTTAAACTAGCAATCTAATGTACAATAACGAACAAAAAAGATCACAGTGCCACTCTTCTGAAGCTTGGGTATCAAAACATTCCTTACTTATGGTGCAGCAGTATGGGGGACCGCTCTATACTAGTCTGCCAATTGTGACAAGCTAAGCAAAGCCTAACGATCATCTCGCTTGTGCATAAGCGAAAAACTACAACAACCCCCATGATATTCTGTTCCATTTTCCACTTTTCGATATTTTCAGAAAACAATCAGTGGCGAGCACTGTTCAAACATGAACATAGTACCTAAATATATATAACCCCATGTGCATGAAAATAAATAAAGATAACACGGACCATCGTGAACATGCACTGACGCGAATATTAGATAAGAATACTCATAGAGATAAGAATAATGTAAATTCATCTGTAAATAGTATTTAAGGAAGATTACGTTGTAAAATAAATTTAGTAATGATTTGGAATTACACCCGGATTGTTACTCAAACATGGTCTTTCGAGCCGGATAATGAGTAATGATTTGGAATTACACCCGGATTGTTACTCAAACATGGTCCTTCGAGCCGGATCATTAGTAATGATTTGGAATTACACCCGGATTGTTACTCAAACACAGTAATGATTTGGATTTACACCCGGATTGTTACTCAAACATGGTCCTTCGAGCCGGATCATGAGTGATGATTTGGAATTACACCCGGATTGTTACTCAAACAAGCACAGCGAAACGCCTAAAAGCTTTGTCATAATGAATCAATAACGAAATTGGCTATTCTATCATTCTGAACACATACGGATCACTTCCAAGTCACATTAATTACACTATCCATCCACCATTCTTTCAAGAAATTTTTGGGAAAATACGAGTTTCTTCGAAGATGATTTTATCGACGGATCGAAAACTAAAGATCGGGTTGGTGGGGGTGCGTGCTCAAAAGGATTAAAATTATGTCCCTCCTTTCGTCTTCCTAACTATTTTAACGTGTTCAAGTTGGAAATTATGCTGATTAAAGAAATCCTATCTTAGCTCAAAGGAAGCGTGTCATCAACTAAAGATATCCGCATTTTCTCGCATAGTCAAGCGGCTATTAAGTCTCTGGAGGATTGCATATCAGCTCCGTTATTGCTGTTATAACTGGAAACTGTCTTATATTTTAATTTTTTTTTTCCAATTTTTCTAGGACCTAAGAACCAATCATCTATGTACATATCCTGGCTCTTTTCCATAGACGTAGGCTTCATATAGGAGAGTTTTTCTTTGAGGAACCTAGTGATCTAATAAATATAGACTCCTACTTCAAAAAAAAAATTCATGGTTCAACTAGTAGGGCAGTCACTTTAACTTAACAAGGTCGGCAAGGATAGAGGGGTACTACAATTTTATGAAGATCCCAAATGACTAAGATGACAGCAACCTTATCATGACAAGAGATAGTGGGGCGTAGCGTGGGTTTTTGCCACTGGAAAACCAATTCTTGGAGTCTTCAATATTTTTTTGTCAGCATAAAAAAGAAATACTGACCACGAATCTCGGCAATTAAATGATTTTATTTCGTTCAATAAAAAAAATGGAATATATTTATGACAAAATTCGGTGATCCATGTACTATGTTTATTGTGAGTCACACCTTAACGTCAAGTTTTTTTTTGCCCAACTTAATTTGACATTTCTTTGTTTCAGTGTTTGATAAATTCAACCATGGAGAGGTACGCAATTGTGCAGCGCGTTAGAACTGTTGAAGCCTTTTACGAAAATGGGCGTTCAAATCAAAATGCATTTCGTTCACTTCGTGATTTTTTTTGGTCAGCATAATCGACCAAATCTGTCCACAATTGTGCGCAAATTTTAGCAATCTGGATCTTTAGGAAATGTGAAAACACCTGCGGATGCCCGTAAAGTTCGTTCTTCGGAAAACATTGCTGTTGTGCGCGATAGTGTGACAGAAGAGCCGTCAACCTCGACTCGTTGTCGTGCCCAACAATTAAACATCTCACGAACATCACTGATGCAAATTTTGAATAAAGATTTGAATTTACACGCTTACAAGGTTCAATTGCCTTTGCCTCAAGAATTGAAGCCTACTGAACATTTCAAGCGTCGTCAATACGCCGAATGGTTGGTTGAACAGACAGAAGTGAATGGTGACTTTACAAAGCAAATTATCGTCAGCGACGAGGCACACTTTTACCTCAGTGGATTCGTTAACAAGCAGAATAGCCGCATTTGGGTCAATAAGAATCCACGAGTGATTGTTGAAAAGCAGCAAGCCACAAAGAGTGACTGTTTAGTGCGGTATGGTGTTCGCTATCGCGAGATGATAACGGACTTCTTGTGGCCAGAAATTGAGGATATGGACCTGGACGATATGTGCTTCCAACAGGATGGTGCCACTTGCCACACAGCCAACAAAACAATTTCCCTTTTGCGCGAGAAATTCAATGGCCGTGTTTTCTCACGTCGTCGTGGCGATGTTAATTGGCCGCTATGATCATATTTAAAAGAAAAAGTGTACGTCAATAAGCCAAGAACAATTCAAGAGCTAAAGGACGAGATAATTCGGCACATTAATGACATTGAACCTCAATTATGTCTCAGTCATTGAAAATATGGACCATCGGATAGGGGTACGCCACCGAAGCCATGGCGAGCATTTGGCTTCACGCATAATTGTCATAGATTCTTCTATAATAATAAAAAATATTAAGATAAAGCTCCTCAATGATACTAGTATTGAAATGTATCTTCTTCGTTGTATAAGAAACTACCTTTCCAATTGCTAAAAACAAGTTGTAAAGTTGACGGTCTTCAGTTTGCAATTAAATAAAATAAATGCTGGTGTGCCACAGGGCTCTGCTTTGTATGCGACTCTCTTCCTGATACTCATCAATGATCTTCAAATCCATTAAATTATTTTACTGAAGATCGACAATACATTTAGCTTCCTATATTCGTTTCCAGATACATGTCCTTATCCTTCGGATGTGAATTAAGAACGGCAGCCTAGGAAAAGCTCATTAAATGTTGATATTAATAGCATTGTCAAATGTGGAACCAAAAACCACGCGGAAATTAGTACTTCAAAAATGTTGGACGTACTGTTAAATTACGAGTTTTTTTTAGCCACACTAAACGAATAGGGAATGCCCACTACTTCCCTCCCATTATGATATTAAGATATTTAAAGCCAGTGTGCATTTGTATCGCCATTTAAAGCCCGTCCAACTTTCCTAACTCTTAGACTGTGCTCCAACATTATTAAATTATAAAAAAATATGTTACGAGCATATAGCCAAGTTTCTGAGAGGGAGATACTGTCACAAGATCGCATTTAAGATCCATTGTAGATCTAGTTGACCTTTGCCCAAAGTCCCCTCACATTTTTGTATAGTATCGCATTCTTTGCGACGGTTGCGAAAAATAATGTATTTAACTATTTAGCTTCATTTTGGTTTCGAAATGCCATCAGTTATATTTGTTTAATTCTTTTAAATTCTAAAGATAAAATGTTCAGTCATAGCCATAACTGAAGTCATATATAATGTTTAGAACCATCTTTTCCCACAATGTATGAAAAGACACTGTTATCATTGTACATATAATATCTTAAAAGCTAAGTACACGTATGTACATACTCGTATATACCTATTTTGACCTACTCTGGAAATTGCAAAACCAATACAAAACCCAAATAGTTTATCCAAGAAAGTTACACTCATTATTTAACTGTCATAAGAAGCAAACGGATACACTATCACTTCTTTCACTTTATCCACAGAAAAATAGTTACAAGGGAATATTAAACAGGGGTTGTTAATCTCACAATTTGTTTTCTTCCTTCAGGAAGATCAACGCGATCGTTGACACGAACAAAGGCAGACAATTCCATATTTTCACAAATTCTTCGACGAATACCTTAGACTTGAAGACTTTTTTTTTTTGTTGTGTTGAAGTCAACAAATTCTACTGCAAAAGCACTTACACTCGGTAGAAACAAAGACAAAAAAAACACCAGCCCTCAATTACAAAAATTCCCGTATGATGAGAAAAATACAAAAAAGTAACTTTGATACTCAAGAACGAATTTTCTCAGGCACTTTCGCGCTTCGTATTTCCAAATTCTTGCACTACTCGACTGCGACAGTTTTTTGTCCAACCGACGAAAATCAGAACTCTCAGACATTCAGAAAGATGAACATCTATGCGATTGCGATACTTGGAAAGATCACGCACCGTCATCTTCATCTTTAGATACAAATACCGAATCGAACCATAAAACCATAAAAAAAAATAATAATAAAAAAAAATACAAAGAGAAAAAAAATTAATAAAATACATTTTCAAATTAACCCGGATAAATAATTACTTCCAACGCATTCGACACAAACAAAACAAAAAACGAGGCGGGTCGGCGATGAAATTCGCAACAAAACAACGATAATATCTTTTCACTCCTCGGATACACTTAATAATTATAAAAGATACATTTCAGCAAGAATTATTCACAGAATAGTGCAATGGTAGCGAATTTTCATCGAATAGCTAGAATAAAAACCGACCGGCAAAGTATTTGTAGGTATGTTGGGGTTTGGGATTTTTGTTGTTGTTGTTGTTTGGATTTGGAGTCGCGTTCGCGTAACTTGACGGCCGCTTGACACTGGCGTTTGTCGTTTTTATTCCCGATGATGTTTATTATTTTGTTGTGGTTCTTGCGATATGAATATTCTGGACTGCAAAAAGACCAGAAATATCTAAATCACACATGACACATGGCGAATTGTATTTTCGCTGCTTTGTATCTTTTTTTCTAAAATATAAAAAATAATAATTTGTATCTACAGGGGTGGACAGGCCAAGGAATAAATTACCGGTGAGATTGTGAACTGAAAACATACACTTTGGTTTGCTTGATTGGATTCAGTTCTTTTTCACAATTTTAATTCGTGAAAAGTACCTACTATTATAATACTAGTAATTTTCTTAATTTTTGCGGAGACGGTGTTTCAGGCAGCGAAAGCAATTTTTCAGGCACCGGGCAAAGACACCTCTGATATCAAGTTGTAGAAGAGTTTAAGAAATGGTCTTGAAAAACTTTGTTTCGTCGGCGTAGAGTGAAATATGGGAATATTTAATGACCATTTCAATATTGTTGATAGTAAGAATGAAGAGGAGAGGCCCTAAGTGGCTGCCTTGTGGGACCCCGAAAGAAGCTAAGGAATCATCAGAGAAGGTAGATAGAATCGAAATTTCTAGTAACGGGTTTTCAGGTAGAAGAAATAAATGTAAAGAAGATACGTCCAAGGCCAAAGGTGGACAGTTTGAAAAGAATAAGCTTATGTGAGTTTTCTCAAAGGCCTTAATGAAATCGATTGAGACAACGTCGACTTCCTTCCCGTTCTCTAAGGCAGAGAGGCTAAGGGATAGATACGAATTCATCTAGGTTAGTTGTTACGGACCTACCCTTGAGAAAGCCGTGTTGTCTAGGGGAAATGAGAGATTTACAACGAAAAGTTAAAATATCATACAAAACGCTTTGAAAGACTTTGGCAATAACTTCACGCTTTGGGTCCGTTTTTGTATTTGAGTTATGAAAGAGGTCATCCATAACTGAGGAAATTGTTCTTGAGTTAGGGATAAGCCAAACATTTTTGAGAGGGGAAGAGAGGGTGTTGGATGGTAATTTTTAAGATTTATGGAGGGGATACTCTCTGGGCCGGGAATATACTCATCATTGAGTTGGTAATGGTGATGGTCATAGGGTTAGACTTACAATGACCAAAGGTTCCAAATTTTTCGGGAGAGTCCTACATTTCACAATTTCGTCATGAACTGCCTCTCAAAATTTCCCTAATTTACAGATTTATCCCTCAAAATTATAAACATAAAAAAATAATGCAAAAATATCACGTGCATACTCTCCGTAGCAGTCGGTTTTCAATGATATACATAGATTAAATAGTTATTAAAGTTGCTGTCAAAAAAAGATGAAATATCTGTCTATCCATGTGCAGTGTTTTCTGGGATCAATTAAGTATTTTTTCTATAATGAAGAGAAGTACCATATCAATTTAAAGAAAGAAAGGTATACGCTTTTATAAAGTTGACGAACACATATTCTCTTCTAAGATGCGATGGTTGTGTTAGCGAATTTACTATTGCTTCGGGAGGAATGAAGTGAAATAACCCGACACATCAAACCACAAAAACAAAAGCTAAAATTGAAATAATCGATAGGAACGGCAAAGCACGAGACTTTTTTTTGGAAGGCTGAATTTGGTGAAAATGAAAAAAAAATTGGGAATTTCTGAAGCCGTCTTGCCTTTACACAGCATTTTCCACATTCAAAGCTTCAGGTCGAAGGAAGAAACTAAATAAATTAGAGGCCATGACGACTCATAGGGAGTCTTAACCTAGTGATTTATAATTTTCAACCATTCCTGTGGGCGTGTTACCAGGAATGGTAGGTGTCTAGAATTTTCTGCCGATTCCAAACGGCTAATAAGCAGCATTTCTTATGACAAGAGATACATTACATTACATTACATAAACACTACTCCGTAGATAAATCTACGAAGTAGAGACAGTAGAAAATAGAAGCACTGGCAACTGAGGCATCCGGCTTAAACAATACAACTGAAAGAGACAGACAGAAAGGAAGAACAACAGAAGAAACACATGTCAACAGCACACGGTTGGTAATTGAACGGTCTCCCATCCAAGTACTAACCATACGCAATAATGCTTGGTTTTGCTGATCGATGGGAAGCGATGCTTTCATCAAAGCCAAGCCCGTTGTCTGACAAGAGATACTCTTAGAGGATTTGTTAATTCCTCGCGAGAGTTAGTACATCCCTGAAAAAAAAATTTTTTTTGCAGCTGCTGAAAATTGAACCCAAGACCTTATGCATGACAGTCCAACGCACTAACCATTATGCCAAGGCGTACTACAGATCGATGGATTGCGCTTCTAAAATTTTGCAAAAACTCTTCAATTCAAAATTAATTTGTTTGTGCCCGAACAAAATACTATCGGGATTCGCCAAGAAAGAGCAACAAGAGGACAGTTCCTACATTGCAATGCATTGGTCTGCTTAAAAAGTGGAACAACTCCATACAGTATGGTTGTATAAAATTGTAGGAAACCACCTTTATAAATGTATAGTTAAATAACACGAACTTGCTCTTATGTAAAAGTACTTTGGAATTTAAGATACATTTTATAATTATCAAACATGGATTTAATGAGATAATAATGTTCAAATGCATAAAATTGCCGTCTGATTTCTAGAAAAGTATGAATTTATGCAAACAAACCTTAAAAAATCGTTTTATTATTAAATAAATTTTTTATATAAGAAATTTCTTTAAAATTTTTTAAGAAAAAATGTGGGAATCGAATTTTAAGTATTTAATAATATTGATTTTAGGAAATAATTTCAAGAAATAATCATTCATAGGTTTTTAAGATATTAATTTTTCAAAAAAAATTTTTTTTTTTCAAAAAAAACCCAACAAATATTTTTTTGAATATTTTTATAAACAATATTATTTTAAACTTAAGGCGACTCCTGCTGACAGGTACCATTAATAACATTTTGCCCCAACATTTTGTTTGACCAAAATGTAGTCCATGTCCATAATAACACACCTAATTTTTTTTATCAAAATCGTTGGAGCAGTTTTCGAGATAAATAAGATTTTGTATACGGGTGTATGGGGGGTACCGTTAGTTTTGGAGCTAAAAAAAAATTTCAATTTCCCATCTAGGGAATCACCGAAGACCCTTAAGTACCAAGTTTGAAGAAAATAGCTCCAGTAGTTTAGGCTGTAGTTCGAGGTACAGCCATACAGACATAGAGACATACGGACATACATACAGACATACAGGCAGACAGACGGAATTGTGGGACCCACATTATTCGTCTTCGCTATCATCCTAATGCCAACTTTGATCAAAATCTCGAGTTCGATGTTTTTTCCAAATGCAGAACTTGCGCTATAGTACCTACATACATATGTATATCGCAAGTAAAAATAACGTATGGCGTATACGTACTATTTTATTTCATTCAAAATAGCTTTTTTGGCCTTTAGTCCACAAAAATTGCGTATTGACAAGGTACTCACAGTCAACTGATGAGTCCATATGTGAGATCGCCGGGACGAAACGCCAACTTTTGTGGACTAAAGGCCATAAAAGCTTTTTTGAATCAATAACTCAACAAGTCCATTAATAGTGCTAAGTCTTGTACTTGGCTGATTTATTTCAGTAGTCTATAGAATTTGTATTATTTATTTATTTATTTATTTATTTATTCGTCTATAAGTACAAACTACTTTCTTAGACATATCGCTCTAATGATAAAAATAAAAAAGAAGAGAAACTATAATGTTGAAAAAACTTATTAATTAACATAATACTTATAATGATATTTCCAAATCAATTTAATTAATTATAATATGATTAATAACTTTTTTTTTTTAAATACATGTTTTTTAACTTCAAGTTCGATTATATCGGCATATTTATTAAAAAGTAGACAAGCTTTTGTAGGCTCATTAAGTCCATAATTTGTCGAGTGTTGTACTGTGAAGAAAAAATGATTAACCCTCAAACAACGACCTGGAGTATGTCTTATAAATAGCTCACTTAGTTGAGTACAATCAATATGGCCAACTAAGACGTCTCTTGCAACTGAAATCAAGAAATAAATTCTCCTAGTCTCAAGAGGTTTTATATCTATCAACGCACACCGAGATTTATATGATGGTAAGGGTAGGGTCCAATGAAGTTTCCTAAGCGAATATTTCGTGAACCTTTTTTGGATCCTTTCGATTCTATTCGAAGCGTTTTTGTAGTAGGGAGACCAACCTACACAACAATATTTTTAAATAGGTCAAACAAAACTTATAAAAATAGACTTTATTGTATAAGCACATTTAGATTCGCTAGAATTTCTAAACAGAAATCCAAGCATTGAATTACCTCTAGAAACGATGTAATCGACATGTATTCCAAAATCCAATTTGGAATCAAATATGACTCCCAAATCTTTATGATTAGAAACTCTTTGCAGGACACTCGCAGATAAACTATAATCAAAGAAAGATCTGGTAAACGTAAGAACACAACATTTTTTTGATATTCACTCCGAAATCATTTAAAAGATTAAAAGACACCATTTGGAAAGTTGCTTTAAATCAACTTGGAACTGTTTACAGTCAGAGATGGAACTTATGAGCCTGTATATATTAACGTCATCAGCAAAAATCAAACATTGTGAATCTAAAATAAACTTCGGCAAGTCGTTTACAAAAAGTAAAAACAAAAGAGGACCCAGGTGACTACCTTGGGGAACGCCGGAGTAATTTTAAATTGGCACTTATTTCATGGAACCGATTTTAATGATCTGAATTCTATTAAGCAGATAGCTCTTAATCCAATCGAACATCTGAGAATGAACACCAAGAATTTTAAGTTTATTCAGTAATAATTCATGGTTAACCCTATCAAATGCCTTTGAAAAGTCAGTATAAATGACATCAACTTTTCTTTTTTCAATTGCGGTTACACAAAAATTAGTAAACAAAGTAAGTATTCATTTTACTTTTATAATATTTTCTTAACGGACTTACCGCGATGGTATTTTATTCAAAAAATTGAATTGAAATCCCGACGTTTCGACAAGGTTCCACTTGTCGTGGTCACGGGTTGACTGTCAGTTTTTTTTTTTAAATATTGCAGGTATGTTATTAGGAGGTAAGCTTAAGTTATTGTCTAAATTGGCAAGTGCAGCAAGAATTTGATCTTCTGATAATGACATCATTTCAATATCAGTAATAGATGTGATATAATAGTTTATCTCAGAGTGAACTGGATTGCTTAAGAAATTGGATTGAAAGAACGATGCAAATAGATTACAAATCTCTTTAAGATCACTGCTCCCAACACCATTATAACTCATAAAGGCAGGAATTCCCAAAGATTTCCGCTTAGAATTTTTATAATGCCAAAAACACTTTGATTCAGTTTTAATATTTGATTCTAACGACCATACATACTTCCTATGCAAAAACTTTTTAAGATACTCGTATTCCCTACGTAGGCGACAATATTCGCTTGGGAAGCCGAACTCAACCCTACTTTTATTTTGCATTTTAAGCATTGCATTCTTTAAACGTGATGGACCTTTTGTGTACCAAACGGGATTATCATTTATCTTCATTCGTTTAACCGGAACAAAGCAAGAAAATGTTTCATATAATAATACTTAAAAGAGTCTCATAATTTGTTTTAATGCTTTGGTAACTCAAAATTGTGTTCCAATCTTTAGTATTCAAAAAATTATTCATGCCGATATAATCGGCCTTGCTAAAGTCATATTTATAACCAATTACATTATTTGAACAATTTAAATTATTAAATGGAATACATTTTAACTTTATACACAATGCTTTATGGTAAATACTATTATTTAAAAGAGGAAAATCATCTTCTGATAGAAATGCTTCGAAATCTTCATGTACAAAAACAAGGTCTAAAGTTCTTCCAATAGAGTTAACAACATTATTAAGCTGTTCACAATTTAAGGCTGACAAAGAGTCTAAAACAAGAGCTTCAATTTCATTTGTAATATTATATGGTAGAAGTGCTTTATATTCTGTAGAATAAATCCAATTTACATTACAAAGATTAAAATCACCTAAGACTACCACGTATGAGTTACTATCTAAATTGCTTACAATATTATTAATATTAATTATATGAGCATTATAAATATCAATATTGGATCTCGGAGGAATGTAAGAAACAAAAAAATAAATACTTATTACGAGTATGTTCAAATTATAAGGAAAGTTAACAAGAACGCATATTTGTTCAATCAAACCTGAGAAGTTTAAAAGAGATATTTGCCTGCTCTTTAAGTAACTTTTAACTGCAAGCAGTACACAGCCTCCTTTGGTAAGTTCCGCATTAGAAATGTCGTCACTTAACCAAGACTCGATGAGAGCAATGATAGCATAATGACAATCAATTACAGCAACTTAGACCGCATTCCTCCCACGTTCTGATAGTAGACTAAGATAGCATCGGATGTACTTAAATCTTCATGGATAGTACGAGCAATAGCAGCGACATCAGAGTTAAGATCAGCATCAACAGCAAACGGACCGATTTTTGGAATGTTGTTCTCAGACCTCTGAGAACCAGGACTATTTAGTTTTTTGGTACGAATATGAAAGGTCGTATTGTCACTCCATTTGGCCAAAAATTTACATCATAAATGCTACTGACATACTCGGTTGGGACACAAATTTTAAAGTTAACAGTTTTATTGCGTCTATTATTGTCTTTTGTGAGCAAAAAACAAGAACAACCTGACGGATTTGTAAATTCAGTCAAATTAGAATTAATATACTTTATTATGTCTTCAGTTTTAGTTTCGGAACGAAAACTAGAGATGTGATAACATATAAATTTCCTCATCACTTTTAATTTATCACATTGACCTCTATTACCAGCAATTCCAGAGGGTCTACGAAAAGATTCTTTAAAGCTTATTCGATGAGTTATTCTCAACATTCATTGGATTATTTAAATTATTCAGTTCAGATGGAGCATGAAACTTAGCAGAAGATTCTAGAGTGCCTTTAGTTTTTACATCAGTAGCAGCAACATCAGCAACATTCGCATCTGGAATATCGGCAACAACGTCTGCAGGTACATCAGCAGCAAAATCAGCTCCTACATCAGCAACAGAAGCAATATCATTGGCAACATAATGACTAACGTAAGCATTAGAAATTTGAATGCTATTATTATTTTGGATCTCAAAATAGTTTTTATCAACAAAAGTAGAAGTCGGAGATTCATGGTTGTAAGCATTGTAAGTATGACTGGTGCCAGCAATAAGATCAGTAGTTTCACCAACAGGCACAACCCTCTTATGAGAAAAGTCAGCTACATTAACAACGACAACAGCATCATCGGATACAGGCGCACCAACACCAGCATTATCACCACCTGTTGCTTCAGGTCCATCAACATCTGAAGCCTTTATCGTAATAGCATAATGAGTGCTTCGTTGATTAGTATCAGAGTTAGAGCATACATTTTCATCATTCTTGTCTGAACAAGCAGATAGAGAAGATGAGGTTATAGCTGCATACGATACGCCGGACATAATAATACTCTTTTTGTTGGTGGGTGCAACATTACCATTCACGGCATTATCAATTACCACGTTCTTCTTAGAAGAGTTGGGCTTGATTTTTGGTTTTGTGTTGGGCTTTAATGAAGAAACCGGTTTTATTTTCGACTTCGAAAAAAAGCCGAGACCTTTTAGAGAAAGAGTCAAAGGTTTTATTTATCCCGCATAATAAGTTACCAACACCCAGGCACAAATGTTAAAGTTTCGGTTTTCTAAATATCGAGAAATTCGGACCAAAATTTGTGAAAAATATCACATCTTGACTTTAAAAATTAATATAAACAACAACGATGTCTTGTTCGGTCTTTTTTTTTTGGTGAGTTTTGATACCGTTACTTAAGACCGGTTAGTAATAATATAAAAGTGCGAACTAAGTTCAAGTCGTGTATTTCTAAAATAAAAATTAATATTTCGATTTAAATTTATAATCATAAACATTTCTATCTTAACACAAACCAAAAATAAACATTAGATCGGTCCAAAAGCTAAAGAGCGCAAGACAAAAAGAACTCCTGTGACGTATATGTACGTATAAGATAAAAAAAAATCTCACCGCTGACATCATCCTTCCTTCCATTAAACTAAACTTTACTAACAATAAAGAATTAAATTAATTAATGAAAATGAAAAATATCAAACAGATTAAACATTAAAAAGACAAAAAAAAAAAATATACGCATAAAGAGGGACCTCTCTTGGGATATATTATATTCCATTAGATGAAACTCACTGATTTCCAAGATTGATCGATCATCCCCTCCCTCCATAATCTTTATGACTTTTAGAATTTTTTTTTGTGTAGTTTTGATTTTTTTTTTTTTTTATATACATATGTATAAAGGTTCTTTTTTAAATTTAATTATATATGTATTATGTACATAGTTTATAACGTGAAATAATTCAAAGCTCAAAGCAATGTATTAAAAACTAAGGCCCATTTCCTTAGTTGAAAGATAAAAAATTCGTTTTTTAATATTTCCCAGGCTTATTGTCGTTCCGTAAAATTCAGGTGCATAAAGGGGATACCAGTATGTTATGCTGGGCCCACAACATTACGGATATCTACCACACGCTGTAAGAAATATCTGTAATAATTTGTTTGCTAGGCTATATTTTGAACTTATTTTCATTACCGAGAAATCATTTGGCATTACGTTTTTGGTATTTGAGCACTTTTTCAATTTCATATTCAAGTTTTACATATTAGTTTGATATACATACATAACATTGTATATGGGTAATTTTTTAAAAATTGACATTTTTTTTTTGATCGTTTGAAAATTTTTTTTTTTCAGTTTTTCTTGGGTTTTAGTTTCTAAATCTATAGTAAACAAGTAGAAAAGGAGTTCTCCGAGTTGCGCAAAAATAATTTCAAATATTTTCCATTTTACTAGTATTTTTTGATAAAAATTTAAATTTTAAATTTCGAATGTACTAAAAATGTTCTTTTCTTGCATAAAATAACAATAATGCACAAAATAAATAGTAACAATAGATAGTTAAAATTTTGTGGAAAGCAACTAAATTTAATAGGATAATTAATAAAAAAGTTGTTTGTTTACGAAATGATTTTGTTTAAAAGCATGAAAGAGTCAAAAAAAATATTTTTAAATAACGGCACATAACTTTCTTGGAAATTTTACGGTACCAATACTGTAAGGAATGATGAAATATATTTATATTTATCTAGAATATAAAAAAAATTAATAATAATATGATATGATATGATATGATATATTATAACCTAAAAGAACATTTATTAAAAAACAAATACGAAAATGGCCACGGAGATTACAGGCCACGGAGATTACAAAATCGACTATTTCTTAATTTTAATATAGTAAATGTAATTCAATGTCATCCAAATTATATTAGGTTCAAGTATGAGTAAATATCTTTCCTTTGGCGGTGGTTAGACTAAAAAATATTTATACAAAGATAACAAGGCCACGGAGATTACACTGAATTTTTACTCGGATGAAAAAATTATTTTGTATGCAAATTTTAAAGGAATTAACTGCAATAATTAAATTATAATAAAACATGAAATTAAAGGTTTTTTGACGTACTATAAGATAATGCATCGTAAAAAATTATTAAAAATTGTTTAGTTGTGTGAAAAAGCGAAAATGTTTAATTAGGTTTTTTTTTCCAAATCTTGTCACACTCGTTCAACTAAGTATTCGGACAACAAAACAATTTTTTTTTTTGGCATATCATAAAATTGAAGTTTGAGAGAAGGCCTTTCAAACGACAAGGCCCAAAATTAAATAAAAAATCATTTTCATCATTAAAAATATTAATAAAACTGATTAAGCATGAAAATCACATCCCAAAAAGGCCACGGAGATTACACATTATTAATTACCATGGCTATTCGTTACCATCAATCGATCTGCAAATTTTTTCTTATAATGCTGACATATAAACACAGTTCCATGCCAAATTTCAAGTGTTTAAATTGAAATGCAAAAAAAATAGAAGCTATAACGCTAAAAATGTAATTTTTTTAAAACGACCCATATAAGCCAAAAACAAAAAAAAACACGAAGAATTGTTAGATATATTTGTAAATTAATAAATTTTAGTTGCACTTAATTTTACGTTTTCGGTAAATCAGAGTTAATTTTATGTTTAGGTACATTTAAGTTAGATCTTTCTTTCAGGTAAATAATTTTTTGTTTTTTATTTAATTTTTTGTTGACTATGGAGTAAGTGAGCAAGAGAGCGAAAACCAGCTAAATGTGAAATTGACATTCTTTTAATTCTTTTGATTGTTTTAATTTTTCTTATTTTTATTCCACCATACGTTTTTTCTGTTTATTTTTACTATAATTAATTGGAATTTTTTCGATATTTGTTTTTAAATATTTGATTATATATTGTATTACGTTTCATATTATTAACTATATATCAAATTTAGAATTTTTGTCTTTCATTTAATATATCTAAAGGTTGCTTACTGTATCATTTTTAAGTTTCTTATAAAGGATGGTCCATTATGGTTGGACCGATGTTAATTGTGAGTCAAACCTTAACGTTAAGTTTTTTGCCCAATTTAATTTGACATTTCTTTGTTTCAGTGTTTGACAAATTCAACCATGGAGAGGTTCCTTTTACGAAAATGGGCGTTCAGGAAATGTGAAAACACCTGTGCATGCTCGCTCAGTTCGTTCTGCGAAAAAAACATTGCTGTTATTCGCGATAGTGTCTCAGAAGAGCCGTCAACTTCGACTCGTCGTCGTGCCTAACAGTTGAACATCTCACGAACATCACTGATGCGAATTTTGAGTAAAGATTTGAATTTACACGCTAACAAGGTTCAATTGACTGAAGAATTGAAGCCTACTGACCATTTCAACCGTCGTCAATACGCCGAATGGTTGGTTGAACAGACAGAAGTGAATGGTGACTTTACAAAGAAAATCATCTTTAGCGATGAGGCATACTTTCACATCAGTGGATTCGTCAACAAGCAGAATTGCCACATTTGGGCAAATGAGAATCCACGAGTGATTGTTGAAAAGCCAATGCATCCAGAAAGAGTGACTGTTTGGTGCGGTTTATGGGCTGGCGGCGTCATCGGGCCGTACTTATTTGAAAATGAGCTCGCCAAGCAGTTTACGGTGAATGGTGTTCGCTATCGCCAGATGAGTACGGACTTCTTGTGTCCAGAAATTGGGGATATGGGCTTGGACGATATGGTGCCACTTGCCACACAGCCAACGAAACAATGCCCTTTTGCGCGAGAAATTCAATGACCGTGTTATCTCACGTCATGGCGATGTTAATTGGCCGCCACGATCATGTGATTTGTCAACGTTGGGCTTCTTTAAATTGTTTTTAGTAAAATCTGATTTTTAACTTTGACATCACGTTTTGACGATTTAAAAAAGGCTAACTTTAGAGTACCCTGACCCACGTTAAGGTCATTTTCTCTGTCAGTAGTAATGGTAGAGACCTCATTTAAAATTTTTAACCTTTAAAACTACGTTTAAATTGAGCTGATATGTTTTTAGGATTGCCAGATATTATATTTTGAATGTTATTCAATTTTTCTTGCCCAAGCAAAATTTTGACTTTGAGGTAATTTTTTTAAAAAAATGCGTAATAAACATAAAGTTTTCTTATTTGTACCTAATGAACAAAAAAATAATAAAAAAAACTCATTAATAAGTGCACCCAAAGACCCATACATTTTGGGAAAATCTAAAACAGGTAAAAAATCGAATTTTGGGTTTCATACCTACTTTTATTGCAGCACTTGGCAATTGGAAAACCAAGAATTGATAGTTTTTAGGTAATTTTTAAGACTGTGCACTCATCAAAAGGGTTAAGAGTGCACTTATCTTTATTTGACTTGCTGTCAAACGCCTAACCTTACCTCTTATCAGGGAGAGTTAAATGTGTATGAATGTTTAAAAGTGGTACAAGCAAATAGAAAAATAAATTCATTCATCACATTATCAAGTTAAGTCACAATTACAGTTGGATAAGAGCACTTTTTGAAATGCCTTCATTTGAGAGAGAAGAACACGTTGACATTTTATTAGTTTATGAGTTTTAAGAAGGGCACAACGAACATACTAGGAACTTTATCCTAACGGACCACTTCCTTCTCGAGATGGTTTTAGAAATACCTTTCAAAGGCTTCGAGAAACCGAATGAGTTTCAACTGCAAGACCTAACTCGGGAGCTGCAAGCACAAGAAGAGTTTCGGTCACTGAGAGAATACTTGCAGCTGTTGAAATTGATCGTTCCATCAGCATAAAACGCTTGGCTCTACAGTTTAATGTTTCCAAACACAGAATTTCCAGCACAATCTTCTCTCCATGTATTGGATAGAATTCAGAACAGAGCATTAAAACTGATAGGAAACAGAGCCATCATCCATCCATCATTCCCATCCCTTGAACACCGTCGGAATGTTTCATGTATTTCCCTGTTTTATCGCTTCTTTCAAAAGCAATGCTCACTCGAAGTACCCACTTGCATTCCTCCCCTTTATCAATTCACCTGTAATACCCGCTTCGCTAGGAATGCTCATCAGTTCACCATTGAGCCTAATTTTGTGTCGTTCCGTCAAATATACAGATTCATTTTTTAGTCGCACAACACGATTATGGAATAACTTACCCGGCACAGTTTTCCCTCGCCATTTCAATTTGCAAACATTCAAAACCAATGTTCATCGTCACCTGCTTTCTCTCCCTCCCTAATTTCCCCATCGCCCGTGCTGTGTTTAATACTATAAGGGTCTATAAACATACCCTTGAGCGCGAGTGCATTATAAAAAAAAAAAAAAAATAAGTACTGCATGGAGAAAATATGTATCCATATCACCATACGCCTGTACAAGAACTGCTTCCCGATGATTTTGAAAAGAGAGTCGAATTTTGTAACTGGTTGCTATAGACAAGCTTGGATGACAACCAGTTTATAAACAGAAATTCCTTGAACAGACAAATCTCAATTCACAAGAGATAGTATTACGGATTTCCATAATCTCCATACATGGGCTTCAAACAATCCACATTCAAGTCGGCAAAGATCATTTCGGCACAGATTTAGTGTCAATATGTGGGCGGTTGTAAATTGGAAATAAATTAATCGGGCCTTTCAAATTATTACCCCGACTTAATTCTACTAACTATCTGGAGTTCTTACAAAGTATTCAGCCAGACCTTTTGGAGGATGTTCCACTGCTTCAACTAGCTTCATCATATTTCCAACAAAATGGCTCCGAACCACTATAGTCGCGAAGTTAAAGATTGGCTGGATGAAGAATACCGTGATCGATGGATAGGCAGAAATGGACCAATTCACTAGCCTGCAAGATCTCCCGATCTCACTGTAGTGGATGTTTTTGTATGGGAACGAATGAAAAAAATCGTGTACTCATCTGAAAAAACAACTTTAACTGAATTAGAACAACGTATTTCCGAAGGATCACTAAAAGTTAGGCAATAGTTATCGAGAATAAACATTCAAAATGAAATAAAAAAAACGGGCTCTAGTGTGAATTCAAAACGCAGGAAGGCACTTTGAACATATCAGCTCAATTTAAACGTAGTTTTAAAGGTTAGTATTTCTACTAAAAACAAAGTCCAAAATAAGGTCTTTAGCATTAGTCAGGATACACCAAATTTAGCTTTTTTTTAATTCATCAAAAAGTGATGTCAGAGTTGAAAATCAGACTTTAATGTAGAACATTTTTTTTTTAGAATATGACACAGAATCACATCCCAAATTATGCACACGAATTACCGGACACCCTGTATAATAATTGTAATTTATTCCTGATTTTGAAGGGTAACTAGATAGCAATGATATTTTTTTTCCAGATAATATAATTATTTTGTGAATTCAAGCATTATGGAAGTACTCGTCCAAAATGACACTACCCCGCCAGGCACTACCATTGTTACACATGGTACTGATCCTGGACCGAGCAGCAATGCTCGGGTCAGAGCTAGACGGATTCCGGGGGCTAGCAAAGTAATGCCGCAGATTATACAAAATCTGAGAGTTGCGAGTTGGAACGTTGGCAGTATGACAGGTCGAAGCTTCGAGCTGGAAGAGATGATGAAAAGAAGGCGAGTGGACATCTTATGTGTTCAAGAAAAAAAATGGCGAAACACGGGAAACAGGGCCCGTTTCTTGGATACGAGCACAAAAAACTATAAGATGTTCTACTATGGAACGGAAAAGGGTAAACACGGAATCGGAATCATCCTTGCAAAACATCTATTAGGCAGCGTATTGACCATTTCGAAATCCAGCGACCGTTTGATGTCCCTTAAATTGGTGATTAAAGGAAAGTTGTGGAATATTGTCACTGCATATGCTCCACATCCTGAGCATGTGCAAAACATACGGTCTTATCGTACTAAATACCATGTTCGTCAAACAAAGCCGACACCTGGTCACTTACAGCAGTGGTGGAAATGAAACCCAGATTGATTACCATTTGGTATCTAGTTTCATGAAACCCCGGGTAAAAGATTGCAAAGTGATACTAGGAGAAGCGATCGCCCACCAACACCGTCTCCCACTGACAGAATTTTTATGGAGACAGTGAACAACAACAAACATACAAAAACTTTTGGGAAGATCAAATGGTATAATCTGGATAAGGAAAAATGCGAAGCTTTTATTTCGAATATGCAAAACTTTCTGTATAACAACACCGATATAGTTCGAAATGAAGAGAGTACAGCACAAAGTATGTGGGATCTCCTACAGAGAACTTACAAAGAAAAAGCCAAAACACTGTTAGGGGTTTCAAAAGGACTCAACCAACAAGGCAAAGAAACATGGTGGTGGAATGATGAAGCTAAATCAGTTATAAGTAAAAAGAAAATGGCTTTCAAGGCTTGGTCGAAGTGCCCCTCTAATGATACAGAGCAAAAGTCACGCCTCGAAGTGGAATATAGAAACTGCAAGAAAGAAGCGAAGAAGAAGTGCGCCCAAATTCAAGCAAAGAATACAGAAAACCTGTATCGGGAGCTGGATGAAATTTCTACCCCGACAGCTGGTGCTATTCAAGAGCTACGGCAAAACACGAATAAGGGCGCAACTATCTTCAAAATAGCCGCTCAAAGAAGAAGAAATGCCCAGGAGATTTGTTCGCCAAAGTTCATTAACAATGCTCAAGGCCCACTACTTGTGGAAGACAACGAAATTCTTCACAGGTGGCGACAGTATTGTGACGGACTTCTAAACGAACAATTTCCAAGGCTATACTTTCCAATAGCTTCACCTAACTTAAGCGAAGTATCCGACGTCACAGTGGAAGAAGTTAGTGAGGCGGTAAAATACTCTAAAAAGGGAAAAGCTGTTGGCCCAGACGAAATACCCTCAGAGTTTTGGAAAAAGATGGGAGACATCGGGTTTAGATGGATCATGATTCTTGTCTCCAAACTTATACGAGGTGATCGCATGCCTAATCAATGGAGGGAAAGTTACATTCTTCCAATTTATAAAGGAAAGGGTGATACTCGAAGCTGTGATAATTACCGTTCGATTAAACTGATGTCACACACCATAAAGATCGTTGAGCGAGTCTTGGGTAGCCGACTGCGAAAAATAATTAGGCTATCTGATGACCAGTGCGGGTTTGTCGGGGGTAAGTCAACCACGGATGCAATCCAGAGTATAAGAATAATTATGGAAAAACATCGGGATTCTTTGGAGGATTTGCATGTCGTATTGGTTGATTTTGAAAAAGCATTCGATCGGCAACCACGAGATCTAATATGGGTGGCCCTCAGGCAACGAGGAGTTCCAGAAACCTATGTGCGGATAATTATGGACATGTATGATGGAGCAGTTACTAAAGTAAGATGCGCAGCTGGAGTCACCGAAGAATTCGAAATCACAGTAGGTGTACACCAGGGAAGTGTCTTGAGTCCCCTGCTCTTTATTACAGTTCTTGATTACCTGCTTGAAGGCAAAGTGACGGATCCAAAAGTACATCAGTTATTCTTTGCTGACGATGGAGCCATCATAAGTGAAGACCCGATATCCCTACAACGAGCACTTGACGTATGGGTGGATGTTCTAGAAGGAAGTGGGTACCGCATAAGCGCGAAAAAGACAAAATACCTATGCTGCCCATTTTCTGATCCACACAGGCCTATTCCAGACATTTATTTGAATGGAGTAGTGCTTGCCAAGTGTGAAAAGTTTAAATATCTGGGGTCTATGATAAATAACGAAGCTACTTGTGATGACGAAGCGTAGGGTGGATGAAGTGGTGGGAAAATTCTGCTATCTTCTGTGACCGAAAACGCCCCCTAAGCTGAAAGGAAAGCTCTACACTTCAGTTGTGCGTCCAGCACTCACATACGGTTCACAATGTTGGACAATGTACAAAAAGTATGAGAGTAAGCTAACGGCAGCTGAGATGAAGATGCTTCGTATGACAGCAGGAGTTACAAAGCTTGATCGAATTAGAAGTACGAAGATCCGAGGAAGCCTTCATGTTAAGAATACCATTTCCGAAAAAATTGAACACGACCGACTCAGTTGGTATTGCCATGTTCAAAGGAGAGATCCTGAGAACCCCGTCAAAAAGGCAATATCATACAACGTTCCAATTCGGAATAAAAAGAAAGGTAGGCCTAAACACTCCTGGTACAAACAAATGCAAAAACACCAGCATTCAGTTGGCCTCAGAAATGGAACAATACAAAACCGGGAGGCTTGCCGCCGATTTCTGAGGTCAACCCGGCGAACCCCACAGGCGGATCACTAGTATGAAGCAGATACGTGGGAGAGTTATGATCCCCTCGACATCGAGATCATAACAGCGCCGAAGAAAAGGAAGAAGAAAGAAGAAGAATATAATTATAATGTAGTGGTAATAGCTTTACGATATCAATTTTGTAACTTAATTGTTGTAAGTTGTATACACTTTTCTAACCATAGGTATTTACTTATACAAGCTTTATAAGAGAAAAAGCGGAGAACAGCTTAGCGAACAACTAATATCAGCCTTAACTCATAAAAATCCGATATCAATGTCCCTGCACCTTATATATGTAGAAGACACGGATTAAATATAAATTTAATTCGATAAAATATTGCTGGCATAATGGAGTTCCAAAGGGACAATTATTAATTCTTTTTTTTTTTTTGTAGAAATACAGATTTAAGAAATAAAAATAAAAATTAAGTAGGTTGGACTTATTTTGCTTTTGAAAAAATATCTATCCTAAATCAAAAAGCATTGAGTGTTTCTATATCACAAAAAGACATTATAAACACTTAAGCTTAGAAAATTGAGTATCATCAATCGTTGCTTGTCAATGAAAGTGAAATTAAAGGAAGAGCTAAAGTGATCTAGAAAATGTATCTGTCTCGCGGTAATTTATCAATTCTGAAATATTTAATTAATCATTGGAAAATTTTGAATTTGTTAGAGAAATTGTTTCAATTGGATTTGGATTGTTTTCAAATGGTGGAATTTGCAATGCAATTTAAAGTTTGTATCAATTTATTTTGATAATTCGATTCTGGCTTACCTATATCCTCTCCTAAGAAATTTGTAGTCTTAAATAAAATACGAGATACAATTTAAATAAGTTACAGATATCGGCCCTAGGAAAATTTCCGCCCAATATTTTCGTGTTCACATGTTTCCAATATCCAAAATAAATTCGGATGCAGCGATCTTCAGCTTCATGATTTCACTAGCTTTATCTTCTTCAAAAATTCATGTATTCAGTAGACCTTTTAAAAATGGCAAGGGCATTTGGAAATTAAAAGTCAATTTAGCTTGGTTGATTTGTAGCTAATATACTTAAGTATCAACTCAAATATTTCGTTTAAGAAACTTCAAACAAAAACAATCATCAAAGGCTTTTGGCCTTAATTAGCTTTTCGATATACTTCCATCCAGCATAACGTCTAAAGGCACAGACTTCCAAAGAAAATCAATACAGACACGAATTACTATTAAAAACTTATCTTGCTGTTATGTTGTTATATGCCTTGAATTTAATTATGCTAACTAATTTTAAAATTGTATGAATTAATTAATATCGTAAAGTGAAGATTAAAAGTTTACAAACTTGTCGAACTTTCTGACGAAACAAACGAATAAAAACTTTAAGCAAAATTACAAATCACTTTCTGTTGTATAAAATGTCAAGTGAAAGGATGGCTGTCACCTCATCATTGTTTCCCCTGCCACACCACATCGCACTGCCACAGAAAGCAAAACTTTCAACTTTCTGAAATCCTCTGATTCCCTTCATTGAACTCTCATTATGGCAACATCGTAAAGCAGCTGCTTCTACGAGAGTATTTTATTTTATTTTTTATTCAAAGAACAACAACAATAAAGCGTCTCTTCTTGGGTCATCTACCAACCTACATATATATTTAACATACTTTATTTTAACTTAGCTGTCTCTTGCAAAATTTGCCATTTCACCATTCTCATGAAAAAAAATTCCATCACCCCAGGACAAGGCGCCTCATCTAAATGACCCATGGCGTTGCCGGAAGGAAAAGTTTTTTTTTTATATTCTTGTTCTGCGTTCATCGTTGTTGATGATGACACAAAAGGTGTTGACCCAAAATCCCATAATTCCTCTGCTCTAACTGGCAAAATGAAAAACTTTGTCACATTTGAAAATTCAAAGAAGCACGCACACATTTCAGGAATTTCACCAGCCACATTTTTTATGCAGGTAGATTTTATGTTAAAGCACATGATTTGGATTTCGTAAAATTATAAAAATGGATATTTAAATGAAATTTGGCAGATCAATCTGGACTTCAAAGTTAAATTTCTATTCAGAAAGATTTTGAGGAAAACATCGTGATGAGGCTTCGTGATTGCAGCACAACCATTTTTATCAAAGATCTAAAATGGTGTTAGTTCAGGAGTTAGTTAGTTAGTTCTGAGTCCGTAAATGATTCTAGAACTTTTAGGTTAAGCAGAATTAATGGTAATGAAGGAAGCATGTAAAATACTGAAAGAAGACCCAAACTGGAACCCAAAAACCGAAAAAAAGACAAAAATGTAAGGATCGGAGCAATCTGTTGAATTTCTTTTTTATTAATCCTTACAATGAGTTCGCTTTGGCAACTACAGTAACACAGTCTTTGATTTTACAGTTCTCTGTAGATGACTGCGATCTGGATGTAAAGAGTATGGGAACTCGTACACAAACTGTTTTTTAGAAATAGAGATCGTGAAACTTTTTTCAACATTAAGGTTCAAGTGGTTTAGTCGACAACAGAGTCATAAATTGTCAAGGCGCAATTGAAGCTTAAGGCAGTCATCGTCGGTTTTCGATAGTATCCACAACAAAGGAAGAGAAACATGCAAAATTAGTTATAGTTGATATTTCTGAGATAAATCCATGCTGGATATTACTTATATGTTCTTTTACCAGAAAATCAAGCTTATTTTTTACTAAGCTTTCATAAGTTTCCGAATTGCCGATAACTTGCAGATTCCCCTATATAATTTTCATTGTTGTCTTTTGAGCCCGATTTAAAAATTGGAATAAAGAAACAAGATTTCCATTCGTCCAAAAATACTCCGGATGACAATGACAAATTGAAAATAATAAGCAGAGATAGGCAAAGCGATAAGATAAGGGAAGGAATACTATTAACACCCTGTAATCCTTTTAAAACATCAAACAAATCTATTTGTATAGATCCAACATCGACCTTCACAGGATTTCCACAAGATATGGCAAGGTTTACCTATAGCAAAACGTTTAAGAGTCTAAATACATCAGTAGATTCTTCACCTTTAAAATTCATATACATAACTCGGAACTCCAAGCGATTTTCGTTTTGAATGAACAAAGAACCAGAATTGTTTCAGGTCATTTTTTAAGTTAAACCCAACATAATGAATTCCTTTCGAAGTTTACAAAATTCTATTTTGTCATCCAAATTCTTTGATTTTTTAAACTTTGCATAAGATTTATTTTTTAGATTTTTTAGATGTGTTAATCTTTTTGCTATACAAAAAAAAGCTTGGAAACATTCCTTTTTTCATCATGCATATAAGGTACATACAAATCGAACGAATTTTTCAATATTAATGTCAGAATCACTCGAAACTGCGGGTTATAGGTAATAGTGACATTGAGGGAAATTCACGAACTTGACAGACAAAGATCAATCCTTCATAGTTCACTTGATAAATAAGTTAAAACTCTCCTTGGAGTTATGAAAGTTATTTAATATTATCACCATTTTTCTAACTGAATTCAATCCTACGAAAAACAGTTGAACTAACTGTTATAACTTGAAAGATGTGGTTCTTCTATAATTAAACTTAAGCATTTGACTCCATATTCAGAAATCAGGAAAGATATATAGCCAGGAATGTTGCACCCTGCTCTCGATACGTGTGGCAAAGCTAGGCATTAATACTAGTAGTTGTGGGGACTACCAAGCAAACAAAAAATCAATTTTTGAGAAAAATAAAATATTTTCTAAAATTTCGAAACAAAAATCTCATGACAGGTACTGTTAGTTATGGTCTATCCACCAAGTTTAAAAAGGGTTTTGATCAGGATTTGAGACAGAAGACAAAAGTGGGTCTCTCAATTCTGTCTGTCTGGCGATCAGTTCTCGGCTCGGCCGATTTTCTTTAAACTTGGTAGACAGGTTTTTTTAGATCAAAAATAACACTAACCGACATAAAATTTTTTTGAAATATTAGAAAAATATTTTTTTTTCAAAAACTGTTTCACAAATATATTAATGTTAAAAATAAAATGCACGAATAGATCGCACGAACTTACTCTTATGTAAAAGACTAAGAATATCAAAAATTAACGTTATTAGAGAAAAACTGGTCATAAGCATAAAATTAATTTTTTAAATGACTAAAATAACTTCTTTAGTAGATGGAGGTAAAAATAGGTTGCCATGTGATTGGAGCAAATATAGGTTTATGAAAGAACAAAAATTATAGTAAATCTTTATAGTGATGATTTCTAAAAAAAATAAGCTTTTATATAAAAAATTTTTAAAACATTTTTAAGAAAAAATGTTGGTACGCCAATTTAAAGTTTTTATTATTATTCAAAACAAAATTAAATTTACAAAACAAAAATATTGAGCCGTTTTCGAGATATTGAATTTTCCAAAAAAAAAGTAGATTTTTTTTTCAAAATTCCAAGAAAATTTTTTTCTTAAAGTTTTGAAATGCAATGCTTTTTAAACTTTTTAGAAGCTTCTCTCTAAAAAATTTCATTAAGATCCGTAATGCCGATAATGAGAAATTCAAAATTTTAAAAAAATCGTTCGATGTTAGGTACAGTCTAACTTCTAACATCAATGGAAGCAGAGGGTTTCAAGGTGATTGCTTATGCAGACGACGTTGCAATATCTATATCTGGGAAACACCCCCAAGTTCTCTCAGAACTCCTACAAAATGCCTTAAATAGGCTAACAAAGTGGGCTAAGCAATGTGGCTTGGACGTCAATCCACATAAAACAGAATTAGTACTCTTTACGAGAAGGTACAAAATTCCTCAGATTAACCCACCCAAGATTAAAGGATTAGCATTAAGCTTTTCCGACCAAGCCAAATATTTAGGCCTCATTTTAGACAAAAAATTAAATTGGAAGGCAAATATTGATGAAAGAGTAAAAAAGGCTACCGTAGCGCTCTTTACTTGTAAAAAGGCGATAGATTCAAAATGGGGCTTTTCCCCAAAAATAACCCACTGGCTATACACCTCGGTAATCAGACCGATAATCATTTATGGAGTTGTCGTATGGTGGACCGCACTGGACAAGATGGTAAATCTAGGAAAACTCATCAAAGTCCAGCGGTCAGCAGGTATGTGCATCACAGGAGCACTTCGCTCAACACCAACCGCAGCCCTGGAAGTGCTTTTAAACCTATAACACCTCTTGACATCTTCTCCAAAATGGTGGCAGCCAACTCATGCGTAAGGCTTAGAGCCACCTCTCAATGGATCAGTAACAATACTGGTCATACTACCATCTTAGACAATTTCAGATCTATCCCAGATCGCTTAGACTATACCACCCCAAAAATGGTATTCGATAACAGCTTCCTTGTTTCCATCCCTTCAAGATCGTCTTGGGAAGAAGAGAGACTCCTGGAAGACAATGCGATACACTTCTATACAGACGGTTCAAAGACCGATCACGGCGTTGGAAGTGGTAACTATTCGAAACAACTGAATCTCAGTCTTTCATATAGACTTCCCAATCAATGTAGTGTGTTCCAGGCAGAAGTAATGGCGATTAAAGAGGCACTATCCTGGCTCAAAGAAAACGTTATATCATGCAAGGATATACGAATCTTCTCAGACAGCCAAGCCGCTCTCAAATCTCTCGCGTCTGTCTCCACAAACTCTCTAATAGTCCACGATTGTCGAACATCTCTGAATGAGATGACAGAACAGTTTAATATTCACCTCATTTGGGTGCCGGGCCACAGAGACATTCCGGGAAATTGCAAAGCCGATGAGCTCGCCAAGAACGGAACACTTCTGCCTACTGTTAGACAAAAACATAACATAGGAACACCACTTGCTACATGCAAATATCTTCTCAAACAACATGCTCTAGAATCAACAAATGCTAGATGGTCACAGGCTACCACCTGCCTGGTAACCAAACAAATATGGCCAAGCATAGACCTTAAACGGTCAAAAGACTTGATCTCCCTGAGCAGACAAAATATAGGCTCTACAATCGGAGTTATAACAGGACACTGCCTCATAGGTAGACATGCTTTGAGGCTAGGAGTCTACACAAATGACTTCTGTAGAAGCTGCATGGACGAGGAGGAAGAGGAAACAGTCCAACACCTACTATGTACATGTCCAGCACTCTCCAATAGAAGGAATAATTATCTCGGTAATCCCTTCTTCGATAATACCAGTGAACTGGCAACGATCGACACAAAATGTCTATCTAACTTTATTAAAAGTACGAAATGGTTTGTTTAAATTCATTACTCTCCCATGAATTACTTCTTTAGTGGTATCACAACGGATCCTTGAGGTCTAAGTGAGTCAACAACAACTAGACAGCCACTCCAACCTAACCTAACCTAGGTAGGTACAGTCAGTAATATCTTGTTTTCATTTTTTTTATTAAATTATAGATCTTAGGAATTAATCGAAAGAGAAAAAATTTAAGGGAAATTCTCGGAAACGTTTTCGAGAAAAATACGATTTTCGAAAACCATTTTTACCGTTATTTTTAGGTAAAATAATTTTTTTTCTCATATCTTGAAAATTATTTTACCAACCTTTTATTTATTAAGTTTTAAGAAAATCGAGCATGGGGTTTTCGAAAAATTAAGGTTTAAAAAAAAAAAATTTGAATTTTTTTTTTAAAAATCCAAAAAAAATTGTTTTGAAAATTTGAATACACAATAATATGAAACTTCTGGGAGTCTAAACATAAAAAAAAATGACCAAAACCGGTCGTAAAAAATGGTTCCAAGGGGTTTACCAAAAATAATAATTTTTTGGAAATTTTTTTTCAACCATTACCAAGGTTTAACTAAATGAAATTTTATGATTTTTTTTAAGAAAATCTGTGTGAAAGTTTTTGAGAAAGAAAAAATATTTTTATAAAATTTCGAAAAAAAATCGTATGACAGCTACCGTTATTTTTGGTCTTAAAAAAAAAGAAAAAAACATTCGCGGGGAAAAAATTAAAACCCATATCTATAAAGTTTGAAGAAAATCGGCCGAGCCGTTTAGCTGCAATCGAACGGACAGACAGACAGACAGACAGACAGACGGACGGACAGAATTGCGAGACCCACTTTTTTGGTCTTCGCTATCATCGTAATGTCAACTTTGATCAAAATCTCGAGTTCAATTTATTTTACGAATGCATAACTTGCCTTATACTACCTATAAGTCGCAAGTAAAAATCATT
This sequence comes from Chrysotoxum bicinctum, assembly GCA_911387755.1. NCBI lineage: Eukaryota > Metazoa > Arthropoda > Insecta > Diptera > Syrphidae > Chrysotoxum > Chrysotoxum bicinctum. The sequence goes on from OU426987.1 coordinate 88,461,295, forward strand.
AAGAAAAGCTAGCTGGTGGTTGAAAAACGTTTTCATACGTGGAGAAGTTAATATGCTATGAGTATTCTATTCATTTTACAATAATTGTTGATGAAAGCAAAAGATGGTAAAGATCAAGGGGAGGATGGGATACCATATGAATTTCTAAAAAATGCATTTCAAACTTTTTTTAACAAAATTCTCTCGAGTGCTGAAGTTTCAGCTTTGTTCGTACCTTCGGTGATTTTTCCAAAACATAAAAAAGTGTTTTGAGTGCTGTTGAAGACTACCGTGGCATTTCATTCATAAACACAATAGCGAAGACGAGTTCTAATTGGGATGTTGGACTGGAAAGTTGGATGGATGAGAATAATATCTTATCAGACCTTCGAGCTAAAGTTAGGAAGAACTACTCCCCTATTGATCAAATTTTCTCACTTACACCTTTTGTTAAAGAATTACAAGCACGAAACCGGCAAAAAAGCCAACCAACTGGCTACTGGGCTTAAGACCGGAACGCTGGCTCTTGAAAACGACGAAGATAACCTACTCATCAAACCACAGGCCATTGCGGTTGCTTTCAAGAATGCATTCCCAGAAGATGTTAAAGGACATCATGAGAGTTTAATAGGACAAAAAGACAGCCCACTTTCCATCAATGAAGAACCAGTTCAACTACCCAGTACAGAAGAGGTAGCCCTAGCTGTAAATAAACTTAAGAACAATAAGGCCGCCGGATTTGATGGCTCTTGCAGAGCTCTTCAAATACAGTGGTGATGTTTTGTCAGAGTGCAGGTATCAAACCAACAACCAAACATGGGTGCCCGATGTCTGGACCATCGCTCCATATGCCCTAACTACAAAAAGGGTATGTTATGTCCTGCAAGAACTATCGAGGCATATCCCTGTAAAATGTCGCACATAAGATCCTATCGAACATGCTATGTGAACGTCTGTTCTGTAATAATTTAGCCGGCAATTATCCGTTTGGCTTACGGCCAGATCGGCCATGGAATTCACATTAAGGCAAATCCATCTTTTTATCGGCTTCAAAGTTGCATATAACACTTATCGTCAGAAACTCTTTATGGCGATGGCCGAACTCTGGGTCAAGGGAAAATTGATCCAACTGTCTAGCGTGAAAATACTCGGGGCCATGTCCAACTGGGGAACAACATGCACATGCTGATGGGCTATCATGTGACTTCTTCAATCTTGTTCTAGAGCAGATTGTGCACATTGCAGGTATTAACACGGAGGGTACTTCAATCACATTCACATTCAATAAATCTGTCCAACTTTTGAGGTATGCGGAAGATATCGACATGATTGGCCGTTCCTAACGTTCTGTAATAGAGTCCTTGACGACTGTTGAAGATCAAGCGTGACTTGTTGGTCTTGAATTAAATGAGAAAAAGACCAATTATATGAAATCAATAAACAAAAAAATATTTGTCCAACAATAAGGCAAAAGATCACTATTAATAGCAAAAACTTTGAGGTAGTTAAGGAGTTCGTCTAACTAGGAGTTAATATTAATTCAAAGAACGACACCTTACCGCATCTAGCAAAACAAATGATTTCAAAACTCCTCTCTCGTAAAACGAAGTACACCCTCTCCAAAACAATATAACTATAAGCAGAAAGGCAGAGATGATACTGAGCCCTTTCGAAAGAAAAATTCTTCGGTGGACATTTGGTTCTGTGTACGAGGAGGACGAATGGAGGAGAATATATAACCGTGAACTCTATAAGATGTACCATGATGTGGATGTAGTCTAGAAGTCCAAAACACGTCGACTAAATTCGCTCGGCCATATTGAGTAAATGCGGACAACAATACTTCAGCTAAGAGAGTCTTCGAATCCCCTCGCAGAGGCTAGAGTGCTGGGCATGATTTCAAAGCTGCGTTTGATCTAGTGAATAGGAGTTTTCTGATGTATAAACTTTCACAACTGGGTGTTTCAGGAGTACATTCAATGTTTAGATTTTCTCGACCTACATCCATATTCCAAATTCTAAGCGACTTTTACTATAAGGGTAACTTCGAGAGTCTCAGTCGTGCCCTTAATTTGAAATGAAACTTTATCTTGATCCATTGAGAATTTAAAAAAAAATAACATCTTCAAATATCTTGACTTGTTGGCAAGTTGTGAAATTCACCTTTGAAATTTGTCATGGAAGCAGTAGGGAGGCTTAATTTACACCAAAAAGGTATAAGATAAACTTTTTTAATTTATTCCAAATAGAGGAATACGACAGCGGGAAGCTGGTTGATTAAAGTTGATTTTTATCGAAACCATCAGAACGCACGTAGAATGAAGGCATAGTTAAAAGAAACATGCCAAAAGGAAAAACCAACAGTCAATTTAGTCTCAAAAACATGAGCCTCAACAACTTTACTTCATAAAGCCAATGAAGCTTCCAACTCAAATATTATAGTAAATCTCAACTTTTGTTTTCATTTGGCTTTGTAGGTACTTGCAATTACTACTATTATTTGAAGCACTCGCATAAACTCTTGACAGAACTAGCTACCTAAGTACAGCCCGAGCCAGGGTCCCAAGTCCCAACACAAATGGAATCCATAAACACGGCTATTCTTACAACTTTCAAACGACACTTTTGAAGTTTCCTGCAATAATGTCCTAGACTTAATAGAGAAGAGAAAAAAAAAAAGAAATTGGAAAAATAAATTTGTGAAAACAAAAAAAATTTAAACTTAAAAGAGGACGAAGATAAAAAAGGCATAATATGGGCAAAAGGTCCTGAAGAAGGAAAAACGCAAAAAAAAATCATAAAACAAAATGAGGAGAAAAGCTTTATTAGTGCCGTCCATTGGCGAGGTTTTAAAGTTTTTATTATCTTTTTTGCTACTTTCTAAAAGTGAAATCCCGAGAATTCATCATCCAGAAAGAGAAGGGAGAAAATTCACAGACTTGACGGTGTCCATTTGCGGTTTGACCAACTTCATCACGAACAGAACTATACTTGCAATTTTATAGTTTTGCCTCATTTGGTCTTCGTTTTTTTAGCTGCTAATCCTGCGATTTATGTATTTTGGTAGAGTTGGTGGGTACAGCGTGTTTCACAAGAATTTCAGATTTAATAAAATGCATTACTGGCCCCCACGAATTTGCTCCTAAGTACTTAGGATTTTAAAAATGGAAGTTAACAGTAAAAAATATTCAATGTTAGTTTTAAAAAGGCTAGAACCGTTTTTTCTATAGTTGGGGCTTAAAACAGAATCGCATATAAGCAAATGTTCGTATGAGTTTATTCAAAAAATAACAATTTAAAATCGTAAAAAAATTGGTTCAACCTACAATTCTTAAGAAAAATGTTGGTAATTTTAAGTTTTTAATATTGTGCAAACAAAAATTGAATTTAAAAAAAAAATAATTTTGTGGTACAGAATTTTCAATCAAAAATCTGTCTGTTCGACTACAGCCTAAACAGCTCGGCCGATTTTCTTCAATCTTGAAAGATATCGTTTTTAATTTTTCCCCCCACATTTTTTTTCCTTTCTTTTTTTAAGACCAAAAATAACGGTACCTGCCATACGAATTTTTTCCTTCCTTCCATACAAATGTTAAAAAAAATGGTTTTCGAAAATCGTATTTTTCTCGAAAACGGTGCCGAGAATTTTGCTAAATTTTTTTTCTTTCAATTAATTCTTACGATCTATAATAATTTAATTAAAAAAAATTGAAAACAAGATATTACTGACTGTACCTACCATAGAGCGATTTTTTCGAATTTTAATGAAATTTTTTATAGAGAAGCTTCTAAAACGTTTAAAAAATATTGCATTTCAAAACTTTAAGAAAAATATTATTTTGAATTTTGAAAAAAAATCTATTTTTTTTTTTGAAAAATTCAATATCTCAAAAAAACGGTTCAATATTTTTTTGTAAATTTAATTTGTATTCGAACAGTAATAACAACTTTAAATTGGCGTACCAAAATTTGTTCTTAAAAACGATTTAAAAATTTTGTACATATGTAAGAGCTTACATTTTCTTAAGAAACCATTACAACGACTTTTAATTTAAATTTAAATTTATTCAGATTTGCATAGCATTCTGTTTCTATTTCTTACTACTAAAAAGAGTTTAAAAAATAAAATTTATCCTTATGAACAGTTTTCTCTAATAACATTCATTTTAAAATTCCTAGTCTATTACATAGGAGCAAGTTCGTGCGACCCAGTCGTGCATTTTATTTTTAATGAATCAGATAGTTACAATAAGTGAAACTTTCTAACTTACTTTAGCTGGCGCTACAGTCCAAGTAGGCCTAGGGGCTCAACTATCAAGCTTCTTCCGCTAGTTCGGTGCCAGCTAGCTGTTTCACACGACATGTCGGTTATGTTCCCCTCCTCCTTGTGTACGCTATCTGAGTAGCTGTCTTCTTCTACTGCGTCGTCCTTGGGGATTAGATTCGACTTTTCAGGCCGGAGTATTTTGGTTCATTGGTAGTACTTGTACATGACCCAGCCATCTCATTCGTTCGATGAGGCCGATTTCGTTGTACAGCCCGTAGAGTTCATAGTTATATCACTCTCCGTCTATGCAGATGGTATCAAAGATCGCAAGGACAATTATTTTCCTCTCAAAACCTTCTACTGCATTCTCATTCACTTGCGACAATGTCCATGTCTCTACACCATATACAAGGACCGTGATGATAAAAGTTACATAGGGGGACACTTTAGTTGGTAGAGAGACGACTTTGTTACTCAGTTGCCTTCTTAGTCCAAAGAAGCAGCGATTGGCAAAAGGTATTCTCCCTTTGATATTAGCGCTGGTATTGTTGTCCGGATGGTGTTGCTGAAGAGGCGGTTGTTGTTGCTAAAATTGCTAATTATGAAATTCAGGCGGATAAAGGTATCTCTGTGTCTGATGGTGCTGCTGTGAGTGCCTTTGTAAATGACACCGATGCTGCTTGCAATGTAAATTGTGCTAATGGTAATGTTGATCTTAATGTTGTTGTTGTTCCTAATGCGACCGTCACAGACGAAAATATCAGGGTTGTTTTGCCTGAGGCGACTCCTAAAACCAATAAAAGATCTGCTCCTCGTGATTTAGTTAGCAGTCTAAAGGATGTAAATCTATCAAATGATGAGAATGATCTTTGGATGGATGCAAATTCGAAGAAAAAACATACCAAGCCTAGAGTTGTTGTTGGTAATAAAATAAATGAGGGTAGTAATCTGGGTGTTAATGTTGTTCAACGCCTAAAATGGCTTCATTTATCGAGTTTTAAGCCTTCAACAAGTGCTGAGTCTATTGCCGAGTACGTCTCTTCGGCTACGAAAACAAACTCGGCGATGTTTCCCTGTTATAAGCTTATAAAAAGAGATGGTAGTGATGACAATCATAAAAGGATAAATTTTTAAATTGGCATACCTATTGAGTTCGTTGATGTTGTCTATGATGGAAATTTTTGGCCGACTGGTACGCGAGTTAGATTTTTCGATTTTCGTTCAAAAAACGATGTAGATCAAGGTCAAAACAACGACATATAGCTGCATGGAATTCAAATATAGTTTCAATTTATTATCAAAACACTGGAGGTTTGCGAACAAAAACAACTGATTTTTTCAACGCAGTAATTGATTGTTCGTATGCTGTTATTGCTCTAACCGAAACTTGGTTGTGTGAAAATATACTAACATCGGAGCTCTTTGGTGACAATTATGTTGTATACAGAAAAGATCGTTGTCAGATTCAAACTGGTTTAACAAGAGGAGGTGGAGTTTTGCTGGCTGTTCATTCTTCGTTAAAAAGTAAATGGGTTGAGCTTGATCATACATCAGGTTTGACTGAGCAAATTTGTATATATGTTAATCACATTCGATCTAGTGATGGCGCTGCTGTTAAAGTTTATTATTTTGTATCTTATATACCACCTGGCTCTAATGTTAATATTTATAAGTCTCATATTTCTAATATAAAAAACGTTGTGCATAAATTGGATACTAATTCTTATGTTATAGTACTAGGTGATTTTAATTTAAGTAATATAAAATAGATTTATTCTATAGATGATAAATGTTTACTTCCCTGTAATGTTTTAAAGGATTTTGAAATTGAAGTACTGGATTCTATGCTCTCTATGAGCTTTATTCAAATAAATGACATCCGAAATAGTATTTTTCGAATTTTAGATTTAGTTTTTGCATATGAAGAGTTAGATTTAACTGTAACTGAAGCAGAGTTTTTACTTTCAAATAATAGTGTTCATCACAAAGCTTTGCATATCTCATTTGATATATTGTTTTTAAATTGTTATAGCACTGATGTTAATATAAGAGAATTCAGATATGATTTTTTTAAAGCTGATTATAATTATGTAAATAACTATCTCTCTTCAATTGATTGGGAACTTAGCTTATCCGGTTTCTCTGATTTACAAGAGGTGTACTTGCTGTTCATGAATATTATTGAAGACGTTTTTGCTAAATGTCTGCCTATGAAAAAAGTTGTTTCTTCTAACAGACCTGTTTGGTTTAATAAACAATTAATAAACCTTAGAACAAAAATGAAGCGTGTGTATAGAAAGAGTTTACGTAATGCATTATTACACGTTGAATTCTGCAGATTAAGAAAGGAATATGAATTCTTGAAAAGATTTCTATATCGTCAACATATTTTGTCTTTAGAATCGAATATTAAAAGAAACTCAAAAGCATTTTGGACTTTCTTAAATTCAAAAAGAAAATCAGTTGGTATTCCGTCATCCATGAGTTATAATGGCAACACTAGTAGTGATTTAAAAGAAATTTGCGACATGTTTGCGAGTTTTTTTCAATCAAATTATGTTTCTGAACCTGTAATTAATGCTAATTTAGATTTAAAAAATTCTTTGATCAATTTAGGAAACCTGCATATCTCTGAAGATGATATTCTTACTGAGCTTTCAAATCTTCAAGAGTCTAATAGCCTTGCGCCCGATTGTATCCCAGCCACTTTCTTTAAAAATTGTAGATCTAATTTGCTCACTCCTCTTCGTATAATTTTTAATATCTCCTTATCAATTGGTGTATTTTTGGATAACTGGAAGTACTCTTTTGTAACTCCAATTCATAAGTCTGGTTCGAAGCTAATTGTAGAAAATTACAGGCCCATTGCAAAGCTTCAGTTGCTACCCAAAATTTTCGAGGCTATTGTTAAAAGTAAAATTTACTCTGTTGTACGGGGTGTGATATCGGAGTCACAGCACGGGTTTGTAAGTGGAAGGTCCACAGTAACTAATTTAGCGATCTTCACTAACTACTGCCTTTGTAACTTGGAGCGTCACATTCAAATTGACACCGTTTATACTGATTTTGCCAAAGCATTTGACCGTGTTCAATTCCATATTTTGGAACAAAAGTTAGCAAGATTTGGATTTCACTCAACCTTGTTGAAATGGATAATGAGTTACTTAACTAACAGAAAACAGTACGTTAAAATTGGGTCACATATTTCTAAAGTAATTTTGAATCACTCTGGAGTGCCGCAAGGAAGCCATCTCGGGCCACTCTTTTTCATGTTGTTCATTAATGATTTACCTAGTTGTATTTTAAATTCTACTGGTTTACTATTTGCAGATGACTTTAAACTATTTCGGTCAGTTCAATCATTGTCTGATTGTACGCAACTACAAGAAGATATAGACAGACTATCAGAATGGTGTGAAATCAACTGCTTGCACCTTAATATCCGTAAATGCTTCATCATGTCTATTACAAGGTCAAAAAATCCTATTATATTTTAATATAACATCCATAGTAATGATCTTCTGCGCGTTTCGGTCAAAAAAGATCTGGGAGTTGTTTTCGACTCCCAGTTAAATTTTGCCTTGCATATGGATTTTATAATATCTAGGGCAAATGCTATGCTTGGGTTTCTTTTTCGCAACTCTAAGGAGTTTAGTGATCCCTACACCCTAAAATCTGTGTTTATCTCTTTGGTTCGATCAAACCTCGAATATTGTTGCATAATCTGGTCACCTTATTATAGCAATGGTTCTTTACGCATCGAAAGAATTCAAAAGAAGTTTACGAAGTATGCTCTTCGCAAAATCTACTCTCAACCAGATATGCCCACATATAAAATTAGATGTCAACTGATTGCATTATTACCTCTTCAAGAAAGAAGAGTTTATTATTTTGCTATGTTTGCAAGAGATGTAATTTGTGGACACATAGACTGTTCACACTTACTTTCTTTGTTCAATTTTTACGCTCCTTCTCGCTCCCTAAGACTTAGACAAAACGCCTTCTTTTATATACCAAGACACTTTACTAATTATGGTTCAAATAATCCTTTAGATAATGCCGCAGTCTGTTACAATCAATTTGAAGAGTTGTTAGATTTCAGTATGACTAGAAATGAATGCAAGGCTATTATTTTAAATGCATTGTAAATATTATATATATAATTTTAGTGTAGTTATGTAAAATGTTTTATTGTATTATCCACTAAAGTCTATTGTACTTGTTAGATGAATAAATAAATAAATAAATAAATAATTAATAGCGGCGCCTATAGGTATACGTATACTCCTAAACTACCTCAAAGTGACGTTTTTTCCAAGACGTGAGTGTTGTGTCTTGTGTGTCCTTTCTTGATGACAGCAAAATACACTCATCTTCTTCGTTTCCGTTTCAATGGCCACAAATGCGCCATTGATATCTCGCTTTGTTCTTCCAATTATGCCAATGCCATCGGCGTATCCGAGACTTTCCTCTAGTATAAACGCGTGGTGAGATTTGCATTATTCTTTCAATAACTATGTTGCAGAAGTCGCACGGCAGAGAATCACCTTGCCTAAAACCTTTTCTTGACATCAAATGCATCGGTAAGATCTTTTCTTACCTTAATGTCGAAGCGTAACTTCTCCATCGTCATCCTACACAAACGAGATAGTTCGTGCCCATTGATGCTATCATAAGCGGCTTTGAAATCGATGAAAAGGGAGTTGGTGTTGATTTGAAGTTCCTGTGTTTTCCAGGATCTTCCGTTATGTAAATATTTGGTCGATCGTGTTCTTTCCTGGTCTTAAGCCTCACTTACATGGTCCTAAAAAGTTGTTGACGAGAGGCTTCAGACGTTCACATAATACGGGAGAAAAGTTCTTGTGTGTTCAGGAGACTTATGCCTCTGTAGTTCACACATTACATAGGGTCTCCTTTCTTAAAAATCGGGCAAACAATGCAGAGGTTCCATTCATCGGGTATGCTTTCTTGCGACCATATTGTGGATGTGAGCCGGTGCGTACTCCCAACTAAGTCAACGTCTGCCTCTTTAGAAAGTTCTGCAACGAGGCCGTCAGATCCAGGCGCCTTGTTGAACTCAAAATTCGATATACGTAGCTATCTTCACTTCGTACAGGCTGGGTGAGCTGTAACGTTGATCTGCATCTCACAAGTTTAATGGTATTTGTTGGGGGGATTCCTTTATTAAATCCCAGTCACTAGCATCTATCTATGGGGCTGCAACAAACTAAACTTATACAGAATTACAATTTATCATTACACCGACCGACTAGCTCTAGCTCGGTGGTTAAAGCCCAGATTGAAAAATAAATTGAGATGAGCTTCTCAGTGGCGTAGCGTAGGGGGGGCGGGGGGGGCGGTCCGCCCCGGGCGGCAGGCTTAGGGGGGCGGCCAAATGTCGCCGGTGATGCGGGTAGAGTAGAAATCATATGTTTCATGACAGATCGTTTGACAAGTCAACAAACAACAATGATTTAAATTTGAAATTTGCCACCCTATCTGTGGTTCATCGTTGACCGCTTTCGTGAATTCGTAGGGTGAGTAAGGCCGTAAGAGTGCATTCCGTATTGTCGCGCTGATCGCGAAACTAAAACAAAACGTTCCGAAACTCTCGCGAAACTGAGAGGGAGCGTTCCGAAACATATGATATGCATATGCGAGATATGATAAGATAACTAGGATTCGACGGAAACGTTATTCTAGTCTCAGCCAGCTCAATGTTTTTGCTCCCTCCCGCATCACAGAAAGTTATTTCGATTGTGTTGTTTATAGTTTAAATACTGTTGAATCTTCTAAAACTAAGCACTTAGTACTTCACTCAACCTTTGAACTAGTTTTTGAAAATGAAAAGAGTTAAAGGAAGCGGCGCGGAATAAGGCAAGAAAAAGGATAAGAAAGAAGCAGACGCGAAATATTTCAGTTCTAGTTCTGGTTCAAAAGCTACGTTAACGTCTTCGGCGGCATCCAGCAGCAGCGGAAGTGATTCCAATGTAAGTAAGATTCCTCCATCTACAATCGTGAGTGGCCTAGAATTGTCCTCCGGCCAATATTCATGGGAATGCATAACTTATTTTATGGGCAGAAGAAGAAGACGTGCCTGCCGTCGAAGTTGGAAGTCGTTCTGGTCCCACCACAGAGCAGGGTCAAGACGAAGTCGACTCACCAGAAGTATCTCAAGGATCTAGTCACAAGCCTGCAGAAAAAGTGAACCTCGTGAAGCTGTATAGACGCTTAAAAATAAGTTTGTGGAAGTTCTTGAGGTACTGGAAGAATTGACGGATCGGTAGCCAGTCTTCTTCTGACAGTCAAGCAGTCATTTAACTTCCTCACTTTTCTTGGCTTTTGAGCTGCAGAGCTACCTGAAGAAGATGACGCACAGATTTACCTGCAGCAATGTGGACTGAGTGTGGATAAGTGTGCTCAGAAACTCTGCGGTTTAAAAGCTCTCCTGGTGGAGAGCAGAGACCGTTTCGTCCAAGCCGCAATCGACTTTTCTAAGACTTTTTGGAAAAAACTCGGAATCGATCTCAAAACGAGTACAATTCGCAGGAAAAAACGCATGCGTGGAGATGAATCCGCAGATGCAACTTTGTCTCATGAGCTTCATTCGTAAGGCTCGTAAAATCCATTTATGAAACCGCTAATTCTATTTTACTTTCAATAAAAGATACTTCATTGCCTGTGAAATGATGTCTCGAAATTTAATTTTAATTTAGTATTGAATGGGGGCGGCAAAATGGGTCTCCCGCCCCGGGCGCCGAGATGGTACGCTACGCCACTCAGCTTCTTAATGATTGAGTAAATAGCATTAAACTTAATAACTAAGTTTTATGTTAATTACTCAATTATTTTCTAAATGTATGAAATGCCTAAAAGTAGGCAATTTAATTTCTAAACTACAAACTTTCTAATATATTTTCTTCCCCATAATCCAAAGTTTGTATTTTGGCGTCAACAGTATTATCTCTATTGGCACCTGGTAAGTTGCTTTGCAAGCCACAAATGGAGATAGAATTTTTTACGATTTGTCGTTCAATGTATTTCCCATAAGAAAAAAATCAAAAAGGGACTCGAAAAACATAAATTTTACTAATTAATTTTATATCAACGGGTATCAATATTATGATTTTAACAGAATAATAATATGTATTTATTTCTAAATCAGGTGGAAAATATATCAAAACGTAGTAATTAATCCTGTGCAATGTGTACTCAAAAAATGTTAAGAAATTACAAGAAAACAACAACAAATACTTAAGAACAAAATGGATACAGACGAATTTTTTGAATTAAGTCACAGAAATAACAGAGTTTCTTTCATTTTTCTGCTTTTTAATTTTTCTTGATTATCATAAAAATTTGTTAACAAGAAAAAAAAATTTTCACAAAACACGAAAACACTAGACGGCGTACACCGAAAAATTAGTAGAAGTACCTCGTTTACTCGTAGATAGTATTAGTAACCTTTATTATGTTTTTTTTGTTACATTATGTTTTATTATATTACATTTACATTAATTACACTAAAAAAAATTGCTGACTTAGAATTGGTCAGGTCACAGGGGTCTTATGTTTGTTTTATTTTTAATTAAATAGATAATTATTGATTTAAGGACAAATATTCTACCTTGAGACTAAAATATGGCTAGTCAAAGAAGACCATACAAATTGCTTCTCAAAAAAATTGTTTCATCTGTCATTCACATACAATATGTTTACGATTTTTGAAGATAAATTACAAAAGATTAATTAAGTTTCTTACTATATTTTCAACCTGATTTAGAAATTGACATATATTACTATTCTTTTAAAATTATAAAATGCATACCGGTTCATATAAATTTGATTAGTTAAATCAATGTTTTTCGGACCCATTTTTGCTTTTTTACTTGCGACGCCGACGCGACGTAGATATAGGTAGGTACTATAAGGCAAATTATGCATTGGGAAAATAAATCGAACTTGAGATTTTGATCAAAGTTGACATTACGATAATAGCGAAGACCAAAAAAGTGGGTCTCGCAATTCTGTCTGTCTGTCTGTCTGTCTGTCTGTCTGTCTGTCTGTCTGTCTGTCCGACTACAGCTAAAGGGCTCGGCCGATTTTCTTTAAACTTGGTAGATATGGGTTTTAATTTTTTCCCCCTGGATGTTTTTTGATTTGATTTTTTAAGAATCAAAATAACGGTACCTGCCATACGATTTTTTTTTCGAAATTTTATAAATATTTTTTTTTTCTCAAGAACTGTCCCACAGATTTAGAAAAAAAAATTTATAAGATTTCATTTAGTTAAACCTATGTAATGAATGAAAAAAAATTTCCGAAAAATTATTATTTTTGGTACCCCCCTTGGAACCTTTTTTTTTGTTTTTGATTTTCTCAAAAACGGTACCACCGATTTTGATCATTTTTTTTATGCTAAGGCTCCCCAGCAGTTTCAATATTATTTTCTATTCAAATTCTCAGAAAAAAAAAGTTTTGGATTTTTAAAAAAATTGCCAATTTTTTTTTTGAAAACTCAATATTTCGAAATCCCCAATCCCCATGCTCGATTTTTTTAAAACTTAATAAATTAAAGTTTCTTCAAATAATCTACAAGACATGAGAAAAAAAAAATTATTTTACCTAAAAATAACGATACCCCCATACAAATGTTAAAAAATGGTTTTCGAAAATCGTATTTTTTTCGAAAGCGGTTCCGAGAATTTTGCTTAAATTTTTAGTCTTTCGATGAATTTTTAAGATCTATAATTTAATACAAACAAATTTGAAAACAAGACATTACTGACTGTACCTACCATAGAGCGATTTTTTAAAATTTTTAATTTCTCATTATCGACGTAACGGATTTTAATGAAATTTTTTATAGAGATGCTTTTAAAAACTTTTAGAAACATTGCATTTCTAAACTTAAAAAAAAAATATTATTTGAATTTTTGAAAAAAAAAATCATTTTTTTTGAATATTTAGAAAAATTTATATATATAAAACCTTATTTTATTAAGAAACTACTACAACGACTTATAATTTTTGTTCTTGCATAAATTCTTTTTTTTTATCTCTTGCTACTAGAAGAATTAAAAAAATGATGATAATTTCATACTTATGAACAGTTTTTTATAATAACATTCGTTTTTAAAATTCCTAGTCTATTACATAGGAGCAAGTTCGTGCGACCCAGTCGTGCATTTTATTTTATTGTATTTCCAAAAAAAAATTCCGATAAAATTGGATTAAAAACTTTAGAATAAAGTGGTTGGACCTCTAAAACAAAATTCGTTAAACGGCTATTCTTAGCACTAGCTAATATACATACATACATACATACATACATACCTATATTTTGTTTATAAATAAGCGTTGACACTTCTAGCTTGGTTTCTGAAACCAAATTTAAACACTTTTATATTTGCAGTACAGGGAAGATAGGATATTTGCCTTTCAGTCTGACCATTATGAATTTCAATAAGCTATTATTGTTATTTTAAAGCTGTGAGCGTTAAAAATTCCCGCAAATCTCACAAAAATATCGATAGAGTTACCAACTATACAGGGTGTCCCACAGTCACCGCCCCAAACGAAAACCATGGATTTCTGAGGTCATTTTAAGTTGAAAAACTTAAGAGGTAATTTTCTCGTTTTCGTCCCGTTTTCAAGTTATAACGGTTTTTATGATTTTTGCCTTAACTGGCTTTATCTTTGCCAAACTAAGTCCGATTTGTAAGATTTTTGTTATAACCAATCAAGAATTTATTACAGTTTTAGTTTGTCCCAAAACTTTTTTTTCTGCGGACAACCGTTTCTCCGCAATTTTGCATCAAACACAATTTTTTCGTTTTTTAAGTTGTTTTTTTACTTTGATATCATTTTATTTAAAAAAAACACGTTAATGAGTATTAATTTGTTTTCGCATACCTATTATTAAAGCCCATTTTATTTTTATAAAAAAAAATAATTGCTTTTCCTTAAAAAGAATACTAAATGTAATTAACAAAAAATAAACAAACTGAGTGAATTTAAAAAAAAAAACTAATTTTTAAAAAATAAATCAACCTTCAGTCCAGTTCAGCTCTTTTATCTCTGCCAATATAAATGACTTATTTTGGCTTGCCACAAATTCTTTTACTTTAGCCCCAACTATTTAGCTCAATGATATTTAGTTCGCAATGGTAACTTCTTCGAAGGACTTTATGTCCTGCAGCACGTGCGGACGCAGAAAATAATTTCGGAGGGGGTTTTAGAAAAAAATATAAAATTTTTATAAATATATTATTTTATTACTTTATCGAAGGTTCTTGCTAGTTACATGATCTTTATTGTTATCAACATAAATATGTTATAACTAAACAATATTGGCTCTTAGGGATAGGGACTTTTGGAACAATTTCATATAGCTAATGTTGCAACGGATACCCATTTGGCAAATTTGAATAATGTTACCAAAAGTTGGAAAATATTCTTTTTTATTAATTTTTAGACATAGACTTTTACTACGGGCCGGCCCTGTGATGGATGCCATTATTTGGTTCATATAATATCATCAACATTCTTAAACAAATTTTTAAGAAAAAATCTTGGTACGCCAACTTGTAGCATTTATTATTGTACGAATACAAAATAAATTTCCAAAAAATATATTGAGCCATTTTTGAGATAACGAATTTTGAAAATCAATGTTTTTTAAACTTTTTAGAAGCTTTTCCCTGAAAAATTTCATTCAAATCCGTTCTGCCTATAATGAGAAATTCAAAATTCGAAAAAACTATTCTTTGTAGGTACAGTTGGTTATATCTTAATTTAATTTTTTTTTTATTAAATTACAGATCGTAAAAATTAATCGAAATAAAAAAAATTTTTATCAAAATTTTCGAGGCTGTTTAAAAAAAAATACGATTTTCAAAAAAAACTTTTTTACATTTGTATTGTGGGTACCTTTATTTTTAGATAAAAACATTTTGGGGCTTCCAAAAAATAACTATTTTTTTAACCACTGCATAGATAAACTCAATGAACTTTTATGAATTTTTTTTAATTCTGTGCAACAGTTTTTGAGAAAAAATAATATTTATAAAATTTCGAAAAAACCGTATATTATTTTTAGTCGTAAAAAAAAGAAAAAAAACCTGTGGGGGGAAAATTCAAAACGATTTCCTTGTTACACGGGGGCATAATGGGGGCAATATTGCTGTTTTTTATTTAATTACTTATAGTTACTTATTGCATACTTTACTAGACATTTAAAGAAATTGTGGTATGAATATAATATAAATAAAGTTGTTAACTTTTGTTCCTACTTTATAAATAAGTACAAGTATTGACTACAAATTTTTGCGAATTTCAAAGAAAATTGCCTCTACCTTTTTTTTTATTTACATGAACTCCTTTTCTTGGTCCGTACGTACGTTAATAATATTTGAATTATGGAAATTTTTTATGAAAAGATATAGAAGAATTTATGGCACGAAAATAATACTTTGTTTTTTTTTTTTTTAAGAAAATGAATCCTTATTTTTTTATTCCACATGTTTCGGAGGGGGTTTGAACCCCCAAAACCCCCACCTGAGTTCGCCCCTGTCCTGCAGCTTTGAATATTTCATCGAAGACTAAGGTTTCAAATTGGGCCATGTAAAGTTTCACAATACAAAACAGATCAACTTTCACCATCATCATCTTTGAAGTTGATACCGTTAGAACTCAGCCATTCTTTTATTTCGTTCTTTCTGGTGGAAGTTGACGGAGCCCTGTTTTTTTTTTAGTGTGATACGAAGAATTGTCTAAAACTATAACTGAGTTGGGTTCCAAGCGCTTTAAAATCTCTCCAAACCACTTCCAATATACCTAGGCGTTCATGTCTTCATGATAATCTCCACTAATTCCAGACACGAAACATTGGAGTCCGTCATCAACGAAACCTGTAGAGCTTCCTATGAGGGAAATTATCAGTCTCTTTCCTTTTCCGGATAGTGAACATAGTCCTGTTGACAATCCCTTATTGAATGTTTGCCATGGTTTTTTTACGGCTAGATCAATCCAAAATTTTTTACTGGTGTGTTCTTCGTTGAGCCAAGTCTCATCAGTAAAATAATTTTGTTTTTAAGTTATCTTATATTTTTGATCTCACGTAAGTAACTTCTTCTCCATGTTATAAAGCATTTCTTTCCAAAACGAAACTCTTCCGCTGACGTTTGACGAACTTAAAGCTTAGATCTTTTTTGTAAATTATATGAAGGGATGTCCGGCTTTTTTGAGTTATATTTTCATTGAGCTTAACCTCAATGAAAATTTTGTCCAGTGTTGAAAGTTCATTGTTGATGAAACTGATGAAATTGATGAACTATTTGCCCGATAGCATATCTATCAAAATCATCGACTTTGCTCTTAGCAGATTTTTTGTTTTTGGTGGTGAGTTGTGGCTCTTGATTTTGTTTTCCCTTGAACAATTATATAGACGGTTCGTTTTGATACGGAAAAAATGTCTGCTGTTTTCTGAACAGCTTCTCTTTTATTTTTAACAAGGTCGTTAAATTTGTTGGTTGCGTTGACGATCTCCTGTTTTTTTTCTTTGCATCTATCCTTCGAAGATCTTGAAGCCATTTTTGGTGTAAATTTACGCAGTACAAAAAAAAATAATCTTAAAAGTAAATCTTTATTACAATGCACTATTTTTCAAACATCACACACGTAATACTTTTTTTTTATTTGTACCTATTTTAATATAGCAAAAAGTATTAGCAATTCAAAATCAAAATTGCACTTGAATATTGAACCGAACTACATCAAAAATTCGCGCGAATAAAAACTCTTTCGAAAAGGCAATAACCAACCATTGCATAACTGTATTTTAATTTTTAATTGTTTTCCATACATAAGAGGAAGACATAAAACAAAAAACACCAAGCGTCAGGACCTTTTTTTCTAAAGTAGAAATATTTGCTGTCAAAAGCTTTAAAAAAGCTTAAATTCTGAAACTTACATAGCAAAAACCAATGAAAATGCCAAATGAATTCCCATTCACTGGACAATGGGAACTCTGATTCAAAGATTTTTTTTTATAAACACAATGGTGCAAAATTTTAAATATTTAAAACCTGCTCTAAATCAATTTTAAAATGAAAGTCGGTTCTAAACATTATGCATAAAACGAGAACCAACTTTTTGTTAATTTTATGGATAAAGTCCATATTGACAATGGTCATTTCATACCAAAGCAAATCGAAGTAAAAATGTTTACTAATGTTTTATTCCCTTTTTAAAAGAAGTGCTCTGTAAATAGACTGAATCACAGAATATTAAAAATTTGAAACAATCGTACAAAAGGGCTCTACGGTCTTTAATTTTATAATATTGTGGCCGGCAATGGACAGACAAATCTGTACATACGAATTCACCTACATAATGTTTATGAGACGAGTAGCTTAATAAATGGCCACCTTGCAAGAACAAAATTGAGTTGTTGTGAATTAACGATATACATATTCTTATACTTCATTTCCGTCTAAAATAATGCAAATAACTTATAAACAATTAAAATCTGTATACCTACCGAGGTAGTATATAAAATGTACTTTTTTCGTCGAAAAATTGTTTGGTTTTAAGTTGTCTGTTCATAGACACTTTCTATGCCGTACGCAGTGGTGTAGCGTAGGGGGGGCGGGGGGTTGGCGGTCCGCCCCGGGCGGCAGGCCTAGGGGGGCGGCAAACTGTCGCCGGTGATGCGGGTAGAGTAGAAATCATATGTTTCATGACAGATCGTTTGACAAGTCAACAAACAACAATGATATAAATTTGAAATTTGCAAGCCTATCTGTGGTTCGTCGTTGACCGCTTTCATGAATTCGTAGACGGTGAGTAGGGCCGTAAGATTGCATTCCGTATTGTCGCGCTGATCGCGAAACTAAAACAAAACGTTCCGAAACTCTCGCGAAACTGAAAGGGAGTATTCTGAAACATATGATATGCATAATGCGAGATATGATAAGATAACTAGGATTCGACGGAAACGTTATTCTAGTCTCAGCCAGCTCAATGTTTTTGCTCCCTGCCGCATCACGGAAAGTTATTTCGATTGTGTTGTTTATAGTTTAAATACTGTTGAATCTTCTAAAACTAAGCACTTAGTACTTTACTCAACCTTTGAACTAGTTTTTGAAAATAAAAAGAGTTAAAGGATGCGGCGCGGAATACCGCAAGAAAAAGGCTAAGAAAGAAGCAGACGCGAAATATTTCAGTTCTAGTTCTGGTTCAAAAGCTACGTTAACGTCTTCGGCGGCATCCAGCAGCAGCGGAAGTGATTCCAATGTAAGTAAGATTCCTCCATCTACGATACAACCGTGAGTGGCCTAGAATTGTCCTCCGGCCAATATTCATGGGAATGCATAACTTATTTTACGGGCAATAAGACGTGCCTGCCGTCGAAGTTGGAAGTCGTTCTGGTCCCACCACAGAGCAGGGTCAAGACGAAGTCGACTCACCAGAAGTACCTCAAGCATCTTGTCACAAGCCTGCAGAAAAAGTGAACCTCGTGAAGCTATAAAGACGCTTAAAAATAAGTTTGTGGAAGTTCTTGAGGTACTGGAAGAATTGACGGATCGGTAGCCAGTCTTCTTCTGACAGTCATGCAGTCATTCAAGTTCGTCACTTTTCTTGGTTTTTGAACTGCAGAGCTACCTGAAGAAGATGACGCACAGATTTACCTGCAGCAATGTGGACTGAGTGTGGATAAGTGTGCTCAGAAACTCTGCGTTTTAAAAGCTCTCCTGGTGGAGAGCAGAGACCGTTTCGTCCAATCCGCAATCGACTTTTCTAAGACTTTTTGGAAAAAACTCGGAATCGAGGCTCGTAAAATCCGTTTATGAAACCGCTAATTCTACTTTACTTTCAATAAAAGATACTTCATTGCCTGTGAAATGATGTCTCGAAATTTAATTTTAATTTAGTATTGAATGGGGGCGGCAAAATGGGTCTCCCGCCCCGGGCGCCGAGATGGTACGCTACGCCACTGGCCGTACGGCATGCATCCTTCTAACCAGAAGGAGCAACTGCTACCGAAATTTCGGATCTCGAACGAACAGTGGCCAAAATCAATGACTATTCCACCAGGGGCATCCAGGAAAAATAAGCCATCATTTCCATTACCATTTGCATTAATTAATGTATCATAGACTTCCTTCTGTTTTGGATTCAACAGGGGTACATTCGTTTGAACTGATTAGTCTAATTCATGTCCATCATATTCACGTTCCAATTCTCTATTAAGGGTAGGTGTCCATTGAAAAAATAGGTTAGACTTTTGCGCTAAGCTGTATAACTTTCACAATTTTACGAATATTTCAATGAAATAAACGGTCATCGATTAGAAAAATGTTATTCAAAATACTTTTGCAGTCTTGAAAAAAATATAAAAAAATTGTGTGCCCAGAAACTGCCACACAAGTGGAAAAATCATACATTTTAGTAAGGTCCTTATTCAAATGATAGGGAAATTCCGAAAATATTACTTTTTTATTTTTTTTATATTTTTTTTATAGAAACAACATATTCCCAAATCACGTATCGTTCTTTTTTTTTTATTCTGTTTTATTATTTATTCAAAAAAAAATATATAAAACTATGAAAAACGAAGGAAATTCGCATAGTGGTATGAATGCTCTACTGGATAAAACTTCATAAGTATAAAAGATAACGAAGTAAAATTCACTCTTGTACAAAGCCAATAAGTATGTGCAATTACGTAAATTTTTTTTTTATTTGTTTCTTTATTTTTACAGTAACTTTTTACTAACAAAAGTCAAAAAATATACATTTTTTTACAAATATTTTGTTCTCTACCCTGGGAAATTGAGAGTTATATTTTTTAATTTTTGGAAATAATTTTTTAATCAAAGATTTATATTCCCTGAACAGCGTATCGTTCTTAAAAATTTAATAAAACTCATCTAAAGTTCAAAAAAATGCAATTCAATATGACGGTATTTGTAATGCATTTGCAAGAAAAGTATTAATAATACAGTTCTCACATATTTTTTTTATTTTTGTTTGATATTTTATTTACTAAACTCAAAAATACAAAATGCTTTTTTCACTCAATATTTATTTAATTTTATTTTTATAAAAGAGGTCTGTTTTGCATTTTTTAACAAAAAGTTCCTTTGCACACGCACACAAGTAAGATTCAGTTCACAAGAATTCCACTGCAGTATCAGCGCTTTGAAAGAGAATATTTGTTATTCTCTGTGCAAAACAATTTTTCCCGCCGATCCGCTCTCTTGATTCTTTTTTTTGTCTGGGCTCATTTAGTTTTTTATTCTTGTTTATGACTTGTCATCTTGCATCTCGTATTACAAGAACAGAAAAAATAAAAAAAACGTGTGAGAAATGATTGTTTTTAGTAGGTATATCGGTCGGAGGTAGGGCGGAAAAATGTTTTTTGTGTATGTATAAAAAAGAATATAAGTAGGTTATCACACATTCGCTGTCATAAATTTTGTTTTTTTGTATTTTTTTATTTGCGATCTATCATCATTCTACTGGTTTTTTATTTGTTTCTTCTATGGAAAGCCATTTTAGGTACACACATAGTAATAAATTGCGATGCATAGTGATCTTTATTTTTTTTTGCCAAAGGGAGTGTACATGATGGAAAAAAGGAAATCTGCGATGTTGTGTATAGAATAAGATACTATGCATATAAGTATCTACAATAGATTTTGTGTTGTTTTTTCCGATAGGTAGGTTCATAGGTAATGTAGAGGTGCAACGCCTTGTATTGATTTGGTATCGTAAGGATTGTTTTGATTTAATTTTGCGTAGGTAGGTAATGGATGTATCAAAAATATATTAGAATAGTACATGTTAATCCTGTGAATGAACGCAAATTGCATTTCACTGTAAGCGAATACGCAACAACCAAGGGATATGGCAAGTGGATGGCGCCAAAATATTATGTACAATATTATGCAGGTATCTTTTAATCTAAATACCTATGTACATATTTATATAAATAATTTAAGAAGGAAAATTCGATCACTTTTTGATTTCGATGGTGATGTATTCCACTGGTAGAAGAATGGTGAAAGTATATAGAAAGAATATGGGAAGTGCGCTTCTTTTATGTATTTTTGTTGGTTTTACATAGGAAGAGTTGTCTCCTTTATTTCAATATGTCATGGTGATAGATAATACTCTCGTTACAGTTATTTTCTGTTGTGTTTTTATTGTGCAAATCTATTTTGTACATACCTATAAATATTTTTTTGCAACAACTGCCTCCAAAAACAAACAAAGGAAACAAAAAACTCAAGCAAAAAAAAATTGATAAAAAGTAAGCAAATAGAAAAAACATACATATGTAATACCTACTTCGTTTTCATTAGGCCACGGCCACATGATGTAATTTCGTTGAAAATTTCGAAATGAGATAATTTTTAACAAAAGGACAATAGGCAAATCTGGCCTAGTTCTAATAAGAACGACCTTTATTTAATATACATATGTATGTTCATATATTCATTATCACTTAGTTTTTAATTTGTAAAAAAAAACAAGTATTAGTTTTCCAATAATGTTGTTGGTGTCAAAATTAAAAAATGATATAAAAATAAGAGCACATTTTTTGTTTTTTTTTTTCGATGAAGATTTTGACATGTTTGAAAAACCAATATTAAGTTCGTTTTTATTAAAGCTTAGCCGGTTATCTGTACATATCTGCCCATCAACATTTTTTTTTAACACGTTTTACTTACGACCACCAATTGTTACGTTGGTAGTTGACAAATTGTGAATAATTTCGAAATGACTTAATGAAATTCGTTTTTTTTTAACAAGATCAGTTTTTATATAAAATGCATTTTTAGTTTTTGCTTAATAAAATAGAAGCTTAAAATTAGTATATTAGTATACAAAGTAAAATTAAAATACAATGATGTTATTGGAAATAAAATTGACAAACTTTTTCTACAAAATTTGTTTCAGCTAATGGGAACCAGTGGCACCATTTTACTTCAATTATAGTAGATATAGTTTTTTTTTTTTCAAAATATTTAAAATCTACTTCTTACTTCGCACCATCAGCCAAATACTGAAATCTACCTCATTTTAAAAATCTCTGTTTCAACCTACTTCAATTTTACAAAAAAAGTCCAAATCTACTTCTTTTTCTCTATTTCACTCTAGGTACTATTTTTTTATATTAAACGCGCACTCAATGTCAAGGGGTTATGAATAAAATCAAAATGTTAAACACAGTGCAAGAAATTAGGAAAGTATATCCTAGGAAATACCGATACACATTGGTTTTTAATGTCTGCACATTACAATGAGTGGGAAATATTGAGCCAGGTAAAGCATTCCAGATTCGTGTAGTGCGGGTAAAAAAGGAGTCACTGTACTTGACAGTACGTCAGAAATTGGGCGAAATTGATGAGCAGTCCTAGAAGTACGGGTATTACGGTTGAATTGTTTGAGGGGGAGAACGCAACTGGCTACTTCACTAGAGCACTGTTTATGAAAATTGCGGCGGTGCTCGAGAGATTCAAATGTTTCAGTTAGACAACGGTCGCCTATAATTTTTAGAGCTCTCTTTTGAATTCTGTGCAAGAGACTAAAGAGGGTTTTTAGAGCACCTACCTAGTGGGAATTGCACTCGAGCTTTGGACGAATATAGGCCTTATAGATTACAGCCAGATTAGTAGGTGTAAAAAACTTCTTGCATCGGCGGAGAAAATCTAAACACTTAGCGGCGTTTTTGGTTACGTCAAACATGTCATCACTTCCCAAATGACGGTCTGTGATGCACATACCTAGAAGCAGTTCAGTCTCCTCGATGCAAGTGCCAAACAGCATTGAGTTTTCGAAGCTTTGAATTCTATACGTTTTTTGATTCCCCATTGGACAATGCTATCAAGATCAGAATTTAATGAGCTTATCATACGCTGTCGTTGGTAGTCCACATCCGAAGGACAAGGATGTGAATCTAAAAACGAATATGAAAAGCTGAGGTTACTGTCATCAGCAAAACAATTAAGCGGAATAATATTCAGAAACTGTCGGAGACAAAACGGACCCCTAGGGCACACCAGCATTTATTTATTTATTTATTCATCAAGCAGAGACGCAGCTCTTAAAGACTACTTAGAACAATAGTAAATTTATATAAATAATAATAAATAAAACAAAACAAAAATAGAATGTACAATTAACATTAACCACCGAACTTTATTATTAATAAAAATTTTTTTTAAAACAGTCCCTACTTAAATATAAATTAAAATCAATAGCATTACAAACAGAATTAGCTTGTCTTAAAAAGCGAGTTAAGAGTTCATTGATTCCATAATTGACCCTATGAAAGGGTACACAAAATAAACGGTTATTTTATTACGTAATTCACGAAAAGGAACATGAAAGCCAATCAACGAAAGCAAGTAAGGGCAATTGATTTTATAATTTATTAAGTCTCTAACAAGCATTACACCGAAATAAATACGTCGTGATTCTAGGGATTGAATGCCCAATATCAGATTTGAAACCGTCCAAAACTACTTTTAGTAAACGGTCCGAAAGGTAATTTCTAATCCAACGAAGAAGAGATTCATCGAATTACAAAAAAAAAGAATATCAAAACAATAAAAATACACAAATAAGTAAGTCTAAAAGCAAAGGAACTCAACACACTGATGTGTACACGAATCCTATGTATGAAAATTTCGCTTGCATATGTGTTTTTAATTTAAAATTAAACTATATTTAAATATAGTAATTTTAATGTTATTTTTTATAAAAGAATGTTTTATTAATTAAATTAAATTTTTGTACACAATTTTCTTTAAAATTAAAAGAAAGGTATTGACAATTTTAAGTATTTAAAAGTATATATTTAAGGAAAACATTTGTCGTATACAATATTATTTCAAAATCAAAGAATCTGCGATGTAAAAATTTTGATCGAAATTGGAAGAGTCGCAAATGAAAAAGTAGAAAATAAAAAGAAGGTTCTATGACAGGTACCGATAATAACATTTATTTTTTACCAAAGTGTGGACTGCATTGTTGGTACAGTTAGCTATACATAATTTAAAAAAAAAGCATGAGAGCCGTTTTCAAAATAATTATAATATTTCATAATGGCTGTATGGAAGGAACCGAGCTAAAGTAAAACAAACCATTTCAATTTCTCCTCTAGGCTACAGATTGCGGTACAGAGTTACAGATAGACGGAATCATTACTCTTTTGTGTTGTAATGTCAACTTATGAAAATTCCCAGTTCAAATTTGTCTAAAAGCAAGTAAAAAGTCATTTTAAAATCTACTTCGATTTTTCACAATTTACTTCACTATTTTCTTCAAATCTCCTTCCATTTTTTTCCGGAAGTGGAAACGCTGATAGGGATTTCAAGTCTAAGATGTGTAACAAATGCAAAACTATGAAAATTGTTATCATTGTTTTTATTTTGATGATTAGGTACATAATATTCAGGAACAATAGATAATAAACGAACGGTTTGATCAACCAATTTCAAAATTGATAATCTGTTTGTTTAAAAAACACTTTTCCACTTTTCTTAAATGAACGGTCAATTTTAAAAAATCAATTATGTATCTCCATAACTTGTTTCAAAGAATCCATTATCTATAACGAATTTATTCATGTTTTCAAAACTGCCCAATTTACCTTTTATGTTGTCAATTTTTACATGTAAATTAGTAGTCAAAGACGGAACCACTTTTTGATCTGAAGCTATATTTTTTTGCACTTATTAATTTTATTGAATCATAAATAATCTCAAGACAATGAAGCTCTTTAAAAAATAAAAATTTAAAATGTTTAACTATGGATATTTTTTATTTTTAGAAACTCTGAAACAAGAAAAAGAAATATTTAAAACGCTTTTGGTTTCATCCCAATACGACCACTTTTCGCAGAGTTACAGCCCTTTGAAAAAGACTCAAAAGAACATTTATAGGTATAGGTATATAGTTACCATTATTATTTTTGAAAGTGTATTAATTTACTTGGGTTAGGAAATTTAATAATTTTTTTAGTTGAGCAATTTTTGAATTGTGAACTTTTTCCTAAAATTAATTGTCTACATTAAAAATAAATTCTGAATATCAGAGCAAATTCCCCGGGTTCCTAATGTCTAAATCTGTGCTCCCTTTTCTTAATTTTTTAAAATATCCTTAAAAGTAAAAGTCCTAGAACTAACAGATTAACCTTGTATAAATACGCAAAGAATAAAAACGCTATCTACCTAAATGCGAAAAGTTTCAATTCACCTGCAACCAAAAATAAAACAGAAAACAAACCGTCTATTATTGTGTCTAATTGTGAGCGCTGAATGCAAAAAACTCAATTTGCCTTTCCTAAACCTCAAACAATCACGATTCACGAAAAATTATTTTTTCTACCCAAAATACAAAAGGAAAAAAAACTTTCATTTATCTTGTGCGCAATCCGAGTCAATTCCAAATCAAATGCTTGTGCGCTGCCTGTGCGGCTTGCCAGCTTGCCACTCGTGCCTTGTTCCCGTTTTCTGTTATTTTTTTTTGATATTCTATTCCATCTTTCTCTATCTCTATGCGTGATGCGAAAAAAGAGGTATCCTGAAGAGACGGGACGAGCTAAATTTATTTTCTTAACACAAAAATTCTTAACTAAGAGAGCCATATTTGTGCACCAATACATGTACACGTTTTTACATGAGATTTGAATTTGCTTCTGAGGTAGACCTACCCTTAAATGCCTCATTCACTCCGCGATCTGGCGCTGGCATTCCTAACCTGTACCTGACTAACAAACTGCCGCATATGAGGTAACGAGAGGGTTACGAAATTCCGAATAACATAATCCCGTGTAACGAAATCCCGCAAAGTAAAATTCTGTAAAAAGCCTGTTATCTTAACAGAAAAATATTGTAATCACGAAAGTTGCTAATATCTAGCAGAATTTTTAATACTTTTCTAAATAATATTTCGTATTTTTGAAAAAAAAAAAAAATAAATGTATTGGACAACGAAAAAGAGTATTTAAGCAGTTATTAAGCAGTTAGTGGTTCCGCATCCGCATTAAACTATAAACTTCAGTTGTTCTTGTTCTTAGAACTCCGTAGAGGTAAGACCTCACGAGAAGATAGGAACTTGATTGCGTTGTGGTAGGGTGTGTTTGGTGGACGGGCTGGTTGGATGACTGGCTTGGTGGACGACGAGCTGGTTGGGTGACTGTCTTGTTGCCTGTTGGACGTTGGGTTGGTTGGTGACTGGCTTGTTTGACGACGGGCTGGCTGGTGACTGGCGTGTTGCGTAACTGGCTGGTTGGTGACTGGCCAGTTGGGCGACCGACGCGACGGGCTGGTTGGTGACTGGCCTGTTGGGCAACGGGCTGGTTGGTGACTGGCTTGTTTGACGACTCGACGGGCTGGCTGCTGACTGGCCTGGCCTGTTGGGTGACTGGCTTGGTGGACGACGAGCTGGTTGGGTGACTGCCTTGTTGGACGTTGGGTTGGTTGGTTACTGGCTTGTTTGACGGTAGGCTGGCTGGTGATTTAATTATTTTGAAAATCGATTTTAATAAGTCGAAATTACGGTAAAAGTGAATTTTAAGTTTGAAACAAATTTAAAAATTTCCTCTTTGCCAAATAGCTTAAAACGCTGGCTGTTGAAACTGAACTTTTACATATAAACAAATCTTTTTAGAGCTAAAAAAACATTGTAAAGAGAAACGAAACTAAAACACGCATTTTGATTGAGAAAACGAATGCCACAGGCGCCTGCCTGGCGACTGAATATCCCCTTAGTGGAGCAACGGTGTGTGAGCCCGAAAAAGGGAATTAAAATCCTGAAAACCAAGAAAACTGTATATTTTTCTGAAACTATAATAATGATAGTAAAATAATTATTTTATCTTTTTGTGATTTTGTGTTCGTTCTGAAAAGAACGGATTGGTGTTTCGGTTGGTTTTAGGTAAGCATACCTTTTAAGCTACGGTGGAGTTGTGGACAATATTGATCAAGAACTGAACTTTCTCAGATACTGCTCTCTTGCTTAACACCGTCTGCAGCCCCTCGTTCTGTTTCATAGCCCGTGTCGTTGGTGGCTCTTCTTCTCTGCGTACCTTTTCTACTGCTAGCTTGGCAACTACATAGGCTCCTTGCCTAAGTAACCTATGAGCTTGTAGAAGCCTGTGTGTCTTTGGCCTACCACAACTTTTAATCGTCTGTGCCACGACTCAACGCTGTTTTGGGTCCTAAAACTCTGGCTTGTACCGTGGTGTGCTCATTTCGGTACCAATATAGTTTTTTTTAAACCATGTAGCCAGTGTCTTGGACTCGGTATGTTGCATGGCAGAATACAAACACTGAAAATACACAGGAACTTCCTCCCGTGGTACGAAAGCCACAGCTTTCAACATACGCACTTCCAATGCGAATCTCTCATCCTGTCCATATTTGATGGAAAATCTAAGACTCTGGACTTTTCGCCAAATTATTTGCCCGAAATGGAACAGGCAGCCATGACTTTCAGCTTGCTGGAAGAGCAATTTCAAAGTCAGAAATAATTACCTCCGGCTTCAGATGAATATTGTAATTGACTGCCGCTCCAAGTAGCTTCTGCTGATTTGGAGCTCAAGAGGCAGTAAGCCAATGGGACAACAATCCCTTCAAGGTATCCATGAATGGAAAATTTTGTTTCCATTATTGAAGGCACCACTGCAAAAGTTCCATCTACCAGCCAGCATTTGGCTTATGAGAGGAGCTCGATGGAAGATTTTGTGCCCATCAATATATTTTTCCCTTCCGAATTCATAACTTCAGATAGAACGAAGAGTTCGCCATCCATGTATTTCAGATATGTTGTCGCTGGACGTATTTCAGCACGTTGGGCAGCATTCGACGACGCTGTAAAATATACTCTTTGATCGTTCTGCAGATGCACCGCCAAATGTACAACAGTGGGATGACGTTTATGAATAGGGAATGAGCATATACGCCAAATTGCCTCATTGCAGGTTAACATATCTACCTATTTGATAGCGCGTAATTTCATCGTCTGTTTAGATGTTTGGATACCAAAAACGGCCATATCGCTGCCTTTTGTGACATATTTACAAATGTTTTTAACGGACTTCACCCAATTGCAATGCTCAATGTTACAAAGTGCCTTGAATGTTTTTGGAAGAAGTGGCGAATATGGAACAATAACAATCCAACTGTTGTCAACCACTAAATCATTTTCTTTATGTTTAACAGTTACGAAGCCCACGAACATTTTGTATGGGAAAATGTTTTTTCTTTTATTTAATTTTTTTGTCAATTTTCCAATATTTTTAATAGTTATTCTGCTATTCGGGATGGACACAAATACAACAAATCAAAAACCATGCAAATCGGTCCAGCCGTGTGAGTTATAAGGGTTTGAACAAACCTTACGAGTTACGTTAGTTAAATGTTAAAAATTTTGCATCATTGGCTTTGCCTTATTCAAACACCGCGCTGCCGCCGCATAGATTCTCTTTCTAAGAAGTTGGCCAACTTCTTATGGAAATAATAAAAAGGAAAACATTGGAAGCAAGAACAAACTTAAATATTCTATATGCCATTGCCAGGGTGGAGTTATATACTACGTTTATATGCTTCAAGCTCGCTTCAACACCTCATATAAACGTAGTAATACACTGGATATATGCGGCTTTTTCAAATGAAAAATTAGTATCCAAACATTGGGCCTTGTGAATAAAAAAAAAGCTTAAGCTGAAACTTGGATTTTTAAGTAAAAGCTTGATTTTTAGTGAATAAAAATAAGCTTAAGCTAGCTAGTTAAAGATGTTTTCTAGTAATAGCTATTTTAAAATAGCCAAAGCTAAATTCATTTAGTTTTAGCTTGTTTTCCTAGCTTAAGCTTCAATTTGTGTGAATAAAAATAGCTTAAACTAGAATATTATAGTTAAAGCTACAAAAATTTCAAGATTTTTTCGACCTGTCTAGAAAGCTTTGACTAGTTCTTATTTTCAGAATTAACTTGTGCGAGTTGTTAATTAAACATAAGGGAATATCTCAAAAAATAGGACTGTGAACGTATAGACCCAGAAACTGACATACGAAATGTCAAAAACAATTTTTAGCCGAAACCAATAGTTGCCCTGTAGAACGGATAACAAATTGAGGCAAAAAAATCTTCCTTTCAGTCATACATGTACCAGTTTTAGCTAAAGCTAACTAGCCGAAACATGTGAATAAAAAAACGAACACCTTAAATTACGAAGCTTAAGCTAGAATTTTCCAGCATAAGCTATTTAGCGTTATCATTTTTTTATTCACATAAAACAAAGCTTAAGCTAGTACTGTCTAGCTTTAGCTGCTAGTAAAAGCTATGACTAGTTGGCTTTAGCTTCCTCCAAAAAAAGCTTTAACTTTTTTTTTATTCACAAGACCCATTATTATTACGTTACCGCTTGTCCAAAATTACAAAGGTAAGAAAATCGATATTATATTGATAGTTGTGTTTTACTTGTCCACACAACTGTCCGTGTTTAATTTTTTTACCTGGCACCCAAGCTGCAAATGACGGAGAAAAAATAAAAAAAAAACATATTTTCGCCATTCATGCGGCAAAAACAACAACACCAACATCAACAAATTATTAAAGATACGAATGAAAAAAAAAAGAAAGAAATTGTAAAACTAAAAACTTCAGAGGGTCCTCCATATTTTATTGCAAAGACAAACTTTTCTCGTTCTTTTTTTTTTGTGGGTGTGTGTCCATCCACCTTGAGGCTTAAGCAGTGAGAACTTCCCTTTCTACCTGACAGATCTCATAAAAACGTGTCGTTAAGGTTTTCTTAATTTTCTTTAAAAGGCCACAAAACACCTGTGAAAACTAAAATATTTCCCTAAAGGCTTTACTTAGATCGTAGAGTCCACTTTTTTGTTCATGTTATCCCTTTTTTCCTTCTCTGGTGTCACAATCGCAGTCACCGTCGTTGTTGTCCCTGTTGGCTCTTGGCATTCCTGGCAGTCTTGCAACTTTTAGAAGGCTGGCAAGTGGCAGTAGAGCTAGACTAGCAAAATATCTTCGACCAAGTGAAAGGAGGTTTTACACGATTTCTTCCTGCTTCGGGCTTTGCAATGTGTGTGTGGTGTGTGTTTTTTTTTCCAACTATTTTCTCTGCAGTCCTTTTTTGGGTCATGTCAAGGATTACGATATATCACCGGCATTTTCGACTTTTTTTTAATTTTATTTTTTTTAAGCGCAATTCTAATGCTTTTTATTTTATTTATTTTTTCCTATTCTTACTTCTTGTAAGCTGTGCCGGAGTAGGAGTAGGATTTACTAGGGACTATACGAAAACGTGAATTCTTGCATCTGTTCAAGGAGGGGGTGGGATTTTCGGAACCTTTTCGCTTTGGCATTTTATGTTTGCTTTAGGTATGTAGGGAATTTATGCGATTTTAGTTAATGTGCTTGCTTTGGTATTTTGTGTTGGTGGAGTTTAAATTTTGGTGGAAGAGATTACAGCAGTGAAATTTGCAATTTGTAATGAAATAACTTAGAAATGAGATGGATCATTATATAATTGTGGTAATTTATGGAAATGCTTATTAGGAATTTGCATAAGTGGTGGGGTAATTCCGTTAATCGATGAATGACTTGAATGCCATTCAAAATTGTCCTTGTCTAAATTCATTCAGAACATTTTTCTAGTTTGTGCTGTTATTAAAACTTGTTTTAAAAATATCTTAGGAAGAACTCGTGCGTTGCACACATATATAGATAGCTTGTGGAATGACTTGACAACTTTTTGGGATTTATTAAAAATTCTTTTTGTTTTTGTTCATCTGTTTCATTTTCAATGCATTTTTTGGATAAGTTTCGGATGTTTGAGATCTAATGTCAATGATGTTACCAGCGTCGGAGTACACACATTATTATTCCAACCAGGTTCTATACAACGGAGCTGCTTCAGGGTCATATTGCAAGTAACGATATCCTCGACAATCAGCTTAATTTTTGGGGCTCATTACTTTAACGATGAATATGAATACTTAGAGAATGTGCGCTTGAGTGGCTTTATCCCGCCTGAAGTATTCCTCTATCTTGACAGTCCAGGTACAGGTAGTACAGGACAGATTGGCGGTTCCGCTAAGACATGCTCGCTCAAGGTGAAGTTGACTGTTCTGGGTTCAGTAGGACCGTGTCCGTACGGGATCGATGAGACAAAGTAAAACAGGAGAACCAGGTCTGGTAACTTCTCAATATAATTGATAACGTGTAGTCGACATGGGATTTGGTGTTAAGTCTGGTTGCATAATTAAAACAAAATTTATAAAAAAGAATAAAAATATATTGTTCTTAAGAAGATTTAAGTATTTTTAATAAGTACGTTTTTCTGTACCTTTTACCACTTTATTTACACATTAAGTATCTAGTATATTGCAGTGAATTAAGTCTAAAGGAATCGAACTCTTGGATTGCCAATCTTATGGCCACAGCAATATTGAGGTGTTGATTCCAATAGAGATCTTTTCGACTCCCACTGACTACTGCACCCCTAAAATGGGCATCATTAAAGATGTTAAGGTTTTGTTCCTATCAAGAAAGGACTGGGATGATGACATCGGGACGAAAGACTTCGACACAACTATCTTTACTTATTGCTTAAAGATGGAGTGGGGTGTTGGATCTGCAATCTTCTTTGTGACCTGAAATATATCTAGGTCATTTAGGTTACCCAAATTTGCTAGTATTTTTCAAGCTGAATTATTGGCTTTCAGGGAAGCATGCATGATACTCAACTGACAGTCAGAAGGCTGTTAAAGCCATTAATTCTATAGTACACCATACTCCAAATTGGTCCAGCAATGCCGGTATGAACCTGGAAGCCTTAATATTAACCGAAATGTTACTCTTATCTGAGTTCCGGGGCATTGCGGTATGGAATGAACAGGCAGATGATTTGGCTAAGCAAGGATCAGTCTTCTATTACTCACTTGCAGAAAGAATCAGCATTCTGCTCGGAGTTATGTAGGGTAAAATTCTCTCAATTTATTTTATCGAATCAAACTGTAGGTGGAGCAGTTTAACTAACTGCATTATATGTAGAAAGATTTGGCCAACCTATAATAATTCCCGAACACTTGATCTGATATGCAGACTTAGCAAGACATGTTCAGGATCGTAGCTGCATATAGCGGACACTTGTCAGTAGGAGGTCATGCAGAAAAGCTAGGTATTCCTAACAACACTCACTGTCATAGCTGTGGGGACCAGCAAAAAATAAGTCCTTCACTTCCTCTGCAATTGCTCTGTTCTGGCCAAACCAAATTTAGAGCACAAACATTAGAAAGGTAATTTTTTCATGACATTGACGAACTTTCGGAAAGGAAAATCAAAGACTTGATCTCTTTTCTCAACGTGATGAAATGGCTCTAGGACGAACTTCGGTTACATCTGTGCAGTGCCCTTCGTTTGGCTCCTTAGATTCCGAGGTAGCGGACTGAAGATTTTGACGAAGGCCTACGAATTGTCTAGCAGTCAACAAGCTGCCTAGCTTGGCACAATGTAGATGATGTTGGATCAGTGGTGGTCCGGCTGAGTAAGAATGATTTTACAAAAGTAAACACACAATAAGAGATATAAAAAACTACTAGATCCATATTTTTAACCTTAATCCAATCTGGAAGGCTCTGTCCACAATTTCCCATATCAATTCCAGCCAAAGGTTCATACGAGTTTTGGTATCAAAATGACGCACTTAAGCGCTAATTGGGCCACAGGGCCAGATTGCCAGTGGTCGCTATTTCTACCTACCTTAGTAGTACGTATATTGAGGGTTATTTTTTAGTTTTGTATGAATTTAAAGAAAAAATACGATCTAGATTTTTTTAAATACATTTTCTTGGTTGAAAAATTAAGGCGTGTGTAAGTAAGTTGTAAGGTATTGTTAAATACTTTTCTCGAATTTTAATATAGCGTTAAGATTGAGTTCAGTAAAAATGAAAAAAAAAACAAGGTGAATTTTTTATAAATTCCATCAAAATCAGTACAGATTTGACTAATAAACGCCAGAAAAAATGGCAGAATTACAATGCTCTGTCAGAAATATCCTGTCGAATCAGAACAAAAAGGTAGGGGAAGGATGATCAAAAGTGTGTGAATCACACTCTATACATCTCGGTAATCAGACAGATTTCGACGTACGGCGAGGTAGTATGGTGACAGCTCTAGACTAAAACAATGATTGTTGAATACTCAGCAAGGACCAACGGTAACGGTCAACCTACATGCACGTGCGCAGAGCACTTCGCACGACTCCCTCTGCTGCACTGGATATTCTTTTCCAACTTACACCCCTCGATATAATCGGGAAACAAACGGCTGCAAACACAGATATTCGCCTAAAAACCTCCTCGCAGTGGATCAGTAATGAAATTGGCACCTCCATCATTCTGAACTTATTCCAAATAGCATCGATTACACCATCCCTCAGATTCAATTTGACAAAAAATTTAAATTACCATGCCTTCTAGAAAAATCTGGGAGGACATGGCATTCCTTGAAGATGATTCGATCCAATTTTACACCGATATGGATCAAAAATTAACGACTGGGTTAGAGGAGGTTAATTCTCAGACATTGTAGCGTGTTTCAAGCGGAATGCTTGGCGATTAAAAAAAAATCGAAAAGAAAGCGTGATAGGTATCCATCAAAAGTATCCGCATCTCCTCGGGCAGCCAAGCCAGCCATTAAATCTCTTGATTCTTTCTCTACCAGGTGAATATAACAACCACTAACTGCCGATCGCCTCTGATGGAGGTGCTGCAGCAGTTTAAATAAGTTTTTTTTTTTACCTTAAGGGAAAGCGAGAAGATATGATTGATGCACCGTAAGGATGTCTTGGCCATGACCCGTTGACCATCCCCGTGTGTCCGACTCCCTACATACCGACTAAAACTCCTCTAAATCCTTATTGGCGTCTTTCCTACCCCCCGGGTAGGAAAGAAGATCCTAGCGTGATCAACTAGCGGGCTCAACTGTTTCCCGATCATTTTCTTCTTCTCTTTTTCTTCTTCTGAGAATATACTCTGTGAAGCTACAGATGTTTTGCCGGTTTTCATAGTTTTGAAGCATCTTCTGGACTATGTTCTCTGGGGTGATGGCGCCAGTATTTCTTTGCAAATCTTGACAGAGGGACTCCCATCTTTTTCATGCAAAGAAAATATGGTTTGCATCGTCTTCCTGTGAATCCCCGTACTGGCAGGCTGAACTGTTTGTTTTTTTCGATCTTGTGGAGGAAGGCGTTGAAATAACCGTGTCCGGTGAGTAACTGGGTGACGTAGTAGTTAACCTCACCGTGCTTCCGGTCGTTTCACTCAGCCACGTTCTTGATCAGCCTCGCCATCCATCTTCCTCTGCTTTCTGAGCTCCACCGCTCTTGCCACTTCTGAATTGTAAATTTTTTGTTTCTTTCGGATGCCGCTTCCAATCCAATTTCCGCCTTTTTGTCGTAGACGTATTTTCTTTCTGCCGCTGAGATCGATGGGTGTCACTCCTGCGACTACAAGGACGGCTGGTTCTAACACCGTTCGGTAGGAGCTGGATACGCGTAGAGTTCCTCGTCTTTCTACTGCCGCCATAAGTTTGCGGCACTTCTGTTACTTAAGTGCGTCCGCCCAGATTTCACTTCCGTATAAAAGGATAGCTTGCGTCGTCGACATCAGTAGTCTGTGCTTACTGGCCGTTGGTCCACCTGCATTCGCCATTAATATGCTCAGTGATGCTGTTGTTTTTGACACTCTTTCTGCTGCTGCCCGTATTTATGTCCAGAAGGTTATCTTCGTGTCCAGCCCCAATCCCAAATACTTCACTGAAGCGCTGCTTGTTATCACTTCGGTCCCAATTTGGAAATTCTCTTTTTTGTCAGGAGACTATCTCAGTTTTCTCTGTTGCCAGGCTGAGGCCATGCTCATCCATTAATGATTTTGCATGTCGCATGAACTGGTTCACTTTTCTTTTCACGTTTTCGGTTGCTCTTGACGTGATCACCGCGGCGATGTCGTCTGCGTACCCGACCAGAAAGGTGTCTTCAGGTATCTCCATGTGGAGAATGTCATCATAGGAGATGTTCCAGAGGTCTGGTCATAAGATCGATCCCTGCGCTGCTCCTGATGTTATTTTCTTTATTCGCGGGCCTTCTGAGGTTTCGTAGATTAACTTTTTATCCTTGATATAGTCCTTCATCATCCTCAGGAGATATACTGGAATGTGGAATCTCTTTTCGAGTGCGTCTAGTATTGTCGCACGTCCAAGGTTGCCAGCAAAACGATCTTCTTAGAGTATTGGTTTCCCTGTTGGGTGATTTGGATGGCATTCACTACTTCTTTGATGGCTTCGATCGTAGAGTGGCCTCTCCTGAAACCGTACTGCCTCTCTGACAAATCACCTGACATTTGTACCGCCGCTATCAAGTTAAAATAAGGTAAGGTTAATGGGCTGAAAATAGTTCTTGTTACTCTCACACTTAGATAACTGTAGATCCGTTGTGATATCCTAGGGATTGTGACTTCCATGTAATGAAACCTATGATAAATGTAATTCAAAGCCGCTAAGAGTGTTGATGAGTTTCAGTAAGCTATAGCCTAAAGTGTCGGAGAGTACTTCTATAAGTCATTGAAGAAATATATGGGGCATTTCAAGTGAAGCGGACAACGAAAAAAGTGGTTGGTCTTGAAATTGGTTCATCTTTGTGTTATTTAAACTTCTTTTAGTTCTTAACAGGCTTGCCAGATTGGGCTATTTATCGGAAATTGGGCTATCTTTTTCCAAAATTGCCGACAACAATTTCACTATGACAGCCCAATCATAATTGGGCTATAAATAGCCCAAATCTAATCTTGGGCGATATATTTTTTCGTAAAAATAAATCATATAAATAAAACACTTCGCCCTCTAAACATAAGCTTAACTCATTGCACAAGCTGACATCACTCTTTGTTCTCTAAATGTATATATACATAGGTACTACATATAGGTACTATATAACATTTTATGAATGTCTAATCAGTTAAATATGTGATTATATTGTAAACTCTTCTTTTTTATGAACAAAAAATGTTTTTTTTTTTTATTTTTCGTTGTTTTTTCAGATAAAAATAAATTGTAAGGCAACCCTGGTTCTTAATATAAATGCAGAAATTGAACAATAGAAAAATAATTTTAATGGTGGAATATATGATAAACTAGATGTTCTTTTTATTTATGAAATTTAAACCGGAAATTGTTTTTTTTTTCTTAAAGAAAACCGGAAGTTAAAATTTCAATTTAGATTTTAGTCAACTTTCCCCATTTTTGATATTGTTTTTTTTGGTCTCATTTTCAAGCCCAAACCCTAGAGATACTACATGCCAAGTTTCAAAGTGAGATATCCATACGTTTAGAAGATACAGAATTTTAAGTGCGAGAAACCCCTGCAAAACCATATTTTTGTATGGTTGTATGGAAAACCCGTATTTTTATAACTCAAATCGAGTTTTGAGTACGTTAGACCGTTTTGATATTTTCTTTCCTTGCAGTGTTTTTTATACAATATTAAAACAACTTGCCAAGTTTCAGATTGGGATCTCAATTCGCTTGTGCGTGGCTCTAGTGCAATTTTTTTTTATAGAAAACCGGATGTTACCAATTTAATTTATTTAGACCTATACTCACTTACGGGGTGACTGTAGTATGGTGGACGGCCTTAGATAAAGCGACAAATCGCGATAAACTAAGCAAAATGCAGCGTTCAGCGTGAATGTGCATCAGCGGAACCCTCCGATCGACACCTTTTCTGCATTATACATACTTCTCAACCTCACACTCCTTCATATTTACAGCAAACAAATGGGCGCTAGTACAGCCGTACGTCTCAAAGCCATCTCTCAATGAACCAATAACTCTATTGGCCCCACCATCATTCTGAATTTATTCGGAACTTTCCCAAGTCACTGCGACTACATCACTGCCTTGTTGGTTTTCGATAAAAACTTTGAAGTCACCATTCCCTCAAGGTAAGCTTGGGAGGAAGGGCCTTTGATAGAAAATGAATCAGTCAATTTTTATACAGATGGATCGGAAACTGGAAACGAAGTGTGTGGTGGAGTGTATTCAGATGGACTTAACCTTAGTCTCTCCTTCCGCCTACCAAACCATTGTAACGTATTCTGGCGATAAGTATTGTTTTAGCTTAAAGAAAACGTGATATCTATAGTTCGGATATCCGCATCTTTTCAGATAGTCAGGCTGCTTTAAGGTCCCTCGCAACAGTCTGTCAAACTCCATTACAGTCCAAGACTGTAGATCGTCTCTGATGGAGATGACCAAACAGTTTAATATTCACTTATTCTGGGTGCCGGGAAACAGAGATATTCTGGAGAATTGTAAAGCCGACGAACTCCAAGAATTGTAACGGAAATGTCTATCTTGCCCGATAGGGTTAATAAAGGTATGCCTATATAGCTACTAGTAAACTTATGCTGAAGCGAATTGTTCTGGAACAATAAAATACAAGATGGCTTAACACTACCACTTGCTTGATGACCAAGCAAATCTGGCCCAAACTGGATTTGAAGCGGTTAAATTGTTTGTTGTCCCTCAGTAGATCTAAGATCAGCTCCGAAATAGGTGTCATAACTGGACAATGTCTTATAGGTAGACACGCCGCACGACTCGGTGTACTATCAAACGATTTCTGCAGGAGTTGCTTGGACGAGGAGGAAGACGAAACAACCCCACACCTTCTTTGTACATGGCTGGCTCTCTCTTACAGACGCAAACTTCATCTAGGAGAATATTTCTATAATGAACCAAGCGATCTCATAAACACATACATTAAACGTCTCCTTCGCTTCATCAGAAGCTCCAAATGGTTTTAACTAGTAGGGAACCTTTTTCTATAAAGCCTGGAGAAAAGTCTTGGTTAGATACAAACTGTAAAGAAGCTATCAGGTTGAGAGAAGTTAGTTTCCGCTCTTACAAAGCCAACCCAACAGAGGAAAATCGGAAAAAGTTTAAACAAGTCAGAAACCAATGCAACGCTGTTATAAAATCAACTAAATTCTTACATAACCAGAAATTATGGCAAAAAAACCTGCAATGTCCCAACGACAGTAGAAATTTCTAGTCAGTTGTCAAGAACGTAAAAAATTCGACTTCATCTTCCGTTCTAACGCTCAGCTACAATAACAAATCGATAAGTAGCTCTTTAGAGAAGGCAAATAAACTTGCAGCTCATTTTGCTGCTAGCTCCACGTTGCCTGTTAGCAACATTGCCCCTCCTGTACTTGAGAACATAAATCATTCAATGGGACAGGTATATTTCCGCACTCGTACAGTAGCAAGAGCCCTTCTACATCTTGATATAAACAAATCCGCTGGTCCTGGTATACCTTCCATTCTTCTGAAGAGGTGTTCCTCATCGCTGGAAAACCATTATATAGCTTTTCTATCACTTCTACAGTTTTGGAATCTTCCCTAGACGATGAAAGAAAAGCATTTGTCCCAGCCTGTTCCTAAAAAAGGCGACCCTTCCTCCCCCTCGTCCTATCGACCAATGGAACTTACGGTCCTTCTTTCCAAGGTCATGGAATCGCGATAATTCATAAGCTCAAGAAATATTTCGAAGATCGAAAGCTTCTTAATGACCGGCAATACGGCTTTCGCAGCAATCGTTCCACTGGTGATCTGATGGCATATCCCACCGAAGAGTGGAACAGATCTTTACATTGTTTTGGAGAAAGTAAGAGTTTGGCACCAGGCTCTCTTATTGAAAATGCGTGCGTTTGGCATCAACGAAACCCTTATTCGTTGGATTAGAAATTACCTTCTAGATCGTTTAATACATGTTGTATTGGACGGTTTTAAGTCTGATATTCAAAAAATAAATGAGCTCCGTTTTGTCTCCGACTCTCTTCCTCATTTTTATAAATGATCTCTTGTCTGAAACTTCTAATCCACTTCATTGTCTTGCCGATGACTCTACTCTCAGTTTTTCATACTTGTTCCCAAATTCACGTCCCTCTCCTTCGGATGTGGAATTGCAACGGTATCGTATGATTAGCTCAATAAACTTCGATCTTTACAGCATTGTTAAATGGGGTATAAAAAACCGTGTGGAGTTTAAAGCTTCGAAAACTCAATGCTGTCTAATGTCGTTGAAGCAAAATGTCCCCCTTATGCCATTGTCGCTGAATGGCACATGCATCGAAGAAACCGAAAAGGACTCAGTACTCGGTATATGTGCGTTCACATTCCCAAAACCGCAAAGAATGCTGCTTAATGCTAAATGTTGATCTGGCTACCATTTATAAGGCGTTTATACGTCCAAAACTCGAGTATAACTCACATCTTTGGGCAGGTGTAGCACACTCTCCTCTCCACTTATTGGATAGAATTTAGAACAGAGCGTTAAAACTGATTAGAAAAAAATAGAGCTATCATGAATTCATTCCCATCTCTTGAACACCGTCGGAATGTTTCATGTACGAGTATTTCCCTGTTTTATCGCTTCTTTCACAAGCAATGCTCACTCGAAGTAGCCAGTTGCATTCCTCCCCTTTATCAATTCACCAGTGATACCCGCTTCGCTAGGAATGCTCATCAGTTCACCCTTGAGCCTAAAATTGGTCGTACCGTCAAATATAGAGATTCCTTTTTTAGTCGCACAACACGATTATGGAATAACTTAACCGGCACAGTTTTCCCTTGTCATTTCAATTTGCAAACATTCAAAACCAATGTTCATCGACACCTCCTTTCTCGCCCTCCCTAATTCCCTCATCACCGTGCTGTGTTTAACATTAGCCGTGTTTTATTGGTTAGTGAATACACTATATCGAAAAATTTAACATGGAAAACAACAACAAACGATTAGGGAATAAAAATAAGCTAGTAAATGAAATGGATAATTTAGTGAAGATGGAGTTTCGGATGTTGAAATGTAGGAGGTGTTTAGGTGGTGTCCGAAAAAATATATGTGGCATACTTGAGGGTGTGTTCGGTGGTATTTATTTTGTCATACTTTGCCTTTACTAATCCAAAGTGTGATCGCTCCGAAATTTACAGAACAAATATTTTTTCAAATGCAAAACTTTTACTCATACCATAATTCCGGCTTTACACTACTGCCATTAATTTTGTCATAAAATAGATATTGAATCAATTTACGCGAAGGCGATTGGTTTCGATTGATATATTTTATCAGTTCAACAACTGACAAAATTGCACATTTTAGTTGAATTAATACGATGTTAAAGCTGTTTTAGTATGAAACTAGGTTAAGACAACGATTTTGCAAAATTTTAATCGGACACAGCATCATACTTTCTCTACACTTTTATTGAAGTTTAACTCTCAGAATACCTATTTTATTTTTTTAGTATCGTTCTAACTTCATATGACACTTAAACGTTTAAAAACGTCAAAATAGGTCTGTTTTCTTAGTTTTTTGCACGAACTACCATTGTTTTAAGGTTGCTCAGAATCAATTTATTAAAGGAAATTGCCTTAGGCTAGGCGGTTTCGCAACTGTTTGGTTCAAGAAACTAAAAAGTTTGTGTTTTGACACAAACTAAACGATTGCCTAAAATGACTTCGCTATTTTGTGTAACATATAATTATATGCACCTGCGCGGACATTCAACCAAATAGTTCATTGGTTTTCTATAAGTATCCAAGCAGTTGTGCAACTAAAAATTGAATGTGCGCTCCTAGCCTTAGGACAATATTAGTTAAAAAATGTTTAAAGTTAGAAAACTACTTTAAAGTTAGGAAATATATAAGAAGTATAATACTACTACCTTAATAAGTGGCTGTTTAAAATTTTGCGCCAATGTCATTTTATTGAGTACTATGTTTTTTTTCTCCAATACTCAGTATACAGGGTGTCCCACAGTCACCGCCCCAAATGAAAACCATGGATTCCTGAGGTCATTTTAAGTCGAAAAACTTAAGAGGTCATTTTCTCGTTTTCGTCCCGTTTTCGAGTTATAACGGTTTTTATTATTTTTCCATTAACTGGCTTTATCTTTGCCAAACTGCGTCCGATTCGTGAGATTTTTTTTATAACCAATCAAGAATTTATTACAGTTTTAGTTTGTCCAAAGACTTTTTTCTGCGGACAACCGTTTCTCCGCAATTTTCCATCAAACCCAATTTTTTCGTTTTTTAAATAGTTTTTTTCACTTTGATATCAATTTATTCAAAAAAACACGTTAATGAGTATTAATTTTTTTTACTTATTATTAAAGCCCAGTTAATTTTCTAAAATTTATTATTTTTTTTTCCTTAAAAAGAATACTAAATGTAATTAACAAAAAATAAACAAACTGAGTGAATTTAAAAAAAAATAATTTTTAAATACAAAATTAACTTTTTCTGAGCTATTGTGGTTAAGAAAAGGACAAATAGATAAAGTTAATTAGTAAGACCGTTAACTAATGTAAACAGTAAACATTTTTTGCATTATGATTTGAAGGTTGTAAATGTCTTTCTCGCGTGAACTAGTGTCCGCGTCGTGTTCTTTCACTTTATACTCTATTTTGGATTTGTTATTCAAGTTGTAGTTTTTTCTCAATTATTTGCGAACAATGGATTACACTAATCAAAAATATCTGGAAATGTTATTAATATACGCTGAAATGGGACAACTTTATCTATTTGTCCTTTTCTTAACCACAATAGCTCAGAAAAAGTTAATTTTGTATTTAAAAATTATTTTTTTTTTAAATTCACTCAGTTTGTTTATTTGTTGTTAATTACATTTAGTATTCTTTTTAAGGAAAAAAAATATTTGTTTTTAAGAAAATGAACTGGGCTTTAATAATTAACGAAAAAAATTAATACTCATTAACGTGTTTTTTTGAACAAAATGATATCAAAGTGAAAAAAACAACTTAAAAAACGAAAAATATTGGGTTTGATGCAAAATTGCGGAGAAACGGTTGCCCGCAGAAAAAAAAGTTCTGAGACAAACTAAAACTGTTATAAATTCTTGATTGGTTATAAAAAAAATCTTACGAATCGGACGTAGTTTGGCAAAGATAAAGCTAGTTAAGGGAAAAGAGAGCAAAAATCATAAAAACCGTTATAACTCGAGAACGGGGCGAAAACGAGAAAATTACCTCTTAAGTTTTTCGACTTTAAATGACTTCAGGAATCTATGGTTTTCGTTTGGGGCGGTGACTGTGGGACACCCTGTATATAGCGAGAACATTTTCAACAGATTTTCAGTAGAAAAAAGATATATTTTTGCACTTTTGTAACGTTTTAAATCAAATTTAACATTGAGAAAAACTCTAAATCAACTCGATCTGCATTTTCTTGAATATTTCAACTCCAGCTTAAAAACAAGATACAGATCTTTCGAACACATCCGTGTAAGTTAATTCAACAAGTAGGAAAGAAGAGTGAGTTAAAGAGTGAATAAAGCGTTTTTTTGGTGCTTGTATTACCATTAAAACGCGCCTATTATAAACGTCTGTAAACAAACCCTTGAGCGCGAATGAATTTAAAAAAAAAATAAAGTTGAATATCTGCAATACTCTAATACAATTATTATAATTTAAATATAAGGGTAATATGCAAAACTGCTTGTTGTTGATTTTTAGTTCTACGAACACTACGAAACTCGCATTTTAAACTTCTTAAGTTTTCCTTGAATCCGAAGAAGCATTCTGAAAATAATCAATTAGAAAGTTTTCGCTTTCGCTATATCTGGGACCTTAATATATTAATGATACTCTTCTAACATACCTACTTAAAAATTTAAAGCACAATTGAAAACTAAATTCAAAATGAATCAACTTTCATTTTTAAATAATCTAATTATTCTCATAAATTTTTCATCTGGTTTTCAATAAATTTCCCAAAAACTTACTTGCTTCATTTAAAATTTCAATCAATTTAAGTAATTTCCCCCGAACACTAGAACCCAGTCATTAAAAAGTAATGCTAACCAATGTTATTTTAGTTCTTCCCGACGTGTTTTTTTTTTGTTTTCGTTTTTGAAAAACCACTCAACTTCAAAATGAGTTCGAGGCTAATTTAATTACAAATTGAGTAATTGATA
Source organism: Chrysotoxum bicinctum (assembly GCA_911387755.1). NCBI lineage: Eukaryota > Metazoa > Arthropoda > Insecta > Diptera > Syrphidae > Chrysotoxum > Chrysotoxum bicinctum. The sequence goes on from OU426987.1 coordinate 88,504,635, forward strand.
TCTCTACACTACAGAAAAACAAGGAATTTCAGCACAAATCCTTGTAGTAAGGATGCTTCTGTCCTTCTGCTCAATCTCCTCCAAACCACCCTTGCCGCTCGCTCTCTCACTTCCGACCTATTCCTAGATTAAATGTTCCAATCATTTGCAAAACTTTTCCATTATTTGATTATATGTAGAACTAGAGAAAATTAACTTTTCCCCATTTTCCGGAAAATACAAATACAAACACGATAAACAAAACAAAATGCATCCCTAATCTAAGTTTGAACTCTTTCTTTCCGTTTTCCTCTTTCATTTTGGTCCATCATGTTAGATAAGCTTTTTATGTGTTGGATTTCAGATTCCAGGGTCACACGTATAGATAAGTTCCGGCTATAGCACGTACACTATTTCCTTCCTAAAAAAAAATAATACAAAAAAAAACAACAACACCACAGAGAAGAGGAAAAAATAACTTAACAGGATCACTCCATTTTTGTAATTAGTTTTTCTGGTTTTAGGTTCTCAATCCTCCTCATCCCTTTGCGCGTGCTGTCCATCTTAGACCGAGCGAAAGATGAAACTTTGGTATTTCCTAAAATGCTCGGAAATTGTTCATCCTGTTTTCCCACCTGTCCCAGTTCCCTCCCAGCCCCGCCCGCAGCTGTCAGAAGGTGAGTGGACATGAGTGTGAGTCGTGAGTGGTAAGAGTGTTGGGAGGAAAGTCAATGAGCGGATAAACTTTGTTATATAGGTGAACTCTCATATATTCAATTGCTCGTATAGAAATCCTTAGTTTTATTTCTTTCTTTATCTCAGAGAAATGCAATTGAACCAGACAGGACGTGCGGTAAGGAAAAAGAATATTATTGAAGTATGGTTTCCGTTTCGCTACCTATCTGTCTGTTAGGAAAAGTTGGACAGTTAAGCATTTTGTGACTGGAAAAATAATTGCTCGGACAGAGGATGATTTCCACTTCTGAACTTCTACAGTTAGCTCAATTGTCCCAGAAGGTCATTATCTAAGTTCTGTAGACAAATCTGAACGGCTACACATGGATAAACCAAAACATTCCAAATCAATAAACTGAACATGTATGATCCTATTAGTAATTCTCTTAAAGGGTGTGCCACTGGCATCTTGTAAATATTATATTTTATATCTCTTAAGCGAATTTTTTTCCTTGAAAGAAATTTCCAGACCTATGAAATTTTGTGAATTTAAAATTAATGTTACAGGGTGTTTAAGAATCTTCTGCTGAAAAGCTTTCTTAAAACATTGAACGATAATATTATTTTAAATTAAAAATTGTTATAAGTATATCCATATCTGAAGAATTCAAAGGTTGTCTAAAAGTAAGACAAATCTAATGCAAGCGAAACGAACGGCCACATAGTCAAATGCTTCGGGAGAGCAGTTTTTTTTTGTTTAACTACATAAGTTCCTACAAAAAATGTTGAACTTAAATTGAAACTATCTTTTTCAGAAATACCTTGTCTTCGTTATTTGGTATTATTATTTTTATTTTTTTTTTGGAAAATGGTTATTTTAAAGCCAACTTAAAACTTTATTAAAAAATGTCTGTAGATGTCAAAAGGTGACATCAAAATTACAAAAGTAAGCTTTAAATTAATGTTACTCAAAAATATTTCAACAAAACACATCTTAGAATAGTTCATCTTTTTGAAAACTTTGTTAACGGCAATACTTAAGGACATCCCAAAGGAAGAGTTTTTCTTCGTGGGCGGAGATTTGAACGGACATGTCGGGAAGACAAACGAAGACTATGAAGATTGCCATGGAGGCCTCGGATACGGCACCAGGAACCCTCCTGGTGAAGACATCCTGAGCATGTGCAAAACATACGGTCTTATCGTACTAAATACCATGTTCGTCAAACAAAGCCGACACCTGGTCACTTACAGCAGTGGTGGAAATGAAACCCAGATTGATTACCATTTGGTATCTAGTTTCATGAAACCCCGGGTAAAAGATTGCAAAGTGATACTAGGAGAAGCGATCGCCCACCAACACCGTCTCCTACTGACAGAATTTTTTATGGAGACAGTGAACGACAACAAACATACAAAAACTTTTGGGAAGATCAAATGGTATAATCTGGATAAGGAAAAAGGCGAAGCTTTTATTTCGAATATGCAAAACGTTCTGTATAACAACACCGATAAAGTTCGAAATGAAGAGAGTACAGCACAAAGTATGTGGGATCTCCTACAGAGAACTTGCAAAGAAAAAGCCAAAACACTGTTAGGGGTTTCAAAAGGACACAACCAACAAGGCAAAGAAACATGGTGGTGGAATGATGAAGCTAAATCAGTTATAAGTAAAAAGAAAATGGCTTTCAAGGCTTGGTCGAAGTGCCCCTCTAATGATACAGAGCAAAAGTCACGCCTCGAAGTGGAATATAGAAACTGCAAGAAAGAAGCGAAGAAGAAGTGCGCCCAAATTCAAGCAAAGAATACAGAAAACCTGTATCGGGAGCTGGATGAAATTTCTACCCCGACAGCTGGTGCTATTCAAGAGCTACGGCAAAACACGAATAAGGGTGCAACTATCTTCAAAATAGCCGCTCAAAGAAGAAGAAATGCCCAGGAGATTTGTTCGCCAAAGTTCATTAACAATGCTCAAGGCCAACTACTTGTGGAAGACAACGAAATTATTCACAGGTGGCGACAGTATTGTGACGGACTTCTAAACGAACAATTTCCAAGACTATACTTTCCCATAGCTTCACCTAACTTAAGCGAAGTATCCGACGTCACAGTCGAAGAAGTTAGTGAGGCGGTAAAATACTCCAAAAAGGGAAAAGTTGTTGGCCCAGACGAAATACACTCAGAGTTTTGGAAAAAGATGGGAGACATCGGGTTTAGATGGCTCATGATTCTTGTCTCCAAACTTATACGAGGTGATCGCATGCCTAATCAATGGAGGGAAAGTTACCTTCTTCCAATTTATAAAGGAAAGGGTGATACTCGAAGCTGTGATAATTACCGTTCGATTAAGCTGATGTCACACACCATGAAGATCGTTGAGCGAGTCTTGGGTAGCCGACTGCGAAAAATAATTAGGCTATCTGATGACCAGTGCGGGTTTGTCGGGGGTAAGTCAACCACGGATGCAATCCAGAGTATAAGAATAATTATAGAAAAACATCGGGATTCTTTGGAGGATTTGCATGTCGTATTGGTTGATTTTGAAAAAGCATTCGATCGGCAACCACGAGATCTAATATGGGTGGCCCTCAGGCAACGAGGAGTTCCAGAAACCTATGTGCGGATAATTATGGACATGTATGATGGAGAATTCGAAATCACAGTAGGTGTACACCAGGGAAGTGTCTTGAGTCCCCTGCTCTTTATTACAGTTCTTGATTACCTGCTTGAAGGCAAAGTGACGGATCCAAAAGTACATCAGTTATTCTTTGCTGACGATGGAGCCATCATAAGTGAAGACCCGATATCCCTACAACGAGCACTTGACGTATGGGTGGATGTTCTAGAAGGAAGTGGGTACCGCATAAGCGCGAAAAAGACAGAATACCTATGCTGCCCATTTTCTGATCCACACAGGCCTATTCCAGACATTTATTTGAATGGAGTAGTGCTTGCCAAGTGTGAAAAGTTTAAATATCTGGGGTCTATGATAAATAACGAAGCGACTTGTGATGACGATATCAATAATCGCGTAAGCGTAGGGTGGATGAAGTGGCGGGAAAATTCTGCTATCTTCTGTGACCGAAAAATGCCCCCTAAGCTGAAAGGAAAGCTCTACACTTCAGTTGTGCGTCCAGCACTCACATACGGTTCACAATGTTGGACAATGTACAAAAAGTATGAGAGTAAGCTAACGGCAGCTGAGATGAAGATGCTTCGTATGACAGCAGGAGTTACAAAGCTTGATCGAATTAGAAGTACGAAGATCCGAGGAAGCCTTCATGTTAAGAATACCATTTCCCAAAAAATTGAACACGACCGACTCAGTTGGTATTGCCATGTTCAAAGGAGAGATCCTGAGAACCCCGTCAATAAGGCAATATCATACAACGTTCCAATTCGGAATAAAAAGAAAGGTGGGCCTAAACACTCCTGGTACAAACAAATGCAAAAACACCAGCATTCAGTTGGCCTCAGAAATGGAACTATACAAAACCGGGAGGCTTGCCGCCGATTTCTGAGGTCAACCCGGCGAACCCCACAGGCGGATCACTAGTATGAAGCAGATACGTGGGAGAGTTATGATCCCCTCGACATCGAGATCATAACAGCGCCGAAGCAAAGGAAGAAGAAGAAGTTAACGGCAATACAGTCTTGCCTCCAACCAGTCAATATTTCTTCTGTTCGACACATCGTCCAGCTTGAGCTGTACTTCCATTCTTAGAAGTTGACAATTGTTCAACAGTTGAAACGCGCTGATTATACCAACGTTCAGAATTTGCAATAAAGACGTTCTCATTATTTGAGGTGATTGACGATATGCTGTTATTTAAGACTGGTTGGTGTGCAGTTTAAAAAAAAAAAAAAAATACACGACTGGATCGTACGAACTTGCTCTTATGTAAAAGTACTTTAGAATTTTAGATACAATTTATAAATATGTATAAAACATGGATTTAATGAGATAAAAATGTTCAAATGCATAGAATTGCTGTCTGATCTCCGGAAAAGTATGAATTTACACAAAGAAAGTTTAAAAATCGTATTACTAAAGTAATTTTTTATATAACAAATTTCTTTCAAATTTTTCTAGAACAACATTTAGGATGCCAATTTTAAGTGCTTAGTAATATAGATTTTAGAAAATAATTTCAAAAAATAATCGTTCACACGTTTTCAAGATATTGATTTTTCAAAAAAAAAAAAATTGGATTTTTTTTACATACAATATTATTTTAAACTTATGTGGGCTCCTGGTGAAAATTTTTGGTTTAAATCGTTAGAGCCGTTAATGAGAAAGTCGAAAATCAAAAAAAAAAACGGTTCTATGACAGGTACCATTAATAACATTTTGCCCCAAATTTGTTTTAACAAAAATAATTAAAAATATTTTTTTTTTTTTAAATAAATTTTAAGATAAATAAAATTTTCCCTCTAGGGAATCACCGAAGACCCTTAACTACCGGGATTGAAGAACATAGGTCTAGTGGTTAAGGCTGGGGGAGAGGTACAGACATACAGACACACTGAAACATGTTTTTTATGTATACTACATTTTTCGCAAATTTTTTATAATAAAAATTGATACGCAAATAGTTAGTATATTCAATAAAATACATTTTATAACGTAATTTAAAAATTTATTCATGTATCGGATTTCAAGATATTGAATTTTCAAAAATAAATTGTATTATGTTTTTAAAAATCCAAAAACTATTTTTTCGAAAAAAATGTTTAGATTTTATATTTTTAAAAGCAAAAGAGCTTCTATGTCGATAAAAATTTTGGTAAAAATCGTTAGAGATGTTAATGAGAAATTCGAAAATCAAAAAAAACCGTTCTATGACAGAAAATACAGCTGGTGCAAGAACTGAAGCCGAACGACCTACCACAACGCCGAATGTTTGGTGAATGGACTCTTGAAAAGTTGGCCAAAGATCCACTTTTTTATCGAAAAATTGTGTTTAGCGACGAAGCTCATTTCTGGTTGAATGGATACGTGAACAAGCAAAACTGCAGTATTTGGAGTGTAGAGCAGTGGTACCACTTTACTTCAATAGAAGTAGATCTACTTCTTTTTTTCAAAATATTTTAAAATCTACTTCCTACTTCGCACCATCAGCAAAATACTAAATTCTACTTCCTTTTAAAAATCTTCGTTTAAATCTACTTTAATTTTACAAAACAAAGCCCAAATCTACTTCTTTTTCTCCATTTTACTCTAGGTAGTATATAACCGCAGAATTTCCATGAACAAAATTTGTGTCAACACAATATAAATACACAAATGAGTAATTTTACATGAGTGTATAAATCTTATGAAAATTTCGCGGACAGACTGAATCACTACTTTTTCGTGTTGTAATGTCAACTGATAAAAATCTTGAGTTATTTTTTTTTTCTAAATGCAACTAAAAGGTCATTTTGAAATCTACTTCGATTTTTCTGAAGTTACTTCACTTTTTTCTTCAAATCTACTTCGACTTTTTGTCCAGAAGTGGTAACGCTGGTGTAGAGTAGCCAAAGGCATTGCAAGAACTACCAGAAAAAGTCACTGTTTGGTGCGGATTATGGGCTGGCGGAATCATTGGGCCGTATTTCTTCAAAGATGATGCGAATCGCAATGTTACTGTGAATGGTGAGCGCTACCGTGCGATGATAACAAACTTTTTTTTGCGCAAAATGGAAGAGCTTGATTTGCATGACATGTGGTTTCAACAAGATGGTGCCACATGCCACACAGCACGCTTAACAATGGACCAATCGAAAGGCGAGTTCGGTGAACAGTTTTTTTCACGTTTGTGGCCGGTCAATTGGCCGCCTAGATCGTGCGAATTAACGCTTCTAGACTATTTTTTGTGGGGCTACGTTAAGGCTCATGTCTATAGCGACAAGCCCGCTTAGATTGATGCACTGGATGTCAACATTGAAGAATTTATTCGTGAGATACCGGCCGAAATGTTAGAAAGAGTATGCCAAAATTGGACTAAGGGGATGGACCATTTGAGGCGCAGCCGCGTCCAACATTTGCATGAAATAATCTTCAAAGATTAAATTATATTGACCGTACTATCGATTGAAATAAATATTTCATGCATTTTTCTGAATCGCTATACTAGGGATATACCAGTGGACATAAACGCTATAATGGCCACCTTTACTGATAATACAGCGATATTAAAGACTATAGGAAAACTGCAAAATGCAGTTGATAAATTTAGAGATTGGACTGAATAATGGCGTATCAAATTAAATGAAACAGCAGTGACTCATGTAAACCTTAAAAACTAAATAATGTTCCAATTTATATCAATGGTAAAGCTGTATTTTACCCCAATACTGCCAAATACCTTGGAATGTCTCTTCATGCAAATCTAAAATGGAAAGAGCACATCAAAAAGAAAAGAGAACAACTGAACTTAAAGTACAGAAAAATGTACTGGTTACTAGGACCGAACTCTGGGCCATCTATCCAGAACACAATGATGTTATACAAGCAAGTGCTGTTGCCCGTTTGGACGTATGGTATCCAGCTATGGAGCTGTATAAAGAAAAAAATATGCCGAACCCATCCAAAAATTCTAAAACAAAATCCATCGTGGAATAATAGATTTTTCCTGGTACATAAGAAATAGCGATCTACATCGTGACCTTCAAATGGAAATGGTCACGGGGACTGTGAAGTCATACCAACTTCGAGTTGGAAACCGTTTTAAATGTAAGAGATAATGTTTGGAGACTTAGAAGAACCAAGTCTCATGAGTTGATCAAAAGATTAAACTTCCCCCAATGTGATCTTAAATTAAAGATTGGTTCTCATTCCGGTGGATTTCGTGCGGTAAGAGTCCCAGAATACTTTGTACAAAATAATAGATACCAAATACAAAAAACTCTACCAACCATACAAATTCTAAAAAATTGTTTTTAAAAATCATATTCTTTTTTCAAAAGTCCCGTAGTTCGATCTGCTAATAACAATACAAATAGGAAAATTTATTGTTAAGCAAGATAGACTCATAGTGAAATTTATTCGAAAAAGAACCAATGGAGATTAAAAAGTCACATTCATTATTTCCTCTAGAAAAATATGATTTACTTAGAAAATTAGTCATCTTTAATCATCCGTCTTTTCTTCGTTGACACATTAATAAATCATTTATTATTCTTCTATTGGCTCCGCCTACTTTTATGCATAAATATTAGTGATTTAAACAAGAAGCACAAAAATAGAAATCGCTATCAGTTTTTGAGAAAAGCAATTATTTTCTAAAATTAAAAGTTGTATGGCAGTTAGCGTTATTTTTGTCCTTATAAAAATTAAAAAAAAAAAATCGGTACAAAAATTGGTAGTTATTTAGAATTGGGGCTCCAGACAAAAATCGCTCCAAAAACTTTTTCACCACCTGGAAACTATTTTATTAGGTAGAATAATATATTTAAAGGTGGGGGAGACATGTTTTATGAGGTTTCATCGAAAAAAAAACCCTTTTTAGGTATAGGTTTTAATTGTTATAAATTTTCTCACACCGACACCGAATTCAATTCGAATATTGTTTTGAGTTTTAATATTGCGATGCAAATCGCGAACAGCCAAAATTGTTTATTTAATTTAGTTAACTATGAAAAACGAAATCAAAGTTAACACGATGCCGGTATGCCGCGGAGGAAAATCAACTGTCAAATCAGCTGGAGAAAATTCACAACTTCAGCACTATAGGTGCTGACAATCGGTAGCTCAGTCTAGGGGGTGGGTTCACGCAATAGTTATTTTTTTTTTATATAGAAAAAACTATAAATTTACCTATCAAATGAAAACAATCCAATCAAGTGGGAAAAGTATCAACAATCAAATTAATTGAACTTTTATCAAAATCCAAGGGCGTACTTACGCTATGTAAAAATGGGCGCCAGGAAACTTTTCTATGGTAGTTTGCCTTACCAGTTAAAATAAAATAATCTGAAAATCTTCAATAGATGAAATAAAATAAAATAATATTAAGTAATTCCTTCAAGGAATTTCAGGAATTTATTAAGATTGAATGTAGTGCCCGAGAAACCGTGGCAGAAGCCTGGATAAAAACTCGGGATCTTTTCGAGAGGAATAAAAATGAGAGATTTTTAACTTGGCAGAAGGCCAATTGCAAAATATAAAAAAAATGAAAATAGAGAACAATGGTGTGTCACAAAGGACACAAAGAAGGGTCACCTTGAAAATTGTACCCGGGCAAGTCACCGGTCGCGAGTCCGTTAATTTTCTTAACAAGGAAAATTACGGAACAATGAACGGTCAGCAAAAGTCACGCTACTATTATCGAAAATCGATTTTTGTCGCTGCCAATTCCCAGCCAAAAAAAAGATTTTCGAGTTTGAAAACAAGACAAGAAAGAATAATAAAATTGGTACTTCGCTTTTCTCTGTGTCTTCGCTCCACCTGCGTCGACAACTTCAACCGCCCTCGAGTTGCTCCTATCGCTTTTCCCCACTAGGAAATCTCACGGATAACACAAGACGAGATTTTATTTTCTTTCTGAACCAAAGAAAATAAAATCGTTATTTTCCAAAAAAATACAAATTATTTCAATGATTTGGAAACTATCAAAATGGACCATCGCCAAAGCTGTTCGCACAATTTTTTTTTCAACTTTCTTCTTTCGCAAGAAATCAAAGATTGAAGTTTTGAGAAGGTTAAATTTACATCCCACCTACGACCACCATTGGCCATCCATTTTGATCCATGGTGAAGTGTTCTGTCTCAGTCATTCTGCAGCATTCCGCCATTTGGCTGGAATGTGCGACTGAGAAGACCAGAACTCAACCAACACCCCCGATCTTGACGATTGGTAAAAATTTCACCAGTAGGCTAATGGATGTGTTCAGCGATCTAACCTCAACTTTGCGATCAAAATTTGAGCGAAAAACTAGAACGCGTTAAATCAAAATCCCCAACCCCAAACCGACCCATACTACAAAAATAGTGAGAAGGACAACAACTTCGAGCGGGGTTGTTATTTAAAGCATAGTAATCAATCAAAAACAATATTAAAAATGTAGATATTTGTAGTTGACCTTTGTTTGTTTTGTTTATAATCAGGAAGGAAAAATCGAGTTCAAGGTGAACTTCCTTTGATATCGAACACTTATGGTGGGCACTCAGCCATACTAAATTTACGTTGGTGTGAATATGATTCACACATAGTTGGACATGGGTAGTTTCTTCATGCCGTTTTTTTTTCCGTGTGGACCAACTGTCGCAAACTCGTTGGTTGTGTGGACCTGGACCGCCTGTCGCACAATATCAGATGTTTTGGGTTTTGGGTTTGTGTTACTTTTCCAAAGATGCAAAAAGAGCAGGACTTTGGCTGGTGGACCAGGTTTCATCTGACTCTTTTGGCGGTTTGGAGCCGCAACGGAATATTGTTCGGGAAAAAGGTATTAGGGAAAAGGAAAGAAGGGAAGCGAAACTTGTTGTGGTAAAATTTACCTGTTGCCACAGGCGCCTGCCTGGCACTTTACATATCCTTAAGCAGAGCAACGAAGTTGCGTGAGAGGGTGTGTCTCCGAAAAAGGGAGTTAAAATCCTGAAAACCCGCGAAGGGGGCCACCCAAAGTACTGTTGCTCACTGTTGTTGCTGCAGGCGCCTGCTATTCGAATTTAAGCTATACTTATACCTAAAATGGTTTTTTTTTCGATGATACCCCATAAAACATGTCTCCCCCACCTTTAAATATATTATTCTACCTAGTAAAATAGCTTCCAGGTGGTGAAAAAAAAAGTTTTTGGAGCGATTTTAGTCTAGAGCCCCAACTCTAAATAATTACCCAAAAATTTAAAAATGCTATCAACCAAGTGTAGAGAAAATAAACCATCAGGCCTTTTATGCTGCAGTCTAACAGACCGATTGAAAGAATTGCGAAATCCACTTTTTTCGTCTTTCCTGTCTTCGGTATGTTAAAATCTCGAGTCCTAACTAAATAACTTTTTCCGATAGGTACTTAAGGTCAAAACATTATTTAATGCGATAAACAAATAAGGTCTGTAGTCTGTATTATAGACACAACCAAAAATTTAATCTCACAAATACTTTTGGAAAAAGAAACCACACAAGCACATTTATTATAAGAGTTTGATAAACTATCAGCCCGATTCTGGCCAACCTCACTGATACCTCACAAGTCACAACAACCTCACAAGGTGAGGTAAATATGATTTTGTGAGGTTTTGGTATTCTAACAGCACACTCACAACTTGTGAGCCTCACAAGAACTATCGATATTGTGATGTCCTTCAGAGTAGATCACAACTCACAAATTAATTTGACGTTTCATATATATTATGAAAAAAAGACTAGACATTTTATTCACATTACACATTATCCAACAAAATGGAAATAGAATTAGTTCTGGTGCATCTTATTGCAGAAATTGCATCCGAAAATGAAACCTCCTCCATATTTAAAGAGATAAGATGAATTTCAATGGTTTGGTCAATTATTTTTGGACATTTGACCAAAATATTTTTGAACTTTTGCCAAAAATATTTTTGGACATTTTATCAAAAATATTTTTTCAAAAAACTTTTTTCCAATAAATTTTTTTTTCAATAATTTTTTTTAAGAAATTTTAATTTTTCATATTTTTTTTTTTCAAAAATATTTCTTGACAAAAATTTGCCACCCAATGTACTTTTAAACGTGATTTCTGGCTACACTAGGCATCCTAGCGAGTTAAAAACTGCATATTCGTGATCTAGGGAGTGCCAGCTTTCAATCCAAGTATCGCATGAAACGAAAAACGAATTTTTATCTTTAAATGCAATTTGCGACTAAACGGAGCCTCGTAGACCCCCAAAGTTGACATGTTCAAACGTGATTTCTGGCTAAACTAGGCATCTTAGAGGATTAAAAATTGCATATTCGTGATCTAGGGAGAGCCACCTTTCAATCCACGTATGAGAGGTTGGTAAATAGCACAAATAATTTCCATAATTTATGAGCCTCTTAAGCTTAAGAGCCATTTATGAGCCTTCGGTGAATACCGCCCTTAATATTATTGAGGAACATTATAAAAATATTTTAATATTCTCAGAACACGGCTGAGTAAGTTAGTATAAATTAAAATAAAAGATCATTAAATAAATAAATATTTATTGCAAACTTATTGATATTTCACAGCCAACATTACAAAACAAGTCAACTTAAGACCTCAACTGAACGTGAGAACTATAAAGCTACAAATCAGCATCACTGCCGCTTCCATCCACCGTGCTCTTATTATTATACTGAGCTATAGAATCAGCAAGACTCTGGACAACTGTTCCAAGTGATTTTATAGTCTCTGCTAAAGCCTTTTGGACTGCCAAATTTTCCCTGTGCTGAATGATTTCCCTCTTGTCCTTTTCTTTAAATAAAATGCATTATTAGGGTTTCAGAAAAGTTGGGTAAGAAATTTAAAAATATAAAAATTAAAGAATGGTGCATTTTATTACCTCTTTCCACCATGCGCCAGTTCTCGTCGGACCGTAAACAAAATTCAGCTCTGCAGCCAGTTCTGCCCACAGTTCTTTTATACGCTGTGGGTTTGTTGGGTCATTCTTGTTGGCCATGAGATCCGGATGTTTTCTTATGAATCCAAGGAAGTGCTCAAGTTGCTCATGGGTTGTTCGCTTGGAAAACTGACAATCTCCTACTAAAATATTTAATCAATATTTATTTATAAATCGTCTTTTTTTCTTTAAAAATACATAATTACCTTCCATATTTTATTTGTTTCTTGAATTCTTCGTGAATTTGATAATTGTTTTTATCTTTATTTTTGAATCAGCTGTTGATGTGTTGAGATTCAGTTTACTGTGGTGAATTTGTTGTGAGGTTTCTTATGAGGATTGTCTCAGAATACCAAAAATGTTATCGATCACAACAACCTCACAAGGTCACAAGAGCTTGTGACTTGTGAGACCTCACAACGCCAGAATCGGGCTGTATATCTAAGAGTGTCGTCGTTAACATTGGCGATGAACCTTACGAAATTTTTAAAGAAAACTTTTGTTGCCACTCCTGTTTGTCCGCATATATGTAGATCCTGGCCCATGATACAAAGTGTTTCCCACAAAAACCCCAAGAAAGTATTTCATATTTTAACAAACTGAACTCAATTGAAAACAAATTTTCTGTTTCGATTTAGTGAATTGAATTTAATATTCATGATATCTCAAAATAAATCCCTTACCAGCAACAATTTTTCAATAAACTACTTAAGTGTTTAAATTGAGCTACACAGTACACATACAGATTATATTAAGCACTTAAAAAAAAATTTGCATTCAAAAATGAAGCCAATGAAGAGACAGTGTCTTAATTATTGTTCTTATATATTTGTATCCAGATCTATTCAATGTTAGGTATGTATGTATATCAGGTATATTTATGTATTTTTATTAATTTAAACAAACGACAACAGTCGTTGTTGAATTTTTATCTGTTGTTTTTTTTTCTATTTTAAGAAATCATCCCACGAATCGAAAGAAAATCTTTTGACTTCTGATTCAATTTCAAGGCTGCGAAGAATTGAATTGAATAATTTTCAATAAAGAAATATAAAAACAAAGAAACACATACTCAAAGGTGTGACAATGCGAACAGGCGCAGAGGGGAGGAATAAATTATTTATTTTCAAATTATTATTGAATTTTTTTTTTTAAGAAATTCTCTGACGTACTTATAAAAGGTGGTCCAACCATAATGCACGATGTTAATGTTAATTGTGAGTCACAACTTAACGTCAAGTTTTTTTTTGAATAAAGATTTGAACTTACACGCTTACAAGGTTTAATTGACTTAAGAGCTGAAGCTTACTGACCATTTCAAGCGCCGCCGTCAATACGCTGCATGGTTGGTTGAACAGACAGAAGTGAATTGTGACTTTACAAAGAAAATCATCTTCAGCGACGAGGCACACTTTCACCTCAGTGGATTCGTTAACAAGCAAAATTGCCTCATTTGGGCAAGTGAGAATCAACGAGTGATTGTTGAAAAGCCGATGCATCCACGAAGAGTGACTGTTTGGTGCCAATTCAATTCAATTTTGTTTTATTGAACATAATATTTACAATTTGGCTTACAACTAATAAGATATTACATATGTATGAAAGTTTACATTTGTTGGCTCATAGGGGGCCTAACTATATACAGTGACTTAAGTTTAATTATTTTTATATAAAATTTACATAACGAAAAAAAAATTAAATTTAAAATGTCGGTTGTATTGTCCTCAGGGTGTTCATTCCTGGTTGTCAGTGGTGATTTTTGTGGATTGTGGGCAGGGATGGCGTTTTAGCCGCGGTGGTAGGCTGACCCAGTGTCAGCGTAGAACGAGACTACTTCCTCGTTGTCCATGATTACGTTGTCATCCAGATTTTCCATCATACTGAGGTACCTCGGCTCGGGATGTCGTTGTTCTGTGTTCATCCTTCTCATAAGCTGATTCGGGTGGTCGATGATGTTCCCCATTAGTTTCTTCGTTGAAAGAACTAGATATTTGTGCAGCGGGATTAAATTCGCTTCTGTGTAGAGATGCTCGCTCCTGTAGTGTTTCTGTCGTTGACGGTCGAAGTAGAGTCCAGTGCAGATCCTCAGTATCTTCCATTCGAATAGTTGAAGTTCCTTCATAGCTGTCTTCGAGATGGAAAACCAGACTGGGAAGGAATAGCTGATCACAGGTCGCAGGAGCTGCTTGTAGATTAATATCTTTGTCGGTTGGCTAAGACCTGATCTTCTTTTCAGCAATGGGTGCAAACGGCTGAAGTCCCAGCTGGCCTTTTTCAGAACATTTCTTGAGTGCAGGTTAAACCTTAGCAACTCATTGAAGTGCACTCCCAGGTACTTGACATTTGGCCTTGCCACTATGGAGGATCCGTCAGGGAGTCTTAGGACCAGATTTCTGCAAATTGTTGCGGTGCGAAGGCCTCTACCAGTTGAAGGTCTCCTGAAGCAGACAAGTTCCGATTTGGAAGTATTGATTCGGATGCCCCATTTCTGGTAGAATTGGAAGAGTCTGTTAATGTGGGTTTCTACTTTTTGGACAGCCATTAGAGGTGACATTGATGTGGCGTAGGTGAGCGAGTCATCAGCATACAGAAGGTTCTCGCATCCAATTGGTGAAGGTTGGTCTGAAGTCATCAAGTTGTAGAGGAAGGGGCCTAGTTTTGAGCCTTGGGCGACTACAGCTCTGATGGTCTTCATGTTTGACTTGCAGTTATCTACTTGAACGAAAAATTTCCTGAAAGATAGGAAAGAAAAGAGAATTTTTATTAATGGCGGAGGTACTTGCATAAGATGAAGTTTGTGGATTAGACCGTCCATCCACACGCTATCGAATGCTTTCTCGACATCCAGAAAGCATCCGACGGTGACACGATTACTGTTGAGGGCTGTGGTGATATCGTGTTGGAATTTTACCAGTGGATGCAAGGTTGAGTGTTTTTCTCGAAAGCCGAATTGCATGTCAGGGATGATTGAATTTTCACAGCTGAATTTCTTCAGTCTTCGTAAGATTAAATTCTTCCAGTAATTTGCTGATGTTGTTGAGAAGTGATATTGGCCTGTAGTTGGAAACTAAGTTGGAGGCACCTTTCTTCGGAATTGGCACAATCTTCGCTGTTTTCCACTTCTGGGGGAAGTAACAGTTGTTGATGCAGTTGTTTAAAATGATTGTGAGGAAAATCATTACCGCCTGTGGCAGCCTTTTCAGGATGTAGTAGGAGACACCATCTGGTCCAGCAGACTTTTTTGGCTTAGAATTGCCGATGATTTCTACAATCTCCTCTAGATTGCATAAATGTGGACTGTCGGTGGGATCATTTGCTGGACTGATAATATTAAAATTTATTATTTTATCCGGATTTGGTTGCAGTGTTTGTTGAACTGTTGCCTCAACTTCTCGTAAGAAAGTTGGGTCAGTAGGTGGGCTCGGTGTGAAGTTTCCTTCGAAGTAGTCGGCGAACGCTTCCACCTTGTGTTAGGCCGAGGTAGCTTCAGTATCATTGCTGATGATGGTTTCCGGTATTTGTGGCTGTTTTCCAATGATCCTATTGATGTTTTTGAAAGCATCTGGTCCTGGCTTGATGGCTTATAATCTTTTCTGGGATTGGATATTATTGTGGTATTGAATGGAGTTCCGGAACATGATGTTGACTTGCTGTAGCTCATTCCAAACTATCTGGTAGTTTCTGTTTGTTGTATTCAGTTCACTTTGATGGATCCGCTGGAGACGTTTCCTTAGACGTTGTCTGTGAGCATATAGATTTTGAACGTACTCGGGAAGGTGCTGGTACCTATCCCTTGACGTTTTAGACTGTTTTTGCTTGTCCAGGGCATCAGATACGACATGTTCAAAGTTGACAATTGCTGCATCGATTTCGATATCCAGAAGATTTTTGTCTGAAGGTGGGAAGGTATCTTCTTCCGAGCTGGTGATCTCACTAGGATCCTCTTCAGTGGATGACTCCTCCAACGTGCTGGTGGTTGAAGATTCTTCGTCAATGTCTACCTCTTCGGTTTCCATGTTGTTGTCACTGGTTTTATTGGGCTGCACAATGCTATTGAAAGACATTGCTAATCTGCCACAATATTCAGGTCCAAGGTCCTTGACTATCCTCCTGAGCAAAGCTTCAAATGAAGCGATTGCCGAGGCTGGATTGAGAGGTTCCATATTACTGGATTGACCTTTTTCACTTTTATTGATTAAAACGGATTAAGCACGCACAACACTATTTTGAGAAAAACTTCTGTTTAACACACTTAATCCTCATTTATCTTTAAGCTAATCACTGGGATAATACGTTTTTAATTACTTTTTAGGCAATAAAATCTGGTAGCCCGCAGGTATATCAGAATTTTTTACCTTTTTTCACTTAGGGGTGGACTTTTAAATTAAATTTAATTCGTCTGCTGTATGACTATCTGCTCTGAGCGATGTACACTGAATGACTGTTTGGTGCCGTTTATGGGCTGGCCGAACTTCTTCGAAAATGAGATCGGCCAAGTATTTACCGTGAATGGTGTTCGCTATCGCGGGATGATAACGGACTTCTTGTGGCCAGAAATTGAGGATATAGACCTGGACGATATGTGCTTCCAACATCATCGTTCCACTTGCCACACAGCCAACGAAACAAGCTCTCTTGCGCGAGAAATTCAATGGCATTGTTATCTGACGTGTCGTGGCGAGCATTTGGCCGATATTTTGTTTCACACAAAACCGATATGCTATTTTAAAAACATTGAAAAATTCAGCGTTTTTCTAAAAAAAAAACCAAAACAATAAGAAGCGTTTTTTTAAGCCTTACCTGGTATTCCCAAATATCATAAAATCTATGCGGTTTTCCTCAAACTTGAGTTACATATATTCTTGAGTTATATTTTAATTATTGTTACATTCTTTAAGAAAAAAGTAACAAAACATTATGTTTATTACGCATTTTCTGGAGAAAATTTAGCGCTAAGTAAGAAAATTAGAATGGGCAGGAAAAACTGAACTTGCTAGAAACTGGATATCTCAAGACCGAGATAGGATTAGTCGCAATTACAAAGGCTAGTATATCTTCTAATAATAAAGGTTAAAAATAAAGTTTCTACAATTATTATTAACAGCGCAATTACCACTAACATGGGTCAGGGTACACCAAAATGGGCCTTTTCTTAAATCCCTAATATATGTATGATATACATTACATTACATAACACACTACTCCGTAGATAAATCTACGAAATAGATACACGGGAAGTACTGGTAACTGAGACAATCGGTTAGACATTACAGCTGAAGAAACACATGTCAACAGCACACGGTTGATATTTGAACCAGCGTTACCAATTTTTGAATTAAAAAAACCGTAAGTCATAAGTCTGTAGATGATTTGTGATATAAAAAAATCTAATTCATAAGTTATTTAGTGACTTATGATTTAAAAAAAAAATTAATTAATAAGCTAGTTGGTAAATTAAGCTTGTTTTGACTACATAATTATTTAATTATTAACGAAAGTAGATTTCAAGCTTTTGTGTGTCATAAACTTTTGAATTAAATTTTTTTTAATTCTTAAGTCACTTAATTGCTCATGAATTAATTTTTTTTAATTCATAAGTCAGTAACTAGCTGCTGAATTACATTTTTCTAAATTCATAAGTCACCCACTAGCTTGTGAATTAAGGCCAAGCTTAAGCTAAAAAGTGACTTAAGCTTTTGCAACCCTGATTTGAACACGAATTAAGGGACACCCTAAAAGCTCGAGTAATAAAATTAACTTAAACCATTTCCGGCTAGCATTGCGAAAATGCAGTCATACTGAGGATCACTAGACCTTAGCTGAAGATCAATTTTAATAAACTACATAAATGGTGAAACACAATTTTTGTGTTTTTTAGAACCTCCAAAATACGAATTTTTGAAAATTTTGAGGTTATATTGTCAAAAAAATATGAGATTTTCATAAATTTATTATTTTATTACTATCTTGTAAATACTTGTTAATTACATATTCTTTTTTGTAATTAACATAAATATTGTAATATTTTTCCAAGGTTCGTTAAATAAAACTTATTACTCTTTTTAGTATCTCTTCTTTATTCACACTTTCCAATTCAAAACAGTAAATCTTTATTTATAACCAACTCAAATACTTTATTCAAATTAAAATCACACTTGTTTTACACAATCCAATAAGCAGAGTTTTGCACACTTCCGTAATCAAAAATCAACTGTGTCGTGCTCACCGCGAGCACTCCCTTATATACTCATGTTAGTTGTTCTCGAAAATTCGCGCAGCTTCTCGTCTTGGAATGTTCTAGAAGATTGGAATAAGGGGAAATACATTTGACATTGGAAAAGAGCTTTTTGTTTCTTCCATAAATTAGATATGCAGTTTTCCAACAGATGGCGCTGTAGTAGTATAAAGCTCTGTTCACAACAATATGTTATAACTTAACAATATTTGCTCTTGGGGATAGGACCTATCGGAACAATTTCATACAGCTAATCGCAAAAGCAAAACATCACAAAGATGTTGCAACGGATATGGGCTTATCCCTGTAAATTTTAACTTCTTGAGTTTAAAAAAAAACAAAAAAAAAATTAAGGCACGCATGTAAATTTGAGTTTTTCTTCAATTATAGACCACGAATAAATAAAAAACTTCAAAATAACTAATATGTATTGTTTGTTGAAGAGTATAGAGGTATAACGTATAGAAAAATGAATTTAAAATAATTTATTTTAAGCACCGAGTTAATTGATTTGGTTTTTATTTTTAATCTTCACAGCTTCTGTTTTCAAACTTATTTGTTTAACACTTTTACCATTTTTTTTTATAGTTTCTACAGTTTAAATTACGCTCATTGTAAGGGTGTAATCAAACAATGCTTTGGTGTGCTAGTAAAAAATGTGCCTTTTTTGAAACAGTTACGTTTTTTACGTTCGTTTTGTTAACTTCATAAAATTTGTACATAATGAAGCACGCACTGAAGCCAAAGTTTTTTTTACTCTAGATAGCTTAAATAATGATGCAGACCATAAAAAAATGCCCCACGATCAATGTTAAAAAAATAGACACGAAAATTTGTGACAATTAAAGATATACGAAAAATCACGCATGGTAGTTTTTTTCTAAAATTTATATCATATAGGATTATTTATAAGGAAGGCACGCACTCAAAATGAATGATTTCAATTAATTTTGACCTTCATTTATATGAAAAAACAAAAATTGTACTAAGTAATCTTATGTTAAACATTATTTTTGCAATAATACAAAACGTTAATTATCCACGCACGCAGCCAAAAGTCTCAATATTCGATGATTTTTTCGATTTCAAACACTTTCGCACTATCTCGATGGTTCATTTTATAAATTGAATAGTTAAAACTCAATGATATATATAATATTATAAGTTCCAAAACCTGAATATTTAATAATAATGTCTATATATTTCGACGCATGGCAAAAGTTAAAATTTGCACGGATAAGCCCATATATATTTGGCAAATTTGAATAATGTTAACAAAAGTTGGAAAATATTCACTACGAGGGCGTTTTGGTGCTTCCCATTTGGGCATTTTTATTCCGGAATTAATTGTTAGACATAGACTTTTACTACGGGCCCTGTGATGGAGGCCATTGTTTGGTTCGTATAATCATCATCATCATATAATAAAACGGCAAACATATTTTTTTGTGGTACACTTTACGCGGCCCACAAAAACCGAAGTGGCATAAATTCCATATTAAACGAAAGCATTTTTTGCACAGATGTGCACAATGCTAAAATTATTTAAATATACTACACAGAAATTGTTTAAAATAACAAACAAAAATTGCAAAAAAATGCCCGGACACCTGTTGCTGAATAGAGCATACAGTTTTAGCACAGATAATTATCGACTAGCGACATCTGTTGCTGAATGGAGCATACATTTACACTATACTGTCATACAGTTACTGTCATACATTAAGGGTATTCATGTAACGAGATAATTTTCCGCTTTGTAGAAAGATATAACTTTCCGCAGCATGTTTTCATGAACACCCCCTAAGAAATACTTGCGTAAATGTGGGAAATATTTTGTGAAATGTCAAATTAAAAGTCAGAATCCATACTTCTTTAGTTTACGAGGTTTATTTCTGCACTTTCCGCAGCAAATTTGTGAGATAATTTTATGCGATTTGCAGAAACTTTTTCCCATACAAATTTTGACAGCTCGTTTCTGCGGAGATAAAATTATCTGGTTTACGAGGTTTACGAGGGTTTTCCGCGCTTACATGAATACCCCTATTATATATATAATTATCTGTGGCTTAAGTTTAGTAAAAGTTAGAACCATTTTAACTTTTGCTTTTGTTGTTGTTTAAAAAAATACAGCAGATTTTGTTCACTTTGTCCCCTATTACACGTTGCCTCATGAGACATGTCTCATTTTCGACTTTCCTTTTAAATTTGTATCCCGTGAGGCAAAAGCTATTACACGTTGACTCATGTCTCATGAGACTCATGTCTCAAATTTGACTGTTGTTCGTATTTTTTAATGCACACCACAACATAAAACGAATTTCAGAAAAAGAAACGTCAAAATGAGACTACTGAAAATCAGCCCGGTACTCACCGGGAATATTTTTTTGCATCTCATTTCCTCATATCTGCTTTCTTTTTTGCTCTTACGTGAGCATCGTCTCGTGAGACATCGTGTAATAGAGGACTTTTCACTCTTTGGGTGTTTTTCTTTTTTAGTTCAGAGCAGAACCTGAACTGTCAAACAAAAAATCGTGTTTCTTTTTTAGCTCAGAGTGTATAACAGTTTAAATTTGTGTTTCTTTTTTCGTTTAGAGCGTGTTCAGAGATTGTTCAGAGCGCACTCTATGAGCTCGGTAAAAAATAGCTGAACAGAGAGAGTTAAATGCTGAAATCATTCTGACAGACTGGAAAAAAACTCAAAAACTCGCGTGTGTTTATAAAATAATTCAGAGCTCTTAGAACACGCTCGATTCAGAGAAAGTTCAGAGCATGTTCGACATGCTCGGCTCGTGCTCTGTTCAGTGCTTTACTCTGAATGAAAAAAGAAAAACGCCCTTTGAAGTTGAATGTAGTTAAGTCTTAGAGTATTAACTACATCTATCGGGCAATTTCCGTGTTAGGCTAGGCGCGCACATTCAATTTTAGTTGCACAACTGCTTCGTTGCGCAGGTGCATATAATTATATGTTACACAAAATAGCGAACTCTTTTTGGGCAATCGTTTAGTTTGTGTCAAAACACAAACTTCTTAGTTGCTCGAACCAAGCAGTTGCGAAACTAAAAATTGAATGTGCGCGCCTAGCCTTAGTGTTTTCAAAAAGTGAAAAAGTGAAATTTAGAACCATTTTAACTTTTACTTTTTGTGTTTTTCGAGATGGAAGATAGAAATTTGAAGTGAGTTGGAAAAAGAGAGGATGTAGTTCTAGCTTTATTCTATGCGTTACTGTTTTCAAATCTTCCCTGAATATAAAATATCCCCCTGGTTTGACAAGAATGTGTTAACAAACAAACAAAATATCAAATTCAAATCAGAGCTGAGTAAATCGTTCATTTCAAATGATTGAATCGTTCAACAATCGATTACGAAAACGATCCGATCATTTCAACCAACCGATCATTCTATCATTTTCATTTCACTGAAATGATTCAATACTGTTCCTTCGATTTTAATTTCGATTTCGATGATAAGATTGACTTATGGCTTTGATAGTTCTCACAAAATATTGTATTATTGCCAAATAACATATAATGATGCCTACTTTGTACATGGATTAAAAAGTGTCAAAAAAGTTTTCGGCTGACATTTTGTACAAAATACACTTTGTACGTCATAACTGAATTCGTCCTCTATTCGTCAAGACATAAACTGTCATATTCCATCAAAGGATGGCTAAGATTTCGATGGATTAAAAAAGTCTATAAATATCCAAAAAAAGGTATTTTATTTGTTACTTCGGAAAAGAGCAATTTTAGGGCTTTCGGCTAACATTTGGTACGAAATACACTTTGTACGTCATAACTGAATTCGTCCTCTATTCGTCAAGATATAAACTGCCGAATTCCATCAAAGGATGGCTAAGATTTCGATGGATTAAAAAACGTCTATAAATATCCAAAAAAAAAGGTATTTTATTTGTTGCTCCGGAAAAGAGCAATTTTAGGGCTTTAGGCTAACATTTGGTACGAAATACTCTTTGTACGTCATTAATGAATTTGTCCTCTATTCGTCAAGTCATAAACTGTCAAATTCCATCAAAGGATGGCTACGATGTCGATGGATTAAGAAACGTCCAAAAATCCACATTAAACATACCGGATTCTGATACATCAAATAACATCAGTTCAACCCTTTGAGTATATATAATATGGAGGGCTCGTTTCTATTCCAAATACGTGACTATCATAGGGGGCGCTACTCAAATTTGTGTAAGACAAAGTTATTGCCGAGTGCTTCATATCACATATGTGACGGAGAACTATATGCGAGGAGAAGGTAAGCACAAATCGGAGGATACGGCTGTATCCTTAACTTACAGAAAGTGAGACAGCGACCCCTATCACAACTTCAAGTACTACAATGCATTAGGGATAGGAACGAGCCACTGGTCTCTATAATACACTGGATAGCGCATTCATCCAAAAAAGTTGACTCCATTTGAACATTGTTATATTATGAAGCTGCCCACGGTGCCGTATAACAGTATAACTGTATAACATCTAAAACAGCATCATAAAGCGCGGAACAGATTGAACCAGCGACAGCACTGTCAACAGCAACAGCGGCCGCCATTGGTCGCGTTCGGGTACGTATCCAAAGGTATCCGGATTTGTTGGTGTTGTTGTAATCCCATAGGAAAAAACAACTGATTAACGAAACAGCTGATGTCGAGCAGAAATCTAAAGCTATCCAAAAATTTTTGGTATACTTAACTATCCAAGGGGAATTTTGAATAACAGCTGACATTTCAGCTGATTTATTTTCTTTTGTGTCGAGTACAGGGTTGGCCGAACTATAACTTTTTAACATTTGTTGCGTCTAGTACTAATTTACTAATTGAGAAAAGTAAAGTTTGTTGCATTAAAGATCTCATTCGGATCCTACTGCAAAGCTTTTATTCTTTGAACTTCAGATTGTTTCTTGATATAGGAGGTATTAAACTCAAATTGTTTTAGGATTTTCATAGACATAGACATGACTTGTTATGGGATTATATGAACATATTTAGAGCTGAGTTTTCAGAAAAGGATTCTTTTAAGACTATAAGCTTATACAATCTTATTGCAAGACGAGAAAATAGTTTTGCTATAAGATTTAAGTAAATTTAAGTAGTTTTAAGCAGCAAAAGTGTTTACCTCTTAAAATAAAAATGTTATGAAACCCAGGCTGGTCAAAAAGCTACATAATTATTGGGCTGAAGGTGGATTTACTACACAATTAAAATAGAAAATGATCGTACTGGAGCTCTCTTCGACAAGTGTGCTGCGCTCCTTAAAAATAAACAGTTTCAATATAATTACCAGTTCTTGGTTTTTATTATTTTTAAAAATTTTTTTGAAGTAAAACTTCTTTTCCGGCGTTGGGGGTAAAACATTTTCTATGCAGCTGTCAGTGACATGTCAAACCGTCACGCCATCCGTCAAAGGCAGCGACATGTTTTTAGCATGTGCAAAGTAAAACATGAAGTTGGATACGATTTAGAATTTACATATTTCAAATGGCTGCATTCAAAGATAAACATAAAACTATAGGTTCAGACGCGCAATGGCTATGCAACCGAATAATTATTGACAAGCATATTGCAATCCAAATAAATTTTACCAACACCTAACCCTCGCATACAAAGTACTGGCCAAAAAGTTGGTTATATCCACTACCATTTGTATTCTTGCTGTCATAGACGGCATGCCATATGACCATCAGGTTGCCTGAAAGTTTTGAAATTATACTTTTTAATAATATTTATTCGTTTAATCGCACACGCCACCGACATTTGTTTTGGTATTTATAAATTTGAACGTCATTCGACTAATCAATCAAATACTTTAATAATTAATTTTACAAGAGTGCCGCTGTCAGCGTACTTGCTTTCCAAGTTGCCTGGATACTGAATTAATGCCAGGTGACTACTAATTTGCTCGGGTTTGTACGGGTTAATAAGAAATGCTTGTGTACATTACAAGATTACAACATGCTTGCCAATACTTGCACGTGCAGCCCTAGGGCAATACAAACAAAGCGAGGCAACTTGCTTGTCAAGTGGCATGGGAGTTTTGTACTTTTCTTCTCGATTTCATTTAAGGCTAGGTGCGTACATTCAATTTTTTGAAGTAAAAATTCTTTTCCGGCGTTGGTCGTAAAAAATTCTCTATGCAGCTGTCAGTGACATGTCAAACCGTCAAAATGTTTGTTCGTAGGTTATAATCTTACAGAAGCTTTGCTTGAGGAAAAAGAAGTTTTACTTCAAACGCGCGTACGTCAGTACACACAATCTTTTTTTTGTAATATTTATATGTATGTACGTACCTCGAAACGACAGCGTCTGCTCACCAAATGCGAACAAGCACTAAAATCTCAAAAAAAGAAACCTCGTTGGCGTGAGATGATTTGTGGTTAAAAAATCTGCCCTTTTCAATTTACCTTTCCTCATTGCAGGATTAAATTATCAAAAATTTGAACTAAAAACTTAATAGAGACATTGTCAGTTGTATATATTTATAAGGGCTATACCATATTATATTCTTAAATATTTAATGAATTATTATAATAAAAAAAAATTCATAGGATTTGTAATCCAGTATACATACATAATGTATAATATTAATTGTTTGTTTTGCAGATTAGCAAATGGTCTCTTGCTGCTACTAAATCGTCGCAACATACCTTGTACAATAAATTCAGCATTAAAAAATATCTTTAAATCATGTGTTCATAATCCAAATCCTTTGATTATGCCAAAGAAAATTGTTTGTCTGCAAAAATAAACTTCCCATCTATCATGTATCATTCCTACAATTCCTCATCTTTATGGTAAATGAAACATTTTCAGTTTTTGTACAAACCTTCATAAGATCATAAATGTGCAAAATTGTTTGGTTTTCATTATTCTATTTTTTTTTTATGAATTAACTACGTATGTAGCAGACGTAACAAATTGTAGTAAATTAGGCATGTAGTTGAATCGGCCAACCCTGGACGATTCACGTCTTTTTTTTACTTTGACAGTAAATGGTACCTATCCGGTTTTTGTCGTTCGACAAACGTATCGGATACTAAAGTATCTTAGATACCCTATCGGACTACGAGGTGAACGCGACCATTGATTTAAAACCAATGCATTTCAATTGTTCAACACACATAAGAACAGCAACAGCAACGCCAACAGCGTCGTTAGGCCAAAGTCTTAAACTTGCTGTTGCTGGTGCAGTATTGTCAACTTTCCCACTGCAATATTTAGTGGCATCACAATGCAAAGCAAAATAGAACGTAAAATAATTTTTCCATTTTGCTACTTTTTTATTTTGGTTGAAATTATCGTGTGAATAAAAAACAATAAATAATTTTTGATAAACTAAAATTGCAAAATTAAGTGACCAAAAAGTAATAAAGAATAAAAAAAAAGATTGTGTGTACTGACGTACGCGCGGTTGAAGTAAAACTTCTTTTTCCTCAAGCAAAGCTTCTGTAAGATTATAACCTACGAACAAACATTTTGTATTCTAAAAACATGTCGCTGTCTTTGACGGATAACGTGACGTTTTGACATGTCACTGACAGCTGCATAGAAATTTTTTTACCCCCAACGCCGGAAAAGAAGTTTTACTTCAAAAAAACATCAAAAAGATATGTTTGTTTGTTTTTTTTTTTTTTAAAGGATAGTGGTTTCTGCTTGTTAAATTGGTCGACCACATAATTCACAAACATTTTGTATTTTTAAAACACGTTGCTGTCTTTGACTGATAACGTGACGGTTTGACATGTCACTGACAGCTGCATAGAGAATTTTTTACCACCAACGCCGGAAAAGAAGTTTTACTTCAAAAAATTGAATGTGCGCGCTAGCCTTAAATGAAATCGAGAAGAAAAGTACAAAACTCCCATGCCACTTGACAAGCAAGTTGCCTCGCTTTGTTTGTAACTATTACCCTAGGGCTGCACGTGCAAGTATTGGCAAGCATGTTGTAATCTTGTAATGTACACAAGCATTTCTTATTAACCCGTACAAACCCGAGCAACTTAGTAGTCACCTGGCATTAATTCAGTATCCAGGCAACTTGGAAAGCAAGTAGACTGACAGCGGCACTCTTGTAAAATTGTATTTGATTGATTAGTCGGGTGACGTTCAAATTTATAAATACTAAAACAAATGTCGGTGGCGTGTGCGATTAAGCGAATAAATATTATTAAAAAGTATAATTTCAAAACTTTCAGGCAACCTGATGGTCATATGGCATGCCGTTTATGACAGCAAGAATACAAATGGTAGTGGATATACCCAACTTTTTGGCCAGTTCTTTGTATGCGAGGGTTAGGTGTTGGTAAAATTTATTTGGATTGCAATATGCTTGTCAATAATTATTCGGTTGCATAGCCATTGCGCGTCTGAACCTATATAGTTTTATGTTTATCTTTGAATGCAGCCATTTGAAATATGTAAATTCTAAATCGTATTCAACTTCATGTTTTACTTTACACATGCTAAAAACATGTCGCTGTCTTTGACGGATGGCGTGACGGTTTGACATGTCACTGACAACTGCATAGAAAATTTTTTACCCCCAACGCCGGAAAAGAAGTTTTACTTCAAAAACTATCGTGAGTGTTAAAAAATCGCTGAATAAATAAAAAAATGACTGTGCTTGCCAGTCTTTTGCCTAAAAAACAGAACTGAAACGACATTCCTTCAATTTTATTAAATTGTTAATCTGTCAATCAAAACAAATGATTTTCGTCCAATTTTCAATTTATTATTTTATTTTTAATAATAAATATTTAAAATTTACAAATGATGCGAGAAATAAGAGAAAAAGATTGACGGTGTATCAATCTGTTGCTATAACTTCAACAGCAACTAAAAGTTGAATGTGCGCGCCTAGCCTAACAGAGCAACTTCGACATTAACGTTAGACCTTAACCCTAAATTCGATGTCGCTCTGCAAATGCTACCAACTTTTGAGGCGAAATTTGTCAGTATTATCAACACTTAAATGAAAATGTAACAAACATCTTTTTGATTCCTCTATTTATTTTGGTTTTGACAATGGAAGAATTGCTAAAAACAAATAAATTTTAGTACGACAAATTGTGCAAGTCGTATATATTGACGCAATTTACGTTAATTTTTATCGTTAAATGTACGGCAAAATCATTTCGCATTTGAATTTGTTTTCATTATATGCTGTCAAAAACGCTGTTCACGTTGTAATCTATTTCACAAGACTTTTGATGTTGAAGTTTTCGTTGCTGTTAGACTAGGCGCGCACATTCAATTTTTAGTTGAACAACTGTTTGGTTGCTTATAGAAAAGAGATGAACAACTATTTGGTTGAATGTCCGCGCAGTTGCAAATAATTAGATGTTACACAAAATAGCGAACTCATTTTAGGCAATCGTTTAGTTTTTGTCAAAACACAAACTTTTTAGTTGCTCGAACCAAGCAGTTACGAAACTAAAAATTGAATGTGTGCGCCTAGCCTTAAAGTTGCTGTTAAAGTAGCTGTGTCAGTCAGATTTGTTTTCCTCTTTGTCATGTCAAAATATTTTTTCTTTGTGAAAAGAAGACGTCAAATTATGAAGCTGCCCAACATCTGTCATCTTCAATTGGAGTCAAAAAATCTGTTATACAATGTAGTGAATGCGCTATCCAGTGTATTATAGAGATCAGTGGAACGAGCCCTCCATATTATATATACTCAAAGGTTCAACCCAACAATTGTTTTTGCGGCCTACAACATCAACAACCAATCTGCAACGACGTGTCAACTTTTTTCCTTTGGACTCCTGGATTGAGTGCTTAGTAGGTACTTCTCATTGCATTCAACAATTTTAAAAAATCATGAATTCTCTGTCTTTTATTGAATGATAATGAATTAAATAAATAAATTGACACTCGAATTTCGAGAGCTGGGTCGCCTAGTATCAGTAATGCAACAAGAAGAAAGAAAGTGTAAGTGATTCCATAAGTGTACCTAATAATAGAGTTATAATAAGTTCTAGGTTCGCTAGTGGTCCAAATCTGCAAAACTAAATCCGACATAATATTAATACGTGAAGTTATAACTTGTTGTACACCAGCAACACTCAATTGGTACCTACGTTAACTATACTACATAATTATAACCAAAACGCTCTCAGAGGGTGCTATATGCTACTCACATGTAACTGTAACTTTCACATAAACGAAATGAAAGATTTTTTTCTATTGCTGTAATTCAACACACTTTTATTTATCAAGTTTAAAAAAAATCGAGCATGGGGTTTTCGAAACATTGAGTTTCCAAAAAAAAATTGGAAATTTTATTAAAGAATCAAAAAAAAACTTTTAAAATTTGTATACGCAATAATAATTAAACCATGGAGGGGCTTCATAATGATTAAAATCGGTTGTACTGTTTTCGAGCAAATCAAAAACCAAAAAAATGGTTCCAAGGGGGCTTCCAATAATAACCATTTTTTGAAAAAAAATTTTCAATCATTACATACGAGTAGTTTTAACTAAATGGTGTTTGAACCCCTAAAACCCCGACCTGCGTTCGCCCCTGACTGGAGACATTTTCTTATACTTTGTCTGTGAGCATACCGACTATGACCATACTCAGAAAGGTGATGGTACCTATCCTTTGACGTTCTAGACTGTTTTTGGTTATCCGGGGCATGTTCAAAGTTGACAATTGCTGCATCAATTTTGGTATCCAGAAGATTCCTGTCTGAAGGTGGAAGTGTTAAGCTGTCTTCGATGTCCCTGTGAGGTCTTTCAATATAGACCGAGAGCCCACAGCAATTTTTGGGTGTGATTGATAACAAAAAATAATTAGCATAGTTAGATAGGCCTTTTATAGTTATTTATGAATGTGAACGTCTTGTATACTCTAGTGGGCGCAATAGTGCATTATAGTGCATCAAGTATGCAGTTCTTTCCTAATTCTAAAAATTTGGTATACAAAATTTACCATAACTTAAAAATGAACATCTAAGTGCCCTGATTGCAAATATCGAGGTCCAAGACGTTTTGAAGGTGGTCTTCTTAGTGCAAGAAGTAGCCTATTCTTATCGCGTCTGGCAGGCAGAAGACTGTCTGTAAAATGTCTTTTACGTCGATATTTTCAATCAGGGGGTTTAACTCTACGTTTTGGCAAAGTTGTTATCACAATTATTTGGACTTGGAAAGAACTGCATACTTGATGCACTATTATGCACTATTGCTCCCACTAGAGTATGCAAGACTTTCACATTTGTAAATAACTATAAAAGGCCTATCCAATTATGCTATATATTTTTTGTTATCAATCACACCCAAAAATTGCTGTGGGCTCTTAGTCTAATATCCAGCCGTCCGAAGTTAATGAAATTCTCTGGAGCTTCTGTTGTACGAAGTATGGGTTGGTTGAGATTGATCGATAGTTGAACACTATGCACTAATGTACAGAAATTAGAGTGTGCACAAGGTTCAAGGAAGCCAGGAAGAAGTCCAGCGTTTATGGTGTTCTGGGAAAGGTGAGAATGTGTTGTGAAACAACGACTAAGGATTGCTGGTCATTGTTGGCGTCCAGTCAGTCAACAATCGCCTTGCCCTCAGGTGATATCGTAGTATCCACCTACATGTGATGCCTGGCATTAAAATTACCGCCGATGAGTCCGTATGTGCTTCTCTCGAGGACACCGTTGACAATTTGGTGATCATTGTGAATATTTCTCATGCTGGATTGGCACTTGAAATAGACTCTGATGGTGATAAGGGTTTCATCTCTCCCAAGTTTAATGGTAACGACAGTGGCTTCTAAGTTGTTGGTCGAGAACATCGCTCTTGCAATATGGCCCCGAATCAGCTTTAACACAAAAATATTAATTCTGTTTATTTTTGCTCCGTTTCATAGAACCTGGTTGGAATAATAATGTTTGTACTCAGACTCTGGTGTCGAGTGTAATCCAAGGCAACGTCTATGACACCGTTTCGTCAGGGCAAACGTTCCCCTAGTCCTGGTCAGATCAGCATTTATATGTCTGTCGAAATACAATTACTTATTCAACTAGATGTCAAGGTTCCTTACTACACGTTTACTCGCCAGTGGCTGTCCATGTAGCCCTATGATCACCAGCTTGCGACAGTTCTTTCTCGTATCCTTTTAGGCTTCATTCAGCTAAGTACTTAACAGGATCATTTCAGATTTCTGAAAGTTGATTTTAAACTTCCAGTTATCACAATATCTCTGAATCTTGTTGAAGTCTCGCTGCAAAATAATTCTGATGACCTCGATACTTTTGGAGCGTCGGCATATGCAATCGCTGGTGTTAATGCTGAAAAGAATCCGTGAGTTGACCGCTCCCTGCTGAAGACCATTCTTAATATCGAAGATTTCGGTAGAAGTTACATTTCCACTTTTGACAAAAAACTTTCTGCCATTGAGCATGTCAGAAAACGTATATAATAGTGGTTTACTTATGCCGAGTCTGGTCAGCTTAAGATAGAAACTCTCTTACCATACGGTGTTTAAAGTCTTTACGAAATCAAGTACCAGTACACTGTCTTTAAGTTTTATTCCAACGAATAACGGCACGAATTTTCTCGTGTTCCGCCTTAAAACGGAACTGAGTATCCGGTACGATAGTGTTGTCCTCAGCCCATTTTAACAGAGCTCTATCAATACCTTTTTTAAAAACCTTACTGATACTCGGAAGAAGACTTATAGACCACAGATTCACCAGATTGGAGTTGTCCTTTCCCTTTTTCGGGAGAGGATGTACCGCATCTGTTTTCCACCCTCCTGGATAATATGCATTATTCAGAGCGTTTTTAAACATTGTGGCATAAATGTCCATTGCCCCCGAAGTTTGATGTCGTAGTACAATGTTGGTTATACCGTCGACTCCTGCTGACTTCTTTTTGGGAACAACGTCCTCCCTCCCCACTATGTAATTGCAATTAGTGACTAGCAGTTTGTCCAATTTGATTCTGGAATTTGAATAAATTAACATAATATTCCTACTTACCGAGAAACTTAAGAATTCTGATTACAAAACCAACCTCAAATTGCAATCGCTTCAATTCATTCCACATTACGTAATTTTGCAATCAAAATACCATCAAATCTCAAATGAAGCTCTATTCAATGTTTATGAACTAAATATCTATAGTTGGTAGTTATTCAAATAAGCAACTCAAATGTTCTGCTTTCATTCCTAATTAACGTACTTAAGAGCTCTCTAATATTTGTAAATCCTCAAAAAATGTACTTCAGTCTTCTAAGTAAGAAGAAAATAAAAAAAACAACCCTAATACGATCCAGCATATGGTTCTCTGCATTTGCATCTACATGCAGCATCAAGACCGTAAAATCCCGAAAAAGTCAGTTTACGACCACAAAAAAGAAGAAGGAGTAGAGCCACCCCATAAACCGATACCATAGAAAGGATTTAAATTTCATTTGAATAGGTACCCAACCAACAAGCATATGGAGTTCATCAAGGACTCAAGGACTAAAGAATTCCCGCATGAGCAAACCATGTGATGTTATATGTTGTGTTCCGGGAAGATTATAATACACTCATGTCCACACTCAGCATGCAGTCATGACTGAGCCGGTCCAATAGGTAGCAAGTGGGTGGGTCTGAAGGATATTACTTGGAATGCGACCGGGGGAGTTGGGCGAGTAGCTACATAGAAATGAAAGGACTCATGGCTAACAACAAAGGAGGCGCACAGTATGTAGCAGCTGGTGGGGACTGCAGAAAAGTGTATGATTAAGAGCGGACCGCATATGAATTTTTAATCTTAAAAACATCCTTTTTATTTGATTGAATTCACTTTCCTCTTCCTTTTTAGCGTGTGTAGTATGCACCCTTCGTGCCACAACACCATCTCGTTGAGGACACTGGCGCCAGCGCCACCACCACCACCGAACCGCATGGGGAGCGAGGTATTGCGAGGATGTTATCCTTTAAGTCCATTATGGTTGAGTGAATCCTGTCACTGTCATATTTAGAGGCGATGTTAAAGGAAATGCCTGACAAAAGGAAGACAAAATTGAAAACACAAGAATTCCCTTCATGAAAACCACTTTTTTTTGTTAAAAACGTCGAAATATAACAAACAAAAAATTCTGAACCAATATTATGGAGGACCGACTGCACGAAAGCATGTTCTCTGAGGGGATAAGCAGAGGCTTGGACTTAAGCTGCTTCGATGTTGCTGGACGAGTCAGCATGAGATTGGGGTGGTAGGCGAATCCCAGGCTTAGAATTTGCAAGCTTTGGACTGTGTTTTTTTTTAGCTACACTTTGCAAAAATTAAGCCATCATCAAGAGCAGGAGAATAATGTTGGAACTTAATCCGGAAAGTTTGTCAAATTAATATTTAAAATATTTTTTCGAAACGAGTACAATGGGTGTTGAATGAGATTAGAGTAAGATTTGAGAATACAAAATTGATAAGGCTCTTTGTGATTAGGATTTGTTTTCGTTTAAAAGCAGTTAGTTTTATAAGCTTCTTAAGGAAAGTAAATTTCATAATGTTTTTTTTTTTTTTAATGGAAAAACAAGTTCAAAGAACTCAATAAAGATATTAAGATCGCTTATGCAGAAAATAAGATTTAATTCAATTAATATGTAGAAGGAAAATAAAATGCACGACTGGGTCGCACGACCTTGCTCCTGTAATAGACTAGGAATTTTATAAACTAATGTTTTTAGAGAAAACTGTTCATAAGAATTAAATTAAGTTTTTAAATCCTTTTAGTAGTAAGATATAAAAACAGAATGCTTTGCAAATATGAAGTTATGCAAGAACAAAAATTAAAAGTCGTTGTAGTGGTTTCTTTAAAAAATAAGATTTTATATACAAAATTTTTAAGAACAAAATTTGGTACACCAACTTTAAGTTTTTATTATTGTACGAATGAGAATTAAATTCCTAAGAAAAATATTGAGAACGTACAAACGTTCGAATTTACGGACACACACGCACACAGACATCTCTTTTAAAATGACTGATATAGCCTCTAGGGACCTTGAAACGTCGAGAAATGTCAAAAATTCCAATTTGACAAATCGGACCGATTACAATAACTCCCTATGGGAAGTTAAAAATGTTTTACAAAACAAAAAAAATAAAATGCACGACTGGGTCGTACGAACTTGCTCCTATGTAATAGACTAGGAATTTTAAATACGAATGTTATTTGAAAAAACTGTTCATAAGGATAGAATTAATTTTTTAAATTCTTTTAGTAGTAAGAGATAAAAACAGAATGCTATGCAAATATGAATTTATGCAG
The DNA here is from genome assembly GCA_911387755.1 of Chrysotoxum bicinctum. Classification (NCBI taxonomy): domain Eukaryota; kingdom Metazoa; phylum Arthropoda; class Insecta; order Diptera; family Syrphidae; genus Chrysotoxum; species Chrysotoxum bicinctum. The sequence continues at coordinate 88,538,335 of OU426987.1, forward strand.
GAACAAAAATTATAAGTCGTTGTAGTGGTTTCTTAAAAAAAAAGGCTTTTATATACAAACTTCAGAAAAAATTTTGGTACGCCAATTTAAAGTTTTTATTATTGTTCGAATAAAAATTAAATTTGCAAAAAAAATATTGAGCCATTTCTGAGATATTGAATTTTCAAAAAAATAAAAAATAGATTTTTTTTTCAAAAATTCAAAAAATATTTAATTTAAGGTTTTGAAATGCAATGTGTTCTAGACTTTTTAGAAGCTTCTCTATAAAATTTTTTATTAAGATCCGTTATGTGGATAATGAGAAATTCAAAATTCGAAAAAATGGTTCTATGGTAGGTACAAGCTGTAATATCTTAATTTCATATTCTTTTTATTAAATTAAAGATCATAAAAATTAATTGAAAGAAAAAAATTTTAGCAAAATTTTCGGAACCGTTTTCGAGAAAAATACGATTTTTGAAAACCATTTTTTTTTTAAATTTTAGCATTTGTATGGTAGGTACCTTAATTTTTAGGTAAAATAAAATTTTTTTTATCACATCTTGTAGATATTATTGAGAAACTTTTATTTATCGAGTTTAAAAAAAATCTAGCAGGGAGTTTTCGAAATATTGAGTTTTGAAAAAAAATTTTGAAGTTTTTTTTTTTGAAAATTTGAGTACACAATTCTATTTATGTTCTTGGGGAGGTTTAGCAAAAAAAAAATTATCAAAATCGGTAGTACCGTTTTTGAGAAAATCAATAACAAAAAAAACAGTTCCTTGGGGGGGTACCCTCAATAACCATTTTTGGGAACATTTTTTTCATCCAATACCTAGCTTTAATTAAATGAAATTTTTTTGTGTTTTTATTTTTAAAATCTGTCGAACAGTTTTTGAGAAAAAAAAATGTTTATAAAATTTCGAAAAAAAATCGTATGGCAGGTACCGTTATTTTTGGTCTTAAAAAAATCAAATCAAAAAACATCCGGGGGTAAAAAATTAAAACCCATATCTACCAAGTTTGACGAAAATCGGCCATGCCATTTAGCTGCAATCGAACGGACAGACATACAGACAGATGTCAACTTTGATCAAAATCTCGAGTTCGATTTTTTTTACGAATGCATAACTAGCCTTATAGTACCTATAAGTCGCAAGTAAAAATTATTCTTTTACTTAAATTTAATAAATAAATAAAGCACATCTCACGAGATCCATAGTCTCTACAATATACTTGATTATAATGTTAAAAGCGATGATTTAAAAACCTTAAAGATCCGATAAATTCTCAAAGCAATAGCATGCCTCATGAAGCTTAATAGTGGGATGAGCGATTGAAAATGCTAACTGCTCGCTGTGCAATACGAATGAAACTGAAACACTTATGCACTTCATGGGAATGTTTCCAATATTCAGAGGGATTCGCAGAAATCGTTTTAGAAGCGCAACACTAGTTGAGGTGATGGTAGTTAATTTGTTAAATTGAGTAATCTTATTTTATATTTACAAATGGCACGCAAATATCGACAAGAGGTGACTGATGAATTCAACTTTAAAGCTTTTAAAAAAAATTAAAGTTTCTAGCATGATCCGTTTTTCCTGCCCATGGTAATTTTCTGACTTTGGGCCTAATTTTCTTTACTATTTCAAAAGTAATAATAATAAAAATAAAACTTGAAGTTAAAAAAAAGTATTTTTTTTTTTTGGGTAAGCATAGGGGTTATCTGATTTTGGAAACTTTTCTAACAACAGTTGACAATCAGAGTGGCTTTCCAAGAATTTGTCAATGTTTTTTTCATAGCATAGAGTCCTCAAAAAGAGTAATTTTTGGGCTACGAAGGCCTATTTGGAAAATTTACTTAACAAAAATGGTATACAAGATCAGAAAACGAAATTAGTTCATAAGTATAATTTCTACTGCCAAGGCAACAGTTGTTAAGAAGCCGTGTTTGAAATGTCTACATTTACAAACCAAAAATAAGCTGACATTAATTTTTCAGTTTATGGGCTGTGTAATGGAACTTCAACTAGACCGCTAAGATGATGTAGGGAACTTTATCCAAACTGACGACTTCCTAGCTTACGAGTATTTGGAAATACATGTCGAAGGCTTCGCGAAAGGAATCAGTTTCAAATACATGACCTAACGTGGTAGACGTAATTGGAATTAAATTAATTGGCCCTTCAAACTCTCCCCAAGCTGAATTCTACTGGAGTTTTTGCGCAATGATTTACCAGAACTATTGGAGGATATTCGATTTATGGAACTTGCTTCAACATATATCCAACAGGATGGCGCTCTAGGCCACTATAGATAAAGGTTATTATAGTGTTTTATGTTTCTGAAAATTACACATGTTAATTGCTTTAACAGAAAAATAATTATTTTTTATAAACGAATGAATGAATTGAAATGACAACTGCTACCTATCCAGAAAATTAAAATTTCTTAAAATAGACCAGTCTTTTTTTTTTATATAATTTATCAGCAAAAATATATTGAATCAAATTAATATTCAAACAGTTGACGGTTAAACTAATTCCAAGAAAAACTATTTTTCCATTTCTTCCATGACACATTTCTCTACTAGGTTACTCTTTCAACCCACCGATAGAGAATAGTTGGCAGTATCAATGAGGCATCACTTTTCTATTTAACACCCAAATAATGAAAGGCAGTTTATTTTTCCTGAATTAAGTGCAAAATATCTTTAATAAAAAAAAAATCTGCTACGAAGAATTGTCAAATTTGTTTTTATTTTATCAAAAAAATTAAAGAAAAATTGGGACTTGTCAAATTAATATAGAACTGTAAAGTTGTAGGAGAATGCAATATTTTGTGAATGAAATTTAGAATGACTTAAATTAAGAGATTGCATTAATTTAATTTGCTTTGAGACTGTGACCTTAAATTTACAATTACCATTCATTTGACATAAGAAAGATTGCAATCACTTTTTAACCCATTCATACACAGCAACAAATTGATTGCAATCTTCAGAGAATTCATGTATTCTTTTCATTTAATTTCAGTGCTTGAATTCACTTGCACTCATTTACGTTACTAGAAAATAATTTGAGATGCCAATTTAAGTAAGTATTTAATAATTTTAATTTTAGGAAATAATTTTAAAAACTAATCGTTCACACATTTTCAAGATATTGATTTTTCAAAAAAAAAATGTAATTTTATTTTCTAAAACAGAAAAAGAGTTTTTTCAAATATTTTTATACTTACACAATATTATTTAAAATTCGAAGGAGCTCCTTTACAAAACTGTTGGTCAAATAGTTAGAGTCGTTATTGAGAAAGTCTAAAATCAAAAAAAACGGTTTCATGACAGGTACCGTTCATAACATTTTTTCTAAATTTTGTTTTTGACCAAAGCTTAGTCTATGTCTATGATAGAACCGTTCTCAAGATAAATAAGATTTTTCATAACGCCTATATGGCAGGTACCGTTCGTTTTGGAGCTAAAAAAAACACCGAAGACCTACCAAATTTGAAGCAAATGGCTTATGCTAAAGGTCAAGGTACAGACATACAGACAGACAGACGGAATTGCCGGACCCACATTGTTCGTGTTCTCTATCATCGAAATGTCAACTTTGATCAAATGCAAGACTTTCTTATATTATTTTACCTTATCAAGCGGGATAGTGCCCATATAAGTATAAATTGTACACTTTGTGATTAAAGCATCACACTTTTACCAGTGTTGGAGAGGCCAAAAAGTGATTTTTAGATATTGGGACCCCTTTAGCCAGGCGGGGCAGATTTATAAGAAATATTTCTTACAATGAAAACAATATATTAAATCCCAACGACAACTTTAACGATGTTGTGCTACATATATCTTTTTTAGAGCCAAGAATTTTTTCTGCAAATCTGTATTTAAATTAATTTTTATAAGTCCATTTTTTTGAAAAAAAAACTATTTTCAAACTACAAGTTTTAAATTTTTTTGAAAAAATTGAACCTTGTAAAATATTAATTTAAATCTTATGTTTCAATGTTCTTATCAATTCTTAGTTTGATGCTAAAAACCAGATGGTTGTAAATTTTCATTAACAGATTCATTAACAGAGCTTGCACATTATGTATGTTTTTTGCATTAGACAGTTCATCTAAAAGATGTGGCTGTTGAAAATAAATATAAAAATGGCCTTATAGCTTCAACGATTTCTTAAACCGCCTAAAAGTCACTTTACTATTCCGTGAGTTTTTTTTTTTTGATGTAAAGGTATCAGTCGGGACCTATAGCTCCAATTCAGAAGCTTTAGTTATACCATGGAAAAAGGTGGGATAAGTATTTTGGGTTTACTAATTTTGTGGCACTTAAAGTTAATGCAGGATCCAGTGGAAAGTAACTGTAAGACTGCTTTGATCTACAACTTGAATCTGACCCTTACATACAAACTGTGATGTACTTTTGTCAAAGGCTGAGGTTTTGCTCCCCGGTCTACCGGCGAGCAAAACCAGATTTTAACGTCAATATTCCTTTATTTATAAAAATCTCGAAAAGCAACTTAACTTTATTTACATTTATTAGTTTATATACAATAGGGTGTGTCACTTTTGTATGGCCGCAAAAAAGTACTCTTATTTTTAAATGTAATAGTGATCAAAAGTTGTATTAGGGTCTGAGGTTTAAGAACATGTAAAAAAAAAATAAGATTTTGTTCGTCTTTGGCTCGCTCAAATCGGTTGAAGTTGAAAAAAAAAATTAATTTACAGTAAAATTTTTTTTTTTTTTTTTACGTATACTAAAAAAAAAAAACTAAACAAAATACAGAAAGAATTTTCGTCTTTACAAAAAGATATACCATGATATTGTAGGTGGTTCCGTTGATTTTTAAGAATTTTTTTTTGTAAAAAAAACAAAACGATTTTACATAAAAAAATGATTTTTCTTCCTTCTTTTATTATTTCATAACTTCTTTATCAAGTGTTCAATTTAAGCAAATATAAGCTTAAAACTGTTTCCATTCAATTATCTTTGACTGGGAAGCCTAAAAATATTTTATATAATTTTTTTGTATCCACACGGTGCAATTTAAAACAACACCATATTTCAAAAATCTCGAAAAATCAAAATTTGTTGGATTTCATCCTATTTTTGAGCGAGCCAAAGATATTAATTAAAATGAAAATTGTAAACGCAGGATTTAATTTTGATAAGCAATGCAACTTTTAAAAGCTATTACATTTGAAAATACCATAGTTGAGCACTTTGACACACCCTAATATACAATTTCAATAATTAAAGATTTTCTGTGTTGGTATCCTTGGTTCGTTCTTCTATGTGAGTTTATTCTCTGTAGACATCCTTTTAGTGCATTCGCCTGGTTTCTGTACACAGGTAGAGTGTAGATGATCGGGTACAGGTGGTGCTTCGCTTCTGATGCTGGCAGTCTTCAACAGAATCGGGTAATCATAGATGAATCTGGCAATCACGGACGAATCCGTCAAATCAACGGACGAATCCGGCAAATCAAGAGACGAATCTGGCAAATCAACAGACGAATCTGGCAAATCACGGACGAATCTGGCAATTCACGGACGAATCTGGCAAATCACAGACGAATCCGGCAAATCACAAGCGAATCTGGCAAATCAACGGACGAATCCGGCAAATCACAGACGAATCTGGAAAATCACGGACGAATCCGGCAAATCACGGACGAATCCGGCAAATCAGGGACGAATCCGCCAAATCACGCACGAATCCGGCAAATCACAGACGAATCCGGCAAATCACAGACGAATCTGGCAAATCACGGACGAATCCGGCAAATCAACGACGAGTCTGGCAAATCACAGACGAATCTGGCAAATCACGGACGAATCTGGCAAATCAACGGACGAATCCGGCAAATCAACGGACGAATCCGGCAAATCAACGGACGAATCCGGCAAATCACAGACGAATCTAGCAAATCACAGACGAATCTGGCTAATCACGGTCAAAACCAGCAAATCACGGACGAATCCGGCAAATCACAGACGAATCTGGCAAATCACGGACGAATCCGGCAAATCACGGACGAATCTGGCAAATCACGGACGAATCCGGCAAATCACAGACGAATCTGGCAAATCAACAGACGAATCTGGAAAATCAACGGACGAATCCGGCAAATCACGGACGAATCCGGTAAATCACAGACGAATCTGGCAAATCACAGACGAATCTGGCAAATCACGGACGAATCCGGCAAATCACAGACAAATCTGGCAAATCACGGACGAATCCGGCAAATCACGGACGAATCCTGAAAATCACAGACGAATTTGGCAAATCACGGACGAATCCGGCAAATCACAGACGAATCTGTCAAATCACGGTCGAAACCGGCAAATCACGCACGAATCCGGCAAATCACAGACGAATCTGGCAAATCACGGACGAATCCGGCAAATCACGGATGAATCCGGCAAATCACAGACGAATCTTACAAATCACAGAAGAATCTGGCAAATCACGGACGAATCCGGCAAATCACGGACGAATCCGGCAAATCACGGACGAATCCGGCAAATCACAGACGAATCTGGCAAATCACAGACGAATCTGGCTAATCACGGTCAAAACCGGCAAATCACGGACGAATCCGGCAAATGACAGACGAATCTGGCAAATCACAGACGAATTTGGCAAATCACGGACGAATCCGGCAAATCACAGACGAATCTGGCATACTTATGTCAATGCCTTTGAAGCCCCCTACCACTGGTGGGGGGAAGTCTTCAAACTCACTTTATTTACCTCTTTGATCGAACGCTATGTTTTCTTTGCCACACTTTTATTTACCCAATGTTTCTTGCTCAATGGTCAAGCGCACTCTGTGTTTTAGTCGAACGTAAGGCGGCCTTTTATTATGCTTTTCAGCCAAACTATGCGTGAGTTGTAAAGTTATGAAGCGCACATTTACACTCAACGTGCTATCTTTCGCTACGTCATCGCTTTTGTCTATTCATAACATTAATTTCCTCCATATACATTTTACCGGTGAGGGCGACGACGGGGGCATCATATTTAACTGTACGTTATCTCATACTGAGATTACTTATGGTTGCAGGTGGGCGGTAAGAGGGTAGTCAGTTCTTGTATGAGCCTTAACTCACCATCTTAGTTCTAGACCATAGTTGATAATTCAAGGGGGCGACCGGAAAGAAGACGAACGATCTCTCCTTTTATTGTTCGAAAACCCACCATCGAGGTTCTTGATCGTTAACCAGTTGCTGCCTTCAGTGGAGTTCTTTCTTCTTCGTAAATAAATTCCTGCTATCAATTCACCACTCCTAGTAGTTGTTGTTGTATTTGCGTAGCTAGTGTGGTGTAGTTGTGCCATTGATTTATGTTTACTGATAAGCTCCTTTGTAATCAGTTGCTGGCAGCTGGCTATGGCTTGCGATTGACACATGCTATGGGAGCATGCTGTCGCTTTGGTAAGTTTTTGTTTTATTTAATTCTTCACAGGTCCGTAGCATGGGGGGTGTCTTGGTTAGGTTAACATGGGACCTTGTTGGATAGGGGATTCGGGGTTGAAATAGGGTTTAGCTGTGGTGCGGTAACTGAAATAAACGATTGGACAGGTTCGTAGCTAGGGGGGGCGCAGGGTTGTAATGCTTCATTACAAACTCCTCCTTCTTTGGAGACGAGAACCTTCTCGTCTAGAACTCGTTTTTTTGTGTTTTTTGTTTTGATTTTTTTGATTTTGCCTTTTTTTTTGTTTCTTTTTATATTTTTTTCTTTTTTTTTTTGTAATGTCCATTTTTAAAAAAATTTTCTCCTAATGGTAAGAAATAAATAAAAACAAAATGTTATGTTCAAAAAACATAAGTTTGCTCCTGGTAGTAAAATAACAAAAAAAAAAATATTTCTTGAAAAAAAATGCTTCGTGCTGAAAATAAAAGATAAAAAAAAAATTGCAAATTAAGGTGTGAAATAAATTATTTTGTTTTGGCCACCGAAACTTGATTCGGCTCGACCCGGTCTTGTAATGCGAGCTACGACGCCACATAGGTCAATTTTTCACATTTATGCGGCCAAAAACATTCATCCACTTTTATTCTTTCTATTGGGTTTTATATAACGAAAAGAAATATAATTTTAATAAAAAAACTATTTTGAGGTAAATTTAGAAATATTTGGAGGTTTTTTAATTTATTATAATAACATTTAGATATTTATAATTATTTATTTAAAAAAATTAATTTTTTTACTTCATTTTTTTACTTTTTTAACAATTTTTCAGCTTAACAAAAAATAATAAAAATAATAATTATTTAAACTTAATTCATGATAATTCAATAAAAAATTCGTCTAGTGGTTGAATGCCTGAATCGGGTTCGGTGTTAGAATCTGCTGGCACAAGCATACGAGTATTTCTTGCTTCAGGGCAAAATGATTTTTAAAATGGTTTGCTTTTTTGGCCTAAGGCTGCTTATGAGTGGATCGGAACTAAGTAATATATACATTCAAATTGCACTGTTCTCTTGAAAATGTCCTTGCAAAATTTTCGCGATATAAGCGAAAATGTTTATTGTGGGCCTCTGCAGCTTTCTCTGGTAATTGGCCTATTGGCAACAACGAGTTTTCGATTATGATTGCACCGTGTATCAATATCTTGTGCATTGTCGGAGTCATTTGGTGCCAATTATAAAGATTGATGTATAGCTGACCTGTATCTTTGACAAATTGGTCATATTTTTGTGAATCAATTTTGTGTCCACTTGAAATGGTTTCCAATATGACCTTTAATCTACAGCTACGAGCAACTAATTAGAAACGAAATTTCAATGAATGAAAATGCACCTGTAAAATCTAACGTTTTTTTTTTTTTAAATTATTTAAATGTTAGTTTCTTGTTTACTTAGCTGTTGACTTCTAGAGTGGTAGGTTGTGTGATATTGGTGCTTATACGAAAGAAATTTTAAAGGAAGTTCGAAGGTTCCGTTTAGCCACGACTCATTATTTTTCAAAAACGCCTCTTCTTTTCTATAGCATTTTGCCCATTCTTCCCTCAAGTCGATTTAATCAAGGAAAATCTATGTTTCAAACTTTTTTATCATCCACAGTACTGCCATAGTTTGACAGTAAGCGATTTTCTAAATAATTAATTTTAGCTTCAAAATCTGGTAAATTTTGTTCTTTCTTAAACTCATAGAGGTACCTCCGACTAACAGTTTTCACTCCTGATGTGCTCGGAGTTCCAACAGCAAGAAAACACAATGATTGTTTCACTATTCAGAATTTTAATCTTTTTGACCGAAAAATCTGTGCTGTTAAAAATGTCAATATTTTTGTCCTCTGCAGTCTTCCGCAGCCATTTTTTATTACATTTGTAGATGAAAAGGTTATACTTCACAATTCAAAAAGAATTATCATCCGATCTAACACGGAAATATAACAAATTCAATTTTGAAAAGTAAAATATGGTAAAAATATAGCCAAACAAATACCCAAAGTTTAACAGCACTAAATTTTTAGAATCATGCATTTCAGCGGAACAAATTCTAATTAAAATAAGAAATCATACCTGAGTTATCGAAATCCATCACTATATTATTAATAATACACACAGAAATAGAAATATTGACCTTACAACTTCATTCGTCCTGTAAACTATATGCTAAGAAAAACGTGTACTGCGGTTAGAGTTCAAGTTACAATTACACGTATTTGCAAACGGTGTGCTTTTGTGAGGTAAAAAGAGTAAAATTAAAAACTGGGACTATTCTCCTAACGATCGACAAACTGTTTTTTTTTGTTTATCGTAAGTTTACAAAATCGACTTTTGGCCGCATAAAAGCTAAGTATTGACCTATGTGCGACGTGTCCCCACTTCCTCTTGAAGATCAATTTTTGCCTCCGAAATTTCGGGTTATACAGTTTGTGCTACTTAATATCGATGGTGGCGAACGGGTCATTTATCTTGGCATCACCTAGGTTGCTTGAGCTGATTGCGGTTAGGAAAGTTGGCCTCGAGTCGGGGTTCGCTATCCTTGGTCCGATTAACGGTTCATCGCGGAAACTCAAGTCAGGCAATTCTCGTGTTTTTGGTCCACAGGTTTCTTGTTCTGATGGTTCGGGTTTAACCGTTCTTGGGTTTTGGGCCTCCAGCTTCACTGCTTTGATATTTGCCTGAACTCCTTCCACTCGTTGATGGTCCCTGGAGATAGACATCGGGTGTTGCGGCCTGACGTGGTGTATGCATCCTTCCAACCTTTTTGTCCTCCGCTAGTCGTATTGTCCTTTTAATTTTTGTCGATGGGTCCCGATGTGGAGGAGAGATCCTGACCACCGATCTGAAGATGGATTTACCGTCGTCCTGACCCATAGGTTCCTTGGGCCTGGGTGATAAGGGCTTAGTACCCATACGTTGTAGCAGCGTGGGCTTTCTTATCCATGGGTTCGACATAGCGCTGGTTATTGACTTGTTGGTCGTCGACTTCAGACTGGTGACTTGTGGCTTCATCGTCGGTCCCTTTTATATCACGTAGATGACTACGCACCATCTGCTTCCTGGCTTTGTTGTTGTTGTTTACCATTTTTAGCAGCACGATGACTGGGGAAATAAATTTCACCACTTCAAAGGGGCCGTCGTATCGAGGGGCTAGTTTCTCTGAGAAATGGTGTATGGCTGAAGAAAGTGACCCTTCGCGATTATACTTTCGTCAATACAAATTTTTCGGTATTGACTTTTGGCTTTGTTTTCTTAGGCTAAATTATTTTATGGGCTTCTGAGTAACCACAGTGCAACTCAGTGGTTAATGATGGTTCGGAGAATCGCTCTATACCGATAATTATTATAAAGAATTTCTGTAAGGCAAGTTTTGGGAAAGATTTTAAGAATTTGTTTCTTATAAACACCTGTTTCTCTGCTGTGGACATTTTTTTCCGAATCGAAACTACCTTGTTTCTGTTCAAGGTGAACCTTGCACCAGGTGAACCTTGCACCAGGTGTCCGTAGAAAGTATCCAATTGATACTTCTCTGTGGTTTGTGAGAACCTTTGTCCTTTGTGTATCTATCTTCATCAAATATCGTGTTTGTTAATTTTAAGTTGTTTTAATAAAAATTGTAATAAAACCTTCTCTTTTTGTATTCGGCCACTGAACTTTGTATACCAAGTTTGGTTTCGACGAAAAAAACGATGACAGATTTCCGCTTATAATCTGGTCGGCAGCAGCATCATACATATTATTGAATCTGAATTTCCACAATTTTTAAATTCGTTACCCCATCACGAGGTAACATCAAGTTTACAATTGCCAAAGTTTCTGTAATCCCTTCTCTTCTACTCTAAGATGATTACAAAAGCTTCCCCGCTGTTAAATCCCAAACTTGCCCATCAATGCCCCTTTGTTTTAGTTGATTGAGACAAAGGTCAAGTTTGAAGTTGTTTCCGCCACCACCGTTGCTGACAAGTCATAGACCTGGACGGTGTCAAAAGTTAGTCGTGGATTCTAAGTGGCACTGCTTGGACGAATAACTATTATATACAATTCTCAAGGTGAACCTATAGGTATAGATACCGATTTGCAACAGTTTCTGCTGCAATATGAAAACTTCATTTATTTTTTTTTCACTTTTGATCTCACTACCACCATTAACCATTACCATGGCACCGGTCGATATAATCTTTCGTGAAAATGCAGTCCTGAAAGTTTGGCCGCAAGCCCCTATTGCCGGTGCCTTTCAAACAGGGTTTGGTGTTGTAGATGGTTTTAATTAATTTAATTGAGCGTGAAAAGTTTCTTGATGGGGAGAAATGAGTTCGAAAACTTTATGATGTGAAATGATATTCCTCGGGTGATAATAATTTTAAAATTTCATATTGGTAAATTAATTGTGGCGAATAGGGGACAGCATCTAATGGATTCAGTATAAGATACATTTTATTCCCACACCAATTTTCTCATGACCGATTGATATTAGTTAAAAAAAATGGGTGAATCGATTCTAGAATAACAGACCGAATTAAACTTAAAGTATGGTGAGATATTTTATTTCTCTGTCGTCATTGTGTTTAACTAATATCTATGACCTAACAAAATAAAAATCAACTTCAAATATCCGAATTCAAATATTCATTGTTTACACCCAAGACCAGTTGGGTACAGTTCAACTGAACCGACAGCACTCTGTTCTGCCATGGCCGTACGAACACGAATGGGAATGGCAAATGATGCCAATATCTTCCGAATACACATCTATAGTTGGAAAGATTTTGTACGAATACTTCACTAGATCCTAATGCCTACGTGCACACAGGACCGGCCCGAGCTAAATTAGAGCCCTGCGCAAGCTTTATCAGTGGCGCCTCTCATTTGGATTGGATTGGCGGAAAAAGTCATTTCCTCACTACCCAAGGGGTACCCTTTGCAATGCGTTTTTTTAACGAGGGATCCCCAAGAGGCTTATTCCTAGATAATACTTATATTTAATTAAAATAAATATGATTTTTATTAAAAACTAAAAAATCAAAAATATATCACAAAAATAATAGTAAAAAAATATATCACAAAAATTTAGGAACTGAAAAAAGTATTTTTTGAAGTAAAAAATATTTAAAAACTAATTCAAAAACATACCAACAAACATATAAATAATGAACTCATTAATTGTTGTTCATGTAGGAAATAATAATAAGATTATTATTTTAATAAAAATAAATAGAACCGAATTTATTGCAATAGATTAACTTTTCTGGCTTCTGTTTTAGCCAACTCAGTTACCAGATCATCATAATATAATGACTTGACAAGCTCTTTCTCTATAGCCATGATTGACTAGTCAACTTATCGTTCCTGAGTCATTGGGGTCCTGAAGTAGTTTTTTATTAATTTTAGTTTCAAAAAACTGTTATTTGAGGAAACTGTGATGGTATTTATAGATTTAGAGCTATGGCTTCAGCTGATTGCACGTTAGTGAATTGTTCTTCTGATCGCATTTCCACTAAAGAGTTTTTAGTAGCATATTTAGTAGATAAATTAGCAGACGGAGTTTGTAAATACTTACTAGTTATATTGGCGCAAAATTTTAAACAGCCTGTTATTAAGGTATTAGTATGATACTACTTAACAATTTGATAACTTTATAGTAGTTTACTAACTCATTCTTAATTTTAAACATTTTCTCACTAGTATCGTATTAAAAGAATTTCCTTAATAAATTGCTATGAACACATCTAAAAAAACGACATTTCGTGTAAAAAAATAAGTACACGAACCTTTTTTGATGTCTGCGAATGTAAGAGTCATACGAAGCTAGCAAGATACTAAAAAAATAAAGTAGGTATTCGATGATTTTAACTTTAATAAAAGTGTAGAGAAGTATGATGCTATATTCGATTAAAATTGTTGTTTTAACCTAGTATCATACTAAAACAGCTTTAGCATCGTACCAATTCAATTAAAATTTTGCGCCATTATTTTTTTCTAAAATATCAAACTAGATTAATATGCAACATATAAACTTGGAACTAAAATTTTACTTCCTAATGACAGCATGTTTCTATTCTCAACGTTTCCAGCCTCAGATATTTCAATAAGAGTTTCATATTATAGCTTCTAAGATTTTTTTGAATGGTTTTAACGCATTTAGTCTACTCCCATCTGGTTTCAGAAAGGGGTTTTAAGGTCAAACCAGCGAAATTTTTTGTATATATGTATGTATGTATGTCCCCATTGTTGAACCTGATACAAAGTTTTATATGCATTGAGCAATGTCAAACAACTTAACAGCTTCCAATGAAAAGCAAGCTGAATCATTAAAAACCAACAACAACCAAAAGGAATGCAAGCAGCCTGAACAAAATAAGCTCTTGTTTCAAGACACTTAATTTTGTTTTGAACACCAGCCTCTTTTCCTTTCATGTTTGAACCATTATAATAACCTTATACAAATTAAACTTAATAATATTTAAGTTTCTTAAAAAAATATTTTTTATGAGGATCAACCTCTTTATTCGCAAATCACTTAATAACTAATTACAAAAATCTTTACTTAAAATTATCTACCCTACATGTCCATCTGTGCTGCTGATGTTCCCACAGGTGGTGTAAAGTTGCAGTCTCTGCTACGTGATGGAATGTGCAGTCTCTGCTAGTTGTAACAGCGTCAGCGAAGTTATCGTGAGAACGAGTCGTAGATCATTTGCACAATTAATGCAATCGTTTGCATTAACTCCTCCGCCTTTAAGTTTTGAACGTCCTCGTTCAAAAGAGTGGTATTTTGCTGATGTTTACTATTTTTTGTTGGGGTTTTATGTTTTGGCTTTGATGCTGGGCTGGACCTGCTTCGATTTCCTCTACAACTTCAACTTTGTCATCTCTATATTTTACTTCTTGATTTTGTTGCACAGGGTGTGCTGATTTTGATTTGCACTTGCGCATGATGATGAAAGAAAGTATGAGCAAAAGCAGTATTGACAGGGTGATGCTCATGATTGATCCTCGAGTGTTGTCTTCTTCAAGGCTTTTTATTATCTTTGTGTTGTTTAATTGCATTTCTTTAATCATTTCAAGTGATAGATGTTCGTTGGTAAGATATGATGAGGCATCTGGTTGAACTATTGCAGGTAATGGGTTAGAACCAGATATTTCTTTGGTTATGTAGGTTTTGTTTAATATTGTTATTGTTGAGTTATGGTGTCGGATGATGAAGGTGCCATTTAGGGAAAGTGTGTTGTTGTCGGTTTGTATGTGCCCAACAAAATTATTAAGGAGTAAGGTGTCTTCGAGTACTTCTTCTACCTGGGGAACATGATGGCTATTGGTTTTCTTGCAATATGCTGGTAGACTTCTTAGGAGGTTTGATATGCACTGGTCATCAGATATGTCAATTATATTTCTATTTTTGCATATTGTTACTGTATTAAAAGATTTACATTTGTTTCTTATTCCTAATGTAGAGTTCTTACATGCTAGTATGTTATTGAAATTAATATCATTTACAATATTGTTTTTTTTTACAGTTTTAATTAATAAGGATTTACATATTTCTTTTTGTGTTATTGGAAAATCTAAAATATAAATTATTGAAGTGCCATTTGAGGCTATTTTTACTTCAGCGAATTCGGCTGCTTCATCAATGTTAATGAAGGGTATATTTTCATTCTCTAAATTATCGGTAATAATTTTCATTTCAATTTGAGATAAAATGAAGGAGTTTACAATATTAACTTTAGCCCAATTAATGGCGTATTCTAAATTTATAATTTCTTGTTTAATTATATCAAGTTTCGTTTTTATTTTAAGAGCAATTTCATTCTCCAAATACATTTTATTATTTTCTCTTTCCTTTTTATTAATTTTATTCGTTACGTTAGTTATCTCGTTAATTTTATCAAAAATAATTTTATTTAGAACTACTTGGTAATTGTTATTTGATAATGCATTGTTAATTTTGTTTTTTATTAACTCAAAGTCTGCATGATCGGGGCTACCCGCGATCCATTTCCATGCACTGCCGATAAAGTCGATGGATCTTTTAAATTTTGTCTGTTTGGGAAAAAGTCTGTTTAGGTGATCATGGATAGTTTTTATTTCATATTGTAGGAAAGGGAATAGAGGATGAGTCTGGTCCACTTCTGTTTTGATAATGTTTTCTATGTTTTCGATATTTCTTTTATATTCTGTAAGCTCAATAAGGTGAATGAGCTTAAATGTTCCCGTCTGGACTCTGGCCGTTCCGGTTTCTATGGTAATTAGTTGGCTGTTAGTATAGTCCAGTATTTGTGTTTCAGTCATTACCCTATTTGCAATACAAATCCTGTAAGAAGTATATAATAAGTTAATTTCTGATATGGGATTTATAGATTATTCTACCGCTTTCTGTTAACACGGTAGTGTTTCTATCTTCCTTTACTATTTCCTGTTTGAATCTATTTGAAAGTTTGGTACCTAATCTTTTATTTATTTTTACAAAAATTAATTGACCTCTTGAATATTTTTTTGGTTTATGTTTTTTCCTATTGTGGTACTTTAAATCCTTTGTTTGTTTTTCTTGTAATTTTACAAGGTTTGACTTTCGGGTTTTTTCATAATCGTCTGGGGTAAATGTAACATTTCGCCCGAAAAATAGGTCTACCGGTTTTTTTCCGGTTGTCGAATGAATGCTGTGGTTATATTCATTGACGGACCTTTCTAAAAGTTCTTCGAAATTTCTCTCGGTGCCATTTCCTTTGATACACCTCATGATTTCGGTAAGTGTAGAGTGGAACCGCTCTACTTGGCCGTTCGCTTCGCTATGATAGGGGGGTACTTTGAAAGTATCAATATTTAGCTCGTCCTTAATCATGAATTGGATTGTTGGTGCATTTAGTGCAGGTTCGTTATCTAAAACGACGACTTTAGGGACGCCAAAAAAGAAAAGAATTTCACGCAGGGGTTTCCTTATGTCTTCTATTGCTCTACTCTTAATAATTCTGACTTGTGCGTATTTTGTAAATTTATCAAGTGCCGTTAAGGCTAATTTCTTTTCGGTATGAAATATATCTATGTGGATTGTATGTCCTGGAAAGGTTGGGATTGGTGTTTCGCCTAACTTTGGCTGGTTGGGGTGCCTTTCGTATTTGTTTTTCTTACAAATAGAGCATAATTTTGTAATTCTATTAATCTTGCTTATCATAGAAGGAAAGTAGTATTTCTCAAGAATTTGTAGACGATTTTCTACGGCATTCCTATGAGCGCGTTCGTGTGTTTGTATAATTATGGCTTCCTGTTTTTCTTCTTGAATTATATCTTCTACAAAAAGATGTGTAAATTTGATTTTATATTTATTGAAATGTATTTTGAAAACTTCTTGTATGAGGGCTTTAACTGTTTCTTCAGTTTTTATACAATTTATTACGCTTGGATTGAGGATTTTTTTAAGGACTTGCAAAATAATTTCAGTATTATAATGTGGTTCTATAATTAGGTGGCGATGGTATGTGGGGAAAACAATTTTAAATTTGTGGCTTGATGTTTCACCGATATCTAGAAATATTTGATTTTTGTAGACATTGATAGGCACATCTACACTCGGTATAATATCATCAGGAATACTTTCGTTATTGTGTAACGTGGAGGTCAAAGTATTCACATTCGTGTCGTAAGGTATTCTTGAGAGTGCATCTGCAACCACATTGGCTTTGCCTGGCTTGTAGTGCATCTCATAATTGTATTCCTCAAGGATAGCCTTCCAACGCTTCATTTTCCCATTATTATTTTTATTGCTGAGAGCGAAGGTTAATGGCTGATGATCTGTGTAAATTTTAACCCTGGCAGAACCGTAGAGGTAATTTCTTAATGAGCCTAGAGCCCATATTATCGCCAGCATTTCTTTTTCGTTAGCGGCGTAGTGCTCTTCTGCTTTATTAAGTGTTCTTGAAACGAACATAATGGGTTTTGATTCTTGAGACAATACTGCGCCGATTGCAAAATCTTACGCGTCGGTTGTTAATTCGAAATGTTTGTTGAAGTCTGGGTAATGTAAGATAGTGTTATCGGACACGAGTATATTTTTAATTTTGTTGAATGCGTCCAATGCTGCTTCGTTTAAGCTTATGATTTTTTTCTGGGATGCGTTTTTTGATAAGCGTCCATCCTCCCCTCTTAAAAGGGTTGTAAGAGGTTTTGCCAGTTTGGCATAATCTCGCACAAACCGTCGGTAATAACCTGATAAACCAAGAAATGAGCGAAGCTCTCTGATATTTTTGGGACAAGGGAAGTTAAGAATGGCGGACACTTTAGCAGGATTTGTTCGAACCCCGCTGTCAGACACAATAAATCCGAGGAATTCGACTTCTTGCTTGAAAAAGTCGCACTTATCAAGTTGAACTTTAATGTTTGCTTGACTAAGTGTTTGGAAAACTGTTTTAATATGTTGTAAATGGTCGGATTTATTTTTGCTAAATATGATAATGTCGTCTATATAGACGAAACATATCTTCCCTATATGGTGACGGAGAATGTCATCTAACGCCCTTTGGAAGATCGAAGGGGCGTTTTTGAGGCCGAATGGAAGCCTCGTAAATTCATATTTAGCATTATTTATTGAAAATGCGGTTTTCTCGATGTCAAGTTCCTTAAGAGGAATTTGATGAAAACCGCTTTTCAGGTCTAGTACGGTAAACCATTTGTTTTTTCCTAATTGAGAAAGGACATCATTGATATTGGGAATGGGGTATCGATCTGGCATGGTAACGTTATTGAGTTTTCTATAGTCAATAACGAGACGATACTTTTTCTGGCCACTTGAGTCCAATTTCTTCGGTACAATCCACACGGGTGAATTGTACGGAGACCGAGATGGTCTTATAATTTCGTCATTGAGTAGTTTTCTTACTTGTGTTTCTACTTCATCTTTTAGTCCCATCGGGTAAGGATAGAATTTTGTATATATGGGTCTGTCGTTAGTTGTCCGTATCTCACCTTTAACTTCTGTCATAAAAGTGAGTTTCTCGTCTGGGTCTGCGAAAAGGTTAGAAAAGTCTTGAACTATAGATTCGAGAGATTGATTCTCTTCAATGTTTAAGTTTTTGGTGGCAATTTCTAATTTATTGACATCTTGGCTTGCTTGATATTTAATTCGAATTTTAACTTTATCTTGGATAACCATATGGTCACTATGTGTATAAATTACTGCTGAAAGTTCCTTTAGTGTATCATGGCCTAGAATGCCGTGGAAGGATTTTAGTGATGGGAGCAAGAAGAATTTAATTTTTTTAGGGAGACCGAATAGGTTGAGGAAAGTATGATGAGCTATTTTTGTTCGACCTCCTACAGAGTTGGCATAGAATTGAGTTTCATTTAAAAGTGGTTTTGATACCAGATTTGGCTGTAAATAGTTCTTATTTGAACCTGTATCAATTAAGAATTTTAGTATTTCACCGTTCTTCGTTCGACACTCAAAGTATGGTAACGAAGAACTCGTTAATCTAAAAAATGAATATCGGAGAAGTCATTAATTAAGTCGGAAGTAAATTCTTCTTGTGTTGGACAAGAATTTTCATAATTTTCATAGCCTCGTTCTATATATTCGTCAAGGGTCTGGTCATAGTCTGCATTTGCTTGCTCTATTGCATTATTGTAGGTTTCTAGCGTATTTTCTATCTGTTGCTTATCGTCAGGTTGAATGTTTATTTGTTCCGTATAGTAATTATGTTGTTGTATGTATGGAGGTTTGTATGGGGTGTTACGATTATAGGATGTTTGTTGTGGTCCCTGATATGGTCTTGCTGGGAAAGGTTGTTTTTGACCCTGGGATGGTTTTGGTTGGAAAGTTTGTTTTTGACCCTGAAATGGTCTGGGTTGAAAAGGTTGGTTTTGACTCTGAGATGGTCTGGGTTGAAAAGGTTGGTTTTGACTCTGAGATGGTCTGGGTTGGGAGGATTCATTTGGTTCAGTTTTTATTTGCATGTTTGGATTGTGATAACTGTATCCAGGATGTGGATACGTAAAGCGCGGTGCTTGTATAAGTTTTTGGCTGTATTGAGGACGGAATTGTTGGCTATTTCGGATTGGATGAGGATGAGGATTTTGAATTCTTTTCATGTTGGATTGATGTTGATGAGCATGAGTTGCTCGAAAATTTTGGTTCTCCAATTTCAAACAGAAATGAAGAGCATGCGGAAGGTCGAGAGGCTCTTTCATAGCGAGTAATTTTGGCAAATCTCCCCTTAGTCCTCTTATGAATGTATCTAAGGCCTTGTCGCGATATGTTTGCTTTAAGAGGCTCATAGATTCTGGGCTGACGTCCATGCAGGATAATCTGTCAAGTATAAGCGATAGGTGGGAGAATACTATTTGGTAATATTCTTGCACTGTTTTACCTCCTTGTATCAGAAGGGACATTTGATACTCGAGAGTACTGATGTCTCGTTTATCAGCGTAGTGCATGACGAGACATTTTGATATACTTTTCCAATGTAAGGGAGTGTTATAGGACTCTAACGCTATATCAGCGTTTCCGATAATCTTGTTTCTCACAGTGCTTAGGATGGCATAATACTTTGGGGTGCCACTGATAGGTTCATAGATGTTGAGCACTCTCTCAACGCTCTTCTTCCATGAACTGAATTCTCCAGGATCTCCGGAGAATGTCCTAAGATTTCGGACAATGTCGGGTATTTTGTCCAGATCGGATAGATCGTTCCTGTATTCAGGGGAAATGGTTTCGTCGATATCTTGATAAAGATTGGCATGTGGGTTAAGTGCATCTTGCACTAAATTCTGGCCTTGTTCTTTGAAAACTCGGCGGATCATAGAAGAAATTAATGATTCAAATTCGACGGTTGTTTGAGGTTGTTGAAATTGGTTTGAAAGGCGTGATGGATTGGTAAGATCAATTTCGGGATGTTGTTGGAAAACATTAGAAAGGCGTTGAGGATTAGTAGGTTCAGGAATTTCGGCGTGGGTAGCACCTGACGGAAGAGGAGCACCCGGATCCTGCAGACCTTGGTCCTGATTAGCATTTGATCTAAGTGATCTTTGCATATTTTGTTTTTTTAATAATGATAGGTAAATATCTCTATTTAGTTATTTTAAAATAAGGAATAGATTTTTGTAATTTTATTTGTTTAATTTTATGAACAATTTTATCGTTTTGTAATTTTTATTCTTATTCTTTTGGGAAATGATTGGTATTCTTTTGTAAATTTTATTGTTTAAAGCTAAACAAAAATTTGTATTATTTTTGTAAATGCTTCCTATTCTTTATTATGTTTATTTATTTATTTTGTTTAAATAGTTTTTATATTAACCAATCTTATTTATATATTTTTCCATATGATTCTTAAAACTTACAGTATTAAAAGTAACATTTCTTTTCTGTGAAGTTCTCCTCTTGTGATCCTTGTGAGTACTGCGATGTTCTGCTTTCCTTAGTACACCTGCGGACTTCTTAAGGCCGACTTACGAATTTTCCACTAAAGAGTCTTATAGAGTTTTTTCTCTTTTCTTAACAGTTTTCACAGTTTCACTATAGAGTTTCTTTTTTCACTTCACTATTAGTTGGAACTCAAAGGTTGTCTTTTTTTAAAAAAAAAATTTTTTATATTTTTTCTTCCGTTTTTTTCTTTCGACGGGCTTCTTTAGACCGATTTTACGCACAACACACCGGCGGGCTACTTTAGGCCGACTTATGGTTTTTTTTTATTCAACGTAACCTTCGGGTCCCTGCTTGCTCGGGCGCCAATTAAACTTAATAATATTTAAGTTTCTTAAAAAAATATTTTTTATGAGGATCAACCTCTTTATTCGCAAATCACTTAATAACTAATTACAAAAATCTTTACTTAAAATTATCTACCCTACATGTCCATCTGTGCTGCTGATGTTCCCACAGGTGGTGTAAAGTTGCAGTCTCTGCTACGTGATGGAATGTGCAGTCTCTGCTAGTTGTAACAGCGTCAGCGAAGTTATCGTGAGAACGAGTCGTAGATCATTTGCACAATTAATGCAATCGTTTGCATTAACTTACATACTCGTATACACTACTTAAATAGTAGCGTAGCAAGTTTTATTGTAAATATAGATTCCCTATCCTTTCTTTTGTTTTGAGTTTTGTTTTACCATAATACATACTCGTAGGCAAATAAAGTAATTAGATCAGTCAAAAAGTTCCTTTTTTAAATGTAAACAATAACTGGCAAGAACAAAAAAATAGAGAAAAGGAGAAATTGAATAAAACAGATTCACTCATTAACGAAAAACCTCAACATTAGTCATCGCATCATCATCACTCAAGTATTTCCATATTTCAACCCTTTGTCTCATTCTCGACACACGACAGTGATAAAATTTCACTCATAAACAGGAGCCAGTGCCAAACTAAAACATAGTACAAGAAACACTCAACCGGAAGAGTTTAAATTCCTAGACGCAACTTTTAATTCTGCGCACTGACATGTCAATGAGTATGAATTTTGTACCTCAGAATTTCTGTTTGAGTAACATTGCTGACTTCGATTTCATATAGAAGAATTGGCATCGTGCGCATGTTACGAGTTTTATTAACATGCATACTGTTAATTGTCTGTATTTGCTGTTGAAATTCTGTTTTATGTTACACTGCATAGGGGAGGGTTATCAAAATAAAATAAATGCCTTCACTCATACACGCGATGGGGAGTGTGAAGAAATTGTGCACTTGTAAAGATTTTGTGATGTAGTTTTTTTTACTGTGGGAATGGGGGTGTGTAAAGGAAATTAAACATCGACTTATTTTTGGAAAAGTAGATATCTATATATATACACATGTATATCTGTCTTTAAATTCAGAATTAGCTGTTAGTTATATCTACAATAAATAACAATATTGAAGTGAGCTATAAAAAGAAATAAGACTTAAAAAAGATGGTATAGGTAGTGGTTATGAAGTAGTGGCTTTTTTAACGCTTGCCCAAGGCGCCTTTTGAGTTCAGCGCCCTGCGCATTTGCACAGCTTGCACGTATAGCTTGTCCGGCCCTGCGTGCACACCATCCAATTTGATTCACCATGAATGCGATTAAACCAATCACAAGTTAGCACATCTCCCCGCTGAAACCCTGTGAAAGTTGATTATTGTTGTGAGAATGTTTTTGCAAGATGTACATTAACAAGGCAAAACAAGGCTTCATTTGCATAAAGCTTCTTACAATAAATGCTACCATATATGGCTTTGAAATCTATGAAAAGATGATGGTGAGTTTCGACTCGAAAATTTTTGGTCTTTGCCAAAATTTGCCTCAATCTATTTTATATATTGTGCCGAGCCGAAGATCACACAATTCGTTGGATAATATCTTATACAGGGTGATTGGCATAAGGTGTGACAAAAAGCTAAGGCGTGTAGGTTGGACTTAGACAAGAAAAAAATCGTATGGGAGGGGGGGGTCTATTTCCCCCCGTTTAGGCGGGAGGGGCAATTTAAGAAAAAAATCACTTAAAACAGAAAAAAAATTATTAGAAAATAACGGTGATACCTACAGAGTAATGCTATGGCATTTTGAAAAGCCAGAAATACATTCTTTAATTTTGTTTTTAAATAAAGTTGTTCAAGTGAATAGTTTTTGAAAACTTAATTTTCAAAATCAAAATTTTGAAAAAAATGAAATAATTTTTTTTTTAAACAATTTTTTTTTCAAAATTTTACGTAATTAAGTATTATTTTTTTATTCAATATTCAATGCTCTTTTTAATTTTTGATCAAACACAAAAAACCGGATGTCAAAATGTTTTGTAGTTTTTGAGAAAATCAAAAATAACAAAAACTACTTTTGTTCTAAGAAAAGCCTTTTATTTTAGTTTTTACGTTTTTGGATTCTTATGTAGGTGAATTTACGATTGGAAGGATTAACTTTCTTTTTACTATTCTTTTAATTATCGTCTTATAAGCATACAATAATGTGACAAAGTACTGCATTAACCATATTTAACACATTTTTTCATTGAGAACACCTGCGTGAGAGCATTGGTTTAAAATTGACCTGCCACTTTTTTATTATGGTGGGGTCGGCTTGGCTTAGGTGCATTTACGAAAGAAAGGATTAACTTTTTTTGTAAAACTTTTTTATTATCAGTCTTATAAGCATACAATAACACATTTTTTCATTGAGAACACCTGCGTGAGAGCATTGGATTAATATTGATCTGCGAATGTTTTTTAAATAATGCAGCGTTACACGCCCTAACTAGTGACAGAAAAATGCAATTGCGAAATAAGAACAAAAATGTTCCTGAATCTTGAAATCAATTTAAATAATAAATACATGCATATTTAGATAAAATACATAATTACTGTTTATTTAAAGTTAATCCTTTCTTTCGTAAATTCACCCACATAAGAATCCAAAAACGTAAAAACTAAAATAAAAGGCTTTTCTTAGAACAAAAGTAGTTTTTGTTATTTTTGATTATCTCAAAAACTACAAAACATTTTGACATCCGGTTTTTTGTGTTTGATCAAAAATTAATAAGAGCATTGAATATTGAATAAAAAAATAATACTTAATTACGTAAAATTTTGAAAAAAAATTGTTTAAAAAAAAAAAATTCATTTTTTTTTTTCAAAATTTTGATTTTGAAAATTAATTTTTCAAAAACTATTCACTCGAAGAACTTTATTTAAAAACAAAATTAAAGAATGTATTTCTGGCTTTTCAAAATGCTATAGCATTACTCTGTAGGTATCACCGTTATTTTTTAATAATTTTTTTTCTGTTTTAAGTGATTTTTTTCTTAAATTGCCCCTCCCGCCTAAACGGGGGGAAATAGACCCCCCCTCTCCCATACGTTTTTTTTCTTGTCTAAGTCCAACCTACAAGCCTTAGCTTTTTGTCACACCTTATGCCAATCACCCTGTATATGACATTTAGAAAGCCCAGGGATAAGCATCGACAATACTTGCTGAGCATTTGCCGTTTTTGTAAGAAAGGCACATGGAGCTAAAAGTCCAGTCTTCCTTTGCTTAGTTGATGATTTGATGCAGGCATCCTATTAAAACAATAAATGCATATTTTAAGACCCTATTCGGTAAAATATCATGTGAGAAAGCCATCATGCGAGATAACTATCAAGGTTCTCTACGTGCCATTGTGGATCCAAAACGCTTGTAGAGTTCAGTCGAATTCCGGGTATCCACCAGCCAGAGTCCTGCCCTTCAAGTATTTTCGAAAAGTAACCCAAGCTGGTGTTCGTAGATCAAAGTTGAAAATGTGTGATGAATCCGATCCGTGTTCTAGGACATGTGTGACACTAAGTTCACAACAAGGTAAATTTAGTATGGCTTAATGCCCAGCCTAAATCATACGGAAAGTCACTTTGCGATGTCTTTCCCTATCCCCTAAAAGACTACACGAAGGTCTACGGGTTAGAGTAAGTAAACATTAGCTTCATCGGATCGGGTCCATTCTTGTATTTCGAAAACAGCGGGGGTCCTATCTGAAAAATATTTTCTCCAAAGTTTAAGTATGAGCCGGTTTGGGCTAGGAACTTTGCGTGAAAATTGATAATTTTTCGATTACCTTTTTATATCAATAAAGAATTGACGAGAGGGGGACTAAACTCGTGACTTGGTTCAACCACAGCGCGTACCTTAGCCGATAATGTATTGCAGTGAGACTCTGAACGAATACAACACACGGGCGATCTCATAGGGATGGCAAGATAGTAAGTGACGGCCGGCGGCGGCGGTGGCGAGATAAGTCCGCCATTACAAGGGTATTTTGTAAAAAGCTGCGAAAGAGTAGAGTTGAAAAAGCGAAAACTAAAAATTATTAATTGGAAATCCGAATTTTGAGTTTTGAGAACAAAAAGTAAAAATCTTATTAGAAACTCCAGATTGGAGAATTTTTGGAGAAAACAAGAGTGTGAAGAAAACATTTCTATCGGAAGAGATAAAGAGCCATAGTTGGACGAATATTGGTGGAGTCAGGATCTAAATTTTAAAGCTAAGTATTATTTGTTATACTGTGCAAATTCTGTTTAGAAAGTGTTTTTCTTTCGTCTAAATTTGTTGGCCGGAAGAATTGACAAAAAGTACCTTGTAAGGCCTTCGCTTATCCTTATCTTCCAAAATAGAGGAATTCGCGGCGGGCTTAAATTCCGTTGAGTTGATTGTTAGAGAGCTTTCCTAAAGTGTCTATTTTTTGTGTTCTTTGCGGCATTCTATTGATTCAGTTTATCTTTTGGTTCATTCAGGAATTGGTGATTTTTCACCACGTACATATAAAAAACTTTCTGGCGCCCATAGTAAAAAAGTATGCTCTTGCACTTCCCATCTTTTAATATCTTTCTATTGATTCCGTTTTTGGTATTTTATAAATTTCTCGTTACTATAGCAACTGTATGCATTTTAATCTCCGCTTAGAAAAATTTCTATGTAATTTGATATACAAAATAAGAAGCATGGTTTAAAAAAAATTTTTGGTTTTCATTTGTTTTAAGTAGGTATAGTGGAGAAAATCAATTGCTTTGTGTAAGATAAATTTCGGGTCTCAAATTAAAACAAAAATAAATCAAAAGACATAATTTAAAAATATTAAAATTCTTGTGAATTGATCTCCCTTTGAGCAATTTTTTTTTTCCAAATTTTGAACCGAATATACGTAACGAAACACAGTCATCTACGAACGGGCAAACTTTTGATGTTGACTTGCTCCAATTACTCTTATTTTTAAGCCATCAGTTATAGCAACAAATCTTTTAATATTGAATAGTTCTTAGATTTATATAAAGGTAAGCAAAGAATTTTTTGTTGTTCAGGTGAACTAAAAGAAACTGAAAACGTTGAAAATGATTCCAAATTTGATGGCAATTTTTTAAATACACCGGAATGTATAAGCTCACATGATCCCATGAAAGATCCAGATTCAAATTCTGAGATTGATGATGATATGAATACTCTGGGAGCTCAAATAGAAGAAGCATTATAGTAGAACTTAAATGCAACAAAAAAGAAAAAGCTTCGTATTAAACTTCGAAACTTCACCAATCATATCAATCGCAGTCAGCGGAAAGACTGTTAAGGCTAGGGCCTACAAGCCTTTTGGTGTTTTTAGAAGTAAATGTACCGAGAGAATTAAATTTAAAACTTGAACTGTTGTTCAACCGCTACTGATAATTAGGAACCTAGGACCAAAGAATTGTATGTATTGGTTT
Organism: Chrysotoxum bicinctum; assembly: GCA_911387755.1. Taxonomy (NCBI): domain Eukaryota; kingdom Metazoa; phylum Arthropoda; class Insecta; order Diptera; family Syrphidae; genus Chrysotoxum; species Chrysotoxum bicinctum. Next base: position 88,564,954 of record OU426987.1, read on the forward strand.
CATGAAACACGTTAAGGATAAAAAAATGTGACACCTTGTTACATGCCGTTAACTGGAAGCGAAAACGCGACCTATGAAAAATATGCTGGAATCGACGGAAATATTTTTAATGTTTTTTTTTTGTTTGCAAAAACTATTTTCTTTAGTTCATTGACGAAACTGAGAGCTTCTTTAAATCGGTCTTCCAATAAAAACTTGACTGTCCTTTGATTCTATTGAAGAATATGAGAAGTGAAAGGGGCACGTGTGAAAACTATTTATCAGCCAGCCTTAATCTTAGATTAATGCACCGCCATTATAAATCAGAATCCTCGAATCCGGTAAGCTTATCAAAATACTCAAAAATGTTCAGAACTTTCGGCTCCAATTTAAAGCAATGAAGGTAGACAGATTTTCTACTTGTGATACTTTTGTTTCGAAGATAAAGGTTGCCGAATCCGAGGACGAAAAGTTCCAATTGATTGAACAAAAAAAATCATTTAGATAATTTCGAAACGGTATATGAAGCAAAACGCAACAACAAAAAAAGGCAATAAAAACCAAACACTTTAGTCTTTAACATTCTACAATATTTACCAACCTTATATTTAAGGAACCATTAATTTAACAGTCCACGACTTAGAGTCCAATAACACAAAATGTTTCATGTGGCATGACGCCGTTACCCGGCAGAAGCGAAACTTCACTTTGCGACTTCAAGCTTTTGTAAAGTTACCTGAAGAGACTACACACATTATCTAAATTTTTCTGGAAACGAATTGATAAAGATGGCAACAAATTAACTTGGAACTCAGTTCGGTGGTTTCGTTATTCCAAAAGCTGCAATCAAGTTTCCCATAAAAATTCTTATTATAAAATGTTCCTTCGCTAGTATGATACTTTCGCCACCAAAGGGAATTTGGAATTTGGAAAATTGACTTAAGTTAATAAATACCTTGGTTAATTGGTAAGGACCAAGAACTTAAGTCAACTTATGTTAATTTTGTCCCACAATCTCGTACAGGGAATAACGACCTAAGTCGGAAAAAACAATTCTAATCGTTCTTTCTTAATATACTCGTACCATAACAACGTAACTCGACTCTTTTATTTTTTTAAAGTTCAATAAGCCATAACATCTTAATTGTTTTTTTCTTTTATTACTCCTTAATTATAAAATATAAATTTTATTCCTCCTACACTCTAAGAAATATTCGAAAAATTACTACAATAAGTGTTTAATCTATTTCAACACCGATTTAATTTTACTACATTTATTGTAGTAATGAAATGGAAGTGTAGTAAAAATAAACATTTGCTTAAAAGTCAACAGTTTCTTGTTGAAAATTACAAAAATGTTGAATCTTCAACATAATTAAACACTTTTTGAAGAAAATTAAGCATCACTGTTGAAAACTCATACCCGTTTGGTTGATAAATAGATTGCTTAAAAATAAGAACGGAGATGAATTTTTTTTTCGGTATATCATTATTTTCTTTGATTCAACAGTTTTTGTTGACAAAATTCCAACAAACATAGTTTTCCTCAACGTGGTTAGGGATATCGTTTTCCTCAAATTCAACATTTTTTGTTGAATATAAATTGTAAATTTTGATAATCTCGTAATCGTGAGAAAACAGGATAGAATAGGGGAGAACGTAGAAAAGTGTTCATCAGATCAAAATCAGTCTCGCAGTAACAGTCACAAAGTGATAGAGTGCGCGTTTTAAAATAAAATCGTGTGTGTATGTGAAAATATTGTGAAGCTTTGAAAATAAGAACAGTAAAAGTACGAGTATCAAATTTCGAGGTAAGTATAAAATATCTGCTCTTTAATATTGTTTGGCTTACATTGTAAATTAAGTTGTTTTTAATTTTAATTTTATGTAAGATTAAATAACTGGAAAACAATTATTGATAACTATTCATTACTTTACAACCCATTATAATAATTTTGTTTACGCCGAAAATGTTAAGAACAACTATAATAATAATAAATATTGAATATTACATATTTACAGAAAACGTGATTCTGGACACAGAACTTCTTTATTGCAGTTTTATTAATGTATTGTTTATTATTCCTTTTTCAGTATTGTTTTGTACTTTTTAATCAATATGTGAACCTATTTTTCCTAACATTCATTGATTATTATAGAAAACCAAGTGGAAGTAAAAAATGTAAAATAAAAATGAAAATTTTTCAGATAACTATATTGAATCTTTTTAATTGATGGTCTTTAATTTTGCAAGATATTCTCTGGTATGTATTAATTAAAAAAAAAAAAAAAACCATGAATACCTGAATATTCAATCAACATAAACTAGCTTTTATTTACAGAAAGTCAGAAAGATCTTGAAAATTCAGGAAAAGAAAACAAACTCATAGCCAAATATAATATTTAACATAAACGTATAGTTATGTGGAGAAAACTGTTAAATTTCGGACAACTCGATTGGATTTTCAACAAAATATACCTATTTGTAAATTAGTTTTATTTTCCTGAATTTTTAAAATCTTTACTGAAAAGGCAGCAATTTTATGTTGAATATTCAGGTCCTTGTTTTTTGTCACCTATTGATTATTAAATATAAGAAAACTTTGGTGAATTTTAAACAAACAAAAATAAAAATAAAAATCGCTTTGCAACTAATTTTCTGAAGGTATTGTTTAATATTAAACATTTATGTTGAAAAAAAATGTAATATTTGCTTATTAACAACCACAATATATGTTGGTTTTTAACATCTGTAGTTTTTCACCGAATATTGATTAAAAAGATCGCCATACGATATATGATAAATTGCTTACTTTATATGTGATGAAAATTCAACATTTCATCTTTCAACAAGATGTTGAAAATAAAACACCTAAAATTTCTGTTGAAAATTGCTACAATTATTGTAACGGACCAGTTGCCTACAATAATTGTAGTAATTTTCAACAGAAATTTCTTAGAGTGTAGAAAATAAGAAAGATGTGTTCTTTCCTCATTTCTGCATTTCAAAAATTTTAAAATTAATAATTCCCAGTGCCGGATTAGCCACGAAGCAAGAGTAGCAAATGCTACGGGCCCCGCGTATTTGGGGGCCCTGCGCACCAACCTTTTCTGACCATAAACAAGTATAATTTACATATTAGATTTAGTCACAATTACTAAGAAGAAAATATTTGCATCAAAATGATCAACTAAAATTTTATTTTTCTATCTGCTGGTCTTACCAAAAATCATATTTCGCACCGCACCAAACGCAAATTGGACAACGGTATGAAATTCAGGTATTTATTGTCACCATTGATAACGTACTCACTGTTTTAGGTAAACGTTTATGAACAGTTATCATAAAATTGCTGGCATTTTCGGAATATTCCGAGAGCTAAAATCTCTTCCTGATTCAAAATAGCCTTTTTGGCCTTTAGTCCACAAAAACTGGCGTTTCGTCCGGGTGATCGCACATGAACTCATCAGTTGGCTGTGAGGACCTTGTCAATATGCATTTTTTATTGAATTCAGTTCATCTTACATCGATTTTTTGACAAAAATCCAATGTGAACTATATCCAACCAAGATTAAAATTATAATCATTAAAGTTGGAATATTTTGTGCGTGGCCGAGCATTGATTCTATATGAAGGTTTTTATAATACAAATTCTATATACTACTGAAATAAATCAGCCTAGTAGAAAACTTAGCACTATTAATGGATTTGTTGAATTTGTTGAAAATAGCAAAATATTTCAACGTTAATGATTACAATTTTAATCTTGGTTGGATATAGTTCACATTGGATTGTTGTCAAAAAATCAATGTAAGATGAACTGAATTCAATAAAAATTGCGTATTGACAAGGTCCTCACAGCCAACTGATGAGTCCATGTGCGATCGCCCGGACGAAACCTCAATTTTTGTGGACTAAAAGCCATAAAAGCTATTTTGAATCAATATTTCAACAAGTCCATTAATAGTGCTAAGTCTTCTACTTGGCTGATTTATTTCAGTAGTATATAGAACTTGTATTATAAAAACCTTCATAAAAAAACTCTTCCACCAGAAGAAATTAAAAATCTGCAACCATAGTAAGTGCTTACGCAGATGATTTGGAGCACAGTCTGGGCAACGAATTAGTGCAATTCGCTTCAATGCTCAATTCTGATGTGGCTGGTATTATTGACAGCAGGAATCATGAGGCTCTGGAAATGCAGGTTTACAAGCTGTTGATAAATAATTCTTTACAATCTTGTTTCCCGAACGTTGAAATTGCTTTGCGCATTTATTTGTCTCTCATGATTACCAACTGCAGTGGTGAACGATCTTTCTCAACATTAAAACGTGTAAAAATGAATTGAGGAACACGATGAGCCAACAACGTCTTAATCTCCTCACTTTAATGAATATTGAACATGATTTACTCCGAGAAGTCGATATCAACAGAATTATTTATAAATTTTCCCAAATTAAATCAAGAAAAGTTTGTTTGTAACAGTTTTGTTTTATTTAATACCATAAACTTGATAAGTGCCTAACCTAAAACAGTCTAAGGGCCCCTTGATAGAATTTGCTACAGGCCCCGCGCTGGCTTAATCCGGCACTGATAATTCCTGATTCATAGAGAGAATATTAAACTTAAGACTGCTTTTCTGAAAAATATTAAAAATCGATTTAAGCTGTTATGCCATGTGACCACTGATATGTATGTATATCAAAAAAAAAATATCATTAGCAATAATCTTTCCGTATCCAAAACGAAGATTTGTTACATAGCTTGGTGGAAAGTATTTACGCTCTCAAAAAGTTGGATTAATCACAGAGTTGGAAATTGGAATACATATAATCATTCTTAAACGTTGAACGGAAAGCTGTTCCACGACTGAAACAAACGACCAGCCAGCATCATGCCAGGACAAACTCTGCCACCCTAATGGTTTCTAAGTAAAATAAATCCTTCTTCCGACAAAGAATGGGTCTTCTTAACTTTTTTCAGATCCTATAACAGGAAATTGTAATTTTCCGGTTTTAATTTCACAAAAATGACAATACATAATACATTTTATAGCATCCACCAAATCCCATTTGCACTCTGTTCTCCAAACTTGAATTGCCTCAAAATGTTTTAGAATTTTATTTAATTTATTTTCTCATACATCATATATCATAATGGCATATGAATCAATTCAATTCAAATGCCTAGGAGCTACATCTCTTGTCCAGAGTAATCCAAGTGATTTTAGTTAATTTTTGTTTTTTAAGCTAAGGACCAAAGGTCCACAAAGTTTCTTTTTACTATTGGTCTATAGGGTAAATATTGGTCTCGTATCAACAATTATTGTCTGAGCGTATAACTATGATTAAAGTTAAATGAAAGGTTTTCGTCATACCGACCGTCTATCATTGCTTCTATATGCTTCAAGGGGTCGATGCGCCTGTATGTCCACTTTACATCGAGCTAGATCTAACGCGGGTGGATCGATTTGTTTTAAATTTAGCATTTATTTGCGATTTCTCTAGAGGAGAATCGTAGAGTGAACCACGTAAAGAGCCTTAACCTAGTGACTTACAACTCTCAACCCTTCCTGTGAACGTGTTAGCAGAGGACCAGATGCCAATGAGCAGCAGTTTTCATAAAAGGGATACTCATGGGGGATTTGTCGCTTTCTCGCAAGAGGCAGTAGTACGCACGGTTGAAAACCAAACCCAAGATCCTCTCCATTACAGTCCAGCCCACTAACCATTATGCCAAGAGGTTTCACTACTTTCTTTCTCTAGTTTTCCTACTAAGTCGATAAGGAATAAGCATTTCGAAAACTACAATTGCCACTGCCCTCGTTAACCTTAGGATAAAAATACCATCTTTTTGGTTGTTTTGCCACAGATCGATTCAATTTCACCCTCGAATGGAAGCATGTTCCTCTGTTAACGCTGCTGTTTCCGCTAACCCATGCGGAGGTCGACCAATATCATGTTGGCGTTGTTGCTTCTAAATTCTGTGCCACATCATCAGAGTGGATTTGTTGTGTTTTTGTAGCAGAGATTACTGTGTATGTAGAGGTGTCTCCTCAAATGGATTCAGCCCATCCGCAATAATCTTATTACGAGTTAGTTGTTCGAACCTAATCGATTACCTACATAATTACAAACTTTGCTAATCTGCTTACGTACACTTATTTAGCTCTCACTCGATTGTCAGGCACAGGCACACTGAATGAATGAAACAATTTAGAGTTTTATATGTGTGTGTTTTTGGTGTTATATCGCTGCCAGGGTTCAGACTTTACTTCGATCGAAGTAGATCTACTTCGATTTTGAGAAAAAAAATTTAATCTACTTCCCTACTTCTCTTTTTTATGATCTACTTCTATTTGAAATTCTTACCCAACATATGTCAAGATTTAAAGACAACGCTGATCATTCTGTATTACACTAAAAACAAGTTTAGGAATCGTTTAAACGTGAGCACCGTGGAAAATTTAATGTTTTCGAGATCACTTACAAAAAAAAACCTAAAGATGTTTATGAGCCGAGCCACCTTTTGAATTGATAAAATTCATACAAAAATACAAGTTTCTTGATGGAAAATTTACCTAAAAATAGTTATGTTTAATTACAACTTTTTTACAACTCTGAAATCAGAATTCACTTAAATATGTTATGTTTAAATAGTTTAGTTTCCTAAAACTACTTCGAAAATTTTGGATCTACTTCAGTTTTTTCCCGTATTTACTTCGAAAATTTTAAACCGAAGTCCGAACCCTGATCGCTGCTGTTGTTGAAGAGGATGATGGCTGATAAAATGGTGGTTGGGGTGATTGTGATGCCATTTTCGTGGCATAGAATTGTGTGCCCTACAGTACTTGTAGGTTTTTTGGGGTTAGCGAAGCGTTTCGAAAGATTAGTTACCCAGAATTCTCATCGACATTAATTGTTCCAGACGATATGTTAGAGCTTAGTGGGTGTTGCAATGCCCGGATGTTGTGATTTTGTATTAATTTCACATGTTTCACGGCGAAAGTTCCAGAATCAGATGGTCTACACGAAGAACTGACGTTTTAATGTGAAACAAGAAAATCGCAGTTTTACAGGGTGGGACACAAGTACATAACATTATGATTTATTTAATGAATTATTTTGATCTTTCTGATTCTATTTAAAACTGACCAAAGCAATATCAGACAGATTGCTGTTATTGGTTTTTGATTACCAGAAACGTATTTATACTTTATCTAAAGGTATAACAATAATTGAAAACTGTATTGTACTGATACCAAATTAGTTAAAAATTGTCTGATATACATTTTTGTTTGTTTTATTTGTCGGAATGGTGAGAGTATTTTCGGTTGATTATTGCGACATTCGAAGGTTTTAATGAAATGTCTGTGTTGCATGTCAATAGGGTTTGTAACTATTTATTATTGTGCTAATAAAGGGTGGTTAAATTTTAAGGACTGATGTTGATTTTGAATAAAACACAAATTATTTAGGAAATTATTGTCATTTCTTTTTATTATGATAATATTGGTATGGTTCAATTATGTATGGAACAAAATATCGGCCAAACGGTCGCCGCGACCTCGGCGGCACACCTCCATCCGATGGTCCAAGTTTTTTATGACGCTGAGGCACAATTGAGATTCTATGCCGAGCTATATCATCCTTTAGCTCTTGAATTGTTGCTGGCTTATTGACGTATACCTTTCCTTTCAAATAACCCCAAAGAAAGAAGTCCAACGATGGCAAATCACATAATCTTGGCGGCCAACTGACATCGCCACCACGTGAGATAACACGGCCATTGAATTTGTCGCGCAAAAGAGCCATTGTTTCGTTCGCTGTGTGGCAAGTGGCACCGTCCTGCTGAAACCACATATCGTCCACATCCATATCTTCCAACTTGGGCCATGAAAAGTTCGTTATCATCTCACGATAATATTCACAGCAACTGCCTGACCGGTCTCATTTTGGAAAACATACGGCCCGATGATGCCGCCAGCGCATAAACCGCGCCAAACAGTCACACTTTGTGGGTGCATTTGTTTTTCGACAATCACTATTGGATTATCATTCGCCCAAATGCGGCAATTCTGCTTATTGACGAATCCTCTGAGGAGAAAATGTGCCTCATCACTGAGGATGATTTTCTTCGAAAATTGATCACCCACTGTTGCCATTTTTTGCCACCGTTCTGACGATTGACGGCGCTTGAAATGGTCAAGAGGCTTTAGTTTTTGAGTCAATTGCACCTTGTAAGCGTATAAATGCAAGTCTTTATGCATAATGTTCATCAACGACGAGCGTGAGAGGTGCAATTGTTGGGTACGACGACGAGTTGAGGTGGACGGCTCTTGAGCCACACTATTGCGAACAGCAGCAATATTTTCTGCAGTACGAGTTGTACGAGCATGCACTGGTGTTTTCACATCTCCTACAGACCCGGTTTGCTCAACATTTTGCACGATTTTATTGTACGTACATTTGGAAGATTAAATTGACCGAAAAAATCACGAAGTGCACAATATGCATTTTGATTTCAACGCCCATTTTCATTATAAGCCTGAATAACTTTAACGCATTGCTCGATTGCGTATCTTTCCATGATTCAAATTGAGTTAGTCTGAAGTTGAGAAATGTTTTTGTCATGTCTGTAAATTTATCGTTCCAACTAAAGCCAGTACGCAGGTAGAAATGGCGACCACCGGCAGTCTAGCCCTGTGGCCGAATAAGTGCTGAAGTGCACTATTTTCAAACCATAACTCGTATGAACCTGTGGATGGAATTTATATGGGAAATTGTGGACATTCTCACAGCCCTCAGTCCGGTACCTCGGGATCTAAGGTGTGAAATGGAGGGCACGATAGAGAAGTTACAGAAGTTCTTTCGGGAGCCGTTTCGTCACGTTGAAAAAAAAGATCAAGTCTTTAATCTTCATTTCCGAAAGTTCTTCATTATCGTCAAAATGCCCTTCCTAATGATTGTGCTCTAAATTTGCCAAGGTATTTGCAGAGGAAATGGAGAACTGTTTCCGTTTTCCGCTGGTCCCCACAGCTATAAAAGTGAGTGTTGTGAGGATTGCCTGGCTTTTGTGCAAGCTCTCCTATTGGCCAGTATCCACTACAGGTAGTGACGATCCTGGATATGTCTTGCCTGGGTCTATATATCAGATCAAGTGCTTGGGATCTATTATAGGTGAGCAAAATTTTTCTAGATATAATGCAGTTAGTTAAACTGCTCCCCCTACCTGTTTCGCTAAGAAAAATTAAGCAATTTTGCCCTTCATAACTCCGAGCAAAATGTTGACTCTTTCCGCAAGTGATTTATGAAGGGCTGGTCCTTGCCTGGCCACCTCTTCCCCCCGTTCATTCCCATCAATACAACAATGACCCGGAACCCAAATAAGAGTGATATTGTGGGTAATATTGAGGCTAGCATGTTTATCCTGGCATTGCTGGACCGATTCGGAGTATGATGTACTAGTATTAAAGGGCTTTAAAGCCGCCTGACTGTCTATGATAATAGCCGTATTCCGGATTCACCTTGAAACAAATCGAGAGTGTGGAGTGTGGACGTTTTGCTCAGCAACATCTGATATTCGAGTGATATATATCTGTATATTAAACACTCGTTATTTAGGATGACTGTTTTTATTCATGGTCAACTTACAACTAACTTAAATTAACTAACTTAACTAACTAAGAGCTTTGATGCTCTCTGTACTTTGATTTATATATGTATGTACTGGAACAATGTGTACTTATATGTATGTATAATATATATACATCAATCCTTCCCAACTTAGTTTAACAATTCATTTTTAAATTAACATATTTCAATTATACTTCAATTTTAACAATTTTTCTATAAAAGGTTATAATTTAAAATTTTGAATTAAGCTTAACTATCTTCAACTGCTATAATTTCTATTTTATTATCAATACTTTTACATTTCGATTTTACATATTTTTCTTTTTAAGTTTCTTACTAAACCTCATTTGATCTTCCATAAATTGTTTTTTTAAAGCTACTCTATTTGCTTCTAATTCTCTCTCTGTTTCTAATTCCTCTTCGGCACTTTGATATTCTTCATCTTCCTCTTCTAATAGTATTTTTGAATCAATTCGATTTTCTTCAATTTTATTTTTCGTACTATTATTTTGAATAAAAGTATTTGCAGGACTAAACCGAACAGAATAATTATATTTTTTTATTTGATTAATATGAGCTACCCTTTTAGTGCCATTTATACAAATTAAATAAAGAAATTTTGAAATTTGCTTAACTATAAATCCTGGAATCCATTTAACATGAGTTTTAAAGTGATTTTTGTAATAAATTGTTTCATTTTGTTTAAATTTTTGTTTAATTTGTTTGTATTGTTTCAATCTCTTATTTTTACTTAACCTAATATTATACATATTGTAGCGCATGTTCATTTGTTATTTTTGTCTCAATTTGATTAGCTTTTGTTAAAATATCTGAGCAAGTTATTGGTTTGAAATTGAAGATCATATTTGCAGGAGACTTATTCGTAGAAACTGTGGGCGTATTACGGTATTTTAGTAAAAAATTTGCAATTTTTAAGCTAAAATTTTTAACTTGCGTCGTTTCAACTAAAATTTTCTTAATGGCACTCTTTACAGTTTGTACTGCTCTTTCAGCAAGGCCATTTGATTGTGGATGATACGGTGGCGTCTTTAACACATTTATACCATTTTTCTCGCAAAACTCTATAAATTCAAAAGACTGGAAGGGAGGCCCATTATCGGAAACTAATTGAGAGGGTAATCCAAAAACTGCAAACCAATTTCGAAGTTTTTCAATTACCTTTTCTGCGCGAGTACTGTTCATTTCTGATATCTCGATCCATTTTGAGAAACTATCCACGAGCAATAAAAATTTTTTTCCTCCTATATCAAAAAAGTCAATGTGGACTCTCTCAAAAGGAAATGATGACGGAGTCCAATGCGATCCCTTGAATGGTTGGATATTATTCTGGGTTTTGCAACAAATGCTACAAGATCTTACAAACTCCTCTATATCTATCTCCAGGCCCTTCCATCACACGAAGCTTCGTGCTAGCATCTTCATCCTTGTAATCCCTATATGTGTATCATGTAACATTTTAAGTACATCATGTTTGAGTGATTCCGGAATTACAACTCTGTTACCGTAATAAATACACCCATTATTACAAGAAAAACTTAAGCCTTTATCAAAATAATATTTCATTTCCTTGTCAATATAATGATTTTCCCTATTTATCAACCCATTATATACCTTTAGTAAAAGGTTATCTTTCTTCGTTTCGCGTTTTATATCTTCTAATTTTAAAAGTTTTATGCTTTCAGGAGCAAAAGACAAAAAATTAAGAAACTCCTCGGAAATTTCTGTTGAACTATTGACCGGCAACCTTGATAAGGCATCAGCATTACCTACTTCTGTTCCTCTTTTATATTTAACGTCAAAATCATACATGGCTAATTGAATCGCCCACCGTTGCAACCTTGCCGCCGCCACTGCCAAATGCCCTTTCTTTTCACTAAATATCTCTCTTAGAGTGCCTGATGATCAGTAACTATAGTAAATCTTTGTCCATAAAGATATTTGTGAAATTTATTCACAGCATAAACAATCGCAAGTGCTTCTCTATGCGTCTGAGAATAATTTTTTTCTGCATCACTAAGAGAAGATGATGCAAAAATTACCGGCCTCTCTTCACCGTTTACTAGGTGAGATAAAACTGCCCCCACACCATAAGGGCTTGCGTCGCACGTTACAACTATAGGTTTTTCAGGATCGAAATGCTCTAATACATTGTGGCTAACTATAAGCTTTTTAGCTTCTTCAAATTTAGCTTGATGCTTGGAATTCAACTCAAATCTATTATTTTTCTTTAAAAGGTCATACAAAATTCTTAGTTCAGAGGCTAAATTCGGAATAAACCGGTTATAAAAGTTTATTAATCCAAAAAAACTTTTAAGTTGTGTTATATTTTTGGGACTAGGTGCTTCCAAAATGGCTCTTACTTTTTCCTTGTTAGGCTTAATACCATCACCTGTTATAATATGGCCGAGGTATTCTACTTCCTTCCTAAACCATTTACACTTATCCATGTTAACTCCAATATTATGATTTTCTAACTTCTCTAACACCTCCACAAGTTTTTGCTCACATTCCACCAAATTTGACCCCCCAATCAACACATCGTCCACATAACAACCAACTTTATCCGTTGATTTCAAAATTTCGTCCATGACCTTCTGAAACTCAGCTGGAGCCACCGAAACTCCAAAAGGTAGTCTTGTAAATTTGAATAAACCCTTTTGAGTGTTTACTGTTAATATGTGCTGTGATTGCTCATGCACCGCGAGTTGTAAGTACGCCGCCGATAAATCCAATACACAAAATATAGAACAGTTACTAAATCTTGCAAATAAGTCATCCATCCATAGTAATTGTAATTATAAAATTTTTCTTGACAGTTTAGAGAATAAGAAAGCTTTATTTATAATTCACCAAAATGTAAGAAGTCTTCGGCAAAATTTCGATTTATTAGTTGGCAATCTGGACGCCTTTGAAAACTTACCTGAAATTATCTTTGTATCTGAAATTTGGATTTATTCATTTGAGATTAATGATTACAGTATTCCTGGCTATAATTTTTATGCCAATACAAATGACTCGTATGCTGCTGGTGGAGTAGGTGCTTTTGTAAGAGATACTTATGATATATGTGATATGAAATGCTATAAATTGACGAATGCTGATGTTTTAAAAATTTCTTGTTGTTTTGGCAAAGAGTCATTTTCCTTTATTTGTATATATAGATTAAATTCTCAGCCGTTCAATGCTTTTTTAGATGAATTTTCGGTTCTCTTGCGCAATTTGAGGGTTGGTAATCTGGTAATTGTAGGTGACTTTAACTTGGACCTGCTTAACTCCTGTCCTAATTTGGATTCATATCTTGCATTAATTTCCGATCATGGGTTAACTTCATTTGTTAATGATGTAACAAGACCGACATCAGATACCTGTCTTGACCACGTATTAGGCCGTTTTATTAATATTCGATCCATTCAATGTGCTGGTATTAATTGTGATCTTCAAATTTCTGACCATTGTATGACTGGTATTTTGTTCTCCACTCTGGATAGTAAAAAGGAAGACGATTCACTATATAGCGAAACCAAGATCAACTTCAAAGAGTTGAATAATGCGCTGCGCTTCTATAATTGGGAGGTAATTTATGAACAAGAAAATGTCTCCAAGGCTTATGATTTATTTCTTGACATTCTTAAGAATTCCATTGCCATGTATAGTTACGTTAATGTACCACGAAAGTCTGAAAGAAAGCTTAAGCCTTGGATGAACCGGCTTCTCTTGAAAAAAATAAAACAGAAACATAGACTGCGCATTAAATGTAATAAACACCCACAAAATTTATGTTTAAAAAATCGCTACAATCGAATGAGCCGTGAAATTAATGATGAAATCAAAACATGTGGGATAATTATTATCATAATCAAATAAGAATGTCCCAAGGGAACATAAAAAAAGAATGGAAAGTGGTTAATAGTATTATTAATCGAAGTGTTAATTATCAAAATAGTTTGATAGCGTTGAACAACGGGGATGAAATAATTTCAGACCCTACAGCTGTAGCTAATGCATTCAATGAGTTCTTTGTTTCAGTTGGACAGGAATCATTTTCGAGGGGCACCTCTTTTCTAGGATATTCTGGTACTGGTTCCAGCTCTCTAGTTTCGTCTTTTCAAATAAATAGTTTTTACTTCGAATCAATATCTGGTCTTGAGATATTAAAAGCCATAAACTCTCTGAATAACTCCAAATCTTTTGGTAATGATGGTATTTCTAAGATTGTGTTAAAGAAAATCGCTTTGAATATTGTGGATATTTTGACATATATTTTTAATTTGAGTATTTTCTCTGGAATTTTTCCTGATGAACTTAAACAGGCCATTGTGATACCCCTGTTTAAAAAAGGGAGTAAAAAAGACAAAAATAATTATAGGCCAATTTCGTTGTTGCCTTCTATTTCAAAAATATTTGAAAAAGTAATTAAATGTAGGGTTTTGAACTTTCTCAAAAATTCTAATTTTCTTAGTTCCAAACAGTTTGGGTTTAGGACTAGGCTCTCTACTGAGGATGCTTTGTTGGATTTTTGCTCTTTTATTCATAAAGGACTGGATGATCAAAGGTTTTGTAGTGGACTTTTTGTGGATATTACGAAAGCCTTTGATATGGTAGACCACAATATTCTTTTGAACAAATTATATTATGCGGGCTTCCGTGGATTTATATATGAGTGGTTTGCATCTTATCTGAAAAACAGGGAACAAAAGGTCAAACTCGGCAGCTGTCTGAGTAACTCTAAGGTTATCAATCTTGGAGTTCCTCAGGGATCTGTTCTTGGTCCCACCCTTTTTCTAATATATATTAATTCTATTTTTGAACAACCTTTTGTTGGTGAAGTAAGGGCGTTTGCAGATGATTTGGCAATTGCATACAGATCCGTTAGTTTATTGAACCTAGTGGCTGATTTAAATCATGATGTGCACTTATTGAGAGTTTGGTTTGATGCACATAAACTTTTGGTAAGCAACAAAACTAAACTTATGTTTTTTTCCCTTAGCTCTAACGTGACTCCAGACATAAATGTTATATTCCACTCATCGAACTGTGCAATGTATAATTTACACTTGAGTTCCTTTCAAAATTCGTATCACTATTTTAATGCTAATGTTTCTTGCGACACCAACTGCTTTCAAATTGAAAACGTTAACTGTTTTAAATACTTGGGTGTTCTCATCGATAGAAATTTGAGCTGGTCTGAGCATATTTTAGGGCTTAAACAATATTTCCTTTCAACAATCCGTTGTTTTTATCGCCTTAGAAAGTATTGTTCTGATAACACCATGAAAACTGTTTACTATGGGATTTTTCATTCTCGAATGCAATACGGTATAAGCTGTTGGGGAGGTGCTTATCAGACCAAAATGAAGCCGCTTATTGTGCTGCAAAAATGCGCTATAAGAAAAGTGTGTAACTCACCCCGTCTCTCTCATTCCATGGAGCTTTTTAGGCGTATAAAGATTTTGCCTGTCAGACAGTTATTTTATTACAAGGTTCTCAAGATTTTCTTTATTAGAGGCGGGTACTTGCAGAGTCCAATATGTGAAGGCTATATCTTACGCAGTAATTACCAATCCTTAGTTGTCATTCCTTCTTTTCGTACTACAAGCTTTAGAAACTCGTATCATGTTGTCTCCTGTAAATTGTATAACCGCCTTCCAGCTAGCCTACGCAACCTACCAACTCTATTCGCCTTTTTGAAAAAAGTAAAACTGTGGCTTCTTCATTTCGATCATAACGAAATCGAAGTTTTGTTGAGCTATATTGTTTAATTGTTTAATTCAATTAATACTGTCAATGAATTTTAATTTGTTTTATCTTGTTTCTTTTGAAAATGCATTTTGATTTAATTCTTTTTAATTTTTTAACTTAACTTTCCTTCCTTATATTGTACACCCCACGCTGAATTTTTGTACTATGAAGTGGCATTATCTCTATTTTTATGAAATACCAATGTCACTAACTATTCTCTCTTAAAATCACTATTGTAATTTTGTTTGAGCAATCTTAAGATTTATCAAATGTTATAGTTATTAAGATGAGGATAATGATTAATAAATAAAATAAAAAATAAAAATAAATAAAGCAGTGCAAGTTGATTCTAGGAAGTGGGTATACTTGACTTTCTATTGATTTATTTACTGCCACCTTACAGTTTAAACAAAGTCTTAAGTCACCATTCTTTTTAGGCACTATTACCATCGGAGACGCCCAATCACTAAATTTCACAGGTACTAAAATATTCTGTGACACTAATTTGTCAATTTCCTCACCTACTCTATCACGAATTCCAAACGGAACTGTATAAGGCTTTGAAAAACTAGGAACGATGTTTTCTTTTAATCTAATAGGGCCCATACACTACGGAAACACGTTTGTTCAAACGCGTGTTTGAGCAAACATATTTTCGCCACACACTACACAAACATGTTTGAGAGATATTAGTTTGCGTGACGTTTTTCATCTCTATTTCTATTAAAAAAAAATAGAAAAAACAAAAAAAAAAGAATTTGGTCCAAAAAAATTCGTTCGTCTTGTTTATTAATCTTAATTTCATGAAAATTGGCATCTGTTTGAGCAAAATTCAACACACACCACTCAAACATGTTTGTGCAGTCACGGAAAATTCAAAATTTTTTGAATTTCTTCAAACTGTTTGCGCAAATACTCAACATCGCTACACACTACTCAAACAGTTTGCACAAACATTTTTACAACAACAAAAGGCATTTGTTTGCTCAAACGGTTTGCGTAGTGTATGGGCCCTATAACCTGAACATTGTAACCTATGATTGGATCCCTCATGTCTTTTGAAAAAACTCTTGGAAATTTTAAAGACAACGTTTTTATTTTATCTGACATCATATCATCCACTCTATTTACTGTAAAATTTGACCTCCATTTTGGTAATAGAGTATCCAACCAATCGCGACCCAAGAGAGGCATAAATGTACGTTCTGTGTTAATAATCAGCATTTCCAAATCATGAAAACTAGACATATCTTGCAAGTCTTGTACACTTACCATAATTTTGCCCATGATTTCTACTTCTTGGCCTGTTACAACTTTTAATTGTTTTTTTACTGGTAAAATATTAACGTTATTAAAATGATGACGGTAAAAATCGTAATTTACAACAGTTGAACACGCGCCACTGTCGACTTCCATCTCAAGATTTTTATTATTTATGTTTAATTTAATAACATGCGCTAAATTTGAAGTATTTGAAACAGAATTTATATAACCTATTGATATATCATTAGAATTATCATCTTCTATTTTATTAACACTATAATAATTTTTATGCATGCTATCATTATTTAAATATCTACAATCTCTTTTGAAATGTCCACTTTTGCCGCAATGAAAGCAAACACAATTCTTAATATTTTTTTTTTCATTTAGTTTTTTGTCATTCTTTGCATGCATTGATTTTGTATTAAATGTGTTGTTTCTACTAGCTGCTCTCACTCCCGACAGGTCTCTTCTACGTTGCTGCTGATTTGTATAATGCTTATAGTTTTGCGAAGAAATGTTGTTAAAACTCTCTGGTCTCATTTGACGTAACTGCAATTTTGTCATCTCCATGCTCTTTGCCAGTTCACAAGCCTTATCAAACGTTAATCCCGTTTCGTTCAAAAGCTTTTGTTGTATAGCTTCATGGTATATACCACACACAAGTTTGTCTCTCAATGCATCATCCAAGAACGTTTTGAAATCGCATGATTGTGCCAAAGTTTTTAGTTCAAGTACATAGTCACAAACCGTTTCGTGAACTTTTTGGTTTCTCTTATAAAATTTAAACCGTTCCGCTATTACATTTACTTTTGGCTTAAAATACTTTTCAAATATGGCTATCAATTCATCAAATGTCTTTGAATCTGGCTTTTCAGGGTCAGTAAGTGACTTCAGAATTTTGTACGATTCAGGCCCAACTAATGTTATAAAATAGGACACCTTTTTTTATCGTCTATCACTCCATTTATTGATAATAAATGTTGCAGGCGTTCTTTGTAATCCTCAAAGTCTTCGCCTGGGGTAAAAAATTCAATTGAGCCAATAAATGTCATAATTTTAATTATTTCACTGTCTCTTGTATCTTGAATTTCAAGTTTAATTTTTCTTTCGTTCTCTTTATTTTCAACACTAGCCATAAACGATCACGCTTAGCCAAAACTTTTCGATTTAATTTTATAATATTGCGCGCGGTCTATTAATTTTCCTCGTCGCCAACTGATATATATATATCTGTATATATTAAACACTCGTTATTTAGGATGACTGTTTTTATTCATGGTCAACTTACAACTAACTTAAATTAACTAACTTAACTAACTAAGATCTTTGATGCTCTCTGTACTTTGATTTATATATTTATGTATGTACTGGAACAATGTGTACTTATATGTATGTATAATATATATACATCAATCTACAAGCTGAGTAAGCTGGTGCCAGCAAAGATTGAATATATCTTCCTTCGGGTGTTGTCAGAGCCAACTGGAATTGTGTACATCGATATCGCCCACAGTAACGTTTTAAGAGTGAGGGTACGGGGAAACAATTTGGGAAGCAGAATCAGAGAGCGGATCAAACTCATTAAGAGTTCAATTGCTCTTAAGACCTGGGGCCAAATTACCGTATCAGTTTTCGAGTAATACGTGACTGAATTATGTGAGTTTGGCAATACCGCTTACGTCATCGAGCAACCGATTACCCTAATTTGACTTTTTCATTCGATCACTGATGGGACTCACTCACTCGGTCACTGAAGCTGTAATTTTGCACCTGGTTTCCTATAAATAAAACAATAATGGGTGCTGTGCTTGCGCACAGTTAATTTGAACCACATGAAGTTGAAGTTCGTATTAGAACAATAGCTGTATTAAAACACAACTCTGACGATCTAACTTGGATTTCTAAGTTGACGTATAGGTCCATTGGATTAACACTCAGCCATTCGACAGGAGCAATGAATCGACATTTGACACTATGTTTTTGGTAACGAAAGAACATTGAAAGAAGCATTGGTCAAAGGAGTTTCCAAGACCTATCATTACGAAATCTATCTATACAACGTTTGTACGACCTATACTTGAATATGAGAGCCAAGGTCAGTTGCCTTTTTTTTTTTTTTTTTTTTTTTATAATCTACCCGCGCTCAAGGGATTATGATTACCTTTAAATGTTTCAATACAGCGCGGGCGTGAAGTTACGGAAGAGAAAGAAGGATAGGAAGGATGCGTGGCACGATGTTCCGAGACTGAAGGTTGTTGTCTCCGATATTTTATCTCCCAGGGATGGCGGCTGAACTAAAGCGGAGAAATGCCGTGTCTTATTTCTATGTCGCTTATAATTCACATTATTTTATTCGTGTTCATCCTTGTTGGGCATACTAGTTTAACTCAATTACATGTTGTTAGTGTTATGCCTGAACAACATGTAATGAGTAAACCAGCAACCCATTGATGACAATTTTAGAAGGTTTTTAATGGAATTAAAACGACATAGACGACGGCAGGGATCGAACCTGTGATCATGAGGTTCACAGGTGAGCACACATCCATCGCGCCACGGCCACCCCTTATAACATTGTTCATATTAAGAGAATTCAGCATCGATTCCCCTGTTTTGCTTTCTCGGGACTTCATGGGGCTGATGATCATAACTTGCCCCCATATCAAAATCTAGCTTACAAAAGCTAGAAAAACGTTGTTATTTTTGTAAGCCAAATATTGTCAGATAATAGTGTAATTGATTTGTCTGCACTCCTTGGAGCAATGAGTTTTAACATGAACTTTCATATACATTCTCTTAGATCAGTACCACTTTTCATAAAGCCTCACACAATACTGATTACACGTATGGTTGAAATAAATACGTTTCTAGAATGTTAAGGGAAGTAAATTTAAATTGTAATACATTTGATTATCGTCACACAAAGAAAGAAATCGAAATGGAATAAAACAAACTGTGTGACAGGTAAAGGCCCATGTATGAAGTATAATGTATAACATCACTAAAATGCCTGCCTCGGCTTCTTAAGGTGACACGCATTTGATTGGTCCAATTTCAAATGACTCTTCTGCATAGATCCGGGTGAAATTGAGCTATTGCCTTTTAGCTTGCGACTTTTGAGTACTATAAAAAAAATCGAACTCGGGATTTTGATCAAAGTTGACAAGGCCAAAAATAACGGTACCTGTCATACGATTTTTTTTTCGAAATTTCATAAATATTTTTTTTTCTCAAAAACTGTTCGATAGATTTAAAAAAAAAAAGATACAAAAAAATTTAATTTATGTAGGTGAACCTTGATAATGGTTAAAAAAAACCCGAACAATGGGTATTAATGATATAATTCAATATATTAAATAAAACGATGTATTCAATTCAGTAATTTATTAACAAACTTAACTTAACTAATGCAAAATTCAAAGACAGTATTAAAATAAAGATCTGGTGTTAGCGGAAGTCTATGAACAAGTGTCGGATCTATCTTTGCTTAACATACTTTTGACAACTAACAACCAGTGATAATTATTATATTTTAGACCTATTATTTTATGTATAATTTGAGGGTGCGATTACATCAGATACCCCCACTCTTAATTTGGAGCAAATCGAACCGGCTGCTTACGTGGCCGATCAGATCTTCTTAGAGCTTCTTCCTCACGTCTTGGCACCTCGTCGTGAATGTCATCAGATTGATTGGAATTCGGTAGTGTCGATTGATTTGATCTCATGGGTGGTGCTGGTGGTATTGGTGGTGTTGGTGGTATTGGTGGTGTAGTGTCCAAATCAATTGTAGTTTGTCTGTCCTCTGAAAAGATCTCAATGTCGGATTCATCGAAAATTCCTTCATGTTGTCGGTTTAATGTTGCTTCAGCATTCACGAAATTGTTGCTTTGTTTCTGCTGTGAAAACGTCATCAAACGATCGACTGGAACTTTGTGCATTTCAGGATTATTTTTTTCGAAGCACGGTCGTGTTTGATTTTGATGTCGTCGCCAGAAGCCACTGTTAGTTTCAACCAGATACATACGTCTTCCTAGATGTTTCCTTACTACAGCAGGTACCCACTTCTTTTTCGGCAAGTATTGTCGCACAAATACCTGTTGATTGAGAGAAAATTTATGAGTTAGTGATACTTGATTATTGTTTTTATCAGGAATTATCGCTGATAACAATGTCCGATGCTGTCGTCCATGTAACTTTTCAGCGGGTGATTTTCCGTCTTCATCAGGCGATGTCCGATAAGTTGATAGGAACACGGCAAGCGCTTCATCACAGTTGGATACATCTCCCAATATTTTAAGAAGTGCAGATTTAAAAGTACGCACCATCCTCTCTGCTGCACCATTTGACTCTGGATTGAACGGTGCTGATGTCAAGTGCTTAATACAGTTGTTTTGGCAAAACTCTTGAAATTCGGTTGACATGAACTGCGGGCCATTGTCAGAAACCAGAGTTTTTGGTAACCCTTCCAATGCGAAAATGGATCGTAGGGCACTGATCGTTGCTTGTGAGGTCGTCGATGACATCTTTATAACAAATGGAAATTTTGAATTAGAGTCCACAACAATGAGCCACATATGTTTTTGGAATGGTCCAGCGAAGTCAATATGAATTCTTTCCCAAACATCAGATGTAGACGGCCAGCTGGTGTATTCTTTAGGTGCTTAACTAGCGCTGGCTTGGCATGACTGACATTGTGTTACGGATCTCTGAATGTCCTTATTAATGTTAGGCCACCAACAGTATCTGCGAGAAATTTGTTTCATGCGTGAGATTCCCCAATGACCTTGATGAAGAAGCGCTAAAACCTTTTTCTGCAACTGCGGAGGAACAACAACTCTCGGGATTCCGCTGTGGAAGAGAAGAACATTAGAACGGATTGTTAAAGCACATTTTCTGCGAAAGTATGGTAGTAATTGCTCATCAGTTGATGGCAACCTGGTAGGCCACCCCTTTTGTACATATGCCATGACTTTGCGCATGGTCGGATCCACTTGTGTTGCCTTAGCTATGACTGCAGAATCAACAGGAAAATCTTCAACTGTGATAGATGATGTTTCATCTATTTGACACGCTTCTTCTGATTGATCAAATCCCTTGTCAGGATCTATAGGCAAACGCGATAGGCAATCAGCATTACCATGTTGCTTTGTTGATCGATATCGAATGGTATATGTATAACCCATAAGCGTGATGTCCCAGCGCTGAAGTCGTTGTATCGTCATATGAGGAAGTTTTTTTGCTGGGGCTAAAGATTGTGACAAGAGGCTGATGATCAGTAATTAGCTCAAATTGTCTACCACACAAATACTGGTGAAATTTTTTCACGCCAAAGATAATTGAAAGAGCCTCTTTCTCTATTTGGCTATATTTCTTTTGTGAGTCGTCTAGGGTCTTAGATGCAAATGCTATTGGTCTCTCAGTCGAGTGTGGGAAGACGTGAGAGATGACAGCACCAATGCCATGCGATGATGCATCTGTAGCCAATGTTATTGGTAAATCATTACTAAAATGCACTAGTCGGGAAATACTCACAATTTTGTTTTTGAACTCCTCGAAAGCACGTTGTTGCTCCTTGCCCCAAGCAAAAGGTTCGTTTGGAGAACGCAATTTGTTGAGTGGAGCGGCTATTTGAGCAAAGTTATCAATGAACTGGTTGTAGTAGTTCAATTTTCCTATGAAGGCTTCCAGTTCCTTTATGTTTGAGGGCTTTGGAAGATTTTGGATTGCTTTTAATCGCGAATCGGAAGGTCGAATACCTGTTGCGTCGATTATATGACCTAAGCATTCGATTTGTTTTTGCGCAAATTGACTTTTTTCGATATTACAACGCAAGCCATGTCGTTCAAGTCGCTCGAGAATCATCTGAAGGTTATGTAAATGTTCGGAATTAGTTCGGCCAGACACAATTATATCATCAACATACGCGCCACAAAATTCAATGCCAGCGGTAAGTTGATCCAAGTACTGTTGGAAAATTCCAGTAGAACTGCCAGTTCCAAATGGTACACGTTGATATTCCAAAAGACCGATTTCAGTATTGACGACACACAACTTCTTGGACTCCTCGTCTAAGGGAATCTGTAGATATGCGTCAGTAAAATCCAATTTTGTAAAAAAACTTCCTCCTTGCACTTTATGGAATAGCTCTTGGGCGCGGGGCAGTGGATGATGAACAATCATCAGCTGAGGATTGATTGTTATCCGAAAATCCCCACAAATACGAAGTCTGCCGTTAGACTTTTCAACAGGAACTATGGGTGCTGCCCATTGACTAGAGTCCACAGGTTTGAAAACTCCTAAGCCTATTAATCGCTCAAGTTCCTTCCGAACTTTATCCTTCAGAGCAAACGGTACTGGTCGATGTTTAAAAAATTTTGCTTGACTGTTGGGCTTAAGTGTAAGATGACCAACAAAATACTTACTGCAACCCAGTTCCGCGCTGAAGACGCTTTTGTATTTTTCACAGAGTATCTTTGCATCAGATTCTAGCTCTTCTCTTGACTCATTTAAAATCTGTGACACAAACTCTTCATTACCAAATAAAATTTTGCAATTAAATTTGTCAAACCAATCGATTCCCATTATATTGGCACCACGGGAGCTATTTATCACCATAAGCGGCAAGCTGCAGGTTTTGTTTTGCCAAGTCACAGTAACGTTTGTGATCCCCTTTACAGGCACCCCCACATCACCATAAGCTTTTAAAATTCGATTGGTCGGTTCACAATGTGGGCTACCAAGGCTGTGATATCCATCAAGTCCAACTAGGGAACAGGTGGCACCTGTATCCAATTGAAAAATCATAGGCTGTTGGTTCACTTGAAGCGATACAAAAATTTTGCGGCCCTTTTGCAATGTCTGTACTTGAGAAGCTATTGATAACACTTGTTCAACCGGTTTAGCGAGCTGTAAACAATCTCCAACTGATAAGACTTGTTCATTATCTTTAATGCTCTTTCTATGAGATTAATCGAATAGGCAGTGTTGTTACACTTGCTTTTATTAATGTTGGCAATGCCATAATTAATATAATCCACATTTTGACACTTTCATAATTTTTCATTCTTTCATTCTTTCTTACTTCCTGCTTCTTTTTCTTTCTTTTTAATTTGGAACCCTGTACCTACTAGACGCAAATAAAATACGTAAAATAAATTTATATTGAATTTTCTAATTATATTTATTTCTATTTAAACACAATCTTGTGTGATCATAAGAGATCACAACAGTGGCGACGAGGATATTTGGTATTATCTTCTTTAGCAATTAGTTGTCTCATCATGGAAGAAATATTCCAGAAGTTGATCCAGCAAATGCAGGAACAGCAGCACAAGGACAATGTGACGATGCAGACTCTGGTTTCACAGCTGCTCACACAGCAAGCATCAGCAACATCCAACACAGGAAACGTTAAAGTGGAGAACAAAAGCCCAGAATTCATCATGGAAGCACTCGCATCAAACATCACTGAGTTTTGCTTTGACATAGAAAATAACCTCACATTCGACACATGGTATGCTCGATACGAAGATCTTTTTGAAATCGATGCCTCCAAATTGGACGATGCAGCCAAAGTCAGACTTTTATTGAGAAAACTAAATTCCATCGTTCACAGCAAGTATATCAACTACATTCTGCCAAAGCACCCTCGTGATCTTTCATTCAAGGAAACTGTGCAGAAGCTTACTCAGCTATTCGGCTTCCAAACATCACAGTTTAATATGAGATATAACTGTCTGCAGCTCACAAAAGAATCACATTGTGATTTCATCACATACGCAGGTATAGTGAACAAACATTGTGAACAGTTCAAGTTAAAAGATCTAACTCTAGATCAATTCAAATGCTTGATTTATGTAATGGGAATGAAATCATCATCTGACTTCGAGATCCGCACCAAAATGTTGACCAAGCTGGACAGTGAAGGTTCTTCCATTACGTTAGACGTTTTGTCAAGAGAGTGCCAACGTTTAATCAATTTAAAAACGGACACAGCACTCATCGAGAATCCCAAAGCCGATGCAACAGTTAACCGACTACACACCACCAACATAAAGTCAAAAGCTATCCCAAAATCTCCATGCTGGTTCTGTGGTAACATGCATTTTGCCCGCGACTGCTCATATGCCAAGCACAAATGTGGGCAATGTAACACCATAGGCCACAAAGAAGGGTATTGTAATGCGGGAAAAAGGCAGAAAAATAAAACTCATAAGCACAACAAACCAAAAGCAAAGTCGAATTATAACAACAATAAAACATTCCGGCCAGAATTAAAAAGCATTTTCATCACCAACAAAATTGAGCCATCGGAGCGAAAGTATGTGAGCGTCAACATAAATGGTACAAACATTGACTTACAGTTGGATACAGCCTCAGATATTACAATTATATCAGAGAAAAACTTCAAAATTATTAACTGTCCACGTGTCGACAAAGTGTCACACACAGCTCGAAGTGCAACCAGCAAGTTACCATTGTCAGCTCAATTTGATTGTAACGTCAAATTCAGAACGAGACAGGCATATTCCACATGTTATGTCACTCCAATCAACAATTTAAATGTCATGGGACTCGACTGGATTAAGGCATTAAATCTCGAAGATATGTCAATAAGTTCAATCTGCAATCAAGTCACAAGCGAAAACCTGGAAAGTTCTAATACATCTATTCAAAAATGTATTTCACATTTAAAACTTTCTTTTCCAGAAGTTTTCAACGAATCATTAGGCCTGTGCAATAAAACAGAGGCACATCTGGTGACAAAGCTAAACATTCAACCAATCTTCCGACCAAAGCGACCAGTCGCTTACGCTGTCAAAGACCTAGTTGAAGCAGAGCTGCAGCGACTACAAGACACCAATGTGATTTCGCCAGTTAACTACTCGGAGTGGGCCGCTCCTATAGTTGTTATTAGAAAATCAAACGGAAGCATACGCATTTGTGCAGATTTTTCCACTGGTCTCAACAGTGTGCTCGAAAGTCATCAATATCCTCTGCCATTGCCAGAAGATATTTTCGCAAGACTGGCCAATGCTAGATTCTTCAGTCATATAGACCTGTCAGATGCATTCTTGCAAATTAAAGTCGACGAAGAGTCAAAGCACCTACTGACCATCAACACACACATGGGTCTCTTCCGATACAACCGAATGGTGTTCGGTGTGAAAACGTTCCCGTCAATTTTCCAACAAGTCATGGATCAAATGCTTGCTGGTCTGTCAGGTGCAGCAGCATACATCGATGACATCTTTGTATCCGGAACAGACTTGGAGGAACACAATCGGAATTTGCACGAAGTTCTTTGTCGTATCCAAGACTACGGATTTAAGGTTAAATTTGTTAAATGTAAGTTTTTGGTTAATGAAGTCAAATATCTTGGATACGTTATCAACCAACACGGACTACATCCCGATCCGGAACGAATATTGGCCATCAAAAACATGCCCGAGCCAACCAACGTGACGGAACTTCGATCTTTCCTTGGTGCAATAAATTTTTATGGCAAATTTGTGGACAATATGCGACAACACAGAGGACCATTGGATGAGTTGTTGAAGGCAAATACACGGTGGATATGGACAGAAGACCACCACAACAGTTTTCTCAACCTGAAAAAAATTCTTTCATCTGACCTGCTTCTAGCTCATTATGATCCTATGCAAAATATTATAGTTGCAGCTGATGCCTCCAACTATGGCCTAGGTGCATGCATTTTGCATGAATATGCTGATGGAACAATAAAAGCGATATGTCATGCCTCGCGATCACTCACACCAACTGAAAAAGGCTATAGTCAGATCGAAAAGGAGGGTCTCGCTCTTGTCTTTGCAGTGACTAAGTTCCACAAAATGGTTTTTGGTCGAAAGTTCAAATTGCACACGGATCATAAACCACTTCTAGCTATTTTTGGAAAAAAGACAGGAATAGCTGTTCATCAAGCAAATCGTCTACAACGCTGGGCAGTCAAGTTATTGGCATACGATTTTGACATCAGTTTTATTTCAACGAGTAGCTTTGGATATGCAGATGTGCTATCACGGCTCATCGATAAAAACATACAAGTGGCAGAAGATTTTGTGATTGCATCAATCAAAACAGAACGGGAAGTCAAGCAAATTCTTACAGACAGTCTCGGATATCTGCCAGTTACTCATAAAATGGTTAAGTTTGAATCATCAAAGGACAGCACACTCCGTCGAATATTTCATTTTGTGGCTAATGGCTGGCCAAATGAAATCAAAGACGACGAGTTAAAAGCATTCTTCAACCGCAGGGAAGATATCAACATCATTGACGGATGTATCATGTTTGGTCAACGAGTCGTCATTCCAAAACTTTATAGGAAAAGAGTTCTCAAACAACTCCATCGTGGCCATCAAGGCATAGAAAGAACAAAATCTATAGCCAGAAGATTTGTTTATTGGCCAAGCATAGACACTGACATCAAAACACTCATCCAAAATTGCAACAGTTGTGCGTCAGCAGCAAAGATGCCAACAAAAACATTGCTACAGCCATGGCCTACACCAACGGAACAATGGGAACGGCTCCATCTGGACTACGCTGGACCAATTGAGGGTAATTATTTTCTGATTT
Source organism: Chrysotoxum bicinctum (assembly GCA_911387755.1). NCBI lineage: Eukaryota > Metazoa > Arthropoda > Insecta > Diptera > Syrphidae > Chrysotoxum > Chrysotoxum bicinctum. The sequence continues at coordinate 88,592,197 of OU426987.1, forward strand.
TAGTGGACGCTCTTTCTAAATGGCCGGAAATAGTTGCAACAAAATCCATCACTACTCAACGTACTATAGAAATTCTCAGCGAGATATTCTCCCGTTTTGGACTGCCGAAGACGATCGTTTCAGATAACGGAACGCAGTTCAAGAGCTCGCTGTTTCAACAATACATGGCAGAGAATGGTATCCAACATCTTTGCTCCAGTCCGTACAACCCGATGTCTAACGGACAAGCCGAACGATTTGTTGACACCTTCAAACGTTCGCTAATGAAATTAAACACAGAGGGAACAATCACTCAAAACCTTCAAACGTTTCTTCAATCTTACCATCATCATCATCGGCTCGACAACCGGGTTCCGGTCCTGGCCTCTTTCAACAAGTCTCTCCACCTATCCCGGTCTCTAGCCGACGCCATCCAGTTGCGCACCCCAAGGCTTCGGGCGTCCTGGTCTACGCCATCTCTCCAGCGCAAGCATGGTCTACCACGCTGTCGTCTACCATAGAATGTACCACAAAGAACTTTCCGAGCAGGTTCCTCTTCGCTCATGCGAGCTAGGTGCCCTGCCCACCGGAGTCTACCGAGCTTAATTTTTGTCACGATATCTGCTTCAAGGTAGATTGCGTACAGTTCATGATTGTACCGTCTCCGGAATCGTCCTTCCTCACATACGGGGCCAACAATTCTCCTTAAGACTTTTCTCTCGAACGCAGCTAAGAGGTCGGAGTGCCTTTTGCTAAGCACCCAAGTCTCTGATCCATATGTGAGTACTGGCAGGACCATGGTCCTGTACAGCAGCAGTTTTGAAGTTATGGTGAGATTTCTGGATTTGAAGAGCTTTGACAGACTATAGTAGGCTCTGTTGGATTTGAGAAGCCGCCCGCGTATTTCTTCTTCTATATTGTTATCGGCTGCTACTATTGACCCAAGGTATTTAAAGGATTGCACCACTTCAAATTCGTGCTCCGCAACCTTGATTGTTTGACCAACTGTTCCTCTCGCATTCGACGCCACCATGTACTTTGTTTTACCTTCACTAATGTGCAGCCCCAGATTTTGTGCCGCCTGCTCGATCTGGATGAAGGAATCGTGTACAGCTTGTTCGGTTCTTCCGATGATGTCGATGTCGTCTGCGTAAGCCAGTAACTGGCTGGACCTGTTGACGATGGTCCCTCTTGTTGCCGTGCCAGAGTCACGGATTGCTTTCTCCAACGCCAGGTTGAAGAGGAGGCAGGCCAAACCGTCCCCTTGTCGGAGTCCATTAAAGATGTTGATTGGTCTGGATAGCAATCCGGCTATTTTTACTTGGCTTGTTACGTTGGTCATGGTCAACCTACATAGTCGTGTCAATTTATTTGGGATGCCGAATTCTCTCATGGCTTTGTAAAGTTCTACCCTGGCTATGCTATCATAGGCGGCCTTAAAGTCTATAAACAGATGGTATGTTGGGATGTTAAATTCTAGACATTTTTCCATCGCCTGCCTAAGGGTAAAGATCTGATCAGTTGTTGATTTGCCTGGAATGAAACCACACTGATATTGTCCGATGACGGTTTTAGCGTATGGGGTTATCCGGTCTTGTAGGATAGAGGAGAGTATCTTATAGGCGGTACTCAACAACGTGATACCTCTATAATTGCTGCACGTTGTGACATCTCCCTTCTTATGTATGGGGCATATTAAACCTTTTCGCCAGTCTTCTGGCATTTCTTCCTGCTCCCATACGTGTACTATAATATCATGAATTGCTTGACGTAAGGCTGGCCCGCCGTGATGGAATAATTCGGCTGGTATGCCATCGGCTCCCGGGGCTTTGTTCTGTTTAAGCCGGCCTATAGCCTTCTCAACCTCTTCTATGCTTGGTGGCGGCAACATAGAGTATTCTTCTTGAAGTAGTGGAGCCTCCACTTCTGCAGTGAGCTGACCATTTAGCAATTCATTAAAGTACACTTCCCATCGCTCCAGTATGCTTTCAGGATCGGTGATCAGATTACCCTCTCCGTCCTTGCAGTATGTGCAGCGTGGTGTGTACTGCGTCATGTTTCGGACGGATTGGTAGAACTTCCGCGCCTGGTGCGGACCTCGCTCTCGGCTATTTTCTATTTCACAGATTAGGTTCTTCTCCCAGGCTGATTTCTTTTGTCTGTGTAGCCGTTTTTCTATTCTTCTGAGCTCTTTATATTCCTCTTCGCGTGCCCGCGTTCTATGAGATTGTTGCATTGCTCGGTACGCAACATTCTTACGTTCAGTCGCTAGCTTGCATTCATCATCAAACCAGTCGTTCCGATTTTTACGACTGCTGCCTAAGATGGAGTTGGCAGTACTAATGACAATATTCTTAAGGCGTGTCCACTTCTCATTTACGCCCAGCATACTGGCTCCAGGACTTACTCTCCCTAAATCAAGTGATTCTAGGGCGAGTCCTAACGCATTACCAAAGGTGTTACTGGTGTTTTCATTGCGCAGGGCAGCCGTGTTGATTCGAACCTGATCGGCGGATGCAATGCGTCTTCGCAAGGCAATCCGCCCTCGGAAAACCATACCAACAAGATAGTGATCCGAGTCGATATTGGCACCTCGGTACGTTCGTACCGTCATCAAGTTCGAGTAGTGGCGACGGTCTATCAACACGTGGTCTATTTGGTTACGAGTGACTCCATCAGGTGATACCCAGGTGGCTTTGTAGATATCTTTACGCGGGAACCTGGTACTCGCAACGACCATGTTTTTCGATGCTGCCAATTCTAAGACTCGAAGTCCATTGTCATTAGTGTTCAATCTTACCGCTCAACACCAAACCGGAACACACCAAATTCAAAGACTCCAGCCGAAATCATGTTTGGTAGAAATATTCGGATCATTTTGAATCTTATTAAGCCCAAGCTAATTGAAAATCCCAAAGACCAAAATGAGAATAATAGAAATCAAGCAACTATGTCCAAACAATTCAATCGAAAATTTGGAACCAAGCCCAGGTCATTCAACAATCAAGATTTAGTTTACGTGAGTATTCATACTAATAGCAACAACTTCCAGTGGCAGCCAGGTCAAATTATTGAACGTTTTGGCAAGGTCATGTATAATGTTTTGTTGCAGAGTGGCAGACTAGTTCGTACACATGCCAATCAAATTCAAATACGTCATAGAGAAGATATTGCTGCCAAAACTCAAGTCGAAAGACCATGGAAGAGGGCGCTTGACGTGTATGAATGCGAGACAACACCTTGTGAATTAGTTCCGTCACCAGAAAGTAATGTTACGACTTCACCAAACAACACTGTAGCAGCTTTACCATCTATACCACGTCGAACTCAGCGAACACGACGACCAATCGATAGATTTGTGCCTGGATAATATTATCATCATAATAGATAACTCAAAGGGGAAGGTGTTGGCAATGCCATAATTAATATAATCCACATTTTGACACTTTCATAATTTTTCATTCTTTCATTCTTTCTTACTTCCTGCTTCTTTTTCTTTCTTTTTAATTTGGAACCCTGTACCTACTAGACGCAAATAAAATACGTAAAATAAATTTATATTGAATTTTCTAATTATATTTATTTCTATTTAAACACAATCTTGTGTGATCATAAGAGATCACAACAATTAAATTTTGTATTTGGTCGCCGCCGTCCACGGCTCTTGGATCGATGATTTTGTGATTTCGTTCTTGCCACTTGTGCAGATAAGCAGACACTGCTGAGATGTCCACGACGATTACAGTTGTCGCATATTGACTCAATGTACTTACATTGCTTGCGGTCGTGATGCGTAAAACATCCCGGACAAGATTTTCTGGTGAAATATTGTTCACTCGATTTACTTGCATAGTTATTTGCCTGCTGACCTCTTGTATTGAGCTGGTTCACCTCTGAAGATGGTGAAGTTATGGAAGTACTGCTTCCTTTTAATATTGCAGATGCAATTTGGGTCGATTCGTATGCTGTCACCAAATCCTCGATTTCTTCCAGAGTTGGATTCTTTTTCTGGGTAGCTGCTATGCGAACAGGATCATGAGGAGTGTAGAAAACAAGCATATCTCTGATCATACTGTCTGCATATGAAGTCTTGCAGCTTTCTTTGGGGCAGATGAAATGACAGTCACGTGCTAGGCCCTTCAGCTCTGCTATCCAGTTGGCGTATGACTGTCCTGGAGTCATTTTTTGCCTTAAGAATTTGCATCTCGATGCGAGTATGTGGATATTTGTTTGAAAATGTGAAGTAAGTTTCGTTGTAATATCTTTAAATGTATGTATACTCAAATACGCAAATTGTCATCTGTGAGGTTATTTGCTGAAAAGTGTTGTTTCAACTGGAAAAGATAGGTATCCCAAGTTTCCTTTTCAAGCTCGAATTGACGAAACTTTGGAATTGAGCTGGATGTTGATGGATTATTCTGCATCAACTTTTGCATGGTTTCAGTGGTTTGCTTGAGTAATGTTTCCATCCATACTTGGTTAGATTTTATCATTGCTTGCACTGCTTCTGCATCCATGGTTCAAATACCTCGTCGCCAATATGATATAATTCAATATATTAAATAAAACGATGTATTCAATTCAGTAATTTATTAACAAACTTAACTTAACTAATGCAAAATTCAAAGACAGTATTAAAATAAAGATCTGGTGTTAGCGGAAGTCTATGAACAAGTGTCGGATCTATCTTTGCTTAACATACTTTTGACAACTAACAACCAGTGATAATTATTATATTTTAGACCTATTATGTTATATATAATTTGAAGGTGCGATTACATCAGGTATTAATGGTACCCCCCTGGAACCGGATTTTCTCAAAAACGGTACAATCGATTTTAATCAGTTTAAATAGAATTGTGTAGTCAAATTTTCCAAAAAACTTTTTTTGGATTTTTAAAAAAAGTTTAAATTTTTAAAAAACTCCTTTTTTTCGAAAACCCCATGCTCGATTTTTTTTAAATTTGTACATTAATGTTTCTTTATATAATCTACAATTATTAAGGAAAAATAAATCATTTTACCCAAAAATAACGGTACCCACCATACCAAATATTAAAAAATGGTTTTCGAAAATCGTATTTTTCTCGAAAACGTTTCCGAGAATTTTGATAATTTTTTTTTCTTTCGTTTTATTCTTACGGTCTATAATTTAATAATTTCTTTTTTAAATTTATATATTACTGACTGTACCTACCATAGAACCAATGTTTAGAATTTTGAATTTTTCAATATCGGCATAACGGATCTTAGAGAAAATTTTTATAGATAAGCTCCTAATAAGTTTTAAAAACATTGCATTTCAAGACTTAAAAAAAATAAAAATATTTTTTTAATTTTTGAAGAAAAAAATCAGTTTTTTTGGAAAATTCAATATCTCAAAAACGGCTCATTATTTTTTTGAAAATTTATTTTTATTCGTATAATAATAAAAACTTTAAGTTGTCGTACCAAAATTTTTTCTTAAAAATGTTTTAAAATTTTTTTATAAAAAGTTTATTTTTTTAAGAAACCACTACAACGACTTAAAATTTTTGTTCTTGCATAAGCCATGGCATTCTGTTCTCCAACTACTAAAGGCGTTGTTTTAGTCATTTTAAATTCTTAGTTAGATAAGAGCAAGTTCGTGCGATCCAGTTGTGCATTTTATTTATCTTCTCCTTTACGTAATAGCTCGATTGTGCTATATTTGCAAAGACGTATGGCTTTAGAAAACCCCAAAAGGAAAATTCTAGCGCTGTCAAATCTCATGTCATGGGTGGCCGATTTACATCACCTCTGCAAAGGACAACCTTACTCTAAGATCGTTCATGTATATTTGCTATGTGGCGCGCAGTGCCATCCTGCTAGAACCACATATCATCTTAGTCCATAAAGTTCAATTTGGAAATTGGCTATCATCGTTCTGTAGCTCTCGTCATTGACAATGACCGCCTTATCAACGTCGGTTTTGAAAAAGCACGGACCAATGAGCCACCGTCCCAAAGTCCACACCAATTGGTAACTTTTTGAGGATGCATTGTCACCCAGTGAAAATCATGTGGGTTGCTGTCGCCTCATATACGGAAATTCTGCTTGTTAACACAGCCATTTATCCAAAAGTGCGAACCGCCCCTAAAGATGAGTTTTCGGCCAAAATTGGTCTACTCTTCCAATCTCTCGGAAACGAACAAACGGCGTTGTCTATGGCCATGAACTTTGAGCTCCTGATTCAGTCGGATCTTGAACGGGTGAAGGCTCAGGTCCTGACCCAAAATTCGTCAAGTTAAGGTCTGCGAAATGCCAAGTTCTTTTGTACTGCGAGGAATCCATTACTTCAGGTTCTGCTTGTGTTCCTTCGACTGTGAAGAGGCACCACGTCCGCCGTAGAAAGGGCACAATGCACACAACATTTGCACTAGTGAACACTCATTTTGATAATAAAGTTTTATCTTTTGGACGTTGTTTTGGTCTGTTGAAAAAGTAACTTAGTATAGTAACTGTATTGTGAACAACAAATTTAACAGATGTTACCAAAACAAGATGGTCGTCACAGGCCACCAAATGTATCTACCCGCTCGCCAATTGAAAAACCTGTTTCAATCAAAAAAAGCTGAAAAATTGACACTGTCACTGAACAACTGCTTTTTCGTGCTATTCTTTTTTTTATTAAATTTAACTTTTCTGACATATAAAATTTAGGATTTTTATTATTTTTTAATTAAAAAACGTACCTTTTTGTGCAAGTTTTCCCATTTATTTTTTAACTTCTTATATCAAAACCCGCATTTAAGCCTTTGGGTGAAAAGGTTGTTAAAGTAAATGTAAGATATTCATTTTGGTCTAAAACTAGAGGCAATTGTATTTTTCAAAATCTAACCTCTCTCTTAAGAAAAGGACCACTTTTTCGTAGAAGAAACTTAACCCAAAAATATTCCCAACTTAATTTCGCTCTACTTCCAACTAATCTACTTTCAAATTCCTTGAAGCAACTAGCGAGAAGGTATATCAACTCCTAAAATTAGTTTTCCAACAATAACAACATCATTTCACATTTATGCAAAAATCCTTATTATTCCTTCCACTTTCTGTCTCTCATAATCCACAGATTGTTTATTCAGAGATTTAAGTCGAATTAACAAACTCACCAAAAAAGCCACAAATTCACTTAGAAATTCACTCATCTCTGCATTATTATTATTATTTTATTTTAAGATTATTCCAGCCATAAACAACTTTTCCGCTGCATAAATTTTCTAAGTGAATCTCTTCCTAACAAAGAGGTAAATACTATAGAAAAGAATGTGGTATTCTCGGGATAACATAAAAACTCCATAAAAACTAATTTTCCCAGCTGGTCAAAAAAAAAAGAGAAATACTAAAAATAAATTTCTTTAGGTACCAAGGAACCATAATAAAATACGAAAAAAAACAATATCTATACTTAGCAACCTGCTCAAGCTAAAAACTATGCACTTCTTTACTCAATTATACTCGTCGGCCCTTTCTCTCTCTCTTGGCCAAACTTATCCTTCAGAGCCAGATCTCAGAACTGACTGCTATCCCATAAGTTCTTCTATATTTTACCACAACCTAATTGCATCCTAACAAAACTTCAACTTATAAACCAACCAAACGATGACGATGACGATGTTGACGGTGGCATCTCCAAAGACTATACGACGCTGACGACGACGACGTTTCTTTTGCCCAAATTGAATAATCTGCATAATTTCTGGAGAGCAGCAACATTTGTTCAGAAAAAGATACCTTAAACCTGCTTTCACCATAGGGTACCTTATAGATAGTGATTTCTTCCCGCATAACTGTCATATGGAACAAAAACGGCTAAAGATATCAAGCCACAATGGAATATTGCTGTCCCCAGAGACAACTCCACCTATTCCATTCAAAAAGTTACCACAATTAAACATTTTCAAATGTCGTCTCCAATATAATATCATTCTCAAGTCCGACATAACTTTGACAAGCAAACAAAAACTTAATCTCAAAACTACCACCGCACTACCTTGCCATCAACATCATCATCTCCAACAAACAAGGTATACGAATATGGCCAAAATGGAGGCTGAGGGAAAAGTTTTTTTGTTTATCTTTACCTCTGGGGACGGCTTTTAATACGTAAAATCGTTAAGTTGTTCAGCCTTGCTTGACAAAGGTAAACTCTTGCTTTGCTTTTGGGGTGATCGGGACGGAGCAGAGCAACAAAAACACACACACATCACCGCACACAGCAAGGACTAACAGTTTGACAAAATATTCAAAATTTTCCGGGCACGTCTTTTCGACATCACACGATAAACTGCAACTCTAAGTTAGGTGTAGGTTAGGTATTCCCGTCCCCAGGGCACTCTCTGATGGGGTGAATAGTTCGGTATATCTACATAGAGAAGATGGCCCCGACTCCACGAAAATTTTAATCCTTAATTAACTTATCAAGAACTATGGAAACTTGTAGCCTCTGGCACCGAAGGGCTTACCCATCCCTGCATAGCGTCGCTCGGTCAGGGAGACTTCGTCATCAGCATCGTCGTCGTCGTCTTCATCGACTATGACGATACAGACCTTTGTCACTGATTTTTGGGGAACACGTTATTCGAGATGGTGTGTGCCACCTTGAGAGCTGTTGGTGTTATTGTGGTGGTAATGGTGGCAAAACGCAAAACTTTCATCCACCAAAATGAAAACAGATTTATTGGCAAAATTTTCAAACCCAAAACTGCTTTACCCATGTTGATTGTTGGAAAATTTCATAAGCGGATTAATTATAACGAAGTTCTTGTAAAACAGGTACAGCAGGACACACACATGTGATGTGAGCTTATGTGTGTGCGTACAGGCACATATACGTGTGTTTATGTTTGGTCTAAAGTTTTAGAGAAAATCTTTCGACTTTCAGTTAAGGTAGTTAACATCTTTCTTGCATATTGTAGTTTGAAGCAGTTTTCCAGAAAATCCTTACTTTTAATGGTCAATGTACATGGAACACTTTTATTTATTTTGGAAAGCTTTCATCAAGCTTTAACCTGATAAAAAGGACTAAGTTTTATGAAAAGTTTAAAAACAAAACTAATAAGCTTAGCATATTTTGTACAGTAATACTTTTCCCCTTTTTATTTTGGAAAGTAGTTTTCATATAAAAGTTATGACTCTTGGTTGGGTCATATTGGAGTTATAAGTTTAAAAACTCCTATTTTTTTATTTCTATATAAGGTTGTTATTTGTACGAGAAATCCAAACCTCTGTTTAGTTCAACTTATACGAGCAATACTGACCGATACACTTTTTTCCAGGCTTGATTGCTCTTTATAGATTGCTCCATGAGTGTTCGGGGCTTAAGCCAGAGGTTCGGTATTCCTTGTCACATCAAACTTAATTAATTTTAATTTTAGATTTCGAAAACTTACTTGGCTATAACATTTTGTTCATTCGCATTCCGCATCATGTTACGACTAAAAGAATTCCAATCACAGAGTTTCAAAACCCGCCTAAGGATAATTCTTTCAAATGAGCAGTAATCGCTATTATGGAGGTTTTTAAGATGTCGACAAGTTTCAAATTATTTGTTCCGACAAACGATTCTCAAAAGAAATTCTCTGTCAGATGCCCACTTATGTGTGATTCGCTTAGGTAGATATAAACTTCTTTACAATTTCAAAGTTGTAGCCATCAATAGTGACGTGTTATACTAGCTGTTGGATAGTTTGTTTGCTTTGGTTTTTTTTTTTCTTTTTCTTAGCATATGGAGTGATTGGTTATGTCTTCATTTCATAACATAAACTTCAACCTTTTCAACTATCACCTTGCATTTGATATCACTTTGGAAGTCCCTGATGAAACCGTTATCACTCGCATAGTCTTGCAGTTGCACTGATCTGTTGAAGAAAGTATCCTTCGTATTAACTTCTACCCTACGCACTATTTGTTCTCGAAAGACATTGAAGAAATCACATGCTATCGAATCTTCTTGCCGAAAGCCGGGTTGGGCTGGATGCCACACTAGTTCTTGCAAACTTTAAAGTGTTACCGAACATTTTATGATGCTAGCACATTATTTTAAATATGACCTTATACGTATGTATCTTGTTGCGGGATATGACTTAATAGTTCTTGGAAGACACATTTTTCCTTTCAATCATACTTGGTCAATGACTAAATACTCTGTACTCTATCAAAACATCAACTCCAAATTTGAAGAGGTCTAGTTGCAAACGAGAACATCCTGCAGCCATGAGTTCTAAGATTTCTTGTTGCTAAGCCTACCCTTTCAATACTGGGTGGTAGAACTGGTTGTTCATCGACTGGAAGTGGACGTGCCCTATTAAAAATTTGCATCACTCCCATTTAGTAGATGATGATAATGCAACTTGAATAAAACTATTATTGCCTATGGTTCGGTGACTAGGTTAAATTTCGTTTTTCCAAGAGGCTGCGTTCTGGTCTTAAAACCATTACTCAGTTGCTTGGCTTTTGTATGTTTCGATCACGAGACTATAAATCTCCTTTATCTGAAAGGGTAATGCTCTTATATTGCTGCTTTTGTTTTGTGCTTCAGCATATTTGCATCTGCATCTTCTGTTAGATCAGCCATCAGACTAATAGGGGGAACAACATGTAGCATACGAAAACATGCACGTGCCGTAACTATTCGGGACTGGTGGAAGTGTGATCATAGCCTCTCCGTGGCGGCCGCTAGAAACAAGCCTTTTAAAAAAGGTTTGGCTAATATGATCAGGCTGGTTCCTCAGGTTGGCGACAGGTTAATTCCCTGTCCCGTAAAACTAAAAAAATTACGAGACTGACAACAAGCCTCGGAAACGGACTGATCTCACGACGACAACCCACGCAAAGAAAAAGGAAAAACGATTTACGGATTTTCTTATGGAACGTACGATCGCTCTATAGAGCTCGAGCTGCTCAGCAGCTAGCCGATGCCCTGTCAAAGTATAAAGCTGACATAACAGCTCTTCAAGAAATCAGATGGACAGGGAATGGTGTTTTACAGAAGAAAGAATATGACATATACTACAGCTGTCATACAAAACACCATGTGCTCGGGGTAGGCTTCCTAGTCAGCGAAAAAATGAAGTCTACCATCATCGGCTTTAACGCTATAAGCGAAAGGCTATGCACCCTTCGCGTGCGAGGCAAATTTACGAACATCAGCCTCATTAACGTTCACGGACCTACGGAGGAGTCCTCAGACGAAGAAAAAGAGACTTACTACGAACAAGTCGAGAGGGCCCTCAATGCCTGTCCAAGGTATGATGTTAAAATCATCCTTGGGGATTTGAACGCAAAAATAGGTCGGGAGCCGGTATTCAGGCATTACGCAGGCACCCATAGTTTGCATGAGAACACTAATGACAATGGACTTCGAGTCTTAGAATTGGCAGCATCGAAAAACATGGTCGTTGCGAGTACCAGGTTCCCGCGTAAAGATATCTACAAAGCCACCTGGGTATCACCTGATGGAGTCACTCGTAACCAAATAGACCACGTGTTGATAGACCGTCGCCACTACTCGAACTTGATGACGGTACGAACGTACCGAGGTGCAAATATCGACTCGGATCACTATCTTGTTGGTATGGTTTTCCGAGGCCGGATTGCCTTGCGAAGACGCATTGCATCCGCCGATCAGGTTCGAATCAACACGGCTGCCCTGCGCAATGAAAACACAAGTAACACCTTTGGTAATGCGTTAGGACTCGCCCTAGAATCACTTGATTTAGGGAGAGTAAGTCCTGGAGCCAGTATGCTGGGCGTAAATGCGAAGTGGACACGCCTTAAGAATATTGTCATTAGTACTGCCAACTCCATCTTAGGCAGCAGTCATAAAAATCGGAACGACTAGTTTGATGATGAATGCAAGCTAGCGACTGAACGTAAGAATGTTGCGTACCGAGCAATGCAACAATCTCATAGAACGCGGGCACGCGAAGAGGAATATAAACAGCTCAGAAGAATAGAAAAACGGCTACACAGACAAAAAAAATCAGCCTGGGAGAAGAACCTAATCTGTGAAATAGAAAACAGCCGAGAGCGAGGTCCGCACCAGGCGCGGAAGTTCTACCAATCCGTCCGAAACATGACGCAGTACACACCACGCTGCACATACTGCAAGGACGGAGAGGAAAATCAGATCACCGATGCTGAAAGCACACTGGAGCGATGGGAAGTGTACTTTAATGAATTGCTAAATGGTCAGCTCACTGCAGAAGTGGAGGCTCCACTACTTCAAGAAGAATACCCTATGTTGCCGCCACCAAGCATAGAAGAGGTTGAGAAGGCTATAGGCCGGCTTAAACAGAACAAATCCCCGGGAGCCGATGGCATACCAGCCGAATTATTCCATCACGGCGGGCCAGTCTTACGTCAAGCAATTCATGATATTAAAGTACAGGTATGGGAGCTGGGAGCAGGAAGAAATGCCAGAAGACTGTCGAAAAGGTTTAATATGCCCCATACATAAGAAGGGAGATGTCACAACGTGCAGCAATTATAGAGGTATCACGTTGTTGAGTACCGCCTATAAGACAGTCTCCTCTATCCTACAAAACCGGATAACCCCATACGCTAAAACCGTCATCGGGCAATATCAGTGTGGTTTCATTCCAGGCAAATCAACAACTGATTAGATCTTTACCCTTAGGCAGGCGATGGAAAAATGTCTAGAATTTAACATCCCAACATACCATCTAATCTGTTTATAGACTTTAAGGCCGCCTATGATAGCATAGCCAGGGTAGAACTTTACAAAGCCATGAGAGAATTCGGCATCCCAAATAAATTGACACGACTATGTAGGTTGACCATGACCAACGTAACAAGCCAAGTAAAAATAGCCGGATTGCTATCCAGACCAATCAACATCTTTAATGGACTCCGACAAGGGGACGGTTTGGCCTGCCTCCTCTTCAACCTGGCGTTGGAGAAAGCAATCCGTGACTCTAGAACGGCAACAAGAGGGACCATCGTCAACAGGTCCAGCCAGTTACTGGCTTACGCAGACGACATTGACATCATCGGAAGAACCGAACAAGCTGTACACGATTCCTTCATCCAGATCGAGCAGGCGGCACAAAATCTGGGGCTGCACATTAGTGAAGGTAAAACAAAGTACATGGTGGCGTCGAATGCGAGAGGAACAGTTGGTCAAACAATCAAGGTAGCGGAGCACGAATTTGAAGTGGTGCAATCCTTTAAATACCTTGGGTCAATAGTAGCAGCCGATAACAATATACTCGTAGAAGAAGAAATACGCGGGCGGCTTCTCAAATCCAACAGAGCCTACTATAGTCTGTCAAAGCTCTTCAAATCCAGAAATCTCACCATAACTTCAAAACTGCTGCTGTACAGGACCATGGTCCTGCTAGTATACTCACATATGGATCCGAGACTTGGGTGCTTAGCAAAAGGCACTCCGACCTCTTAGCTGATGCGTTCGAGAGAAAAGTCTTAAGGAGAATTGTTGGCCCCATATGTGAGGAAGGACGATTCCGGAGACGGTACAATCATGAATTGTACGCAATCTACCTAGAAGCAGATATCGTGACAAAAATTAAGCTCGGTAGACTCCGGTGGGCAGGGCACCTAGCTCGTATGAGCGAAGAGGAACCTGCTCGGAAAGTTCTTTGTGGTACATTCTATGGTAGACCATGCTTGCGCTGCGCTGGAGAGATGGCGTAGACCAGGACGCCCGAAGCCTTGGGGTGCGCAACTGGATGGCGTCGGCTAGAGACCGGGATAGGTGGAGAGACTTGTTGAAAGAGGCCAGGACCGGAACCCGGTTGTCGGGCCGATGATGATGATGATGTTCTGTTATTAATCTAGGGTGATTTGTAGCCTGCGGCATATTTAGATGTCTATTTGATGATATAACTACGCTAAGGTACAACCTAATTGTTGGCATCGGGGCTTTGTGTCAGTGGTACGTGAAAGCACAATATAGAGTTTCTTGCTCATAAGATGATTAGCGGCAACATTTTCAATTCCTCAAAATATCTTTATTACTTACTTAAGGTAGAGCTCTAGTCTGAAGTGTCCGGGGTCCCACAAGGTAGCCACTTAGGACCTCTATTCTTTATTCTTACTATTACCGATATTAAAATGTTCACTAAATGTTCTCATATTTCACTCTACGCCGACGATACAAAGGTTTTCAAGACCATTTCTCTGACTGGTCCTGAAAAAGAGCTTAATATTTCCAAATGTCATTCAATCACTTTTTTACGAAATAGCATCCAATCTACTCCACTGTCAACCCATACCCACCGCTGAGTCAATTTGCGACCTTGGTGATTATGTGACAGAGAGCTCAACTTTCTCACATATACTGATGAGATCATACTTAAAGCAAATTCTACACAAGTCCTTGTGAAACGATGGTCCAAGGAATGTAATCAATTGACTTGAATACGCTGGAGGAACGAAATAAGCGACCGACATTCGCTTCATTAATCGACTTCTTTGAAGGTCTGTTGACTGCACAACTCTGAACAATTCCATCTCTTTCAACCCTAATTTTCATAATATAAGAAATCCTTGTCTCTTCTATCTGTCTACGCACTGTATCTCTTATGGCTCCAGCCAACCTATTACTCGTATGCTTCGGAGGATTAATTGTAACATTAATTGTTTCGACTTCAATCCCAGTTCACCCTACTGAAACTGAGTCTTATTCATCCCACCAATTCATTTCAATCCTAGATTTAAGAGCTATATTTAAGTAAGATTAAGAATAAGCTTCTATTAAGCCTCGTAAATGGGGGTATTGTCCCCACCAAAATTTAATTAGAATTACCTTAATCTCCAGCGAGTGACTTTATACAACCAGCACGATCCTTAGCTAGTTGTCTCCACTTTTGAACGTCAAGTTGGTTGAGGCACTCTTCCACTTCTTGTTCAGAAATAATTTGTCTATAATCTCAGTTCCGAAAACCCTCGTATAACCCACTAAAGCAGAATCCGCTACATGTAATTGCATGGTGTGCTATTTACGCTCAGGGATTCATCGGGCATTATTTTTTTCCGACAGACTCATCGAAACAGATCATACTGTTGTATCGTCGCTAAATATCTTGTTTGGCCGATTTGCACTAGCATTCAAAGAGATGTAGTACACCTTGGCACAATGGTCAGTGCGTTGGACTGAGCGTCTATTAGACTATCTATTATAATAATAATAAAAAGTATTGCTCATTTGTTCGGAAGCCGCAGCAAATTGTAGGTCCGTCAAGAATGCGAGGACATATAGCCAGAAGTTATGATGAAAAATGATATAAATAAGGCGGGCACAGTTAACAATTCTGGAGGTAACATCTTAGCTGATATAATTTTATAGACTTCATGGACAAAAAATTAAAGCATCAAATAAACGTTATCCAAAAGTAAAAACAAAAAAATTACAGCTAAAGATCATTGGGTGACAACTTTTGCGCCTCTAATCGATATTTTTTAGCTTTCTTCTACCAGGCCCATCCTATTGTAATATTTTTTCTAGGTTCGTTAAATAAAACTTATCACTCTTTTTAGTATTTCTTCTTTATTTACACTTTCCAAACCACAACAATAAATCTCAATTTATAATCAACTGAAATACTTTATTCAAATTAAAATCACACTTGTTTTACACAATCCAATAATCAGAGTTTTGCACACTTCCGTAATCAAAAATCAACTGTTTCGTGCTCACCACGTGCACTGCCTTATATACTCATGTTTGTTGTTCTCGAAAATTAGCAAAGCTTCTCGTCTTGGAATGTTCTAGATGGTTGGAATAAGAGGAAATACATTTGACATTGGAAAAGAGCTTTTTGTTTTTTCCATAAATTAGATATGCAATTTTCCAACAGATGGCGCTGTAGTAGTATAAAGCTCTGTTCACAACACTATTTAAGAATAAGAACCAGATTTCCAACTATGTCGTAGTGATATGTTTGCATTATTTGGAATCACTTAAATTGTTTTAACATACTCGTATTTCAATGCTGATCTAATAAGAAAATGTAACCTTTTTTCATACCAACTGTTGCACACCCTCTTTTATATTTTAGCCATTAAGGTGAGAAGTTGTACTTAGATTTAAGAAATAAAATTATTGAATTTATATAAAATAAGTGAGCGAAAGTGTTTCTCTTAAATCGGCCTTTCTATTACAATAGTAGTAGTCCATTGTGTAAGTTTTTCCATATGTCCTGCTCTAATGGTCTGATTCCGAATGGATGGAAAATAGCATTTGTACAGGCTGTTTCTAGAAAATGCGAATCTTCTTCCCCACTTATTATTGCCCAATTGACTTGTATCCCTTCTTTACAAGGTCATGGAAACCTTTAAAAATTATCAGCCCATCCATAAAAGTTAAATCGGATGATTTTTAATCAGATATTCACAAAATTAATGCAAGTGTGCCACAGGGTTCCGTTTTATCTCCAACTCTCTTTCTCATATTTTTCAAACATACATAGAATGTCTAAAACTTGTTATCCATTATAACTACAGTACTATTTCTCATATTTGTATCTAGATTAACGTCCTCCTTTTTCTAATGTGGGTCTAAAACGGCAGCCTATGATAAGTTCTTTAAATATTAATCTTGATACTTGTAGCATTGTGAAATATGGAACCAAAAACAGCGAAGATTTTAATGGTTCAAGAACTCAATGCTGTCTCCTGTCGTTAAAGTGGAACTTACTTATTCATGAGAGGCACTTTCACTGAGGAAACCGAACAGCTTCCAATTCTCGATATATGCATCGAATGTGTGGAATGACTACATATTTGACTTTACCAAAAACACTGCTAAGTGATTAGGTCGTTAGGTCTACTTTATCGATGCAAGAAATATTTCACACTTCCTATTTGGCTGCATTCTATAAATCCTATATTTGTCCAACGCTTCAGTACAATTCTTATATTAAGGCAGGTACTCCAATATCGCACTTGAGTGTCTTGGATAAAATCCTTTAAAAATGATAGGTGATAGAACTAATTATAACAGAAATATTTGAATCCCAGGGTAACCCCTGAGCTCATTTTCAAACGTATTGTTTTGTAACGAAGTCACATATTTCAGCCGCCCGACTATACTACTCGCACTCGGCTACTGCCGTACGACATAACATACATAGAGGATTCATCTTATAATATAAAGAACGTTGGTAAATAACATAATACATCAACTACTGAGCAAAGTTTTTTCTACTTTTCACTGTTCACAGTTGCTTTATACCACAAATGATAAGTGAAGATAAAAAATCAGGCAAAAATCGATTGTTCATGGCCCTTGCCTAACGTCGGTCGGTCGACTGTGTGGTATAATATAAAGTACTGAGGTAAGAGGGTATCCATTGACGCAAGCTGGCGCTGCTGGGTACGTAGCTTACAGTAAGAAGTTTATAAGTTTTTGAGGCTTTGGCCATATATTTGGGTTGTGTTCGTTTTGCCTTTTCGGAACCATCTCTTTTTTTGTTTCAAACCTCGTTTGAGGCTTGGGAAGTAGGGATTGAATGCCACATTTGAACGGTGCTGCAGTTTGAAACGAGTCTAGAAATTTAATCTCAGCAGCCGTTTTGCCCGGGAATCAATCAAGGCTAGGGACTTAATTCTACAATCTGTCCGTGCCCCGTCGTTGTTTTAGGTTAGGGATTTGATCCCAATTAGCGTTTGCTTTAACGTCAGTCAAGGCTATATGAAATATCGTGTCAGTTATTTAGGAATATGAGAAGTTTGTGAATTATATGAAATATCACGTTAGTTATTTAAGAATATGATAGATTTATAAGTATATGACATAACTTGTTATCTTACATTAAGTTAAACTGAAGAAAATTTGGACATTACTGGAGTTCTGAACTTTCTAAAACCGAGTTTTGTGTTTTCTTGGGATTGACTCTGGATCCGCTGATGCTACCTCAGCCTTATATAAAAAAAAGCATCACAGTTTAATTCAGAGATTCTCTCTTTAAATGTTGGAATGGTTTACTCTGATAACAGCATTGATTCAATCTGAAAAATTCTGCCCTAACCTAATCTCTAATCATATCAAATCTTTTCCGAAGGATTGAAAAACGCCATGAAATGAGCTTAAACACTTTTTCCTATTCTCTAAGCAATTCTCGACTTCATTGATAAATTTAAAATCCTGATCAATTTTTGAGTGCTTATTCATGAAACGCAACTTTAAGCCAAAAGAAAATTGGAAATGGTATAATGGTTTGACTGGATGAGCAGAGTATGAAGCCGAATGTCTGGATACGATAATCATCCAATGCTCACTATACCCAAACATTAACTCATCAGGGGAACTGCCTCTTGTGAGGAAGTGACTTACCCTCAAAAGGGTGCTCTCCCTTTGTACCGACAGCATATATATACATAGGTTGAGACTATAAGTAAGGTACCTGTTTTATTATGAAGCTAGGTGTTAATTACTGCTAACTAATAAGAGCCAACTAGTTAATATCATGCTTAGAAATTGCCATAGCAATAGACCAACAAACTATTTATTTGTATAAGTTCCAAATTAATTCTTAATAAGCCCAGACAATAGAACCAACTGAGTATACACGTAGCTGTGCCATGTACCTGCAATCTTAAGTACTTTACAGGATCTAACCAACATTCAAGTTGATGAAATGCATTATTTTAAAGACAATCAACTGATGAACGGAACGACTATGCAATGAAACTTAATTTATGGCCTCCCTTTTGCTGCACAACTGATGCACCTGGTCGTTATTCCCTTTTTACTGTTATTTAAAGGAGTCCAATGCAATAAATATACAAACACCACCCACCCCATCATCATCATAATCGTCATCATCATCATCTTCATCAACGTCATTCCCTTGTACCATGTTAGATAATAGTTGGTGGAGGATGGAAAAGGTAGACTTCAAGGATGCCTGCAAGAACAATGAATGACAGACTTTAAGGACTCTTTCCCTCTTTCTCTTAGCCCTAAACAAAAACAGGAAATTGCATGAGCCCAACCATGTAAATGACGAAAATGCACTTCTCTGACCCCTCTACCTTTCTTTGCTTGCCTATCCAGGTCTGGCCCCGAAGCCTGCAGTGCGCCCAATTGTTTAGAAATTTCTCTTACCTATCCCCTGTACTGCTCCTTGGTATTATGTATGTATGGAAGGCCCCTCTGGAGAGCTTCCATGGTCACCACATTGCCATTGTCTTCAAGGATCATAATTCCAAACAATAGAGTGACAACGAATAAGATCTGTCACCCTAGAAGCAGTGCTGTTGTGTCTTCGAGAATGCTATCAGTCATTTTCCAGCAACAGCAGAGGAGCAACAGCGTCACCACCAGGAGATAATTGGGAATCCTTGCCAGGCCACATGGGGTGTCGACTGTCGAGTCGAGTCGAGTCGACAGTCGGAGGCTCTCCCACTCGGTGTTGCCTAGAAGAGAGTGTGGTGTAATGAAGGCAGCATAAATGGCATCGTGTCTAACTGAATGATGACATGCTTAGATGAGCTTAGATTGTTTTAACAAAAGGGGATTCGGTATTATTATTTCTTTCTATCCTCATTTTGCTCTGCATCATCCTTCTGCTATCATCCGGTTTTGAGTCGACTCATTCGGTGAAAAGGGCTGGAATCCAGGTGAGAAAATTAATATTTGTACTAAGCTATGGCAGTCCAACATTGAACAAGAAGAGCAAATTAATTCTGTAGTTTTGTTTAAATAGGGACAAATCTTTCACACTCTTGCACTGCCACTTAAATGGACTATTAGCTGAGGCAAGAGACGATAGACGACGACGACAGACAGCAAGGTACAATTACAAGGTGTCAGGCTGGGAGCTTTATTTGATCATCATTGTGTTCACATGAATGAAAGAGTTTTTTTTTCTTCTTTTTATTTTTGGGAAGGGCTGAAAGCCTTGTTTTTCTATCGGTGATTGTGTTAGAGGGTAAAATGTTTGTCATTTATGGAATTCTTCTTGTCTAACAAAGATATTCAGGGTTCATTATATTTATTGAATTAATAAAGAACTTGAAGGTCTTTGATGGAAAATGGTGACGGAAAGAGAAGCTATTATTTAATTTCGTACTAGTTTAGAAAGGGTGGATTTAATCTTCAAACAAAACCCAGGCTTAGGTATTTTTCAAGTTGTGGTTGTGTATTTAATAATTAATTAAATTTCATTGAAACTAAATGCTTGATAAAGATTTGATGAGAGAGCATTTCAAGAAGTTGTTAAGCCCGGTACCTAGCAATATTAATTGGCATTATGCAGTTCATTATGCAGTTGTCCAGGTGAACTGGACAAAGAAATCACTCTGCTTGGAAGTTTAAAGGCTGGAAAAGCGGCAGGTGCAAATGGAATACCGGTCGAATTTTATAAGTACGGAACGGTTACCCTAAAACATAAATTGATAACACTTTTTAACAAACTATTAGAAGCAGATGTTTGCCCAAAGGAGTTTCAAGAGTCAATCATATTCCCGATATTCAGAAAAGGCAATTCGGAAGAGCCTTCAAACTATCGCGGAATTTCCTTTCAAAATGCCACATATAAAATATTTACAGCTGTTTTATAGAAACGCCTTACTAAATGGATCTATTCACAAAATCTATTAAAGGAGTTTCAGGCGGGGCTTAGAGCTGGTTACTCGACAGTGGACAACATATTATTTTTAAGAAGTATTGCAGAATATTTTATATAAAGAAGCAAATTTTTCATTGATTTTGATTTCAAGGCTGCTTTTGATACGATAGATCGAAGAGCTCTATTTTATAAATTATGTATATCGTTTGGGCTTGTCACGGAAGTTCGAAAGGGTGCGAGAAGTGCTGCATAAAGATACCCAAGCTGCAGTATGGAATGGAGTTGGATTGTCGGATTGGTTTGATACTCTCACTGGTGTAAGACAGGGGTGTTCATTAAGTCCAACATTATTCGCTCTTTTCATAGATGATCTGATTGATCATGTGGAATTTGTGAGAGACCGGATAAAGACACTGCTCTTTGCAGATGATGTGGTCTTTTTTGCATATTCTCCTGAGGCTTTGCAAAGAATGATCAACAGGTTATATGACTACTGCCCTTAATGGAATCTCATAGTCAACATTGAGAAATCTAAGATCATGACATTTAGAAGAGGCGGTGGGAGGACTGCTCCGAAGGAAAGGCGGAGTTTCGATGGACAAAACATAGAAATTATCTCAGAATATAAATATCTAGGCATCTATTTCACCAAGGATTTGAGTATGGGAAAACATTTCAAAGAAAAATTGCTGAAGGCGAAAACCGCTATAAATGTTTCTTGGCGAAGTTGTTTCATGAACAAACACATAGCACATAGTAGCAAATACAAGGTGTTTCAAGCAGTTTCGGAGACCATTCTATTAAATGGTGCACAAGCTTGGGGAGGTTTGAAGTTTGATGCAGTCGAAAAACTGTTGAGGAATTTCGTGAAAAGGATATTTCATCAACTACCAAACACTCCAAACTATATTATTATGATAGAAAAGGGTCTATCACCGCTGTTCATAAAAACTCTCAAGCTGCAAACAGATTACTTGGTTAAAACGATCAATATGCCCGCGTCTCGGCTAGTTAGAAAAGTCGTTCTCAAAGCTATTCAATATAAAACCAACTGGTACGGAGAATGGTTGGAACTGTCGAAAGGACGTAATATGAGTTTGAACATCACCATTGAAGATGTAGCCAACACGAAATAATAGCCAAAGTAGACGAGAAATGTAGAAAAGAGTATATACCCGAGGCAACCGGATCGATCTACAGAACAATTTACAGCAGATTGAATCATAACTTGCTAGACATTAATTAGCACAATGATCAAGCTGATGAGTGAATTACTAAATCTAAATTAGATGACCTTGTTACCATCCCACTAAGGTCAATGTTGTGCTACCTTAGGGATTGTGCCTGACACGTATTGAAACCTTGCATAATCCTATGTCATTAAAGCCCAAGAACTGAATTGGACCGCTATTAGGATAAGTTCGGGAATTACGGCGCACCTCACTTGAATCTCAAATAACCTTACTAGGCAGAAAATTCTATATTTCCGCAATCGTTTTTTATTAAATTAGAGAAAAAAGTAAGATAAATAAATTAAATAAAAATATTAATTCAAGTTCAATAAAAAGAAGTTAAAAAAATATATTGTCATACCTGCGGGTAATATGGCGCACTACTGAGGTCAATATGGCGGGGAACTTTTATTTTTGATTTAAATGTACAGGAGTAACCACTGTCGTGAGACACACTGTATCCACTTCGGGCCCATTCGACTCGTGTGCTAGCTGGATATCAAGATTTTCCTTGTCGGATGACATTGATGAGTGCTACCTCATCTTACTTTTTTTTGGCCTTGCAATTTTGGTCTTAAGTTCTTTTTGGATTGATTTTTACCCAACGAAGTTAATGCCCTTGCTTTTTGTTTTCTTGGGTTTATTTATCACCCTCCTTGAACAAGATGGGACGGGGGAAATTATGTTGAGCATTTTTCCAGGCGCGCGTTATAAATCGCTAACAGCTTACTCAGTTGTACTTGGAGTCGTGGAAACTTCAATGGAAGGCGCGAGTTGCTAGAGACAGTGGAACAGCTTCCTCGTTTTAAATGCATAATCCGATATTATTTCTGGATTGAAGGGATAAATACCTGTTGATCTAAATCCCAAAATTCCGTTTTTGGTATTGGAGCTTTAACCCAAGCACTGGACAGCAACTTTCCCAACTAAGTCTGTTAATTGGTTGAAGAAATTGAGTTGTATGATAGGTGCAAGGTAAAAAAGGAAGATATCATTTTATGTGGCATATTCAAGCATTTCCAAGTTGGTGTTGAGATGAGTTGCCGTCAAGTATGACAAGAACCTTGCCACTAGGCTTTCTTGGAATGCAAATTTCTATTAACCATGAAAAGAATTTTTTTTTGTTTATGTAAGCTGATCTTTCACCCATAAAATTAATTGTGCCAGGTGGCATGCCCTGTGCCCTTTTAAGCTTCTTTCTTTTGCCTTTGAAAATACAAGCTGGGGGAAGGAAACTACCCTCCGCATTGCAATAGACAACTTTGTTGTATTTTTTGCTTTCCAGTCAAGGCTTTAAAAACTGGTCCCATTATTCTGACGTCGGGCTTATGACGGGATCGGACGGTACTACGCCCCTGATGGTGCTTAAAACAGCAGGCTAGAATGCTCTGGTACATCAGCAAGTACTACGCCCCTGGTGGCAATAAAGACGTTTGACTTCGAGCTAATGCCCCTTACTACTAAGAAATAGCTGGACAATCTCTCCTACCAGTTTCGTCCATGTTGAAAATGTTTCAAGGTTTGTCAAATAAATTATTTTACTGTAATATTTCTTCCCACAAACGAAAATACCTTGAAACATCTCCTTTGGACATACCATTTTCGCGCGCCTTAGAAACCTCTTCAGATTTTCGTATAGAAATCTCAGGATAGTGTTTTAAGAACAGATTTGCTTAAGTCTGCAGCCACGCACTGAACAATGAGTGACCGTGTGATCAAGCAAAGAGCGAGGAATCTGAGCGAGAGTGGTGTGTTACTTATATATAAGTTCTGAAAATACTATTGTCAACTGCGGTTCGTCGTTGCCTGGAAGATCAAAAAACAAATGTGAAAAACTTTGACAGGTAATTGCTTTACTTTACAGTTTTACTTTAGATGGCGCTTACAGTCCAGGATGGACTATGTCTTCAATACTGTTGAAGATACCTCTGTCAAATTGCCTGTAACTTAATTGAACTAGTTGGATGATATGGATGCCAACGTGCAACAATGGACATTTTGCATGGACGACTTCCGAACATGGTTATCTCACGCGGAAGCTATGTGCATAATCCACCGAGATTGTGCGATTTTATCCCTTTAGACTTCTTCGTGGTAGATTTCTTCTTGGTTTTTTGCAACATCAGGAAGCCTTTCAAGAAAAAGTCTAGTGAATTAAAATCACATGACCTTGGTCGTGTCAGGACGTCACCTCTGATAACCGTACCCTCAAGCCATCCTGTTGGAACCACATGTCGTCTTTGTCCGTATGGTTCAATTTCGGTTGCAAGAAACTGGTTGTCATTGTTGTGTAGCGCTCGCCATTGACGGTGACCGCCTCAAAAACGTCGTTTTTGAAAAAGTATAGACCAATGCGGCGCAGCGCCAGCCGATAGACCTCGTCGCAAGGGATGACTTTTCGGAAAAAATTAGTATCCTTTTCCAAACGCTCCGAAGATCAGTAAGCGAACAAACGGGTTTGTTTATAGTCATGAAGTTTGAGCTCCTGGAAAATTTTAATATTGTTAAAGTGTAGGTCCGATTTGAAGTCTGCGAAAGAGCAAGTGAGAAATCGACTGCCTTGAGTTCCGATGTACACCTTCAGGGACCACGTCATAATTCTCGACTGATCTTACGTTACGAAGTTAATGTGGTAATGAAGTGAACGATTTATTTTAAGGCCTAGACTTGAAACAGTAATCGAAAACTCAATTTGAAATTGAACTAGAAATACAGGTTCTAGATTGCTCGTTCAAATATTCTTCTAGAGATGGCAATAATTTGGGATTTCGTCATTACACATCAACGAATTGTGAATCTCATCCAGATCTTCATTTATTCTACAATAGCTTCCGAAAAGTTAAAAGGTCCCGAAAGATAAATTTATGCATAATCTGCGTAGAAAAAATTTTGGTACGCCAACTTAAAGCTCTTCTTAATATACGAATAAAACATAAATTTCCAAAAAAATAATGAACCGTTTTTGAGATATTGAATTTTCGAAAAAAAAATTGATTTTTTTTCAAAATTAAAAAAAAATTTTTTTTTTAAGTCTTATAATGCAATGTTTTTAAAACTTTTTTAGAGAAATTCAAAATTTGAAAAAATGGTTCTATCGTAGGTAAAGTCTTTAATACCTACATATATACCTAAATTTTTACCAAATTTTTTTTTTATAAAATTATAGATCGTAAATATTAAACGAAAGAAAAAAAATACGATTTTCGAAAACCATTTTTTAACATTTGTACGGTGTTTACTGTTATTTGTAGGTATAATAATTGTTTTTCTCTCACATCTTGTAGATTATAATATTAAGAAACTTTTTTTACCATCAATAACCATTTTTGGAAAATTTTATTTTTTTCAACCATTATCCAGTTTTACCTAAATGAAATTTTCTTGTATCTTTTTTTTTAAATCTGTCGAACAGTTTTGAAAAAAAAAAAATATTTATAAAATTCCGAAAAAAAAATCGTATGACAGGTACCCTTATTTTTGGTCTTAAAAAAAAAAACAATTTCTACCAAGTTTAAAGAAAATCGGCCGAGACGTTTAGGCTGTAGTCGAACAGACAGACAGATAGAATTGCGATACCCATTTTTTTAGTCTTCGCTATCATCGTAATGTCAACTTTTTTTTTTTCAAATGTATAACTTGCCTTATAAAACCTATAAGTCGCAAGTAAATATGATTAATCACTAGGGTGTGTCAAAGTGCTCAACTATGGTATTTTCAAATGTAATAGCTTTTAAAAGTTGTATTGCTTATCAAAATTAAATCCTGCGTTTACAATTTTCATTTTAATTAATATCTTTGGCTCGCTCAAAAAAAGGATGAAATCCAAGAAATTTTGATTTTTCGAGATTTTTGAAATATGGTGTTGTTTTAAATTGCACCGTGTGGATACAAAAAAATTATATAAAATATTTGTAGGCTTCCAAGTCAAAGATAATTGCAAGGAAACACTTTTAAGCTTATATTTCCTTAAATTGAACACTTGATAAAGAAGTTATGAAATAATAAAAGAAGGAAGAAAAATCATTTTTTTATGTAAAATCGTTTTGTTTTTTTTTACAAAAAAAAATTCTTAAAAATCAAGGGAACCACCTACAATATCGTGGTATATCTTTTTGTAAAGAGAAAAGTTCTTTCTGTATTTTGTTTAGTTTTTTTTTAGTAAACGTAAAAAAAAAAAAAAAAAATTTTACTGTAAATTAAATTTTTTTTTTCAACTTCAACCGATTTGAGCGAGCCAAAGACGAACAAAATCTTATGTTTTTTTTACATGTTCTTAAACCTCAGACCCTAATACAACTTTTGATCACTATTACATTTAAAAATAAGAATAAGTACTTTTTTGCGGCCATACAAAAGTGACACACCCTATTAATCACACTGATTTTGATGATCTGCTCCCGTCAACACTGGTCTAGACGATTTGTAAGGGTAGAACGCAACGTTTGCGCTAACGAACACTCATTTTGATAATACAGTTTCATCACTTGGATGTGCTATTTAATCATGTCTCTTACCATGGTGATTCGGCATTTTTACTTTACTTTATTACTTTAATCCCTAACGTTCAATTTTTTGTATAGACTACAATTTATTTATATAAAAGTCATAAGCTACATTTTTCGTAATGTTCACTTCCAATCCAGTAATCAAATTCCACTTGGTTTTACTTTTCATTGGAATTCTTACCACAAAAGAAAATTATTCCTAGAAACGAAACCATGAATCTATCACAGCCCATTTCAAACATAAAACCATTGCCATTCAAATTTTAATTAACCAAACTAAAATTAACGGTATACTCGTGTTCGTAAATTCTTGGATCGGGAATCTAGGGAACTTTTACAACAAAAAATGGCTTCCCGACAAGTTACCTATGCTGCAGTGCTGCAGTCAAACCAAACATTATCATATCATTTTATCAAAGCAAAAGGATTCAGAGGCAAAGGATTCTAATGAATTTTAATTATCTATGTGATTGGTTGGAAGCATTCTTGTCAATACCGATTCAAAAGTTTAGTAAGTGTTTGTATGTGTTGATAGTTTGAAAAATAAAAAAATAAACTCAATAAATGCAATTTTTTACGTACTCCTATACTCGTACACATTCATCAGCATCAGCGGAAACAGGAACAACAAATAGTTCTAGCTAATTCAGGCGCTATCCATACACCCTATTCGAATCGAATCTGAGGATTCATTCACCCACCATCTGCTTCAAATTCCAACGCAAGCTAGAAAGTAGTTGAAATGAGTTTCTATCTAAAGGGTGACCAGATAACAGTGATAGTGATAAAGTTCACACGATTAGCTTGAATTCAAGCTATTATTTGTATAATTTTTAAAATTTCTATGATTTTACCCTTAACTGGCTTTATCCTTGCCAAAATACGTCCGATACGTAAGATTTTTTTTATAACCAAACAAGAATTTATTACAGTTTTATTTTGTCCAATAACTTTTTTTTCTGCGGACAACCGTTTCTCCGCAATTTTGCATCAAACCCAATTTTTTCGATGTTTCAGTAGCTGTCAAAGTTCCCAATGATATCTAGCTGTCAAAATATTCAGTAAAGTTTGTCATTTTATCCAGACAACCATAATATGATATATGAGGCTAATTATGCGCTGAAAATGTTGGCTGAAGATCCGGTTTTTGGCCAGGAAATCATCTTTTCGGACGAGGCCTATTTTTGGCTCAGCAGCTAAATAGTATTGAAATGAACACAATCCACAAGTGTTCAACCAAGCATCAATGCATCCGTAAAGATTGACTGCATGGTGGCATCACGGGACCTTTTTTCTTTCGAAATGAGGAAAGAAATACAGTTGCTGTTAATGGTCGGGGGTATAGAGCCATGTTAACCGACTTTCTATGCGAGTCATCAAAAATTGTATCGATCTTAGAGATCGATCGCTTTGTCAGCGAAACATAGGTGGCCATTTAAATAATGTGCAAAATAAAAGCATAATCAATTTTATAACTCACACTGATGTTATTTTCTTTCGTTCTAACCTGGTCATCCTATGAATTTATATAGTTGATTCGTCGTCATATGACATTCATGATTTTCATTGTTTACTGTACCATGATAGGGCGAGGGCTAGGAGTCTAGGGTTCCATCAAAGCAATAATTTTTTCAACTTTATTTTTTTTTTTGTTATTCATTCGGCTTAATCAAAGCACAGCTTCAATTTAATTTAAAATAGTTCTAGGACTATAGGATTGGCATGCATTTTAAGGATCATTAAGATTGCGGAGATTTAGGGAGGGTGAACTTTGAAGAAGATAACAATCATTTTCCGAAGAAATGATCTTAAAAAACATGGTATCGAGTGAGATATTGGAAGATTTGATGACCATTTTAATATCGTGAAAATACGAATAAAAAGGAGAGGACTTAAGTGGCTGCCTTTGGGAATCCCGCTACTAAGAAATACTTGAAAAGGGTGGGTTTTCCAGGTAAGCAGAAATCCAACCCAAGAAAATAGTTTCAAAACCAATAGTGGACATTTAAAAAAAAAAGATTGTGTGTACTGACGTACGCGCGGTTGAAGTAAAACTTCTTTTTCCTCAAGCAAAGCTCTGTAAGATTATAACCTACGAACAAACATTTTGTATTCTAAAAACATGTCGCTGTCTTTGACGGATAACGTGACGTTTTGACATGTCACTGACAGCTGCATAGAAATTTTTTTACCCCCAACGCCGGAAAAGAAGTTTTACTTCAAAAAAGTCTTTAGGAAATTTTGTCAAAAGCCTTATTAAATTGGTTGGATGAGGAATGGGTTAACGGTATGAGATAGAAATTTGCCAAGGGAGGAATTCGATTAATAATTTAAATAATATAACATAACATTATATTTTGTACTTACTCACTTACATACTTAAAGTGGCTCTACAGTTCGGGGTGGATCAGCGCTTCACCTAACAAGCTTCTCCAGCTAGCTAGCTGTCTGCAGTTTCGCATGTCAAGTTGGTTTAGGTCCCGTCCCACTTGTGTGTGCCACCTGAGTAGCGGTCTTCTTCCACTGCGCTGTCCCTCGGGGTTGAATTCGAAGACTTTCCGTGGCCGTGCATTTGCTTCCATTCGCTCTACATCACCTAGCCATCTCAGTCGTTTGACTTTGAATCGTTTCATTTCGTCATTTCGCTGTACAGGCCGTATAGTTCATGGTTATATCTTTTCCTAAGCTCACCGTCTATGCAGACGGGACCAAAGATCACACGAAGAATTTTCCTCTCGAAACATCCTAAAGCGCTCTCATCCACTTTCGACAAGGTCCATGCCTCTGCATTATAGAAAAGGACTGGGATGATGAGAGTTTTATAGAGGAACACTTTAGTTACTAGAGAGAAGACTTAGCTTATCAATTTCCTTCTCAGTCGAAAGAAGCAGCGATTGGCAAGAGTTATTTTCCGTTTGATTTAAGCGCTGGTGTTATTGTCTGAATTTATAGCGGCGGCCCCTAGTTATACAAAGTCCTTAACTACCTCAAGATGTCAGTGTGGTGTGTCCTTTCTTGATGACAGAATGCACTGAAAATAAAATCTAGGTATGTATAGTAAAAATTTAGGTTGGGCTGATAAAACTTCTGTCAATATACGTCCAATAAAACGTTTTATCAAATTGATAAAAATTACAGAAATATTTTGTTGTATAAACAAATTTAATTTGTCAAGCTAAACAGATTGACTTGTTGAAATAACGAAAATATTTTGTCGATATGGCTATTTTTTCGTAGAATCTACAAAATTAATTTGTCTGATTAACAAAATTCTTTTGCTGATCAATACATTTTTTTTGTAAATGTTACAAATTTTTTTTTTTTTTTTATTATCGCATCAACAAAATATTTTTGTTGAATAAACAAAATATTTTGTCAATTTAACAAATTTCTTTTGCTAAATCAACAAAATTTATTTGTCAGGTTAATAAAAATGGTTTCTTTCGATTTGATAATGTTTTTTGTTTCAAAATAGCTTTTGTTGTGATGGTAAGTGTCGATTCGAAGATCGCGGGTTTTTTCCAAGATCTGCCATAATGTGAATATTAGATCGATGGAGGACCTAATCTGGTCTAAAGCCGCACTGATATGGACCTATCAGGTTGTTGACGAAAGGCTTCAGACGTTCACGGTAGAAAGGAATGGCAGAAAGGAACTTGTTCGCTATGTTCAGTAGACTAAGGTCTTTGTAGTTTAGAGGGTCTCCTTTATTGGGGATCGGGCAGACAATTCATCGAGCATGCTTTCTTCCGACCGTATTTTGCAGATAAGCTGGTGCATACTCCCAACCAAGTCATCGCCTGCCGCTTTGAAAAGTTCGGCAGCGAGACCATCATCTCTACTGGCTTTGTTGAACCTGAGATTCGATATAGCTATCTTCACTTCATACAGGTCGGGTGGGCTAGTGTTGTTCTGCTTCGCGCCTATGTCGAATGGTACTATCTCTATATAGCAGCAGAATTTTCTTCTTCATCGCCGTTATAAAGTTTGGAGAAATAGTCTTCCCATATTCTCAGCATGGTCTCCGGTTCTACAATGATGTTCTCTTGATTATCCATGATGGCTTCGGCTAGAGAATTGTATCCCTGTGATTATTTTTTTTCCTTTTGCCAAAACTTCCCACCCTAGTTCCTGCTTTGGCATCCTTCTGTTTCCTCGATCAAGAGCTTTTCATGCTCTTCCTTTTTCTTTCTGAGAACCCGATTTTCTTCTCTCCTCTTCTGCTCGTAGAGCTTGCGAGCAGCTCTGGTCCTTCTATACAGCAACGCTTTATATGCCTTTTGTTTTGCTGCATGTGCTTGCCGGTACTTTCGTTGTGCTCGTCGTGTAAAATCCGACACATCATAAGCGGCATCTTTGATGGCTGCTTGGATATGTTGCCACTGGTCCTCAATACTTGATGCTGGCGGCATAGGACTTCTTAAGAGACTGTTAGAAACTCGATCGGAAAAGGATCTTGCGATCTCTTGCCATTGTAAACGTCCAAAGTCGAACTTACTCGCAGTATTTCCTTGTTGTGGCTTGGGTCGAGATATCCGCAGCCAAAGCTTGGCTACAAGGAGGTAGTGGTCCGAGTTGATGTCTATGTTAATAAGCGTGCGATCATCCGCTATACTGAAGAAGTGGCTTGCGTCGATCGCAAGGTGGTCAATCTGGTTCACGGTTGATTGATCAAGAGATCGCTATGTGCCATTGTAAATATCGAGTTGTTTGAGCTACATACTAGCTACAAGATCGTCCCGGTATACATACATATGTATACTCAAATCGTATAACCAAAGATGTCTTCTCTTCCTAGCTTGGCGTTGGTGGTTTCATCTTTCTCCTCTATTGGGGCATGCACTCAAATGAGACTTTTGTTGGCGAATTTAGTCTTTAGACAGGTTATTGTAATGCGGTCATTGAAACAGCTGGAACTCAAGACTTTTTGCCTGAGACTAGTTCCAACAACAATTTATTTTGCATTTCAATAAAAGATGCTTTTGTTCTCGAAAGTAGTCGCCGTAGTAGATATCGCAGTCTTTTAATTGTCGTCTCGCCGGTCCGTCCCATCGCATCTCTTGGATTAACGTAATTATATCTGCTTTGTAGCAGTTTAGGGCTTCCGCTAATTGTTCGCCTGCATGTGGTCTATTAAGTGATCCTAACATTTCACGTACAGATCCGAATTGCATGTTTCGTCACCAGTGAATCCGAGCCTCGTTTTTGCTTCGCAACCAAAAATTACTTATATGGCTGGGAATTCACCTCGACGACACAACCCCCAACCTGGAGGGCTAGGTCCTTAGTATGAGTATGTTGTACTCCATGATAAATAAATTGATTTAAAGGCCAGTCATCGAGCACGCTTCCTTCCACAGTTAGTTGGCGATTTGATGCATGCACCATACCACAAACTACTCTCGTATTTGAAGAGATCGGTTGGTTAGTAAGCCATCAGATCCTGTCTAGAATTTTGTTAATATCTCATAAACTTCTTGTCTTATTCCATTTGAACATCTACCCGCTCGTATAGAAAACCCTTTTATTTTAAATGATGTCCTTGTTTTTCATATTTTTGTAGTTTTTTTAACGAAACTCATCCAAGAATATTTGTCCAAAATCCCAAATGAAATTAGATTTTTACATAAATAACGACTTTTTTTTACAAAATTTCTTATTGCTATGTTGTAAAGCCTAGTACGCACTACGCAGATCGGGAAAAATTTTGTCTCCCATACATTTTTTTTCCTGGGACAAATTTTGTCTCGGAAATTTTTCCGAGCAGTACGCAGTTCGTGCGCAAAATTCATACTATTGTGAAATGTCTCCACTAAATTTTGCCAGGAAAAAGAATGATACAAGCATTATTTTGCGGGACAAATTTTGACAGCCATCGTATTTCCGAAATAAATTATTTTTTAATTCTCCAACTTCAAACTTTTGCGCGAGATTTGGAAAAGTTTTGTAGAGATTAAAATTGTAGCGATAAAATTTGTCTTGTCTCGATCTGCGTACTAGGCTTAACAAATCAAAAATAAGCATGGCCTGCGTGCACTCTGCCAGAGTGACATTTTTATGTTTGCACAGTTAAATTATATATGTATTGTTAGTAAAGCATTTAAATTTTGTAAAATATATTTTCTTTGTATGTTATTCTTTGAATATCATTAGAAAAGCTCTTCGATTATATTTTTCCAGTACCTTAAGCCCCATTCTACATACTTCGCCAGCTGTTTTCAATTTTCACCATTTAAGATATTATTCATCTCTACATTGTTCAGGACACTTTTTTCAAACACAGATACTCGGATTTCCGCCAGAATAAGACGTCTTCCCAGAAAATAGTATACATGTTCTCTCGCCCTCATGTTGTACAGCCCACATGTATCTAAAATGTCATTTCTGTATGGAATAAAATAACCTCAGCTCTTGCTCTAGTAATTGAAGATATATCATCCGTTGAGTAGTTGCCATTGAAATAGTTCCTGTTCGTTAGGTTATGATTGAGTTGGGCATAGATAACTCGTTGTACAGATTACGTTGCCTTTATTTCGAAATTCTGTCTTTTTCTTAAATTCACTGCCTTGATTAACTCGTACGCCTTGGATTTCCAAGCCTCCATATTATTACTATCTAGGTCTATAGAATAGGTACAATATTTTGCCAATCTCTTCCACTGTGCATACCATTAAATTTCTTTTCTTACTACCAGCATACTTGTCTTCTTTGGCAATCTTCTGTCGTCCATTTTAAGTGTTTTTATGGCATAGTCAACTTGCATTTTCAACGTTGATATGTACAAAGGAGATAACCCTGTTTCAGGAAGAAGAATATGATTTGGTTGAGGTAACTTAAAAATTCTTTTCAAGAAGTATCGTAATAGTTGCTCCACTTCTTCAAATTTTTTGCGCAGCATAACACATTATGGGTTTTGCTGTTGCCTTAAAAACTCGATACTTCGATGGTGAATCGACATCTTTGCTCGACATGACGCTTCTCCAGTGTGCTACGACTCTTTGCTTTTGCGAGTTTTCCTGCCATATATCTTTTTAAATTAAGATTTTTCGTAATGAGAGCACCTAGCTAATTGCACTCATTCACTAACTCTACGTCTTGGCTAGCAAATTTCCATTTCTCATTTTAACAGTTTCTACCTCCTGCAGTGCGAAAGATCATGATTTTTGATTTGTCGAGGCTTACTTGCAGTCTCCATGTATCACCCTATTTAGCCAGCTTATTTATCATAAGCTGGAGACCATGCGGTGTTTCAGCGAGTGCAACAAGTGTTTGAGACAGCTTCACTCCTCCGGTCTAAATCTCATTTATATCGTCAATTAACAGGGCAAACAAAAGTGGACTTAAATTACATCCTTGCCTTAAACCAATTTCAACTTCGAATTCCTCCGATATTTCGATTTCATTTACTATAACTGACGTTGTATGTGCTTACAGACTTTCTATGATTTTTACAAATTTGAGGGACATTCCTTTATTGTACAGTTTCATCATGAGAGCAATTCTGTCAATTGTATCGAAAGCTGCTTAAAAATCGATATAGAATGCATAAGGTTTTTTTTTATCTTATGGATAGATATTTCGGCAATATTTGTGAGCACATAAATTTGATCTACAGTGGAGTTATCTCTACGAAAATCAGCCTGGTTTTCACTAAGGAGATTATTTTCTTGGATCCATGTGTATAACCTTTTGTTCAGAATTTTGGTGAAAATCTTCATTAACGGGTTTAGTACTGAGATGTCTCTGTAGTTTGCTGGGTTACTGCATTCACCTTATTTAAGGATAGGATTAATTACTTCACTTACTTAGGTCCTCGGACCTGTTACATCCGTGTGGTTCCCCTTGCGGTGCATAGGGCCTCCACTACTCCTACGCGCTATCGTGTACGGTTTCTGGAGATATACCTCAGTTCTCTCCAACTCTTCCCCAGTTGTGCTGATTCCTCTTCGACCGTTCTTCGCCAAGTACTTCTGGGTCGGCCCACTCCTCTGCCTCGCTGCGTGAGAGGGTTCCATTGCATCGCTTGACTTGCAATGCACTCGTGGCTTTTTCGAAGCGTATGTCCAATCCACTGAAACTTATGTTTTCGTATTATATCTAGAGTCGATGGGTTCCTGACCTGTTCTCGCATGAAGTTCATCATTGGAGATACGGTTGGGCAAGAAAATCCGCAAGATGTTTCGCAGACATCTATTCACGAACGTTTGCAGCTCTCTTGAGACAGTGAGTGTTACTTTCCAAGTGCTGCATCCATAAAGAAGCACGGATTCTACATTGGAGCGGAAGAGTCGTAGCTTAGTCTTTAGGCTTATAGAGTTGTTTCTCCATATTTTGAAACGCAGCCTTTGCTTTCCCGATTCGGCTGGTTATATTTAGTTCGGTCCCACCATCAGTAGAGACAATACTCCCAAGATATTGAAAACTCCCTACCGTCTCTACTGGTTGTCCAGAAATATCTATTTGAGTAGATCAGGAAGTTCCAAGGCATTGATCTTAAGCGCGACGGTTTCGGCTTCTCTCTCCAGCCAGATAGTAGTCCAGATGTTTCAGGTGTGATAGCAGATTCTACTGAATTCCTCCATTTAAAGTCGATAAAGCTGCATGCAGCACATCACTTATTACCAACAGGAACAGTATTGGTGACAGTAAACAACCTTGTCTAACACCACTTTGGATTTCAAACTCCTCTGACAACATTCCTTTATGCAGAACGTGACATTTGGATCCTTCATATAAAGCCTCGATAATAGCGATCAATTTATCCGGGATGCCCCTCCTGCGCAAGGCAAGCCAAATAAATTCTCTATTGGCGCAAGGTGTTGATGTGATCGGCGTCAAGCGTGTCTTTTAGGTGATCTTTTATTCGACCAAGGACCATTTTTGCTATAATCTTCGCTACAGCAGGCGGCACGCAGATTCCTCTCCAGTTTTCGCACTACGTAAGGTCTCCTTTCTTTGGAAGCTTGACAATCATCCCCTTTTTCCACTCCTCAGGAAAGCTTTCTGTGTCCCAAGCTCTTTCTATGAGTGGGTGCAGAAGCTCAGACGATGTTGTTGGCGCTGCTCGTAAAAGCTCTGCGGGAATACCGTCAAGTCCAACCGCTTTGTTGTTCTTCAGTGCTCTGATTGTGGTTAAGATTTCTTCTCTACTGGGGGATACAGTGCGTAGGATTAAGTAGAGCTTTGTTAAAATATTTATGAGCTGAACCTTCCACAAGCGAACAGTTAAGCGCTGCTGTTAGTTTTAGAATGAGATTGGTAGTGCTAAATTTAAAAAACTCTATGGGAACACCATCCGATCCAGGGGCCTTGTCCTTGTTTGACTCTTTGAGAGCTGTTCCAATTTCAGCAACCGTAAATGGAGCATCCAGAGTGTTGCTTTGAATGTTGGGAGCCGCAAATTGGAAGGTAATGCTGTAGTTGTCTCTTGTCATTTCACTGAAATAGTCTACCAGTATTGAAAGTTCAATTGGTATTGATCGGTTCCTTGTTCCTCTTCCTTGTTCACCTGTACATACTCGTATTTTAGTCTGAAAAAATTATTTTGCGGATTTTTCATTAGCATTTTTAGCCAAAGGAAAGATTTTTTTTGTGCCTCCGACATCTCGCTTTCAAACCATTTATCTCTAAAGACAGATCCAGGTTTTCTTCTAGACCTACATGCACTGGGAATTGACTCTTATACAATTTGGTTTATCTCTTCTACAGGTAAAACTTCGTTCCTGGCGATTGCATGACTTGTAAGGTTTTAATTCCATCACGTTTTATGCATATCTGTTGGCAAAAGCAGCTTTCCATTTGTATTTTATTGGGAATGTTGTTTGATCTTCATATGTCCTTTGAGAGCTCGATGGCTGAATAGAGACTTCAATTGGGAGATGATCGGATAATATCTGGGGTTTTACAGCAAAATTGTTTACTAGTTCACACCAGTCACCTCCTACAAGCCCATAATCTATAACCGAACTTCCTTGATGGCTAACAATTACAATTGATATATTTCGGAACTAATACAGGTCATAATTATTTTTTAAAAAGCACTCCCCATTCTTGAGGTTTAATTTATAACCCATTAATTTTTTGTTTAAGAAATCTTCCATAGAAAAATATTTTTCAACATTCCTGAATCCAACGAATGCTACTTACCATGTATGCATTATTATTGTCTCTTTGAAGAGCATCGTTTTCTTCAGCAGCCGCCCTCATTGTACCACACCCACATGGTCCACATGCCATCATGGTCTCGTCGCGTCGATTTTTTATTGTTGATAATAATTGCCAAGCTGATGTGGCTATTAATTTCAGTGGGATATAAATGATGCAGTCACCAATTATTATGTCATATGCTGCCTCGCTACTTAGCTTCAGTGCATTCTCAATCCTGATCCTTGCAAAGTTCTCCCCAACTTCATACAATAATGGCGGCAAAATCAAATCGAATATTTATCTCGGCGAGTGTTCTTTAGTGTAGCAGTTGGCCGTGATTGAGAATACGTGACTTAATTCTTATCCGAGAAAAAATAATTCGAACGTTCTCACCAGGACGTGTGTCCTTGTCTGTGTCTGATCCACAATAAAGGTGGAGATGAGAACTTTGGTGTTACTGCCACCTACTCTACTGCTACTACAGCTAAGAAAAATGCCAAAGAGTTGGGCCTTAATGTTATTGAACCACGTACAACATGTACGAAACACAAAAGGGATTAAGCGATTTATTTATATGTATGTACCTACGCTCAGGCAAGAGAAGAACTTGTAGGTGGGTCTGCGCTGGCTCCTTGTCATTTGGCAGCACAGATAACGGGTATAGGGAGTAAAGTGAATCTACAGTAAGTAACTTTGATTTTATTTGGTGTACTATTACACGAAATGATTAAGAGAGATGACAAGCTTCACAAACTACCAGCTATTCTGGCAGTAAGTTTATTGATCTTGAATTGACAGCAGACACGTGATAGTTGCGTATATAAGATTTTATTTAATTTTTGTTATTGTTCTTGTTCGATTGGCTTGCGCGTGGAGAATGTTTTGTTTAAATTAAATGGAAAGGTCTTGCAGGCAAATAAGTCAATAGTCGGTGATTTTTGTGGATGAATTACAAATGCTTTTTTTAACTATTCGTTCGGAGACAATAGGTGAATACTATCTTACGCTCAATTTACTAGCCAATTGACAATAACAACAATTAAGTAAAAAAAATTCCTAAAAAAAAAATAATTGACTCAAACTGTGGGTAAGCTTAGAAACACGCAGGCTTATAGTGACTATTAGTACAGATCGTAGGTACATACATAGATCTAACCGGTCGTTTCTGCAGATGGACAAACCATGGTCAACAGGAGGAAGTGGAGGTACAGCAGGACGTCGGCACTTCCCCAAACAGGAATAGTAATCCCTCCAACGTGTTCTTTATAAGACGGTAATGGAAGGATTATCTAGATGTTATCAACGGCACGGCGGCACCGCCGCGGCGGTCTATCCAGTTCAAATTCGGCCGAATTACTTGGTGAAAACGTTATGTGAGCTACTCTGACAAACTTAGAGCTGATTTCAGCAAGGATGTTCAACCTCAATCCAGGAGATACAATGGATATGTATGATGTTTATTTCCTTTTTGTTACACCTAAACGATACAATGCTCATTTGAGAGTCCTTGGAAGATCGACTAAGAAATAAAGGTTATATATTTTAAGCCAATAAGTGATCATCTTACTCTAATCCGCATCAAAGGGTTTTGCAAACATATATGAGTTTAATATGTGTACACACTATTAATATTGCGAGTTCGAATGTCAAAGTTGTGCGCGGAGATTATAAAGCTGAAATCGGAAAAGTAAACCGTTTTAAATAAAGGCAGAATTGCTCATTGATTGAAAACCGTGGCTTAGTAGCTTACAACTCTTAACAATTTTTGTGTGCATGTTTAAGCAAGGATTGAAGTGAACTAAGATGAGATGCTAAGCACTTTCCACGCTTCTTAGAGGATTTTTCATTTCCTCACAAGGGAAAGTATCCATGGAAAAAAAATTGTTTAGTTTTTAAGTTTAAGTTTAACCCCCTCGAGGGTCTCCACCTTGTCGTGGTGAGGGGGCTTACACCCAAACTCCGTGCTGGACAGCGGAGACACACGCTCTTATGCGGTCTCAGTAATTGCTGCCAGCATGGGTTTGGGCAAACGAAGAGAGACCAAAACCTATGGAAAACATGGAACATAAGATGAAAATCGTAGCGGGGATATACGCTACAATGTCGGTAGTAGTCACGGCTACCGGCTCGGGCTTTGCCTCCAGATCTCAATATCTAGAGGAGGGGTCGCCAGTGACACCATTTTTTCTTTTTATTTTATTGATTTCTCTTATATTTATAGAACTGCTTTACTTATCATTTTTCTTTCTCTTTTTCTTTTTCTTTTTCTTTTTCTTTTTCTTTTCTTTTCTTGTAGTCAATAAATATAAGAAGCGCACAAAAATGAACCACTCCGATAAGAAAACCAAACTTACCGAGGAAGAAGAGAACCTTCTTCTTAACCCCTTCTCCAACCTTGACATGGAAGATGGAGCAAGTGATGCGATCGATGTCAGTGACGAAGTCAGTGATGTCTGCTCGATGGTAAGCTCGACACCCTCGAATCTGTCGACGTCCTCTAGACGCAGCAAGGTCTCTAATTGCAAGAGGACCATTAAAAGGTTGGGGTTACTGGAATGGGACCAGCTCTCGGAGCAAGAACGGAAGAGGCTGCACAACGCTCGTGTCTTTCTAGAAAGGGAGGGCTTGGGAAAGGATGGGCCATTAGCTAATCCTGAACCTGACCTCCCTTCTCGGAAAGAAACGAATGATAAGACCCCGATGGGACCCCCTGCACCCTATGCTGAGAAACCTCTACATAGGGAGAAGGTCCTACCGTCGGGGTCTGGTGTCAACTCTAAAGACACACTAATAACAGGAAAGAAACAGGCAGACGACAATATCCGGAAACATGTCGGAGTGTCAAGCAACATACCTACTAAACCCCTCTTGGTACCCACGATACCAACCGGGGAGGTAGAGATGAAGGTTGCCTCTGATAAGGGCGCGGACGAAGGGAAGCGGGACGGTAACCTAGTAGGCCACAGCCCACCGGGAGACCGTAACACCTCCACGGAATTCGAACCCGAAAACCGGAACAACGACACAACTGACAGCCTGGCGACCGTGATCAACACGAATAAGCCCAGGCAGAAAAGGACTAACAACCTCAACGCGACTGAAATTAACAGACGACGCAAACGAAACGCAGAGAGGATTGTTCGGCGTTTTGCTAAAAGGACCCCTGGTTCCTTAACAGCAAAAGAGTCGGCAGCGCTGAGCAGATCCAATCAGCTAATACAATCTTTGACGGTACTTAACTCAACGAACGCACCAGACATTCCCCCCCAAAACCAAGAAGCGCCGAGATGCTCAAAGAGAGCCAGGAACTCCAGCACATCTCCGGCTGACTCCCCAACAAATAACGTTGGCAAGAGAGCAAAAACCTCCCGAGCTAATGTGAAGGGATACCAAGTGGCCATTGCCGACTTCGGTAAACCTTCGCGCAAGCTGACGGAGGATGAATGGCAGCTCCTTGAACTAAGGATCCTGGAGGAGGTGAACGAGGCGATCGTTAAGAGCAGGCAACCGCCGCTCTTCGGGAACCTCATCACCCTCCACGGTTTCAAGGTGATGAACTGTGAGAACGATGATACCCTAAACTGGCTTCAAGAGTTCATCAGTAAGACAACGGCACCGTGGCCGAACGCCGACCTGCGGCTTTTAAAGATGGAAGAGATAAGGAATCTCAACAGACCCATCGGAAAGCTGCTGGTCAAAGGCCCAAACCTCCCCAACGACCGCCTGGAGAGGTATATCCGCTCTCTCAACGGAGAGCTCCTCAGTCGGGAATGGGAGATGTTATCGATCAACAGATCGAGCGAGGGAACAGAAGTAGCGATACGATTACCCCATAAATCGATACCACTACTTAGAAAAGCCGAATTTAAGGTGCGGGTCGGAATCACCAAGTGTAAACTTAGGCTGATTGCCGCCAACAAAGGAAAGGTTAGTAAGGCGCTCTACATTTATTTTTACTATGTCCATGAGTTTAAAAATTTTGCAAATTAACCTCCACCATAGTAAAGCAGCCAGCGCTAACCTCGTCTACCTCATGGAGAGTAGACAGTATGATGTAGCCCTCGTACAAGAACCCTGGACGGTA
This sequence comes from Chrysotoxum bicinctum, assembly GCA_911387755.1. Classification (NCBI taxonomy): domain Eukaryota; kingdom Metazoa; phylum Arthropoda; class Insecta; order Diptera; family Syrphidae; genus Chrysotoxum; species Chrysotoxum bicinctum. Next base: position 88,632,716 of record OU426987.1, read on the forward strand.
GGTGGCAATATAAGAGGGCTAAATTCAAAGGAACTAATGCTGTATAAGCATAATATAGGAAATAACAACAGTAACCCACGAACATGCATTGTAGCAAGGAAACTAGTTAATCTTTTTCTTCTAACTACTTTCAGCAATATCGACCAAACTGCGGTCAGAATTGACCGTGAGGAACTCCCACCGCTGATCTTAACCTCCACATACATGCCGTATGACGGAGTGGAAGGACCACCGGCGGACCTAACAGGAAAACTGATCACATTCTCAAGTAAGAACCACTTTGACATTGTCTTAGGCTGTGACTGCAATGCACATCATGTGCAATGGGGCAGTAGTGATACCATTGTATATAAATTCTTATAGTAGTCTCATGACGAGGAACGCCACGTAATTTACCAAGCGGCAGAGAAAACAACCAAACCCAATACCCAAACCGTATATTAGCAAATTAATTTAACATTTTCTCATATGCTATCCTTTTCTCGGCAGAGAGAGACATAAACAACAAATGCTATATTGCTATAGCTATTCAGAGCACACCGACTTGCACCAGCCAGTCAGCGCAGGCGCACACAAGCATGCATACATTATATTTATATGCAGAAAACCTACTGAGAAGGACAGCCTACGCTCGATTAAAGGCGGCGGCGGCGCGGCGGTGCGGTGGCGACGGCACTTTGCGAATGAAATTTTGTGTATACATAAGTTTTTTTACAACGTTGCTTTGTTTTTTGGATACCTCTATGAGAAATGAAAATATGCATTAGGTATATGAATGAGCGAATAAGGTAGCAATATATTGCCAGAGAGGGGTTTGCCATTGATGGCGGTCCATTGTATTTAGTTTTTGCATATATGTACATGTATGTACTTATATAGGGAAAGACATTATGCATTCGTAAAAACAATCGAACTCGAGGTTTTGATCAAAGTTGATATAACGATAGCGAAGACTAAAAAAGTGGGTTTCGCAATTTTGTCTGCCTGTCTGTCTGTTCGACTACCTACAGCCTAAATTGCTCGGCCGATTTTCTTTAAACTTAGTGGATATCACTTTGAATATTTCCTCCCCACGTTTTGTTTTTTTTTTTTTATGACCAAAAATAACGGTACATGCCATACGAATTTTTTCGAAATTTTATAAATACTAGCCGACCCAGCTTTCGAAATTCGAGTCCCAATTTATTTATTATTTATATTATTGGCAGTGTTTTCAAGCAAATTTATTAAATTAAATTTTATTTTATGTAATATGCAAAGTGTTCGACAGTGCAAAAACAAAAATGACCCACAGTGTGTAAATGCGTGTCTCAAGTATATTCTGCACATCTCCGTAACTGTGGCTTTCCAACCATATAAAATTTACCGAAATCGGTTAAATACCTACTTTTGGAGAAAAGTGTACCACAAAAAACATGTTTGCCGTTTTATTATATGATTTTTTTTTTCTCAAAAACTGTTCGACAGATTTTAAAAATAAAAATACAAAAAAATTTCATTTAGTTAAAGCTAGATAGTATAGTTGAAAAAAAATGTGCGAAAAATGGTTATTGAGGGTATACTCCCCATGGAACCTTTTTTTCGTTTTTGATTTTCTCAAAAACGGTACAACCGAATTTGATAATTTTTTTTTGCTAAAGCTCCCGAAAAACTTTAATTATTGTGTATTCAAGTTTTCAAAAAAAATTTTTTTTCAAAACTCAATATTTCGAAAACCCAATGCTATTTCTTTTAAACTTGATAAATGAGAGTTTCTCAATATAATCTACAAGATGTGAGATTTTTTTTTATTTTACCTAAAAATAACGGTACCCACCATAAAAATGTTAAAAAATGTTAAAATATTGTTTTCAAAAATCGTATTTTTCTTGAAAACGGCGCCTAGAATTTTGATATTTTTTTTTTCTTTCAATTAATTTTTATGATCTTTGATTTAATAAAAAAAAAATTAAAATTAAGATATCACAGCTTGTACTTACCATAGAACTATTTTGTCTAATTTTCAATTTCTCACATATCGGCATTACGAATTTTAATGAAATTTTTTATAGAGATGCTTCTAAAAAGTTTTAAATAAAAGTTTAAATATCAAAGAAAGGAAAAGCTATGAAGCTGTTTACGAACAAGAATGCTAGCAACGCTTCCTGATAATAAACAATAAAGTCTGATTTTCAACTTTGACATCGCTTTTTGATGATTTAAAAAAAGGGTAACTTTGGTGTACCCTGACCCATGTTAAAATAAATTTCTCTGTCAGTACTCACACTTTGGGGGGTCTACAGAGCTTCGTTTAGCCGCAAATCGCATTTAAAGATAAACATTTGTTTTTTCGTTACATGCGTTACGTGGATTGAAAGGTGGCACTCCCTTCACGAATATACAATTTTTAACTCGCTGAGATGCCTAGTTTATCCAGAAATCACGTTTAAAAGTACATTGGGTGGCAAATTTTTGCCAAGAAATATTTTTGAAAAAAAATGTATGAAAAATCAAAATTTCTTAAAAAAAAATTGAAAAAAAAAAATTTATTGGAAAAAAGTTTTTTGAAAAAATATTTTTGATAAAATGTCCAAAAATATTTTTGGCAAAAGTTCAAAAATGTTTTGGTCAAATGTCCAAAAATAATTGGCCGAACCATTGAAATTCATCTTATCTCTCTAAAGATGGAGGAGGTTTACCTTTCCATTTGTTAAAAAATAAATCAAAATAAAATATTCTGAATTCGGTTTTATTACCAAATTCTGTTTGGCACTATTTCGGTTACCATAACGAAATAAAGCCAATTTGAAATTATTTTGTTTTCAAAAATGAAATAAAACCAAATTTAGAATTTGAGTTTATTAAGTTCAAATGACTCTAGATCTAATTACAAAGTCGAAAAAATGGCAGCCTCGCTGATTAATATCAAAATGTAAGCAAACCAGATTGTATGAGAAATGAAACAAAATTCACAAAACTATCATACACTCTCAATACTATTTGTTTGTATTCATCTCGCACCTGGCATATACAACTTTATATACCTACCTACAATTGATTCTGACAGCAAAAAGAAACGCAGATAGGATTTTCTCCCTTACCCTCTTTTAAAAATATATCACTACCGCATCTCTTCTTTTATTTTCTTATATTTTTCCCTTTCACGTAGTATATCTTATATCACAACCGCATCTCACTGGCGATATTAATATTTCTGCGGCAGAGATAAAAAACTTTTAATTCAGTTTCATGAGACTACTATAGAGTTAATATACAAAGGTGATACTAACTCAAGAGGCGAAGCCCTCTTCGAGTTTATTCTCAACAACAACCTCATAGTAGCTAATAGAGGCAATACACCTACCTTTATAACAAGAAATCGGGAAGAAGTCTTAGATATCACTTTACAAAGCAACTCAAACTCCTGCTCAGTAGAACAATGGTCGGTCCTAGAAGACTTATCCTTCTCTGACCACCGTATTATTGAATTTTATATCCCTAATGTGGAGCAACAGCCTAATTCTTTTAGAAATAATAGGCGTACAAACTGGGACCTCTATATTAGGGAAATTAGACAAAACTTAACCTTCTTTAACTCCAATCAGAACATGGAGCCGGAAAAACTCGATAGCGACACCGAGGAATTCACTAGAATTCTGCAAAATGCTTTCAACAAAAGCTGTCCGCTCATCAACATGATGAAGAAAAGTAAAAAACCACCTTGGTGGACAACCGAACTCAGTAAAATTAGGAAAGAAACCAGAAAACTTTTCAACGCTGCAAAGCGTACTAGGCAGGAAAATGACTGGGAACTTTTTAAAGCTAGCCAAAGAAAATTCAAGCATGAAACTCAAAGAGCTAAAAGAAACTCATGGAAAAAATTCTGCAGTGATATTGAGTGTACAAATAAATCAGCTACACTGAAAATAAAAATCGTCATAAAAATTCTTAAAACCGTTTATTGACTTACTTTTCATTGTCGCAATGAAGTTTTTATTGTCACAATAAACTTTTATTGATTTCAGATTTCCGTAATCAATAAACTTTTTATTGTGACAATTAATTTGAGTTTATTGAATTCGAAATCGGAAAATAATAAGCTATTTAGTACCGCAATAAACTCATACATTGTCCCAATAAACTTTTTAATTGAATTAAGCATTAAAAATCGTTTATTGTGACGATAAATAAGTTATTACAATTTAATATTATTTTCTAAGCCCCAGTTGTAATTTTATATATAATTAACAGTTTATTTCCATAGTAAACGAGTTCAAAATTTGAATCGATTTCTTTTTGCATAAAATAATTGACCAATATTAACAATTTCCAAAATCTAATCTACCTAATTGTATTTGGTTTCTTATTCTATTTAACTTTTATTTGAAAGATCTGATCTTGAAATAAAATGTTTAAAATTAGAAGTTATTTTCTATATTTATTTTTAAGTTCACAAAAAATCCGAATTAGCATTTCAATAAACCTTTTACTGTCGCAATAAACTATTTCTTGATATTTCCATTTTCAAAAACCTTTTATTGTCACAATAAACTTTTAATTGATAATCCAAACTGCCATTTCAAAAAACAGTTAACTTTCAACTAACCATTTATTGTCACAATAAACCTTTTATTGTCGCAATAAACTAGTTATTGATAATCCAAACTGCCATTTAAAAATACAGTTAACTTTCAACTAACCATTTATTGTCACAATAAACCTTTTATTGTCACAATAAACTATTTATTGATATTTCTATTTCAAAAAAACAGTTAACTTTCAATAAACTATTTATTGTCCCAACAAACAGTTTATTGTCGCAATAAACTATTAATTGATAATCCAGACTACCATATCAAAAAACAGTTAACTTTCAATAAACTATTTATTGTCCCAACAAACAGTTTATTGTCGCAATAAACTATTAATTGATAATCCAGACTGCCATATCAAAAAACAGTTAACTTTCAATAAACTATTTATTGTCCCAACAAACAGTTTATTGTCGCAATAAACTATTAATTGATAATCCAGACTGCCATATCAAAAAACAGTTAACTTTCAATAAACTATTTATTGTCCCAACAAACAGTTTATTGTCGCAATAAACTATTAATTGATAATCCAGACTGCCATATCAAAAAACAGTTAACTTTCAATAAACTATTTATTGTCCCAACAAACAGTTTATTGTCGCAATAAACTGTTTATTGGCGCAATAAACTGTTTCTTGTCGCAATAAACTATTAATTGATAATCCAGATTGCCATATCAAAAAACAGTTAACTTTCAATAAACTATTTATTGTCCCAACAAACAGTTTATTGTCGCAATAAACTGTTTATTGGCACAATTAACTGTTTCTTGTCGCAATAAACTATTAATTGATAATCCAGATTGCCATATCAAAAAACAGTTAACTTTCAATAAACTATTTATTGTCCCAACAAACAGTTTATTGTCGCAATAAACTGTTTATTGGCGCAATTAACTGTTTCTTGTCGCAATAAACTGTTTACTGGCGCAATAAACTTTTTATTGTCGCAAACAACCATTTATTGTCTTAGCTAACCCAAACGCACAATAAGAATTGTGGGACGATTCAGTCTATTCCTTGTTCTTGTCGTGATCGTGTGTTTCGTGAGTAAACGTCATATCTATTAATTTATAACAGAGTATACCAAGTGTTGTGTTAAAAATAAAACAATTAATAAGTTTGTAGTAGAAATATTAAAATATAAAATATAATACATTCAAAAAGTTACAAAAAAATCTTGTGCGAGTGGTTAATTTCAATTCCATATAAGTAAGTATTGCATTTTTCCTTGCACTGAAAAAAAGCGTTGAACAATAAAATTGATTTCGCTAATTATTGCCGCATTTGAATTTCTTTTGGTCAGAAAATGGTTTATTGGGAATATTTTAATAATAATTTCCCATTTTAAAATGGTTGACCAAAAAGCACTTAACTTTTAATAAACAAACAATTAATTCGCACAATAAACAGATTGCCATATCAAAAAACAGTTAACTTTCAATAAACTATTTATTGTCCCAACAAACAGTTTATTGTCGCAATAAACTGTTTATTGGCGCAATAAACTGTTTCTTGTCGCAATAAACTGTTTATTGGCGCAATAAACTGTTGCTTGTCGCAATAAACTGTTTATTGGCGCAATAAACTTTTTGTTGTCACAATAAACCATTTATTGTCACAATAAACCATTAATTGTCACAATAAACCATTTATTGTCACAATAAACCATTTATTGTCACAATAAACCATTTATTGTCACAATAAACCATTTATTGTCACAATAAACCATTTATTGTCACAATAAACCATTTATTGCCACAATAAACCATTTATTGTCACAATAAACCATTATTTGCCGAAATAAACTATTTATTGATGCAGATTTAGATCCGATTTTTTCATCTCCAGTTAACTATCTGACAAATAAAAATAAACAAACATTTGTGCATTTTCTATTTTTCAATTTTAACACGTTTGAACACGTTTTTACTAACCCATGTTTGCTTGTTCTATCAGACATTTTTATCTGACGTAAGAAAAGTCGGTCCTTATTGTTTTTAATTTTTTGTTAACTTTTTGTTTTTTTCTTCTTTTTATTTTCATATTGTACGCGAACTACAAGTACAAGTCCAGCTGTTAGATAAACAATAAAACTCAAAGATATAATTTTGAAAAATTATAGAAAACTAAATATCGAAAGAATAGACAAGGTGAGTTATTTTATTAATATATGTATGTACATATTCGGGGCTATCGTGAATAAAATTTCCCACGGAATTTCTCCCATCTTCTAAAATTGGAAATGTTCACAATTTTTAACTGCTTCTTGTAGTCTCAAATTTGGTTCATCAAAATGACAGTCCCGCTGCCACGAAATATTCATTTTTGATGTCATTACATTATAAGAGAAACTGCAACCATAATTCACGTTTCCAGTAATCGACGATGGGAAAAAATCCGTGAGAAATTTTATTCGCGATAGCACCCATTAAACAAATTAAACAAAACTCTAATGTGTTACTTGAATGCTGCATTATTTTTAAATTCCGAAAATTGACAGTCTAAATGATTCGTAGATTTTTTTAAGTCAACAGTCTTTCATTCTTTAAATTATTCCTTTTTTCTCTATAATTCTTTCTTAGGATTTTCGATAGATCAGAAGTTCAAAGCAATATTGTTTGATCAGTTTTAGGTTCGATACAAAAAACTACAAAATTAAAGTCAAGTTAAGCAAGAAGTCATTTTAATTTATTACAAAAATGATTTGTTTTATTTGCAAGGCTAAATTTAATGCTATAAACACACTCATACAACACTTAAAACAAGTACATTATTTAAGCTCTTTTAGCACTTTTCGATGTAGGGAAAATTTTTGTACGCAGTCATTTCAGAATTTAAGCAGCTATAAAAAGCATTTAAGCCGTAAACATATTCAGAGCTCCGGGGTTGAATGTGCTGAACATAATGTTTCTGGTGAAAATAATTCTAATTCTGGGATACTTCTAAATGATGAAGAAAGATTTTTTAATAAAAATGATCGTAAGACATCCTTGTTTAGCGATGACATAGAAATGTTGGCACCTAATGTTAGGGAAAAGACAAATATAGAAGATGGTCTCAAGGATGTCTACGATTCTGCGATTCGGTTTGTTTTGAGATTGCATGACAATAACAGCTTTTCAAGAAAAAACATATCTGAAATTCAAGAACTTGTAAAAAAGTATATTTTGAGTCCAATACTTGATTTGTTTACATCGTTTTCCGACAAAATTTCAAAACAATGTACTATTGAAGTTCAAAACGAGATGTCGAGTTTAATATCGAATTGTCGCAATCCTTTCACGTATTGCAATACAGACTATATGTTATTTGAATGGTTAAAAAAACAAAACCTAATAGAAGACCTGCAATCTTTTTCTTTAAACAACGAAGTTCAAAGAGTTTTTAAAAATGGAAGTCTTACATATGACGCTAAAGAAGTTAAAGCTATTTTAATGCCTTTAAAATTTCAATTTAAGCAATTTTTCGAGAAAGGTGATACCTTAGATAAAACACTTCGCTATATGGAAAAATTAAACATTTCTAACGAAAATAAGTCAAATTTTATTCAAGGTGAACTTTGGAGGGCAAAAGTTAAAATGTATCCTGAAAAAATTCTTGTCCCATATTTTTTATACACCGATGATTTTGAAATCAACAATCCTGAGTTCACATGCTGGTGTTCACTCAATGTGTGCTGTTTACTACTCATTTCCTTGTCTCCCTTGGAAAGAGTCCAAATTAGATAATGTGTTTTTAGCGGGTATTTTAAAATCTTCAGACATTAAATTTTTTGGAAACAATGCATGTTTTCAAACCTTAGTACGAGAGCTGCAAAGCATCGAAGTTGACGGAATCAAAATCAGATTAAAAACCAATGTTTCAGTGCAAGTTCATTTTATTTTAGGTATTATTTTAGGCGATAATTTAGGTTTGAATTCTTTTTTAGGTTTTAACAAATCTTTTTCTAGCAACTCTTACTGTAGGTTTTGCAAAGTTAAAAAATCAGAAGCTCAATCATTATCATTTCAAAAAGTTGATTTACTTAGGGACCGTTTAAATTACAGAAACGATATTCTTGTCTCTAACTCTTCCGAAACAGGAATACAAATAGAATCTCACCTTAATCAAATTCCATCTTTCCATGTTGCCGAAAATTATTGTGTTGACCTCATGCACGACGTATTTGAAGGAATATGTCACTATGATATTTGTCATGTCATAGAATATTTTATATTTACAGCAAGTTATTTTTCCTTGCAAACTCTAAACTTAAGAAAGCAATGTTTTGAGTACGGACCAATCGAAATTGATCATATGTCAGGGGAAATAAAGTTAAATCATGTACAAAGTAAACATCTTAAAATGACAGCCCGAGAAATGATGACTTTTATTTCATTCTTTCCTATAATGATTGAGGACCTTGTACCCGATGATGACGAGGCTTGGAAATTTATTCTTAATTTTATTGAAATAATAGACTACTTGCTTCTTTTTGAAATTAATGATAATATCATTTCGATGTTAGAAGAGAAAATTCGTATGCACCATGTAGACTATGTTCGTCTCTTTAAAGATACACTTAAACCAAAGCATCATAATCTAACGCATTACCCTTATATTATCAAAAAATCGGGGCCAATTAGAAACATGTGGTGTTTTAAGTTTGAAGCAAAGCATAAAAATTTCAAATTGTATTCACATGCTATTACGTCGCGGAAAAATGTTTGTTTGACATTAGCAAAAAAATACCAACTTAAGACTGCATATAAATTTCATAACAGCGAAAATGAATTAAATTGCTTTGAAATAAATGATAAACACAAGATAGATAGTAATTTTAGTAGCATTGTATCTGGAATGTTAAGAGTACCTACATCCGACATAGAATTTTATTCAAAAGCGAAACTCGAAGGTTACACATATAAGCCGAACTTCTACATAGCATGTTTCAAGAATGATATGTTATTTTTTTTAATATTAGATATAGTTTTTTTTAAAAAAGCAAATGTATTGTTTTTTTGCCAAAAACTTAATAAAGTTCAGTACAATCCCCATATTCTATCTTATGAAATTGATGAAAAAAAGTTAGGTGAATTTTCTTTGATACCATTGAATGATATTGTTGGTCCACCAATTAATTTAATTAAAACTGCAAAAGGTAAAACAATTTTAAGAGTCAAAGAATATTTTTGTTCTTACGATCATTAAATGGCTGTTTACACGTTAGTTACATAGGGTTTGGTTACACATTTAAGCTAAGTGTACACGATTGGTAGATCTTACAATATTGTAAGATCTTACAATGTCTGACAATTATCTACCAATGAGCTGACAAATAAGTTGTGTGTGTACACGGTTGGTACAAAATCTACCAATCTCTTACAATTAATTGTCAGAAGTTGGCTGACAATTCATTTTCAGATAGCCGGCTTATTACCTACCAATTAATTGTAAGAGATTGGTAGATTTTATACCAACCGTGTACACACACAATTAATTGTCAGTTTTTGTTGGTTATGGAAACTGACAATTAAACCTTGGCTGCAAATTTTCTGACAATGAAAAAATTGTATGATGCTAAAAAACGAACATCTTATAATTTCTTCATTGTCAGAAACGTCAGACAACAATAAAAATTGGCAGGCCTGACAATAAATTGTGTGTGTACACGATTATCAAATACCTTACAATTTACCGTCTTACAATTAATTGTCAGATACATTTTCTGACATTTAATTGGAAGATTACACGATTGTCAGCTAGCGTACACATGATTGTTAGATTTCTTACAATTAATTGTCAGACAATGATCTAACAATTAATTGTCAGACAAATTTTCTGACAATTAATTGTAAGACTACACGGTTGTAAGACATTGTAAGCATGTTTTTCACTGACAGATCTGACAATATTGTAAGATCTACCAATCGTGTACACTTAGCTTTACATCATTTAAATTATTTATGCATACACTCTATCTACACTGCAACACTTCATATATCATGTTCATATTCAATTCATTTTCAACGCTAACACTCAAAAATAAAAATATTTTTCTTACATAAACCACAGAAACAGATTACACGACACACCACACCCAATACACCACACCCAATACACCACACCAAATACATATGCATTTCTTATACGATCTCATACTACAGCTTTTTCGCAAACAAGGGAGTGTTCACACACAGCTGGTCTGTTTGATTAGCAAGTTAGTCAATGTGAAACCCCTAGTCAAATCAGTAGGAACTTTAATCTCGTCTTGAGAATTTTTAGAAAAAATTAAATTATAGACTTTGAATAAATCAAGATAAATTGGAAATGGACTACCTAAGTACCGACGACGAAACCGTCACCGACGACATTATTCCATCAGAAAAGGTCAACGAAGATGAAAGCATCGGCGAATCGCAGTGTATTGGCAGCGAAGAGATGATCCCAGTCCACATCGATACGGGAGAAGCGAGCGTCATCAACGTGTGTGCTGACAGCGAGGAGATGATCCCAGTCCACAGCAATACGGAAGAATCGAGTGTCATCAGCGTGGAGGTGTTATCGGATGACGCACTGCAAAAACTTCTCTCGGATCTTCAATCCAACTCAACCAAAGAAGTTGATGAACTCTCGGCGCTCTTAAAAAGCTGGAATCAGGAGGAACTCATCCAACATTTTAAAGGTTTGTGATTTTACTTGATTTGTCTAGTAATAATCTGTTGTATTTTGTATAAACATGATAACTCCATTGAAAAAATGTAATTAATAGACTACCATCCTTATTGCGACTTTGATACTTTCTGCCCATATTTTCATTATTTTATCCATGAAAACTGGACGTACATACGTTCAGAGGTGACTAATTATTTAGTTTTATACTTGCAAAAGCTGTTTTACTATATTTTAATAAACATTTGAGAGTCTTAAATGAAAAATAACTAATTTAGGATTTATCATGTTTATACCAAACACCACAGATGTGAACATCGTCGGTATGTTGCAAAAAGAGCTCAAGTTCATTTTTTTGTTTTACGACTTGATGCAAAAATATCCCAAAAGCCCATTGGGCCTTACCAATAAACAAATTTAGAGACGACTTTAATATCTGAGCAAAATTAACCATTATTTAATGGACTCTATATAACTGACCATACATGTTAAATTTTATTTTTTTAGTTCCGTATAATAAATGGTTCATAATTAAGAGTCCAATTAAATATTAAGTTTACAACATGTATGGCTAACTATATAGAGCTCATTACATATTGGTTCATTTCACTCAAATATTAAAGTCGTCTCTAAATTTGATTATTGGTAAGGCCCAATGTTTTATGCCGTTTAAAAAAATCCCATGTCTATTTAATTTACTTTTGTAGTTATTGTATCAAAACCATTCATTGAATGTCCAAAACACCCAAATAGTGGTGCAAAAAAGATTCAGGTGCACCTGGATCCTAATAACAAAAAAGTGGACTTGAAGTCTTTTTGCAGCATACCGACTGTAGATGTGTATGTACAATATTTTTCACACAGCAACATCACATATTGGAGCTTCATTTTATGTAAAATACTGATATCTACAGTAATACATATGAACATTCAATTCAAATTTTAAAAGCAAATGCATTCGGACAAATTTCAATGACGAAAAAATATCATTTTAATGGGCACTTTTGTATGGGCTTCGTCCCATCGGTGTAACACATAATGAGCTAGGTACATCACTGGAAAAGTGTCGTTTTATTCTTAAGTTTATTAAATTACTTCATTCATCGAGACCTTGATATTATATAGGTCACTATGTGTTAAACCTATGGGACGAAACCGCCTATTCTCCTTTCTCATACGAATTTCTCATACTAACTAACCAATGTTTTTTTTTTTTTAAGATGAAGACGTAGATATAAATGTCCTGAAAACAATTGAATGCCACCACTTGCCACAAATTTTAAAGCCGTTTAAGTACACTACTCTCATCAGATTTGAAAACAATTTGAGAGTATGGAGAGAATCTATTGGACAGTCGCTTTTTCTTTATAGCCGATCGCATTTCGGTTTATTTGACGATGGTCCAAGTTCATCCTCAAGATCTTCTCCCTACCCTGTTTCCAGACCAGCATCGCGAACTTCATCACCGAATCCTAATAATTGCTCTGTAACACTATCAACGATTTTAAGTAACAACGAAAATGCACTTTCAATTGCCCAAAGCTATGCCGAAACAAAAAAATTAAATGAAAAACAACGAAATCAGTTGATTGGTGTTATAGCGCAGTATTTCATCATGAATAAAATCCATCTTGAACTAGGTGGTAGCTATAAATTGGAAAAGGAAATCATTGAACGATTTCCTAGTAAAAAACTGGTAAGCCTTTTTATAAGAAATCAATTCAATTTTATATAATTTTAATTATATTTTTATTAATAAATTACGAGTATAATACCTTACAAAGAGGTGAAATAATTTAAAATCTCTTCTTTTCCACTTTTAAATATGAGAAAGTGTTCCTTCGGGAAGTTAACTACGTACATATTTAACAAAATCACATCAGAACTCATTACTTCATATCAGGGTTGCAAAAGCTTAAGTCACTTTTTAGCTCAAGCTTACCTTTAATTCACAAGCTATTGGGTTACTTCTGAATAAAAAAAAAAATTCAATTCACAAGATAATTGGTGACATTTGAATTAAAAAAAAATTAAATCAGAAGACTTATGAATTAAAAAGATTAATTCACAACCTGCTACTAAGTGACTTATGAATTTAAAAAAATTAATTCATAACCTAGTTTGTAGATTGGAAATTATTAACCCTGGATGGTTATCCTTCGTCGAATCGACGAACACCCTTTTTATTTTGTATAATTTCTTTTTAACTATTCATCCCTTTTAATTCAATCTTTGTACAACATCAGTTGGTGTTGATCTCTACCAGTGAGCGAATTTATGGTATCCTGTGATCAATTAAAATGTTTTGTTTTTAAAGGTATGTTCGTCGAAACGACGAAGGATAACTTTTGTGTGATTTTTGTATGAACACATTTTTTTCTTATTTTGTTATTTGGGGTATTTTTTGTTGATTTTTCTTGTAATAGCATATTAAAACCATCCAGGGTTAAGCTTGTTTTGACAATTGGTTATTTAATTATTAATGAAACCAGTTTTCAAGCTTTTGGAGCATTGTGTGTGAGTAACCGATTCTGCAGTCCCTATAACCCAATAGAATAAAAAGCAATATCGATAAAATAAAACACACACAATTCTCCAAGAGCTTGAAAACTTGTTTCGTTAATAATTAAATAATTTATGTAGTCAAAACAAGCTTACAAATTTCCAATCTACCAAGTAGCTTAAGAATACATTTTTTTTTATTTATAAGTCACTTAGTAGGTTGTGAATTATTTTTTTTATGAATCATAAGTCGCTAACTAACTTTTGAATTTAATTTTTTTTTAATTCACAAGTCATCTACAGACTTATGACATGGACTTTTTTAATTAAAAAATTCGCAACCCTGCTTCATATACATTTTGAGGCTCGAAAGCTCGATTTTTTTTAAAACCATACTATTCTACTTGTCGTTCAAAGTTTTGTTCGTTTTGCAAAGTGGAAAAGAAGAGTTTTTTTTGTCCCACACAAAATTTTTTTTAAAGCAATATTTTTAAAGTAAATATTCAATATTTTGCAGGAGTACTATAGGTCTGGGAAGAGGGGGAAGATCTACAATAAATATAGCAATTTGAAATTCATTTTAAAAACAATGAATACCCCAACGTCAAGTAAGCCCAGGAGTGAAAAAACTGTGGATGTAGACACAGACACAGAAGTCGAAATGGGTAAGTCTTATTTATTTATTTACCTACATAATATCACTTGTCGATTTATTTTTACTTGCGACTTGACTTACATATAGGTACTATAAGGCAAGTTATCATTCGTAAAAAAATCGAACTCGAGATTTCGATCAAAGTTGACATTACGATGATACCGAAGACTAAAAAAGTGGGTCTCGCAATTCTGTCTGTTTGACTACAGCCTAAACGCCGATTTTCTTTAAATGTCTTACCCCCACACATTTTTTAAGACCGTAAATAACGGTACCTGTCATACAATTTTTTTTCGAAATTTTATAAATATTTTTTTCTCCAAAAATGTTCGACATTATACTAAAAATAAAGATACAAAAAAAATTAATTTAGTTAAAGCTAGATAATGGTTGACAAAAATTTCAGAAAAATGGTCAGTGGGGGTACCCGCCATGGAACTAGTTTTTAGTTTCTGATTTTCTTAAAAACTGTACCACCGATTTAGATAATTTTTTTTATGCTAAAGCCCCCAGTAAGTCAAACACACTTGTGTATTAAAATTTTCCAAAATATTTTTTTTTGATTTTTAAAAACAGTTTTAAAAAACGTTAAAAATGGTTTCCAAAAATATTATTTTGCTCAAAAAACGGCGCGCGCCTAGAATTTTGATAAATTTTTTTTCTTTACATTAATTTTTATGATCTTTAATTTAATAAAAAAAAAATTGAAATCAAGATATTACAGCTTGTACCTACCATAGAACATTTTTTTAAAATTTTGAATGACTTATTATCGACATAAGGGATTTTAATGAAATTTTTTATAGGTTTGGTTAAAAAAAAAAATAAAAAACATTGCATTTCGAAACTTAAAAAAAATATAATTTGAATTTTTGAAAAAAAAAAAGAATATTTTTTTGTGGAAAATTTCAAAAACAGCTCAATATTTTTGTTTGGAAATTTAATTTTCATTCGTACAATAATAAAATCAAGTTTTTTCTTGAAAAAGGTTTAAAAAATTTGTATATAAAAGCTTATTTATTTAAAGAAACCACTGCCTAGATAAATTCATATTTGCATAGCATTCTGTTTTTGTCTCATACTACGAAAAGAATTTATACTTATTAATTTTATCCTTTTGAACAATTTTCGCTTATAACATTCCTTTGTAAAATTGCTAGTCGATTACATTTTCGTGCATTTTATTTTTGAAACCTGGGGCCTGTTCCTCATCATCTACATCAATTACACATCAACGACTCTAAACAATATGTGAGTCCGATTAAACTTTACGAAGTCATTTTTTAAGCTTCTGAACTAATTTACAATCAATGAGTATTTTCCAATTTCAATCAAGCGAAACTATTGGTTTCTGAAATAGTTGATATAATTTGATGAGAAACAGGAGCTTGAATATTATTTTTATTAATTTATTTAAAAAAAAACTAATAAGTTATACATATTTATGGTTTTCAGTTCCAGAAGAAAATGCTGAAACGTGCTATCAAGCACTAAGATTTGACAACCTTAGTTCCGAGGAATTTGATAGGTGCTGGAAAGCGTGTTCCAAATCGAGACTCACGGATATAAAAAACTCTACAACAACATCGGACATTTTTAAGAAATGGCCCCAATACAAAATTCCTTCTGGCTTTCGATTTGTAAGTCAAACTTGAGTAGATATATACTTCTTTCAAAAGTTTTTTTTTTAATTTTCTGATACAAGTTCCAACTTTGGGAACTTCTTAGAATCATTTCATAAAAAGTGCTGGCCTTAAAAATACACTCAATGAATAAATATTTTAATTTGTTTTCTTAAAGGTGGACATGGATTTTGCGTACATGTTTAAAAGCCATAATTCTCTCCTTGATCGATGGGAACAAGTTTTTACTAAGATACGAGAATTTTTAAAAACGGAAGATCGGGTTAAGGAGAAAACAATTAAGGGCGTTCTGGAGAAGATAGCATCCGATAATATTCCAGAAAGTAAGTTGAATATTATGTAGTTATTTTATTTTTGCCTATTAAAAACGAAAATAGTTTATTTCCGTATTAAAAATGACAGGTACTAAAGGAGAATGGGCATAATTTTATGGGTTGCATCACATTGGTGTAACACTTAAAGACCTATGTATATCATATTCATTCTCCTTTATACATCAATGAATATCGAACCCTTTCCACCAAATTATCGTAAGCGACACAAACAAAGTATGAGAAGAAAACAAAATTTTAGTTCTGATCCATATAACCACTTATGTCTAAAGTCAGCATTGAATATTTACAGTGCTTTAGCTGCAACATGACAACAGGTTTGATGGCTTCAATTGGTACTAACAAAATTCAATAATTTATTTTCTTTCTAAAACATCCCTTACGATAAAATGCAGGAAAAGGGTCGATATAGCGAAATTCGAGATTGGCTCCCATTTATTGACCCGATTTATCTTATCTTTTACAAAAGTTTATATCTACTATACTAGTTTTATTTAAGTACTACATAATTTTATAACAAAATTTTATATCCACGTTTTCATTCTTATTTTCAGACTGTCGGGATGCTGCTCTCTTGTGGGCACTTCACGGGTACTTAGTACCCACACATAAGTTCGTGCGAAAAGATCGCAAGGGAATGAAGACATCGATAAAACCAACTATCAAGGACTCGCAGGAATCTTTTATCTTTGTGGCGAGATCAATTCAGGTAGCTGAGGACCACATCCAGTACCTGCAACAAAAAGGAGACAATGTGCAACCCTTCATTATTTTGGTGGGTAAAGATGTTATAAACTTTAGGGAAATCTTTTTATATTTTGATGGAGTGAAGTTTCCATTCATTAGTTTTATCCGAGCAGTGGACATCTGTTTCAAAACTTTTTTCCTTTTCAACCTCGAATTCCCAAATCAAAGTTCCAATTTTTGGAATTTTATGCAGTCGCTCTATTTTCCGAACAAACAAAAATGTTGTACAAAAGCACATATCCTCCTGAGTGCAATAAAAGAATAAATTTTTTAGAGATTCTCTTGAATCAAATCCCATGTTCAGAACAACAGTGGCACTAAAAAAAAATTAGTTTTGAGTTATGGGTGATATAAGCGAACCTCGTGTGGAAACTAGACGAGTATCTGACTCATTAACTCGAAAGTGTAAATTTTTGTTAGTGTCACTGTGGTTCTCGGCATGCGATATTTCAAAACTAGCACCGCTATTACAGTTGTTAATTATGAAAATGTTTGATAAATACTGAAATTTGGTACTTTTAAACTCAATTTTATTTAAGGTTCCAGTACGGTCTAGAACGCCAAAAATCGCACGATTTTTGGGAATTTTTTTCTTGGAAACTTTATTAGGTACTAACATAATTCTTTTTTAAATAATGAATACATGCGTCAAGAGTACAAATTTTTTTTTTTTTTAATTTTCGAATTTTGGCTGAATTATTGAGGGCCCACCATCGACTCATCAAAAAATACATTGTCCCATTGTGGAAAGGATTGGCTGTACTGAAACAAAAAAATCAAAATCGGGTATTTAAAGAAAGATTTCTTGCGAGACAATTTACCACAATTTGCTTAAAAAATAAAAAACGAAAAAAATGTCAAGTTTTGAAAAAAAAAATTGGCTATTTTTTAGGCCATTTTTGGGTCGCGATTTTTTTTTTGTGTTCATAACTTTTTGGTCAAATTGTGGTAAATTGTCTTAGAAAACATAAAAACAATCAAGTTGCGACAAGTTTTTTGAAAATCGGTTCAGTAGCTCCGGAGATTAACTGTCCGCAATGGGACAATGTATTTTTTGATGAGTCGACGTTGGACCCTCTATAATTCAGCCAAAATTCGAAAACTTAAAAAAAATTTTTGTACTCTTGACGCATGTATTCTTTATTTAAAAAAGAATTATGTTAGTACCTAATAAAGTTTCCGAGAAAAAAAATTCCCAAAAATCGTGCGATTTTTGGCGTTCTAGACCGTACTAGTACCTTAAGAAATTATCAACTATCTGACAATATTTGTCAATTTTCTTTCTGTCATAAGGGTAAGCATGATTAAATGACCAAAACTTTTTTTAATTGGGTTATAAAATATCGAATTTCAATTTTTATTAACTATTAATTTATAATTTACAACCATAATACGGTTGTAGGTATTTTGGTTAGTGCCACTGTTGTCCTCAACGTGGGATTTGATTCAAGAGTTTTCATTTTTAACTTAAGACTTCCTTTTCCAAGTTTTGTAACTTTTTATAAAAAAGGATATAAAGAATAGTTTGTATTCGTTTAAATACATGTATGAAAAGTTTACTTGCTCCAAAGTAATTTAAATTTTTGTCCAGCTTAAAGCTAATGCTGTTTATCGCTTATATTAAAATGTACATTTAGTTTATATTGTAATAAATAATAAAAATAATAATAATAATAATAATAAATGATATAGTTTAATAAAATATCTTATAACGTTTAACTAAAATGTTTCATTTTTGAACTTAAAATTCTTAAAAATTTCAGGAAAGGTTGGAAATAAAATGTAAGTATATTTAACATGTACGTATTGCCACAGTAAATTATTTATAGAAATTTTAAAAATATATTAAACATTTTATTTATTTATATATATCAATAATTTAATTATTTATATATGTACATATACTTATATCAATGAATAGAAATTTTAATCTTTTACTAAAATTTTTATCAATATGTTATTTGTGGCAATAAACTGAGTTCTTTGCGCCAATTGATTAGTTAATTGCGGCAATAAACGAGTTTACTGCGCTAATAAATGAATTTATTACCACAATAAACCGATTATTGTGGCAATAAACAGTCAATTGCGACAATAAATTGAGTGCATTGCGCTAACTAATGAATTTATTGCGACAATAAACGGTTAATTGTGCCAATAAACTGAGTTAATTGCGACAATAAATGAGTTTATTGCGACAATAAACGGTTAATTGTGCCAATAAACTGAGTTAATTGCGACAATAAATGAGTTTATTGCGACAATAAACGAGTTTATTGCGACAATAAACGGTTAATTGTGCCAATAAACTGAGTTTATTGCGACAATAAACGGTTAATTGTGCCAATAAACTGAGTTAATTGCGACAATAAACGAGTTTATTGCGACAATAAACGGTTAATTGTGCCAATAAACTGAGTTTATTGCGACAATAAACGAGTTTATTGCGACAATAAACGGTTAATTGTGCCAATAAACTGAGTTTATTGCGACAATAAACGAGTTTATTGCGACAATAAACGGTTAATTGTGCCAATAAACTGAGTTAATTGCGACAATAAACGAGTTTATTGCGACAATAAACGAGTTTATTGCGACAATAAACGGTTAATTGTGCCAATAAACTGAGTTAATTGCGACAATAAATGAGTTTATTGCGACAATAAACGAGTTTATTGCGACAATAAACGGTTAATTGTGCCAATAAACTGAGTTAATTGCGACAATAAATGAGTTTATTGCGACAATAAACGGTTAATTGTGCCAATAAACTGAGTTTCTTGCGACAATAAACGAGTTTATTGCGACAATAAACGAGTTTATTGCGACAATAAACGAGTTTATTGCGACAATAAACGGTTAATTGTGCCAATAAACTGAGTTAATTGCGACAATAAACGAGTTTATTGCGACAATAAACGAGTTTATTGCGACAATAAACGGTTAATTGTGCCAATAAACTGAGTTAATTGCGACAATAAATGAGTTTATTGCGACAATAAACGAGTTTATTGCGACAATAAACGGTTAATTGTGCCAATAAACTGAGTTTCTTGCGACAATAAACGAGTTTATTGCGACAATAAACGAGTTTATTGCGCCAATAAACTGAGTTTTTTAATTAACCGTTTATAGCAATTAACCATTTATTGCCGCAATAAACGGTTTATTGCGCCAATAAACTCTTTCAAAAAACATTTTTAAAAATCAATAAACGTTTTTAAAAATCAATAAACGTTTTTTAAAATCAATAAACAGTTTATTGAAAAATTATGGAAAAATGAAATCAATAAACAGCCGTTTATTGTCGCAAGAAACTAGTTTATTGGACGAGTTTTAATTAAAAAGTTCATTGTCGCAATTAAATTTTTAATTGATATTATGTACCTTTTTGGTTCAGTGTAGACTGAGGAGGATACTCTCCAAGACTAACACGTCCATAGGATCTCTTAGGAGACCGGACGGTCACTGGTCAGAGTCATCCATAGAAAGTCTAGAAATTTTGATCCAGGCACACTTTCCTAGCTGCAAATTAAACAATTATCAAGAGACGGTCAATCCTCTCTCTGAACACGAAGTCCCGGGGGACATTATAACGGAAGATAGGCTACATTGGGCTATCAACTCCTTCTCCCCTTATAAATCTCCAGGGCTAGACGGCATATTTCCACTGATGCTTCAGAAAATTAATGACTTAATTATTCCGAAACTGAAAAACCTATACCTTAGAAGCCTAAAATGGGGTTATATTCCCCAAATATGGCGTAAGGCAAAGGTGGTTTTTATACCTAAAGCTGGAAAACCCAGCCACACAAATCCAAAGGACTTCAGACCTATCAGTCTCACTTCCTTTATGTTGAAAACCCTTGAACGACTGCTGGATATTCATATCCGTTGTAACTTGAATCCGGATTGCTTATCACCCTTTCAGCATGCATATACAAAAGGTAAAAGTGTAGATACGGCCTTACACTGTGCAGTAGGAACAATTGAGAAATCCCTCGCTGCCAAAGAATACACACTCGCGGCCTTCCTTGACATCGAGGGAGCTTTCAACAATGTTCAAAGCAATGCGGTTGAAAAGGCACTCTTAGACCTTAAAGTAAATACGACTATCGTTACATGGATCATGAATATGTTGGAAAACAGACAAATTCATAGTGAACTCAATAATGCTCATATTAATATGTACGCTTCAAGAGGAACTCCTCAAGGAGGGATACTTTCACCCCTTCTATGGACCTTAGTAATGAACGAGATTCTAATTAAACTGAAATACAGTGGCGTTAAGGTAGTTGCCTACGCAGACGACTTAGCTCTCCTTGCTACAGGCAAATACCTAACCACAGTTAGTGAACAGCTAGAATCCGCACTCTCCAAAGTATGCAATTGGACAAAGAAGTGCGGACTTGCTGTGAATCCCCTAAAGACAGTAATGGTACTTTTCACCAATAGAAGGAAAATTCCAAATTTTAATAAACCGAGGCTAAATGGCATAATACTCGAATTATCCGATAGTGCCAAGTACCTCGGGGTAATCTTGGATAAAAAACTCAACTGGGGTCCCAACATACTTGATAGGTATAGTAAATCAATGACAGCACTATATACATGTAACAGGATCCTAGGAAGGAACTGGGGTCCTAATCCCAAAATAATTAAATGGATGTATACAGCAATTGTAAGACCCATACTCACCCACGGCAACTTGGTTTGGTGGCGTGCCTTAGTTAAATCTAACCACCTTAAAACACTTACCAAGGTTCAAAGAATGGCATGTATGATGATCACGGGAGCCATGAAAACAACACCAACTGCAGGCTTAGAAGTTATTCTAAACCTCACTCCTCTCGACTTATTTGTACAAGAATCCGCGGCTAACACCGCCCTACGACTCAGTCAGACGAAGAGCTGGAGTTTAAACCCATTAGGTCACTCCCAAATCCTGACGAATTATGTTAGTACAAATACAACCACGGATTACATAACCCCAAAGTTAGACTTTGAAAGACCCTACAGCACCTACTTCCCCGACAGAAAGGAATGGGAGAACAATATACCGCTCGTAGCTGAAACAACACACTCCATTTTCACAGATGGATCGAAAATGGATACTGGGGTTGGAGCAGGTTTCTTCTCAGAAAGCCTCAATCTTGCTTCCTACTTCAAACTCCCCGATCACAGTAGTGTTTTCCAAGCCGAGATCTTGGCAGTAAAGAATGCTGCAACACAGGTGTCAATGATGGCGCTATCACGATCTGATATCACCTTTTTCATTGACAGTCAAGCAGCGATAAAAGCACTCTCTGCCAATCTAACCAAGTCGAAGCTTGTTTCTTGCTGTCGCGAAGAGCTCAAGGTTCTTGGCTCGCAGCATAATGTTAGACTCTGCTGGGTCCCGGGACACAGTGGTATCCCAGGCAACGAAAAAGCTGACGAACTCGCTAGAAGGGGTTCGACACTTGAATTCTCTCTAATAGACCGCACAATCAACATCCCCCCATGTGCTATCAAGCAATACGTTGGCAGCATAACCAAGCGTAATTGCAATGCAAGATGGAGCCTCCTTGGCACATGCGGTATCACCAGGAGGCTGTGGCCTCAGTGGGACGAGAAAAAATCTAACTCAATCCTACTATTTAAGAAACCATCCATAAAATCTCTTATTAGTGTCATAACGGGTCACAACCTGTTAGGTTATCACAAGACTAAACTAGGACTTAGCACGGATGACATATGTAGAGGCTGCGGCAGCGCCGACGAGGTCGAGGATACCACTCACTTCCTCTGCCACTGCCCAGCACTCAGTCACATAAGGAATAGGACTTTAGGATATTACTTCTTTGATGATCTAGAGGATCTCTCTAACTACCCTCTGAAACTAATCCTGAAATTTATTGAGACCACCAAATGGCTAGAACTCCCTGTTGACTCATAGGTTCTTTTATATATTACAGAACATGTAATACTTCGGGCAGCACAATGGATCAAATATGATCTAAGTGGGACGAGACCAAGATCAATCGTCGGCCCATATAACCTAAGTTTAAGTACGTGGTTATCAAATGCAGACCACCAGCATCGCAGTCTAACGGACTGACCACTACGCCAAGAGGTGGGTACTACATTCAATATCTTAGACTTTCGTAAATTTTAAGGTAAAGCCGATTTTGACAAATGCCTTGTTTTGGAAAAACTCAGAATTCGACTATCGAGCAAAAAAATAAAATACACGACTGGGTCACATGAACTTGCTCTTATGTAAACGGCTAAGAATTTCAAAAATTAATGTTATTAGAGAAAAACTGTTCATAAGCATAAAATTAATTTTTTAAATTACTAAAACAACTCCGTTCGTAGATACGAGTAATAATAAAAACAGGATGCCCTCTGATTCAAGCAACTATTATTTTATGCAGGAACAAAAATTATAAGTCGCTTTAGTGGTTTCTTAAAAAAATAAGCTTTTATACATAGGTATACAATTTTTTTAAGACACTTTTAAGAAAAAATTTTGATGAGCCAATTTTAAAGTTTTTATTATTGTTCGAATAAAAATTAAATTTACAAAAAAAATACTGAGCCGTTTTTGAGATATAGAATTTTCAAAAAAAAAAAATAGATTTTTTTATTCAAAAATTGAAAACATATTTTATTAAAGTTTTTAAAAGCAATGTTTTTCAAACTTTTTAGAAGCTTCTTTATAAAAAAAAATCATTAAAATCCGTTATGCAGATAATGAGAAATTCAAAATTCGAAAAAATGGTTCTATGGTAGGTGTATCTCAGTAATATCTTGATTTCAATTTTTTTGTATTAAATTATAGATCGTAAAATTGGCCAAAGCAAACAAATTTTATCAAAATTCTCGGACCCGTTTTCAAGAAAAATACGATGCTCGAAAACAATTTCTTAACATTTCTATGGAAGGTACCGTTAGTTTTATGTAAAACATTTTTTTGTCTCGAATCTTGTAGATTATGTTAAGAAACTTTTATTTATCAAGTTTGAAAAAAATCGAGCATTGGGTTATCGAAATATTGAGTTTCCAAAAAAAAATTTGAATATGTAATAATATTTGAACTTTGTAGGAGCTTCAGCATCGAAAGCAAAAAAACATGGTTCCAGGGAGACGACCAAAAATAAGAATTTTTTCTGATTTTGTTAATATCGAAGATTGCAGCAGAAGTTACGACAATAGACTTTTGGCAATAGACTTTCTGCCTACCAGTGAGCATGTCATAAAGCATTTATAATAGTGCTTTACTTATACCGAGTCTGGTCAGTTTAAGATTGAGACCATTTAGCCATATGGTGTTGAAAGCCTTTTCCAAATCAAACAGACAAGCACCAGTACTCTGCCTTTTAGTTTTGTTTTGTTATTGCTGCCTTCTTTTGGGTCGGAGATGATCTCGAGCTCCACCTTCGTAACTAACAGGGAACTGGTTCCGTTTCGTTCGCCGATAATGGCGTTTGCCAAATTTTCACCAGATTTCGAGATCATGATTCGAAACACTTTTTTCCTTTAGTGCATGAGTGGACAACATTTTCCTAGTATGTGCTCTGGTCTTTCCCTATGCATATTGCAGAATCTACATGTAGCACTGCAGACTACAACAAGTTAACCTAGGTGTCTTCTTAGTTTGAAGTGTCCATGTCCAGTGAGAATACATACCTCTTATTATTCTTAGGTTGTTCCTACTTAAGCTGATGCAGTTAGTCAAACGTTCTTGGTTGTAGTTGCCCTTTGTATTTGTTTCGCCTGTCTAAGCTTTGGGAGTTCTTTCCAGTTTTTGGATCTTCTTGTTTGATTTTTTTTTTTTTTTGGTAGCGTTTTCTCCTATTCCGCAATAGGGCTCAAACCCTGTTGGTTGATACGCCTATTCTTACAAAGGAGTCTGTCTCCTCGTTTCTATGTCACCAGGTACACAATCAAGTGTGACCCGGTTCAGTTTGCCGAAATTGCTTAACCTGTTTATGGACTCCCACATTCATTTGGAGCTGATGGAATAGAAAATCAGTGCCTTGAATTCAGCTTGGCCATCTGACAATCTTCTAATAACGAAAGTTTCTTTCGAGATTATGATCCACGATATGGAAAATTCTAGACCCAAAGATTTCTGCACTAGTCCCTTTGGTTGTTCTTGATCCATCATTGTACCACTTGATGGTATTTGTTTCAAGGGTAGTGGGACCAATAATTTGCATGTCCCATATTCCTGCCTTTGCCGCACTTTCGATAACCTCGTGAAGATAATTGATAATTTGGTTCTCTTCTGCAATACCATTATAATGATGGCTCACACAAACCTCTTCCTTAAAGTTATTAAAAATATTAGGGCAAAGTTTGTCAAAGAGTCATTGTGCTAACGATACTATAGAAAAAAAACAAAAATTTGTACTTGTTTGCGGCATTTGCCTTTTTAGTTATTTGAAAAATTTAAATAATTTTTAAGAAACTAAAATGAAAAATAAAACACGACTTGTTAAAAAATGAAATTTGGTTTATTGGGCACACACAATCTGAACTTTGATTGAAGTAGAATAGAAAAAGAATAGAATTGACATCCGTCAGACATCCATTTGACGTTTTACAAGTTTTGACGGTGGTTGCGTTCATTATGTTATACATCAGGATTTTCGCTGGTTGCGTTCTTTATTTTGAGGTCATTATTTCAGCTAATTGCTTTCAACAGTACTTGATAATTTAAACTACAGAAAGTATGATGCTAAATTCTATTAATATTTGCAAAAGAGTCGCTCTTATCTAGAATCATACTAAAACCGTTTTAAGATAGTACTAATTCGACTGACATGTTGCACCATTTCGACTACCAATTTAACTTATTTCGGACAAACTAAAATTGTTGTACTTGTATGATAAGTAGGGGAACTCCACAGGGTGGTGTTCTCTCCCCTCGTCTATGGCTCTTAGTCATGAAAAAAATTTTCGTCAAGCTCAGAAGTAGTGGTGTGAAAACTGTAGCGTATGCTGACGATCTGGTTTTATTGGTATCAGGTAAGTTTACCACTGTGATTAGTGAAATCACTGAATTAGCTCTGAAAAGAGTTAACAACTGGGCCACTAGTAGTGGACAAGGCGTTAATCAGAGTAAGACGGAACAGATGCTCTTTACTACCAGGACTTAAAAAACCTATATTCACCCTACCTCGACTTAACGGTCAAACTCTTTCCTTATATTCTAAAGCCAAATACCTTGGAGTTATTCTCGACCCCAAATTGAATTGGAAGGTAAATATTGATGAACGGGTTAAGAAAGCCTGTATAGCTTTCTATGCCTGCAGAAAGACTTTTGGTAAGAAGTGGGGCCTTCAGTCGAAGATGATTTTGTGGACGTACACTGCAGTGGTACGGCTGATTTTGTCTTACGGATCGATTGTTTGGTGGCCTGCACTTAGCAAGCAATATAACGTTGGAAAACTTAAAAGGGTTCAAGGAACGGCTAGCGTCGGCACTACAGGGGCTCTCAGATCATGCCCAACAGATGCCCTGAGCGTTATCCTGAACCTTTTACCACTCGACCTTCATATAAAATACCTAGCGGCATGCAGGGCTGTAAGACTTAAAGAATCTAACTGTTGGTTCTCCAAACCCTATGGTCATGGAAACATAACAAAATTGATTCTTCCGGATATTTTCTTATTGAACACCGACTACTGCGTACCTCCTCTTGGCCCAAGCGGAATTTCAAAGCCATTTTTCCCACCAGAGAGGATTGGAAAAATGATGTTGTCACAAAGGAATTCGATTCTATAATCTTCACTGATGAATCTAAGATGGAGTGAAATACTAGCAATCAAGGAGGCATGCAAGTTGCTCCAATCTAACCAAAGCCAATTCAGAAATATAGCTATCTGCTCAGATAGCCAGGCGGCCATTAAGGCCATTAAATCATCTACATCTACCTCAGTACTTGTCTAGCAATGTCGGGACGAACTGGCGAGTCTGAACATTGACCTCCAGGTCACTCTCATTTGGGTTCCAGGTCACAGTGACATAGAGGGTAATTAACAGGCTGACGCTTTAGCTCGGCAAGGCTCGGCCTTACATAGCTCACTAGCGAAAAACGTAAATATTCCTCTTGGTGCTATGAAGAGAAAAATCTTCTCGATTTTTCTCAATGAATCCAACCGTAGGTGGAGCAGTCTCACAAACTGTGTCATATCAAGAAAGATATGGCCTACTTACAACAACTCACGTTCCAACGATCTAATATGCAGACCCAGGCGCGACATAGCCAGGATCACAGCAATATGCACCGGGCACTGGCCCATAGGTGAACATGCAAAAAAGCTATAGGCATCCCCTACAACCCACACTGCCGTAGTTGTGGAGATCCACAAGAAAAAGAAACTGTGGTTCATTTTCTTTGCGATTGCCCCGCCTTAGCAAATTACAGGATGACTTCCTTTGGGAAAGCCTTCCTCGATGACCCCAGCGAACTTTCGGAGAAGAAAATCAAAGACCTGATTATCTTTCTGAATGCGACAAAATGGTTTTAGCAATGCTCCGCTAAAGTATATAAAAGCCATTTTCTTCCGTACTAAATCCTTATTAGGTTGACACGAGTTAATGGTATCAAAACGGCGCACCCCAGCGCTAATTGAGTGGCGGGCCCAGGGCTGGCGACTACCATCTCTACCTACCTACCTACCTATGATAAGATAAGTTCAAACTATGAAATCGTTTTTCTCTACCTATGAAATTCCTTACCCAAATTGAATCAGACCTTCTTTTTATGGAGGTTTCTTATACTCCATGTAATATCGAAGGACAAACAGACGTAAATGCCGATGGAAAAAAACCTTGATTTCCTTCTCTTTTCTACCTTAAATAAAACTAAGTAAAAATCAAAAGTATTTGCAACCTAATTAGCTTCATATAAAGTTGTGGTTTTTTGGTAGGTATACACTTATTTACGCATTACTAATTTTTGAAAAAATATAAACTACATCCATAACCAAAGTCCATTTTGTTTTGAGATTGCATATCAACATCAAGTTTTAGCCCTTATTCTCAAAAAATAACGCCGTGCAATCTAATCCTGAATCAAACCTCAAAGTAGATTTCTACATAGCTACATTATATCTAGCTCGAAAAATGCTCAAACTATAACTAAACAAAATTTACCTCTATCCAATTATTATTTGCTTACAAAAAAAAAACACACACATATACCTATACACACATATAAAAATTCAAAACTTATTTGAGTATAAAGTTTCAATTAAGTTTTATGTCGAAAACATGCTCCACGTCCGCCCACACAAGAGAGGTATAATAACTTTCCAAAACAGATGTTTCTCTGTAAAATAACCGTCAATTATTATTGAACACATTCGAAATACTAAACCTTGCCGCTAAAATCCCCAACATAATTCCCCGTCCTCCAGCCCAAAATCCAACATATCCCATATGCCAGCTTTGTGCGCACAATAAATTCCTGGACATAAAAAGGAAAACGAAAAACTGATGGCATAGACATAATTTCAAAATAATATTACTTCCATGAACTTCTCCATAACTGAATGAAAATTAAAAAAAAATCAAAAAAAAAACTAATAGAACCATCTACCTTCAAAAAAGGACCAAGACCAATACCAAGAACCAGAGCACCTCCCCTCCGATCAAAATAGGAATTAATGAACCAAATAATTTTAAAATTCCGGTACAATATTTCACAGAAATTTCATTATAAAACTGGCGAAATTATTGTGCGGTTATAGTGTACGGCCGACTGAGTATGGGAAGTGGGACGGGTGTACGGAAATATATTACGGGATCCTTTGCTCTGTATAACATTCCAGATTCTACGCCTCAGTCCCGGCCCGGCGACTAGCCAAGCAAATAATTTTCGTAATTGAATTTCCATCGTCCTTTTTCCTTTTGTAACGCAGCAGTATAGCATCCGAAGCAGCAGCAGCACCATCACCACCGCCAACATCAGGAGCAGGACCAAGAGCTACATCAGTAGCAGTCGTCCTATTGCCCATTGTTGGGGCTGGTTGTCGTTGTTGTTTTCCGAAACGGGATTTCAATTGAGGCAGAGATACAGTTTATGCCATTTCAACGTTTTCAAAATGTCGCACGAAGATTTCCTAAAATCGTTTTCCATTTTGCAAAAGCAATTCCTCTTCAGGTCTTTCGGTCCATTCTTGCAGAAAGGATTCAAGGATTCGGATTCAATTGATATCGGTTTAAAATGGGTAAAGACGTCAATATTCTAAAGGACGTCGGCGAATCGGAGAACTGTGCCGGTGGAAGGGGCTTTTACCCTGTGGTTGACAGGTAGTAGCCAATTGATGGTGAGGCACATTATGAGGACTCATTTCCGTTTCCACTTTCCTGGGTGGATGAGGACCGCACACCGGCAATACGATGAGATGACGACCAACACATTTTCATCGGTTTCAGACAACCGAAGACCTACGACCGAGGGCGACGACGACGACGCGACGGACGTCTTAAAAGCTATAAGACCAACCTTTCGAAAAAGGATTTCATCTCAGAAATTATGATGTTCTTAGGGATGTCATAAATGGGCTCGTACTTGTATTGTGTGCGTGTGTGTGTTTGTGGTTAAAGTGCTCATTTAGAAGAGTAAAATTAATATTAGTGGAAATTTACCATTTTAGTTATCCCTAAAAGCCGGCTGCGGTCGGTGGCGGGGGGTGGTGGAAGAGAACATAGATTCTGTGGGTTTGATGTCGACAAAGGATATTCCACGGAAGACTGAGAACACTAATTTGTTTGAAACTATTATGAAAGCACTCGTGTGCCTAGCCTAGTGAGAAATTCCAAGATTATGCGGATCGTTAGAGTGGAAATTAGTTTTGGAGATTTTCACTCCTCGCAAGTTCTACAAGTAGGTCTAACTAGGTAGGCTATAGGGTAAATAGACAGAGGGGCCTAATCGACAGACCGGCATCGTCATCATCGTCGAAACGAATTAATTGCGGTGTGGAATGGAAATGCAAATGCGAAATAATTTCTTTAGTCCTATACATGGAAAACATAGTAGTTTTAATGGTATCAGGCGGAAGAAATGAGCCTCTAACACGACTTAGTGGATTAAGCAATCCGGACTTTGCAGAAATATGGCGATAAAATTCTTGTATATATTGAGGGTGAGCTATCAACTCGTAGACTTCTTCTAATGACTGTATATTATGTAAATACGAAACAACATTCAAGTTAGAAATTTGAAGCTTGATTCGAAACACTATATAGGCCACTTATCTTTTGTTTTGTCAAAATAATACAGCTGAGAGATGGCAAGATAATTTCACTCAAGTAGAGCGAATAAGGTATTCCCAGAATAAAGCAATAAAATTTTAAAATAAACACATCTTACACACAGAAATGTTCAGATCAAGTCCATGTTTACAAAAGCCAATCTACAACAGTCTCACTTCCATCCAAGCTTCAGTTTATAGGTATCTTACTTGCTTATCACGACTACATGGCTGAACATAGGACTTATGACTCTTAAGCTATAGTTGTTATAAGTATTGTAGCCCAAGTTCCCACTTGTGTGTACCAGTTGAGCCGTGACCAGTGGCGTAGCGTAGGGGGGGCGGGGGTGCGGCCCGCCCCGGGCGGCAGATGTCGCCGGTGAAGTGTTTAGAGTAGAGATCATTAATGTTTCATGACAGAACGTTTGATAAGTCAACAAACAACAATGACGTACATTTGAAATTTGCCACCCTGCCTGTGAGTAAGGCTATAAAAGTGCATTCCGTTATTGTCGCGCGACTTACGAAACTAAAACTGAACGTTCCAAAACTCTCGCGAAACTGAAAGGGAGCGTTCCGTAGTTTCTGTTGCAAGCCGTGGAGCAATGGTTGTGTGCTCGCCTGTAAACCTCATGATTACAGGTTCGATCCCTGCCGTCGTCTATGTCGCTTTAATTCCATTAAAAAACCTTCTAAAAATTGTCATCAATAGGTTGCTGGTTTACTCATTACATGTCGTTCAGGCATAACACTAACAACATGTAATTGAGTCAAACTAGTATGCCCAACAAGGATGAACACGAATAAAATAATGTGAATTATAAGCGACATAGAAATAAGACACGGCATTTCTCCGCTTTAGCTCAGCCGCCATCCCTGGAGATAAAAATATCTGAGACAACCACCAACAGTCTCAGAACATCGTGCCACACATCTTTCCTATCCTTCTTTCTTTTCATTAACTTCACGCCCGCGCTGTGCTAAAACATTTAAAGGGTATAATCCTAATCCCTTGAGCGCGGGTAGATTATAAAAAAAAAAAAAAAAAAAAAAAGCCAAGAATTTTGATGATTTTTTTCTTTTTCGATTAATCATACGATTTTAAATTTAGTGAAATAACAAATATAAATTAAGATATTACATTTTGTATTATATGATTGATATTTTTACTTGCGATATACATAGGTACTATAGGGCAAGTTCTGCATTTGGAAAAAAAATCGAACTCGAGATTTTGATCAAAGTTGACATTACGATGATAGCGAAGACGAAAAAAGTGGGTCTGACAATTCCGTCTGTCTGTCTGTATGTCTGTATGTCTGTATGTCTGTATGTCTGTATGTCTGTATGTCTGTACCTCGAACTACAGCCTAAACTACCGGACGTATTTTCTTCAAACTCGGTAGTTAAGGGTCTTCGGTGATTCCCTAGAGGAAAAATTGAAATTTTTTTTTTAGCTCCAAAACTAAGGGTACCCCCCATACACCCGTAATGCAAAATCTTATTTATCTCGAAAACGGCTCTAACGATTTTGATAAAAAAAATTAAGTGTGATATTATAGACATGGACTATATTTTTAAGAAAAAAAAATTTGGGGGGAAATGTTATTAGGGGTACCTGTCATAGAACGGTTTTTTTGATTTTCGAATTTCTCACCAACAGCTCTAACGATTTTAACCAAAATTTTTATGCAGGAGCTGCTTTGCATTTAAAAAAATACAAACTAAAAATTTTTTCGAAAAAATAGTTTTTGGATTTTTAAAAAAATAATACAATTTTTTTTTTGAAAATTCAATATCTTGAAAACCGATACAAGATTAAATTTTTAAATTACGTTTTAAAATGTATTTTATTAAATACTAACAATTTGCATATCAATTTTTTTTATAAAAATTTTAAGGAAAATTTAGTACACAAAAAACATGTTTCAGTGTGTCTGTATGTCTGTACCTCGAACTACAGCCTAAACCCTTGGACCTATTTCTTTCAAACTCGGTAGTTAAGGGTCTTCGGTGATTCTCTAGAGGAGAAATTGAAATTTTTTTTTTAGCTCCAAAACTAAGGGTACCCCCCATACACCCGTAATGCAAAATCTTATTTATCTCGAAAACGGCTCTAACGATTTTGATAAAAAAAATTAAGTGTGATATTATAGACATGGACTATATTTTTTAGAAAAAAAAATTTGGGGGGAAATGTTATTAGGGGTACCTGTCATAGAACGGTTTTTTTGATTTTCGAATTTCTCACCAACAGCTCTAACGATTTTAACCAAAATTTTTATGCAGGAGCTGCTTTGCATTTAAAAAAATATAAACTAAAAATTTTTTCGAAAAAATAGTTTTTGGATTTTTAAAAAAATAATACAATTTTTTTTTTGAAAATTCAATATCTTGAAAACCGATACACGATTAAATTTTTAAATTACGTTTTAAAATGTATTTTATTAAATACTAACAATTTGCATATCAATTTTTTTTATAAAAATTTTAAGGAAAATTTAGTACACAAAAAACATGTTTCAGTGTGTCTGTATGTCTGTACCTCGAACTACAGCCTAAACCCTTGGACCTATTTCTTTCAAACTTGGTAGTTAAGGGCCTTCGGTGATTCCCTAGAGGAAAAATTGAAATTTTTTTTTTAGCTCCAAAACTAAGGGTACCCCCCATACACCCGTAATGCAAAATCTTATTTATCTCGAAAACGGCTCTAACGATTTTGATAAAAAAATTAAGTGTGATATTATGGACATGGACTACATTTTGGTCAAAAAAAAATTTTGGGGCAAAATGTTATTAGGGGTACCTGCCATAGACCCGTTTTTTTGATTTTCGACTTTCTCATTAACGGCTCTAAGGATTTTAACCCAAAATTTTTAGCAGGAGTCGCCTTAAGTTTAAAATAATATTGTTTATAAAAATATTCGAACAAATATTTATTGGGTTTTTTTAAAAAAAAAAAAAATTTTAAATCAATATCTTAAAAACCTATGAACAATTATTTTTTGAAATTATTTCCTAAAACCAATATTATTAAATACTTAAAATTCGCATCCCACATTTTTTTCTTGAAAAATTTTAGAGAAATTTCTTATATAAAAAATTTATTTAATAATAAAACGATTTTTTAAGGTTTATTTGCATAAATTCATACTTTTCCGGAAACCAGACGGCAATTTTATGCATTTGAACATTATTATCTCATTAAATCCATGTTTTATATTTATAAAATGTATCTTAAATTCCAAAGTACTTTTACATAAGAGCAAGTTCGTGCGATCCAGTCGTGCATTTTATTTGAATTAAAAAACAGTCTATTTTTTTTTAATAAATATCCCAAGAACGCCTCAGTAATTTTTCTCAGAAATTTAGTTTTTATTCGTACAATAATAAAACTTTTAAGTTGGCATACCTACCAACATTTTTTCTTAAAAATGTTTTAAAATTTTCTTATATAAAAGCTGATTTTTTGAGAAACCACTACAACGACGTTTAATTTTTGTTCTTGCATAAACTAATATTTGCTTGAATCACATGGCATCCTGTTTTTAGCTCGAACTACTAAAGGAGTTCTTTTAGTCATTGGAAACATTAATTTTATGGTAATGAACAATTTTTTCTGTAATAAATTTTATTTTTGAAATTCTTAGTCTTTTACATAAGGGCAAGTTCGTGCGATACAGTTATGCATTCCTTTTTTTTTAACTCTTCAGTGCCTTCAGCTAATCAGCGGCCGTGGTTTTCGGTGGTGTCATCATTCAGCTATACTCACCGCGATCTCCACTTTTTCTAAGTGTAGCGTAGACAAGGCTTTTAGACCAAACGAATATTTCTTCTCGCCTTTTGCTAGGATCAGGGCCGTATCCGAAATGATTATTTCTTCAAAGAGTACCACAGATAAACTTCTTAACGCGAACGAAGCCCCGACTTTTTCCCCAGTATCTTGCTGGGGGCATAATTGAACCATAAACCCTTATACTAAGGTATCATGTTATTTTATTTTAAGAATATTCATTGGTTAATTATACGAAATTCCTTGTTGAGTAAATAATAATAAGAAGTTTTATGCTCTTTTTGAGATAAATCCTAGACACCGACGAGCCTACCTTGGGCTTTAATAAAAAAGCAATACATCAAAATTCACTGAAACTGATTCAAAATTAAGAACAAATTAAATGAAAGTCAATTTGTTTTACAAAAATATATTTAATTCGCATGGTGAATGCAGTATTAAAAAACTTCTCAATTGTGCATTACCAAAAATCTGAGTCGCGTCCCGAGGTGTAATCAGTTACCCCGAATGACTGTATGGTGCTATATTACATACAGTGCAGTTCACATGATTAGACGCACCATTGTTCTCTCAACAAATTGTAGTTTTTCTTTTTCTTTTTCTTCATGAACTACCAAGCAATTGCATTCATTTGAAAGGTTATTAAATTCTCTGGGAAAAAAACTTAAATTCAATATTAGTTAGAGACACTTAACGGTTGTTTTGATCTCTTTCTTCGCAGTAGTGCTAAAAAAGCTCAAATAAATCGGTTCACTTGATTAGACGCACGAATTAATTCAGTTAGTTTCTTAATGCTGGGTAATACAAATTAAATTTGGTTAATGAGTGTACGTTATTAAAGCTTTTCCGAGTGCTTAAAGTGAAAATGGGTAAAAAGAAAATGTTAACGGCGGCGGAAATAGCAAAAATTGAGGCCTACCTCTCAGAAGGGTATTCTATGCCGAAAATTGCAAAACAAATAGGACGAAATGATAAATCTGTTCGAAATGTTTTATCAAATCCTGCCACCTACGGAAAAAACAACAAAGGAAGGACAAAAACACCCTTTACACCACACGAGAAGCGAAAAATTATAAGAATTGCCTCAAATTTAACTAACTCCTCGATTAAAATCAAGCAATTAGCGGGGGTTAGTGCAAGCAAATCAACTGTTCTTCGAGCTTTTTTGAGTATTCAACACTTGAAATTCAAAAAGCTAAAAAAAAAAAGAACTTAACGCTCGCTGCAAGAAAAGAACAGCGGTTGGATTTCGCGCATCTTCACATGAGATGGTATGCGCAGGTTGGAAGTGTTTTAAATTGAAGAAATGTGGTGTTTTCTGATAAGAAAAAGTTCAACCTCGATGGTCCTCATGGGTATAAGTTTTATTTCTATGACATCCGAATGCTTTTTGAACCGAAATAATTTCAAGAAAGGAGAAGTATGGGTTTGGGGTGCCACTTCGTACTACCGCGCCTTTGAGTTGGTTTTGTGCTTCACAAAATGACAGAAATTTCTTATAAAGCTCTTATGCAAACAGCTTTTCCAGCCATAAGAGAGCTTTTTGGACCTATCCAGTAGATTTGACAACTAGACAATGCTCCTATCCACAACGCGCACGTTATAAAAGCATTTATCCCCAGTGAAAATGTGGAATTTTTGCAGTGGCCACCATAATCACTTGATCTAAACATCATTGAAAACCTTTCGGGATGGCTGACCCATCAAATTTATGAAAAAGGTAAGCAGTATGAAAGCTGTGAGGAGATTATTGCCGCAATTAAAGAAGCCTTGTCTAAGATTTCATTAGATTATTAAGAAAATTGTATGAAACTCTTAGAAGTAGAATTTTTGATGTAATTTCAAATCGTAGAGGTTGTACAAAGTATTGAAATTGTGAAAAATAACTTCAATAACAATAAAAAAGTAAATAGAAAATGTTAAAAATTGATCAACCTCTTTTTTTTAACTTTTAACAGGTGCGTCTAATCAAGTGAACCGATTTATTTGAGCTTTTTTTGCACTACTGCAAAGAAAGAGATCAAAACAACCGTTAAGTGTCTCTCACTCATCTTGAATTAAGGTTTTTTTCCCAGAGAATTTAATAACCTTTTAAATGAATGCAATTCTTTCGTAGTTCATGAAGAAAAACAAAAAGAAAACTGCAATTTATTGAGAGAACAATAGTGCGTCTAATCATGTGAACCGCACTGTATGTATATCTTCCATGAGACCACTGACTTACTTTGAATCAAATACACCTTATATACTATCTACCACATAATTTCAACCCAAATCGAATCTGGATTCAGCAAGCTTTTGAAAACCGAAAAATTCTTCAACATTTTTCATTTTAAATAAACTAATTTAATTCTGTGGTTGGTGGTATATTTTTTTTTTTAATGTTGCTTACCTGATTCCAGCATTCATACACAACCCATTTCCCACAGCTAATACTCATGAAATAAAAAATAACTTAAAACCAAAAAGGAAAAAAGCAACTCTTTCAAACCGCACTAAAAGTGTTTTGCGTTTTTGATTCACAGAATGGTTTATGGTTCATCATTTCAATTGCACATTCAGGGCCCTCATTCAGTTAATATTTTCATATTTTTTTCTACTTTAATGCCCTGCACACGATTGTAGATTTTTTTTTTTTTTTGCAGAATACCCACTGATCCAGGTAAAATTTTTTAAATAAAGTTATAGAAAACAAAATTTAAAAACATATGTACATAGTTAGGGTGACCATTTCTACTTTTTGTATTAAGAAGAGAGATTTTTGTTAAGTCGCTTTCATCTCTATTTGTCTGTTCGATAGAAATTTTACAATCCATGTTTATCATTTTTGCTTGTTTGATGTGGGAATACATTATGTAAGTAGTAGGGCAAGTTATGTATTCATAATAAAACCTTATTAGAGACAAAAGGAAAGTCAATTCCGCTGGACTCCGGCCTAAGCGACTCACCTGATTTTCTTTAAGCTTAATAAATAGTATTTTTTAAAAAAGGTTAAAATTAATACAATGTTTTTTTCGAAATTTTGAAGGGTTTTTCAATAAGTACCAGTAGATAGTGATATGCAATAAGACAAGCTGTGTGTGAGGTATTAACAATTTTTTTTTATTTAAAAGGTCTATGTATATGAAATTGTTAAAATGTCTGCCTCGTCTTCTTATGGGGGCACGGATCCAAGTGACCCAATTTTCAATGACTCTTCCGCATAACACCGGCTGGATTTGAGCGATGGTCTGTGTAATGTTGACTTTAAGGTCAATTGTAGATTATTCGCATATGCCTGCGACTTTAGGAAACCCCACAAGCGGTGTCAAATCGCATAACCTTGGTGGCCAATTCACGTTACCTCTACGAAAGATAACCTTACTTTCAATTCGTTCATGCAGAATGTCAAACATGGCGTCCAATGTGTGGCACGTAGAGCCGCCATACCATCCTGTTGAAACCATATGTCGTTTAGATAGGTATGTATTGTTCAATTTGGGCGATAAGAAATTGGTTATCATCATTCTGTAGCGCTTGCCATTGACGGTGACCGCCTCACTAACGTCGTTTTCCAAAAATTACGGACCTATGACGCCAGGGGCCCAAAATCCACACCAAACGGAAACTTTTCGAGGATGAATTTTACCACCTAGTGAACCTCATGTGGGTTGGTGTTATCAAAGGGCATGGTAGTGCCCAGCCAAGTTCTGGCACTACACCCTTTTTACAGGAACAAACTCAGACGATTTTTGACCCCAACCTATCTTCAGTACCAATGAAGTCAGAAACTTAAAATTCCGAATATTTGTTAAGCTAGTCAGGCACAGGCACCTCACCGAATTTCAATTTTCTAGCATAAGTGGTTCCTGAGATATAAGGCCTCAAAAATCACAAAAACCGTAACTGACTGACTCACTGACAGATCATCAAAATTATGGAGCACTTCCCGACACCGTAGAATCTTGTAATTTTGCACAACGGTAAGTCTTGTCATGCAAGCAGAGGAAAAAATTTGAAGTTTTCCATTCAGAGGGCGTGGTATCCACCCACTTTCTCCGAATTGGTGTTGGTTGAATGGAGGACTTCCGACTGCTGTAAAACGATGAAATTTGGTAAAGTGGCAGGGCTAAAATTGCATACAAAGAAAAAATATAAAATTTGAAGTTTTCTATTCAGGGGGCGTGGTATTCGCCCACTTTCTGAGAAAAAGTTTAATTTATATGGAGCACTTCCGATTGCTGATGAAATTTAATTTAATACATGCATCTTGAAAATTCATGACTTTTCTTAGAACTAGAGTGCTCGATTTTAAATTTTGTTATTTAATGATTACTGACTAAAATTTGATGGGCTTACTTGGCAATTTTTTTGTATGCCAAATTCGAAAGGTTTTAAAAATTTAACCAGTGAACCCATTAAATTTTAGTCAGTAATCATTATATAATAAAAATTTTCTATTACATTGTAGCTGTTTCAATATTATTCTACTTTAAATATTCGGTATTAAACCTTCATGAAGTAAGAACTTGGCGTACTTTTAGATCTTAGTACTTTTCACGGCTGACTTGTTACACAAAGGTTTTTGTATAGAAGAACTTGGCTCTTTTTTCAACATTTATGTTTTTGATCTGATCCCATTTACGGAAAACTTTTCTTCTTAACACAGCCATACATCCAAAAATGCGCCTCTTAACTAAAGATGATTTTTCGGCCAAATTTGGGCTCCGAAGCCAAGTCAGCGATCTTGTACAGGTGTGGACCTTAGTCCGGACGCAAAATTTGCTAAGATTGTGGTTAACCAAAGTAAAACTAAACTGATGCTATTTACTACCAAAACCAAGACACACACCTTAGCTCTACCAGGATTCAACGTCCAAACACTTGTTGACTTGTTCTCTTTGTGCAAGATATATAGGTGTTATTCTAAGTTGAACTGGAAACTGAATATTGAAAGGAATGTTTGAGACTCTTTGGTAAAAAGTGGGGTCCTCAATCTACGATGATTTTGTGGACATATACAGCCGTGGTACAACCGATCCGCAGTTATGGTTCAATTGTATTGTACCCGCGCTTACCAAAGCATATAAAAACGATAAACTGAAGAAATTACAAATAAATACTAGTGTTGGAACTACAGGGGCTCTAAGGTTTTGCCCAGCTGATGCTTTGAGCGTTTTCTGTACCTGTACCTTTGATCACTTGATTTATACATTAAGAATCTAGTTTCTTGCAGCACATTGTGACTAAATAAATTGAACTCTTGCATTGCCATAAGGGCCACAACAATATTATAGTTGATTTCAACAGAGATTTTGTCCACTCCCACTAACTACTGCACCCTTAAAATAGGGACCAGTAAAGGTTTTAATGTTATGTTCCTATGAAGAAAAAACTGCGATGATTACTTCGTGACGAAAGACTTCGGCACAACTATCTTTACTGATGGCGCAAAAATGACGTGTGGTTTGGATTCAGGAATATTTTCTAAGACTCTAAATAAATCAAGGTCATTTAAGCTACGCGATTTTTCTAATGTTTTTCAAGCTGAATTACTCTTTCTCCAAATTGGCCCAGCAATGCCGGAATGAACTTGCGGGCCTATCGCCTATGTGAATATTTATCTCAGTATCAGTCTTATCTGGGTTCCGGATCATAGTGGCATTGAAGAAAAATGAACGGGCTCAATTGCGGAAAGAGTCAATACTCCGTCGGGGGAGTTATGAAAGGCAATATTCTCTGAATTTTTCTTAACATATCAAACGTCAAGTGAAACAGTTTAACTAATTGGATTAAATTTAGGAAGATTTGGCACATCTATAATAAATTCCGAACACTTGATCTGATATGCAGTGCAGACCCAAGACATATAGCCAGGATCGTTGCTAACCGAAGAAGACACTGGCAAATAGGATATATGTACACTGAAGCTAGGCATTGAACTCACTGTCGTAGCTGAGAGTAGGGGTGTCGTTTCCACTATGGAAGGTCTGGACACTTCCATATCTGCAACCTTAACAGGTATGGAATTCCAGACTTAAGAATATGAACAAAAAAAACCCAACTACCTCTCCCCAAAGCTGTTAACCCCACAAACCCGGGGTGCAGTTAGGCCAAGCTCTCCGAGACGATGCCATAAGAAATCCAAGCAGCTCTCCCCAAAGCTGCTAACCCCACAAACCCGGGGCGCAGCGAGGCCCAGCTCTCGGAGACGATGCGTAAAAACTCCAAGCAGCTCTTTCAAAAACCCCACAAAGCCGGGGCACAGCGAGGCCAAGCTCCGTTTGTGGGGTTAATAGCTTGGCCTCCGGGTTTTATGGGGTATCGGGTTCAAAAATTCTATACATCCGGTTTTAATAAAACGGCAGCCCTGGCTGAGAGGATCAACTGGAAAAAGGAAACAATCGTTTATTTCCTCTATCATCTTCTGGCCAAATTTATAGCACAATCACTACGAAAGGCATTTTTTGATGATATTGACGAACTTTCGGTAATGAAGATCAAAGTCTTGATCTCTTTTCTCAACGCGACGAAATGGCTCTAGGACGAACTTCTGTTACCTCTCAATCGTGCATGCCGTTTGACTCCTTAGATCCCTTGCTGGCGGACTGAGGGCTTTGAAGAAGGCTTAAGGTGCGGAGAGCCGGATGATCAGTTAATCGGACTGGCTATTGTTTCAGTACCAGTCAACAAGCTGCCTAGCTTGGAACCGTGTCGGATAAGTACAGCGGTCCGGTGGAGTGAGTGACCCAAATTGATTATGCAAAAGCAAAAATAAACATTAAAACCTCTTTCATCTTTTTGAATTCAATACAAATTGGATGATTCAGTGAGAATGTCCATTATTTCCCATATCAATTCTATCCACAGATTCACACGAGATATGGTATCAAAATGGCGCACTTAAGCGCTAATTGGGCCACAGAGCTAGACTGCTAGTGGTCGCCATTTCTACCAACCTGCGAAAGAACGATTTCTTGTGCACGGAAATTGACTCGGATTCTGCTGTGGCTGATTTTCGGAGAGAAATTTACGAGGTAAAATCAAGTTGTATCTGCTTACAAGTCTTTATATTCTTCACTTTTGATGGCTAAGATGCACGGTTGCACGTGTGGGTTAATTATCTTTTTCATAAATTTAATTCAGGAATTTAATATTATGTAACTACGTGTTTATATATCTATATGTATGTATATACTTTTTTAATATTCAGACAATTAACAATACCTTAAGTTCGAGGAATTGTAACTTCCATGAGTACCACTAAATATTTTAATTAGGTGATAGTGGTTGGAAATCCACGCACTAATGAGGACATCAAGAGATACTTAGGTACCATAATTTAAAATTATATTTTTTATTTTAAAACACATTTTCGGTTGTTTTTGTAGGAATCAGTCCGAAATGCACACCTCTTGTTTTCATAGTATTTCAGAAGGATGGTCACCATGTAATTAGGTAATAGTTGAACGAACATGAAATAATAACTTATTTTTTTCGTACACAGCTTTTCATATAGCTACATGTAATATAGTATTTCAATTTTGTATGCAAAAAAAAAAACAGGTAAGCCTTCATTCAGAAATGTTACTTGCTCTGCTCCAAGTAAAGGATATGAAAATTGGATAGGATGATAGTAACTGAACAAACGTTATATCATCGTAAATTCGTGTTGCATCCAATGAATGGAAATTGCCTCACTCCGCTTGTTGACCGAGCTCGGTTATTCGTGGATAGGAAACCACATTTTTCTTATTTGATTTTGGTTAGTGTACATGTGCAGAGTTACAATATATACAGGTAATGTAGCTTAGCTGTACAGTACACCGAACGTTCTCACACCATCCATCCATCCATCCATCAGTCAGATTTGATTTTTTGTTTTCGTTCTTGGTATTTGCTCTCGTCTTCTTTTAGTTCATTCGCACCCAATGCAGTGAATCGAGTAATTTTTGAGGCAAGGAAAGCTGAAGGAAATTAAGTGTAAGAATGGGTCTTCATAAAGTGCTCTTTCTATTACTTATATATGCCATAGGACAATAGTATTGGTTTCGTATAAGACTCCGATTTTTTTTTTAATCGTTAACTTATTTTGATCAAGTTTTTATGCTTAAGTTCCTTAAAAGTTATAGTATTTAAAAAAGTGTAGTGTAGGTATGTAGTTAATTTTCAGTTTTTTTCGATTACAAGAAATGAAAATTTTTGAAACTCTGCAATTGACAGCTTTTCAATTCTATCTCTAAATACAAATCTTGAGAAATGGTTTTTAAAAATCTTATTTTCTCGACTTTTTTTTCTGTTTAACACAATTTGTACGATCTATAATGAAATAAAACGGCAGCATCTAGCCAGTGGGGTAGATAGGGGGGATCAGGGGGATATATCCCCCCCCCCATCGGGATCGATAATTGTTCAACATAACCAGTCATGAACCAAATAAGTTAAAGAAACGCACTCTGAAATTTTTTTTCTACGTCTCTCACCAAATGATAATAGGTAAACGTGCAAGAAAAAGAGCTTACATCCAGCTTTCCATCACATAGCACAAAAGCCCA
This sequence comes from Chrysotoxum bicinctum, assembly GCA_911387755.1. Lineage (NCBI taxonomy): Eukaryota > Metazoa > Arthropoda > Insecta > Diptera > Syrphidae > Chrysotoxum > Chrysotoxum bicinctum. Next base: position 88,675,405 of record OU426987.1, read on the forward strand.
CACCGACACAAATAAAATGCGCGACTGGGTCGCACGAACTTGCTCTTATGTAACAGACTAGGAATTTTAAAAACGAATGTTATTAGAGAAAACTGTTCATAAGGATCAAATTATTTTTTAAATTCTTTTAGTAGCAAGAGACAAAAACATAATGCTATCCAAATATAAATTTATGCAAGAACAAAAATTATAAGTCGTTGTAGTGGTTTCTTAAAAAAAAAGCTTTTATGTACAAACTTTTTAAAAGCTTTTTAAGAAAAAATTTTGGTACGCAAATTTAAAGTTTATATTATTGTTCGAATAAAAATAAAATTTACAAAAAAAAAAAATATTGAGTCGTTTCTGAGATATCGAATTTTCAAAAAAAAAAAACAAAAAATAGATTTTTTTTTTCAAAAATTCAAAAAATATTTATTTTAAAGTTTTGAAATGCAATGTGTTTTAGACTTTTTAGAAGCTTCTCTATAAAAATGTTCATTAAGATCCGTTATGCAGATAATGAGACGTTCAAAATTCGAAAAAATGGTTCTATGGTAGGTACAAGCTGTAATATCTGAATTTCAATTTTTTTTTTATTAAATTAAAGATCGTAAAAATTATTTGAAAGAAAAAAAACTTTATCAAAATTCTAGGCGAGAAAAATACGACTTTTGAAAACCATTTTTTTTAATTTTTTAGCATTTGTATGGTAGGTACCTTTATTTTTAGGTAAAATAATTTTTTTTTCTCACATCTTGTAGATTATATTGAGAAACTTTTATTTATCAAGTTAAAAAAAAAGCAAGGGGTTTTCGAAATATTGAGTTTTGAAAAAAAAAATTTTAAGTTTTTTTTAAAAAATCCAAAAAAAATTTTTTTGAAAATTTGAGTAGACAATTCTATTCAGGATTTCGGGAAGCCTTAGCAAAAAAAAAATGATCAAAATCGGTTGTACCGTTTTTAAGAAAACCAAAAACAAAAAAAATGGTTCCATCGGGGGTACCTTCAATAACCATTTTTCTGAAAAATTTGTTCAACAAATACCTAGCTTTAATTAAATGAAATTTTTTTGTGTTTTTATTTTTAAAATCTGTCGAACAGTTTTTGAGAAAAAAAAAATTTTATAAAATTTGGAAAAAAAATTCGTATGGCAGGTACCGTTATTTTTGGTCTTAAAAAATCAAATCAAAAAATATCCGGGGGGAAAAAATTAAAACCCATATATACCAAGTTTGAAGAAAATCGGCCGAGCCGTTTAGCTGCAATCGAACGGACAGACAGACAGACAGACAGTCTGTCTATACAATCAGACAGACAGACAGAATTGCGAGACCCACTTTTTTAGTCTTTGCTATCATCGTAATGTCAACTTTGATCAAAATCTCGAGTTCGATTTTTTTTCCGAATGCATAACTTGCCTTATAACGGGTGATTTTTTTGAGGTTAGGATTTTCATGCATTAGTATTTGACAGATCACGCGGGATTTCAGACATGGTGTCAAAGAGAAAGATGCTCAGTATGCTTTGACATTTCATCATGAATAGCCGAACGATCTGCCACAACGTCGAATTTTCAGTGAATGGGCCCTAGAAAAGTTGGCAGAAAATCCGCTTTTTTATCGACAAATTTTGTTCAGCGATGAGGCTCATTTCTGGTTGAATGGCTACGTAAATAAGCAAAATTGCCGCATTTGGAGTGAAGAGCAACCAGAAGCCGTTCAAGAACTGCCCATGCATCCCGAAAAATGCACTGTTTGGTGTGGTTTGTACGCTGGTGGAATCATTGGACCGTATTTTTTCAAAGATGCTGTTGGACGCAACGTTACGGTGAATGGCGATCGCTATCGTTCAATGCTAACAAACTTTTTGTTGCCAAAAATGGAAGAACTGAACTTGGTTGACATGTGGTTTCAACAAGATGGCGCTACATGCCACACAGCTCGCGATTCTATGGCCATTTTGAGGGAAAACTTCGGAGAACAATTCATCTCAAGGAATGGACCGGTAAGTTGGCCACCAAGATCATGCGATTTGACGCCTTTAGACTATTTTTTGTGGGGCTACGTCAAGTCTAAAGTCTTCACAAATAAGCCAGCAACTATTCCAGCTTTGGAAGACAACATTTCCGAAGAAATTCGGGCTATTCCGGCCGAAATGCTCGAAAAAGTTACCCAAAATTGGACTTTCCGAATGGACCACCTAAGACGCAGCCGCGGTCAACATTTAAATGAAATTATCTTCAAAAAATAAATGTCATGGACCAATCTAACGTTTCAAATAAAGAATCGATGAGATTTTGCAAATTTTATGCGTTTTTTTTTTAAAAAAAGTTCTCAAGCTCTTAAAAAATCATTAGTACCTATAAGTCGCAAGTAAAAATGGAAATTATTTAGATTTCTTCGCACCGTGTAGCACATTGTTATAGGCTTTTCACACCGAATTAAAATCTCGAATTTCAGCAACAAGATTGCGAAATCTCGTTGAAGCGTTCGCATTCGCACTGAACCGAATCAGGATTTCGTTTGACTTTCTTTCATCTTGCCAATTATTTATAATTTCTTGTTTATATGAACAAAAACTGAATCCTGATAATTAAAAATTCTTGATAGTAAAAGTGAGGAATTTTTGTAAGGTTCTTGTAGCCCACACTATATAATAATGCAATTGTAAAGATATTTTTGTATACTCAATACTCGTAATAATGTGTACTATAAAGTTACAGATTTCTTTATATGTATAAATGTGCTAAGATTTTCATATACCTAATGAAGCCATATCCTTTCTCAACTTTTCAATCGTCCGAAGAAAAAAATTTTATTACTCTTTGTTAAAATGTCGTCGAGTTGTAGAAAACTGTTTCGGATATTTAAAATAAAAGCAAGATTTCGGAAAAGGCCTTCACAACTATATTGACAACACGTCTTTAATTTTAAAAGCATGTTGTGTTCTACAAAATTTAATGCAAATAATGATCACATAAACACTCAATGATATTGTTGTTATTGCTAACAAACAATTTGGAATGAGAACATCCAGAACATACAACGTATATAAATATAATGTGACTTTAATTCAACACAGCAACAAACATACGAAATGCTATTAGTATCCATTTAGGTAAACAAAAACAGATATTTTTATTTTTTTTTTCATTTATTTAAATATTTCAATACACCTCTATGAAATTCCTTAGCTGATTCAATATATTCTTTTAGAATGTTGTTATTGTCGGCATCCATTTCATTTAGTTTTTCTACTATTACTTTAAGCCGCTCGTCAATGATTTAAATTTCATCAACAATGGACATTCCTTCAAAAGCTGCAACTATTTCTTTATACATTTGTCCATTTTTCCTGCTTCCTCGGATATAACTTACCTTCTATCCTTCTCTCCCCACAATTCAAAGAGAGAATTCTTTATCTGCCTTGTATCTGCCTTTTCACTTGCTGACAAGGCAAAACATTTCGATAGGTTTGTTTATTTTGACAATCTTGTGTTCGAAAGTAGATTTTGAGGAGATTTTGTCGGAATCTAGTAGATTTGGAAATCTGAAAATGTATGTGAAATCTAGTAGATTTGGATGAGATTTTGAGAATTTTGCTCGAAATCTAGATTTTGATTAGGTGTGAATAGCGTATTAAATTGGTGTAAGAAACCACCCCAAACACGCAGCACACTCATCCACACAAACACAAATGTTCGCACAACTGCGGTGTAGTTAACGCGAATCCTAACGGTAACTATAACTCACACTCATTCATTTTGACCAGAAAGCAAAATGCGCTATTACCCATTACATAAAGCATGCCTTACATAAGTGGCAGATTGACTGTCATTCGTCGTAATTTTGCGGGTTATTTGTGCGAAGTCAAACCAATTTTGCTGAAAAAAATTTTCAAATGTATGTCTCCTTAAGCTTTTCTTCTTACGCACACAAGGCACAGTAGGAATAGAAATAAGAAAAACATGACAAACGTATACGACTACGAGATGCATGATTTTGAGTGTGAATGTACATATCGATACCTTCCCGCAAGAATGCATTAAGCGACATTTTTAAAATTGTTCACCAAACGAAAAAAACGTCTCATTTAGCTATTTTTGTGTGTATTTTATTGGACGAAACTAATTTAAAAATGTCGCTGAATACATTCTTGCGGGAAGGTATCGATATTATGAATGATGATACTAATCAGAATCATTAATGTACTGTATTTAACTGCAAGCGGTCGAAATATTATAACTACTGTGTACGTGAAGTGATAAGTTTTAGTGATTAAAGTTGCATTTTAGTTCAAAATGAAGAGATCTTTAGTGCCAATTAAGCCAACATCATCTGCTTAAACGGTTTCAAAAATACCTCGTTCCGATGTAGTGAGCATTGAGAATAAAAACAATGAAAGTTCCACAAGTGACAAACATTTTGAACAATGTCTTCCTAGTGAAATCGAAAAAAAAATGAGCGAACTAGATCCATTCCCCCCCCCCCCATAGCGAAAAGCTATCTACGCTATGCTGACCAAATATCCTTACAGCTTGCGATAAACCCTACTACTGATGAGATGAGTCCAGAATCCCACCGGCAGCAATGCCAACAAGCCATAAGGATGCTGCAGAAGTGGTGCTAGGATTCTAAGAGCCGCCTCCGAGGAAACCCTTGGTTTGATTCCAAATGTGTCCAGGCAAACAAAGCTAAAACTGAGGGTTACATCAGGATGTGGCAGCAAAGGAGGACACAGGCTTCCCGTCAGCTCTACGTTGACAGGAGACTGGATGGTAATGGCTTGTTTAGAGAAAAGAAAAAAGGATCATGAGCAACGTGAGGTCGAGAAGATAGAGAAATGCTTTAGCAGAAAACAGGTGCGGAACTTCTACATGCAAAGAGTCAAAAAACAACAGTATTCACTTGCCGTCATGGAGCCTGCAAAGATAAGGAAGGAAACACTATAGTGAAATAGTAGTCGGTGTAAACAATCTGGAGAGATCACTTCAACCAACTGCTTAATGGTAATGAAGGTCAAGATTTCGTCAACGAGCAGCCCCGTCAAGTTTAATTGTTTGATGATCTGGAGTTTCACCCACTGATCTAAATGTGATCATGGTAACCATCACCAAGCTAAAATCTAACAAAGCAGCCGGTGACGATGGTCTATAGGAGGAGTTTTTCAAGCTCCGAGTGGAACCTTAATAACATCTGCCCGATCCATAAAAAAATTTAACTCCTTCTTTGACAAACTACAAAGCCATTACTTGCTTAAACATCGCCAATAAGATCCTGTCTAGCGTTGTATGTGAACCAATTTACTGCCGACATGATTGGCTCTTATCAGTGTGGTTTCAGACCTGGAAAGTCTAACATCGACCACTTCTTCAGATTGCGCCAAATCCTGGAGAGGATTCAAGAATTTAATAGCGATACACACCACTATTTCATTGATTCAAAGCAGCTTATGGCAGTAGGTGTGTTTTATTCACTGTTGCATATCTAGCGCAGCAAAATTTCCCTCGTCAAACAACAACAATTTGATTGCTGGCGAAAAAGAAGCCAGTAAAAAAATGGCAGCTGTGCTGGTGATAGAACATTAAATTATTGAAATGAAGATGGCGCTTTGCAGTCAATTTTAGAATTGTTTTGTTTCGCGAATGTTGGCAATTGCTAATATTTGAAAGTTAAATGAAATTTTACATTTGAATTTGGCATTAGGAATTTGGCAATGGAGAAAATGTAGCACCTCTCACGAACGTGAGTTTGAAATCACTCACGAGAATGTTGTGGAAGACATATTTTCAGCGGGCTTTGTAAGTCTCAACAAATTAATGATACCAATAAAATAAAGAATCATCGGAGCACTGATGTCAAGATTTGAGCTTTCTCCACTGCTAGAAGAGAAGATGACTCTAAAAATACTATGCAGGACCAAAATAAAAAAAAATATTTTTTTAAGAAAACAATGAAATGCATATAATCTTTTACCTGTATTGTTTCTCTGTTCATTTTATTTGCTTTATTTTATTTTAATTCCATTAAAAACCTTCTAAAATTGTCATCAATGGGTTGCTGGTTTACTCATTACATGTTGTTCAGGCATAACACTAACAACATGTAATTGAGTTAAACTAGTATACCCAACAAGGATGAACACGAATAAAATAATGTGAATCATAAGCGACATAAAAATAAGACACGGCATTCTCCGCTTTAGTTCAGCCGCCGTCCCTGGAGATAAAATAGCTGAGACAACAACCTTCAGTCTCAGAACATCGTGCCACACATCTTTCCTATCCTTCTTTCTCTTCCTTAACTTCACGCCCGCGCTGTGTTCAAACATATAAAGGGTAATCAGAATCCCTTGAGCGCGTGTAAATTATAAAAAAAAAAAAAAAAAAAAATTCAATTCAATAATTCGTTTGCTTACTTCACTTCTTGTTTCCCAAAAGCATACATGTTTTGAAATCAGATTTTGACATTTTCTATAATAATGGCCAACATTGAAATATAAATATATTGACATATGGAGTGAGTTTGTTCGTTTTATTCGCACTTGAATGCTGCGCTGGCTATACAGCAATGAATAAAACACAACTAGTGTGGTCTCTGATCCAGAAGTATGTACCCTCTCATAGACGGATGAAAGCTCGGTGTCTTCGAGAGAAAGGTACTCCACTTGATATATGGGCCGGTATGTGTGGATAGCCATAATAAGACCTGGCTAATACGATATAATCTCGAATTATACGAGCTGTACAGCGACTTTCAACTGATCAAGAAACTACGTGCTCAACGGCTAAGATGGCTAGGGCATGTAGAGCGCATGAACATCGACGCTCCAGCCCGTAATGCCTGTGACACACATCTAGTATAGACACCATAGTATACGAATGAACCACGTGTCTGTCAGCGTATACTACGGTAATACCAGGTGGCGTATTGCCAAACTGTATATCAGCACAGATCTCCTTAGTCTGTGCTCAGCCATTTTCTGCTCACGGAATTTAAAAGTATTGTAGAGCAAACTGTATGCTACCACAGAGCGCTCTGTGGTCACATGCAGTTTGCTTGTAAAATATTAAAAAAGCTGAAGCAAACTATATACTATTTCAGATCGAGAAAAGTACCTGTGATTACAGAGCCATCGTTCACGTTGGTGTGGTTATTGTGTGTGGTGTGTGGTGCCGTGATATAAGGCCAAGTGACAAAGGCCAAATTTGTTTGTGACTTAAGGCCAAACATAAAATGTTTTGTCTTGAGCAAGAGTACTTTGGGTGGCCCGCTTCGCGGGTTTTCAGGATTTTAACTCCCTTTTCGGGGCTCACACCCGCTCACGCAACTCCGTTGCTCCGCTTAGGGTATGTTCAGTCGCCAGGCAGGCGCCTGGAGCAACAGTTTTCCTGAGCAGCAGTACATAACTGTTAGTTGTTTACTCCAATTAATGTAAAATACAAAACTGTTGCTACAGGCGCCTGCCTGGCGACTGAACATACCCTAAGCGGAGCAACGAAATTGCGTGAGCGGGTGTGAGCCCCGAAAAGGGAGTTAAAATCCTGAAAACCCGCGAAGCGGGCCACCCAAGGTACTGTTGCTCAAGACAAATTTGGCCTTTTGTCACTTGGCCTTATGTCACGGCACCACACACCACAGACCACACAAATTAACCACACCAACGTGAACGATGGCTCTGTAATCACAGGTACTTTGCTCTTAGTTTCCTGAGCAAAATGTATACCAACACAGAAAAATCTGCTTTTGATCTGACACAGTATATAGTATGCTCTTAATTTGAATGAGCATTCTGTAGTCTATTATAGAGCGTCGGAGCTCTGTACTGATATACAGTTTGGCAATACGCTACCAGGTGAGCAAAATAGTATGAGCGTGGTTGGTATCTATACTAGTGTTTTTTTGCGTAGTATAGTCTTCTCCTTAGTGAAAACAGCTCCATTTTTCTCAAAAGAATAATAGATTTACTAAAACTCAGTGTCATATTGATGGTTATTATGAGTTTTTTAATATTTTCTAATTTGTAATTTCAAAATCGAAACGAATTTCATAAACGGAAAGTTCTTGACAGTGACCGAATCGCCAAGATTTTGAATATTTGGAGCGAATATATTGACGGTTTAAGCGGAAATTTATTGTTATTTAAAGTGATTAAGCCGAAAAGATCCATACAAATCTTAAATATGTATCTTCATTTGAAAGATTGAAAATTTGTGTTTGCCAGAATATGACTGGCTGTCAAACTATACTACGTTCTGTAGTGTGTCACGTAGCATGGTATTGAGAGTACTATGGTATTCATACCATGGTATCTATACCAGATGTGTGTCAGGGGCATAAGGATCACATTAATTTTTACTTGCGACTTATAGGTATGTATGTACTATAAGGCAAGTTATGCATTCGTAAAAAAAATCTAACTCGAGATTTTGATCAAAGTTGACATTACGATGATAGCGAAGACTAAAAAAGTGGGTCTCGCAATTCTGTCTGTCTGTCTGTCTGTCTATTCGACTACAGGCTAAACGGCTCGGCCGATTTTCTTTAAACTTGGTAAATATCATCTTTAATTTCCCCCCCCCCCCCACATTTATTTTTGAGGGTACCCCCCATGGAACCATTTTATTTGTTTTTGATTTTCTCAAAAACGGTACAACCGATTTTGATAATTTTTTTTTGCTAAAGCTTCCCAAAAACGTAAACAGAATTGTGTACTCGAATTTTCAAAAAAAAAAATGTTTGGATTTTTTAAAAAAAACTTCAAATTTTTTTTTTTTCAAAACTCAATATTTCGAAAACCCCTTGCTAGATTTTTTTGAAACTTTCTCAATATGGACTACAAGATGTGAGAAAAAAAATTGTATTTTAACTAAAAATAAAGGTACCTACCATGCAAATGCTAAAAAATTTAAAAAAATGGTGTTCAAAAATCGTATTTTTCACGAAAACGGCGCCTAGAATTTTGATGAAAATTTTTTTCTTTCAATTAATTTTTACGATCTTTAATTTAATAAAAAAAATATTGAAATTCAGATATTACAGCTTGTACCTACCATAGAACCATTTTTTCCAATTTTGAAATTCTCATTATCTGCATAACGGATCTTAATGAGATTTTTCATAGAGAAGCTTCTGAAAAGTCTAAAACACATTGCATTTCAAAAAAATTTGTTACGTTTAAGTTTTTATTATTGTGCGAATGAAACTAAAATTCCCAAAAAAAATAAAATGCACGACTGGATCGCACGAACTTGCTCTTATGTAAAAGTACTTTGGATATTTAAGACACATTTTATAAATATAAAACATGGATTTAATGAGATAATAATGTTAGAATGCATAAAATTGCCGTCTGGTTTCCGGAAAAGTATGAATTTATGCAAATAAACCTTTAAAAATCGTTTTATTATTAAATAAATTTTTTATATAAGAAATTTCTCTAAAATTTTTCAAGAAAAAAATGTGGGATGCGAATTTTAAGTATTTAATAATATTGGTTTTAGAAAATAATTTAAAAAAAAATCGTTCATAGGTTTTGAAGATATTGATTTGAAAATTTTTTTTTTTTTTTAAAACCCAATAAATATTTTTTCGAATATTTTTATATACAATATTATTTTAAACTTAAGGGGACTCCTGCTAAAAATTTTGGGTTAAAATCCTTAGAGCCGTTAATGAGAAAGTCGAAAATCAAAAAAACTGGTCTATGGCAGGTACCCCTAATAACATTTTGCCCCAAAATTTTTTTTGACCAAAATGTAGTCCATGTCCATAATATCACACTTAATTTTTTTTATCAAAATCGTTATAGTCGTTTTCGAGATAAATAAGATTTAGCATTACGGGTGTATGAGGGGTACCCTTAGTTTTGGAGCTAAAAAAAAAATTTCAATTTCTCCTCTAGGGAATCACCGAAAACCCTTAACTACCGAGATTGAAAGAAATAGGTCCACGGGTTTAGGCTGTAGTTCGAGGTACAGACATACAGACACACTGAAACATGTTTTTTGTGTACTAAATTTTCCTTAAAATTTTTATAAAAAAATTGATATGCAACTTGTTAGTATTTAATAAAATACATTTTAAAACGTAATTTAAAAATTTAATCGTGTATTGGTTTTCAAGATATTGAATTTTCAAAAAAAAAATTGTATTATTTTTTTAAAAATCCAAAAACTATTTTTTCGAAAAAAGTTTTAGTTTATATTTTTTCAAATGCAAAACAGCTCCTGCGTAAAAATTTTGGTTAAAATCGTTAGAGCCGTTGGTGAGAAATTCGAAAATCAAAAAAACCGTTCTATGACAGGTACCCCTAATAACATTTCCCCCAAATTTTTTTTTCACAGAAATATAGTCCATGTCTATAGTATCACACTTAATTTTTTTTATCAAAATCGTTAGAGCCGTTTTCGAGATAAATAAGATTTTGCATTACGGGTGTATGGGGGGTACCCTTAGTTTTGGAGCTAAAAAAAAAATTTCAATTTCTCCTCTAGGGAATCACCGAAGACCCTTAACTACCGAGTTTGAAGAAAATACCTTTAGTAGATTAGGCTGTAGTTCGAGGTACAGACATACAGACATACAGACAGACAGACGGAATTGTCGGACCCACTTTTTTCGTCTTCGCTATCATCGTAATGTCAACTTTGATCAAAATATAGAGTTCGATTTTTTTTCCAAATGCAGAACTTGCCCTATAGTACCTATATCGCAAGTAAAAATATTGAGCTTGTTTTGAGATATCGAGTTTTCAAAAAAAATAAAATTTTGTTTTCCAAAAATTGAAAAAATATTTTCTTGTAAAGTTCTGAAATGCAATGTTTTTTTTACTTTTTAGAAGCATCTCTATAAAAAATTTCTTTAAAATCCTTTATATTGAGAAATTCAAAATTAGAAAAAAATATTCTATAGTGGGTACAAGCTGTAATATCTTAATTTCAGATTGTTTTTTATTAAATTAAAGATCATAAAAATTAATTGAAAGACAAAAAATTTTATCATAATTCTAGGCGCCGTTTTCGAGAAAAATACCTTTTTTGAAAACCATTTTTTAACCATTTGTATGGTGGCTATCTTTGTTTTTAGGTAAGATAAATTTAGGTAAGAATAATTGTGAGACCCACTTTTTTCGTCTTCGCTATCATCGTAATGTCAACTTTGATCAAAATCTCGATTTCGATTTTTTTTCCGAATGCATAACTTGCCTTAAAGTATCTATAAGTCGCAAGTAAAAATACTCGAGGAATAGAGGCGGAATAAGCTAAAACTGGTTTATAGAAGGTTTAAAGCCGTTTTAGTATCTAAATGTCATTTTTACATGACATTATGTGCAATTTACAATAAGGAGTGTAAACAGTTTTTTTTCGCTTGTTACTAAGACAAAATGGATAGATATTTTGCATCAATAAATTATTTACATTTTTCAAATGCTGTAACAATTTGACGGTATTGGGGACGCAATTCGGTTGGTAAATTGATTTATATTATAGGATTTGAACTTTAATCCATCCAATTTTAAATGTATCCAATTTCCTATATGCATATATGTACATTATACAATTATAATAAAATGAGTTTTAGATTGATGACTTTTTTTGGTAGTATATTTGACATAAGGAAGGCATAGCTAAAACGACTAAGAAAATATTTAAAAATAAGGATTTGTTCGACGTGACGTAAGCCCGAAGTAAGTTCTTCGGCTCGCCTTAATAGCCAAATCACAATCTCGCGTTCGTCGGTCCGGCGTTAAATGGGCGTTTGATCGTATATACGATTTTGTGTGTCAAAAAGCGCGACCGTAGCATTTGTAAAACGAAATTTAGCTTCAAACCTCGAGCGTTGACTGACATTTCCAAGACGTCTTTGATAAGTACCTACTTAATTGTTATATTCCAATGAATTTTGTTACTGTTTATTAATTTACAAGGTATATAATATTGCGTATTTTAAATTTTTGTCATGTAAAATACTCGTAGTTAATTGGTAAAGCTATTTTCTTAAACAAGAGATGGATATGGCCGATATGGATGATCTTGATGACCTACTTGACTTTTTCTTGTTCGGTGTTGTGAGCTATGCTGGGTATGAGGCATTTAAAAACGACGAAAAAAGAGTAGAAAGGCAGCGATGGGTTCGGGAGCTCAGTTTAAGCAGATACACTGATGGATTCTTTGCTCTTAATTATGATGCAATGCAAAAGCATGATCCAGAACATTTTTTTAAAATATCCCGAATGAAACCGGCGACATTCGATTTGTTGAGAATTTTTATCGAGCCAGAACTAGAAAAGCATTCTTGGAGAATACCAATTTCTCCTAGGTGTAGATTATTTCTCACCCTTATGTAAGGAGTATCTGCCAGTGAAATTATTTTTGTTTGCAATAAAAATTGATTTTTTTAAAGGTATTTTTCGCAAGGAGTTCCCAGACAAAAAAGAACTTCAATTACTTACTTCTTATTTCACTTCAATTTTCAACTTTCAAAACAAATACAATATACGGCCGACAATGAACTGTCAAACACCCGACCGAATAGAAAATAGATCTACTTTTGCTTTGTCCTGGCGTTGGTCTGACGTTTACGATATTACGATATAAAGCGGTCGCAACGCCGCCGGAGGTAACATTTCAGATTGCCTCATAAGAGTCTATTGTTTTTATTCAAAATGTCAAAGCCCGACCGACCAAACGCGAGATTGTGGTTTGGCCATAACTATTCCGAGTATCAGTGAAATCTAATAAATAAAGCTGATAGTGTTTCGTCCTTACTCTAGGGACTGCAACAGATGTTGAGTTTCGTAATGATCCTGCTTGAGTTATTATACCCTCCTCATAAAAAATATTCTCTATAGCTTAAACATAATAAATAACGAAATGGTAAAATGTCTAGATTTTTTAAAAATGGGAGCGAAGGTTCGCCCATCTTGTAAGTTAAAGATTCGATGGTAAAAGCTTACAATGAGTGTATATTTTTTGTATATTATTATTAGTTTTACATTGGCAATCTAACATTCCAAGCTTAATTTACTGTCCAGCGTAACTTATTAATATTTGTATTTCCTACCCGGTTCAAGACTTAGGCACTCAGACCTGCAATTTAATCGATCAAAGTCTGCGCCAAGTTATTGTATTTCGTCCTGATTATGCGTTTTTGAAAGCGAAAACGACATGAATTTATACTTGATAGTAAGAACCATGTTATGATGTTTGAACCAAAGTTTCAATGAATCCAGGTTCATGTTGATTTTAACGTTGACTATATTTGCTGCAGCTTACCTTCTTCCAATTTATAAAGGAAAGGGTGATACTCGAAGCTGTGATAATTACCGTTCGATTAAGCTGATGTCACACACCATGAAGATCGTTGAGCGAGTCTTGGGTAGCCGACTGCGAAAAATAATTAGGCTATCTGATGACCAGTGCGGGTTTGTCGGGGTTAAGTCAACCACGGATGCAATCCAGAGTATAAGAATAATTATGGAAAAAACATCGGGATTCTTTGGAGGATTTGCATGTCGTATTGGTTGATTTTGAAAAAGCATTCGATCGGCAACCACGAGATCTAATATGGGTGGCCCTCAGGCAACGAGGAGTTCCAGAAACCTATGTGCGGATAATTATGGACATGTATGATGGAGCAGTTACTAAAGTAAGATGCGCAGCTGGAGTCACCGAAGAATTCGAAATCACAGCAGGTGTACACCAGGGAAGTGTCTTGAGTCCCCTGCTCTTTATTACAGTTCTTGATTACCTGCTTGAAGGCAAAGTGACGGATCCAAAAGTACATCAGTTATTCTTTGCTGACGATGGAGCCATCATAAGTGAAGACCCGATATCCCTACAACGAGCACTTGACGTATGGGTGGATGTTCTAGAAGGAAGTGGGTACCGCATAAGCGCGAAAAAGACAGAATACCTATGCTGCCCATTTTCTGATCCACACAGGCCTATTCCAGACATTTATTTGAATGGAGTAGTGCTTCCCAAGTGTGAAAAGTTTAAATATCTGGGGTCTATGATAAATAACGAAGCTACTTGTGATGACGATATCAATCATCGCGTAAGCGTAGGGTGGATGAAGTGGCGGGAAAATTCTGCTATCTTCTGTGACCGAAAAATGCCCCCTAAGCTGAAAGGAAAGCTCTACACTTCAGTTGTGCGTCCAGCACTCACATACGGTTCACAATGTTGGACAATGTACAAAAAGTATGAGAGTAAGCTAACGGCAGCTGAGATGAAGATGCTTCGTATGACAGCAGGAGTTACAAAGCTTGATCGAATTAGAAGTACGAAGATCCGAGGAAGCCTTCATGTTAAGAATACCATTTCCCAAAAAATTGAACACGACCGACTCAGTTGGTATTGCCATGTTCAAAGGAGAGATCCTGAGAACCCCGTCAAAAAGGCAATATCATACAACGTTCCAATTCGGAATAAAAAGAAAGGTAGGCCTAAACACTCCTGGTACAAACAAATGCAAAAACACCAGCATTCAGTTGGCCTCAGAAATGGAACAATACAAAACCGGGAGGCTTGCCGCCGATTTCTGAGGTCAACCCGGCGAACCCCACAGGCGGATCACTAGTGTGAAGCATATACGTGGGAGAGTTATGATCCCCTCGACATCGAGATCATAACAGCGCCGAAACAAAGGAAGAAGAAGAAGATAATTTGCTGCAGCTTAGGCAAGAGCCATGTCGTCCGCAAATGCAATAGGATTTCCATTTAGTGACAAATTATAAACAGAATGTATGTGAACTTAAAAGAGTAAAGGGCCAAGCATTGACTCTTGATGAACATCAGCTTCAGATGAATGTAATACTTCCTTTATCGTCACATTTGCAGCTATTATGGTAATTTTTGCGGTAAACTTTGAATACATTTTTCACTAATATAGGTTTACTGGGGATATCACTGACTATTTGCTATTCTCCTTTGGACGTTAATTGTTTTTGATAATTTTTTTGTTTAAAAATGTCTTTTCTCAGTTGAAATTTGTTTTTATATCCCCAGAAGAACATGTTGTTTTCACTTATTTTTTGTACATAGAGCATTCGCCATTCAAGGTTTTATTTTATTTAGCTTCGATTTTTAGGATTTATGCTTACAAATTTCTACATAGCTAATAAGTAAAAGTTTTGATAAATAAATTATTCGAAGGCAACATCAACGACAATTCGAACTATATGTGTACATACTTCAATTCACGATTCTTTTGAAGGACAATCTTTAAGCCAACTGAAGATAATTTTTGTTGTATAAGTATTTTTACGGAAATTGGAACTTATAGTACAAAGAGAATTGGACATATCAGGGAATGAAAAACTGGTAGCAGTAATATCCCAATCTGGTACAAAGGGACTTAATTTAAAATTACTTCTGTCACTGAGAAATATGCGATCAATACAAGGTTCAATTTTCTGAACCTACTCCTTTGTTCGTCCACCATCACTACACTAATACGAAGGTATATTGGAGCACTATTCTCCAGTGTACCAGCTGTCCAGGAATTAACGAAACTATTTTAAATATTTAACCAATTTTTTTACAATACTTCTACTCATCCTTAGGGCAGTAGCAAGTTTAAAAAATTCAAAAAGTTTTACCTAGTATCTTTGTTTCTGTAAGTAAGCGTAGATATGTATATCTGTCTGACTGCACCAGAGTCAGCATTCCAGGTCTCGGACTGTAGTTGAGATGAGTATCTCATGACTCGTATCTGTTGCATCGAATCGCCTCACTCATCAGCCCGATGTGGTTCGAGTTCCAGGAGGTACGCAGTCCATGGTCCATAGAAAAGGGATTGTTTGCGATGTAAGAAAAATGTTGTTTACCAAACTGCTTTTACCTTCTCGTGCTTAACAGAGTGATGACCAAGAAAAAAAAACAGGTTCTAGAGGAATTGCACCCCTTCCACAACTCCTGGTATCAGGATACACCGTTGGCTTGGAATTGCTTTTTGCACCTTTTTTCCACCCCCATATCATCATCATCAGCCCGACCTTTTCCTCATTCCAAGGAAACCTTATCTACATTTTGTTGTTCATTAGAAAGCTTTAGAGTAAACGTGCTGAGCATTCCGATTTTGCAACAGTTGCCAACATTGTTGTTGCAGTTCGTAGTTGGTTGGTAGTTTAGTTGATGACAGTAGGTACTGGCTGGATGTTGGTGAAAAAGAGACTCTAAGGATTCTTCCTACGTTTCGTTCTTTTGAGAGTCTCGACTTCTTGGTTCCAAGAGTATTGTTGTAGCTTGGACTTAAAACTGTTTTGGAATATTCAATTCGGAGTGTCGTTTTTCATTTTTCTTATCAGGATCTTGATAGCGTTCGTTGCTCAGAATGGTCAGAATGGTTGACTGAGGTTGTTGTGAGATGATGCTTGAGTTTTTTTTTATTTTCTACTTCCATTTTCGTTTTTGTTATTCAATTTATATTTATACACATTTTTCGTCTTATTATGGTTTGCCCTTTTGACTTGGTTTCTTTGTGTTCGGTTAGCAAAGTTAATAGGAATTGGCTAGCGTTACGAAACCTTAGAAATTAAGAATGCTTTTCATCCATTTCAATTTAAGCTTCGACATGCTGCTGAAATGATTCTCATCAAGCTAAGGAGCGAGATATAGAAGGGGTTCCAATTTTTAAAGGGTATTCTCAAACGACGTGCTGTGAATACGTACCTTCAAGTACACTCTTCGCTGAAATTCCTTATTTACACTTCAATATTTTCGAGTTTGGATGTGAAACATCTTATATCTGTACCTCCATGTGCATTGTGTATAGCTTACTCGTCTTAACCAGTGAATTGAAAATCCCTCGGGTGCAGGGATGGTTTGGGTGTATTTATAGATGATGGCTGATGTCCTCTCAAAATATTTCACTGGGTTGAGATTTTGAAATCGATAGTGTGGAGAATAGAGTACCTACACACAATAGCTATAGATGTCCTGTAATATACACGAAATTGAAACCCTTGTCGATTTCGGAACTAGGTTACCGGTGCTTCGTTTATTTGTTCTGTTTATGGCTGTAAGTAGAAATCGTTACTGTAACTGGAATATGAGTTCGGTTTCGTAAACATGAAGGATGGGGTTGCGCTGCATTTGGAAATATAAATTAAAAATTCTAACGTGAATGGATGTTTTGTAATGAAAGAAAACATCGAACCGATTAAATGGAAATTGATTTTTATGTAGGATACGACGAGAGGATTCATTAATGACATGGCACATTGTTGATTAGAAAAATATTGATTGGTTTTCATTTTGGTAGAATTTTATATATGCAGTATTGATGATCAGAAAAATTATTAAGAAGACCGAGTTGTTTCAAAATTATACTTTTGTCAAAGTATTCCGGGCGTTTTCTGCCGCTTTCCTAATTCCACCCCGGGAAGAGCTCATTACGAAACTGATGAGAAATGTTCGTACTCAGACAGAACATGAAATCATGTACTTATCGCATAGATATCTGCACACTGTAACTCATGTACTTATTGCAAGCTGAAATCTGTGTACTGACTAAATAAATTCATTTGCATATGTATCATAACCGATTATAATCACACCTATATAAACGACTGGTCATCACCATTCCTATCAATTAATAAGCCAATTTCGGTACGAAACTGAAGTGATTTTTTAATTAAATGAAAAAAAAAAATGCACGACTGGGTCGCACGAACTTGCTTCTATGTAATAAACTAGGAATTTGAAAAACGAATGTTATTAGAGAAAACTATTCATAAGGATAAAATTATTTTTTTTTAAATTCTTTTAGTAGTAAGAGACAAAAACAGAATGCTATGCAAATATGAACTTATCCAAGAACAAAAATTATAAGTCCTTGTAGTGGTTTCTTAAAAAAAATGATTTTTTTTTTCAAAAATTCAAAAAATATTTTTTTTTAAAGCTTTGAAATGCAATGATTTTAAGTCTTTTTAGAAGCGTTTCTACAAAAAATTTCATTAAAATCCGTTATGTCGATAGTGAGTAATTCAAAATTTGAAAAAATGGTAATATATAATAATTATGTATAATATAATATCTTAATTTCAATTTTTACTTGCGACTTATAGGTACTATAAGGCAAGTTATGCATTCGTAAAAAAAAACGAACTCGAGATTTTGATCAAAGTTGACATTACGATGATAGCGAAGACCAAAAAATTGGGTCTCGCAATTCTGTCTGTCTGTCTGTCTGTCTGTCGGTTCGACTACAGCCTAAACGGCTCGGCCCATTTTCTTCAAACTTGGTAGATATGGGTTTAAATTTTTTACCCCCGGACGTTTTTTTCTATTTTTTTTTAAGACCAAAAATAACGGTACCTGCCATACGATTTTTTTTCGAAATTTTATAAATATTTTTTTTTCTCAAAAACTGTCCCACAGAATTTTTAAAAAAAAATTCCAAAAATTTCATTTGGTTAAAACTAGCTAATGGTTGAAAAAAATTTTACAAAAAATTGTTATTTTCGGTAGCCCCCCTGGGTCCATTTTTTTGTTTTTGATTTTCTTGAAAACGGTACAGCCGATTTTAATAATTTTTTTTATGCCAAAGCTCCTCCAAAGTTTGAATATTATTACATATTCAAATTTTCAATTTTTAATTTTTTGGATTTTTAAAAAAAGTTCAAAATTTTTTTTTTGAAACTCAATATTTCGAAAACCCCATGCTCGATTTTTTTCAAACTTGGCAAATAAAAGTTTCTTAACATAATCTACAAGATTTGAGAAAAAAAAATTTGTTTTATCTAAAACTAAC